>VONZ01000132.1:692500-1379145 GCA_012976165.1 Labeo catla | reverse complement strand
AAGAAACAATAAAAATTTACTGACCCCAAACTTTTGAACCGTAGTGTATATATACAGTATATATATATATATATATATATATAGTATCTCACAAAAGCAAGTACACCCGTCACATTTCTGCAATCATTTTAGTATATCTTCTCAAGGGACAATAATATAGTAATGAAACTTGGATATATTTTAGAGTAGTCAATGTGCAGCTTGTATAGCAGTGTATATTTACTGTCCCCTGAAAATAACTCAACATACAGCCATTATTGTCAGCAATGGCAACAAAAGTGAGTACACCCTAAGTGAACTTGTCAAAACTGTGTCCAAAGTGTAAATATTTTGTGTCAAACCATTGTTATCCAGCACTGCCTTAATCATGCTGGGCATGGAATTTACCAGAGCTGCACAGGTTGTTGCTGGGATCCTCTTCAAATCCTCTATAATGACGTCATGGAGCTGCTGGATGTTAGACACATGGTGCTTCTCCACCTTCTGCTTCAGGATGCCCCATAGGTGCTCAGTAGGGTTCAGGTCAGATCACAGGCAGTTGTCATCTTGGTGGTTTGGGGTCATTATCATGTTGGAAAACTGCCGTTCGGCCCAGTTTCTGAAGGGAAGGCATTATGTTCTGCTTCAGAAATGTACAGTACATAATGGAATCCATGTTTTTTCCTCAATGAACAGCAGCTTCCCAGTACCAGCAGCACTCATGCAGCTCCAGACCATGATGCTACCACCACCATGCTTGACTGTAGGATAGACACAATTTTCTTGATACTCCTCACCAAGGCAGCACCACACATGCTGGACACCATCTGAGCCAAACAACTTTATCGTAGCCTCATCAGACCATAGGACATGGTTCCAGTAATTCATGCTCTTGGACAGGTTGTCTTCAGCAAACTGTTTGCGAGCTTTAGTAAGCCAGTTTAAGAAAAGGCTTCCTTCTTAGATGACGCCAATGCAAACCAACTTGTTACAGTGTGCAGCGTATGGTCTGAGCACTGACAAGCGGACCTTCTACTTCTGCAACCTCTAAAGCAATGCTGGCAGCACTCATGCATCTGTTTGTTGAAGCCAGGTTCTGCACCTGACGCACAGAACGAGCACTCAACTTTGTTGATCGACCCTTGCGAGGCCTATTCCGAATGGAACCCGTCTTGGAAAACCACTGTATGACCCTGGCCACAGTACTGTAACTCAGTTTCAGGTTGTTACTGAACCTCTTATAGCCTAGGCCATCTTTGTGGAGAGCAACAATTATAATTCTCAAATCTTCAAAGAGTTCTTTGCCATGAGGTGCCTTGTTGAACATCCAGTGGTCAGTATGAGAGAATTGTACTCAAAGCACCAAATTTTAACTGCTCTAATACAAGATACACAACTTTGTATGGTCCTGTCAAGCAGATAAAAACATGTACATGATGAATAGGACACATGGCTTTGCATAGTTAAATGACATAGTGCTGTTATCACTTAGGGTGTACTCACTTTTGTTGCCAGCTATTTTGACAATAATGGCTGTATGTTGAGTTATTTTCAGGGGACAGTAAATATACACTGCTATACAAGCTGCACATTGACTACTCCAAAATATATCCAAGTTTCATTTCTATAGTATTGTCCCTTAAGAAGATATACTAAAAATAGCGTGAGATAATGTGAGATACTGTGTGTGTGTGTGTATATATATAGTAATCAATAGTAATATTTTTAAATTAATTCACAATTTACTGAATTTAAATGCTCAAAAATAATTATTCTGTTAACACCCATCAGATTAATTCTTATTTTCTAGGTTTAAACATCTATAATGTGGTTTCCTTGTCCGAAAAAACTACGGTTGCACACATTTTAGTACTTTTTGTCAGTGAACAAAATCATTCTATGAAAAAATCCTAATCTATTATATTACATGCTGGTTTGTTTATGAACTTCTCAGTCACAAAAACACATCTTGAGAGCATTATTTCAAATAAGCACCATTTCCTGTCTGCAAAATAATAAACATATCATTTTCCCAATTATATGTAGTTTGAAAAAGAACCACAAAAGCCTCATAGCGTTGTACTACTTAAATTAATATTTTTGTCCTTGTACGACCTACTCCATCTTTTTTAGTGTCTTTAGTTTTCTGTATTTTCTCACTCACTGTCTTTTCATTACTGCTGTCCTTCTTCGTGGCCTTTATGTAGTCGCTCCGTCCTTTCAGATGCTCATCGTATTCCTCTGGCGTCATGTCTCCGTCTTCAATGAGAACGTGTGGCAGATGGGGCTCTACGTGAAGAAAGGAAGAATTACTATCTCTGTACAGCATTAAAAGCTCTCACTGGAGCAACAACAGTAAATTATTACAGCAGATGATGAGTTGTGTTACTGCCAGACGTGAAGCACTCCCACGGTGGCGGTATTTCTTAAAAACAGCAGCTGTATTAGACACAGAGTGCGTTGGCACCATCAGTACGGCTGAACGTTTGCCCCTTTGACTTGGCTCCCTTATCAATTCAATTGCACAATACTGGCCTTGGGTCGCCTGCAGAGTGATGCAATTTTACGTGGCAGCTTATGAGGCATCGAGGGATTCATTTATGCCTCCTAGATGCCGGCGGAGGTTGAGATGCACGATGGGGTGGCAGAAGAAATATAGAGCTCAACTAAACAGTGCTTATAGAGCGAAAAATGCTGTTATATGGCTGTGGACCTGGGAATGATCTTTCAATAGCCTATGATTTAATAAACGACAAGCTTTCGGGCACATGGAGAGATTAGCACTGGTTTGCTCTGAAAGGCAGCTCTATTGTCCAGTTAGCACAGGTCAGGGTGGCTGTGATCTTGTTTGTCTGTTCATGTGGGGACCAAATGGCCTGACAAGAAAATAACACTGTTGGAAAGGTCCACAAGGAAAACGGCTTCATAAAGGGACTAAAATGTGTGCGCTTGTTGCCACTAAAAGTGGTTGCTAGGATGCTAGCTGCTAGTGATTGCTCTGAGTCGTTTTTAACGTTTCGTTTGCTAAGATTTCTGGTTGTTTCTAAGGATGGGAACTGTTGAATTCTAATTCTTCTGAACAATTTTGATTCCTTAATGATTCTTTTAATACTTTATTTGATAAGAAATGTAATTGCCTTGCCAAATATTGAGATTATTGCAGTAATTATAAACTGACTTAAAACAATTCTTACACAAAGATATATATAATAACTTTTAACAATCTTTTTAGAGGCATTATTAATGCAACCCAATAACTGGTGTTCACCATTTTCAACAATATTATACTAAACAAATGAAACATACATATTTAATTGTATTTATTTTTTTGATGCATATTTACTGAATCTGATATGAACAGCCACTCTGTAAACTAGCTGTAGCTGTACACTTTTCGTTTTACTTAAACTTTTGATTCACTAAAAGAACCTGTTCATAAGAGTCAATCATTTAGAAACCACACTGTAGTGGTTGCACTGCATGTTCTGATTCACTAAAAACAAGCCACTCAGATTCTATTGTTTACGAATCAGACTACAGTAGTTTCGCTGTACTGTATGTCTCTATGACTTACTAAAAGAATTGAATCAAGAGTCATTAGTTGTTAACCAGACCGCACTGGTTGCGCTGTATGTTTTTGATTCACTAAAAACAACCAACTCAGATTCTATTGTTTACAAATCAGACTACAGTAGTTGCGCTGTACTGTATGTTCACTATGATTCACTAAAAGAGCTGGATCAAAAGAGTCATTTGTTCAGGACCAGACTACACTGATTGTGCTGTATGTATGTTTTGATTCACTAAAAATGCCCTGAAAATGTTTGATTCACTACAAAGAATTGGTTTATAAGAATCATTTTGGGAATCGGACTACACTGGTTACACTGGTTATGTTTCTGATTTACTAAAAGAACTGGTTTATAAGAGTCGTTCGTTTAGACTTCGGACTACACTGTCTGTGCTGAAAATGTTTGTAAGAGTCATTAGTTTAGAAGTCTGACCTTGTTGGCTGTACTGTACATTTTTGATTGACTAAAAAGAGCAAGTTTATAAGAACCATTTATTCAGGAGTCAGACGACCCATGGTCAAGCTGTATGTTTTGTGCAAGTGTTAAAGAGTTGGACTACACTGTATGCTTTTGATTGACTAAAAAGAACCAATTCAGAGCCATTTGTTTAAAAGTCTGACATTGGTCACACTTTATGTTTTTGATTCATTAAAAAGAATCAACTCAAATCCATCGGTTTGCAAATCGGACTACACTGGTCACACTGTGTTTGATTCACTAAAAGAATCAACTCTGAGCCATTTGTTCAAGAGTCTGACTACACTGGTCATGCTGTATGTTTTGATTCATAAAATGTTTTTTCATTCACTATTCAATTTTGTTTAATTCATTAAAAGAATCAACTCAGAGCCATTTTTTTCAAATCGGACTACACTGGTCCGCTGTATGTTTTTGATTCATAAAAGAATCAACTCAGAGTCATTTGTTTGCAAATCGGACTACACTGGTCATGCTGTATGCTTTGATTCACTAAAAGAATCAACCCAGAGCCATTTGTTTGCAAATCGGAATACACTGGTCATGCTGTATGTTTTTGATTCACTAAAACAGAACCAACTCAGAGCCATTTGTTCAAGAGTCTGACTATACTGGTCCTGCTGTATGTTTTGATTCACTAAACAGAACCAACTCAGAGCCATTTGTTCAAGAGTCTGACTATACTGGTCCTGCTGTATGTTTTGATTCATTAAAAGAATCAACTCAGAGCCATTTGTTTGCAAATCGGACTACACTGGTCACGTTGTATGTTTTGATTCACTAAAAGAATCAACTCAGAGTCATTTGTTTGCAAATCGGACTACACTGGTCATGCTGTATGCTTTTGATTCACTAAAAGAATCAACCCAGAGCCATTTGTTTACCAAATCGAATACACTGGTCATGCTGTATGTTTTGATTCACTAAAACAGAACCAACTCAGACCATTTGTTCAAGAGTCTATACTGGTCCTCTATGTTTGATTCACTAAAAGAATCAACTCAGAGCCATTTGTTTAAAATCGGACTACACTGGTCTGTATGTTTCTGATTCACTAAAGAATCAACTCAAGAGCCATTTGTTTGCAAATCGGACTACACTGGTCATGCTGTATGTTTTGATTCACTAATCAACCCAGAGCCATTTGTTTCCACACTAAATGTATGTTTTGATTCACTAAAAGAATCAACCCCAGAGCCATTTGTCTGCAAATCGTAATACACTGGTCACGTTGTATGTTTTTGATTCACTAAAAAGAATCAACCCAGAGCCATTTGTTTGCAAATCAGAATACACTGGTCATGCTGTATGTTTTTGATTCACTAAAAAGAACCAACTTAGAGCCATTTGTTTGTAAATCAAACTACACCGGTCACACTGTGTTTCTGAATTACTAAAAAAAGTCAACTAAGAGCCAACTGTTCAAGAATCGGACTACACTGGTCAAGCTGTATGTTTTTAATTCACTAAAAACATCTGGCTCGTCACTGTTCGTGCTGCATATTCAGATCATGACAAACAGTATAATTACTGTAATTATGTGTGCTACACACCACTGGGATAGATCAGTATCTCCACAGGGCAGTCGTAGGTGTACTTGTCTGCCAGCGTGACCACAATGCTGGTGGCAGAGCGAGCCGAGGGGTCAGCGTCTGCCCGGATGGCGTGTGAAGGGCTTTCCACACCTGCACAGAGAAACTTCTAAAGCATCTAAAATAAGCAGGAGCAACAGACGTTAGACCACATGCGAGGACTAAACCGTTCTGCCACTCCAGCAGGAACATGCATACTGCAAAACAACCAGTATCAAATAATGTAGTGCAGCAAAGCTGTCAACACATCAAACATCATCTGGTTCTGAGTCCAAGCTGTAATAACAAGCATATGCTGCATTTTACATTTTTGCATTTGACAGATGCTTTTATCCAATGCAAGATTTACATGTTATCAGTATGTAAAGTCAACATAGAGTATCTGTTAACAGCATCATTTGGGCTAGAAGGTTGACAGAATATATTTTACTTTTATGCATTTTCCAGACATTTTAATCCAAATAAAGCATTACATTTTACATCTATTCATATTTCTCTGGAAATTAAATCCATGATCAGGGGTATAATATTAAATCCCAGACTCATGCATGAGGTTGGAGGAACTGACCTGCCAGTAAATACGGTCCTCTGATCTCAAGATGGAAATTAAACTCATAATCAATGGAGTTGATGGTCTCTTCCTCTAATAGAGCAGCCAAACACACTCCTGAGGCCGTCTGCTCATGGGTTCCCACTGCACAATGATGCTGATCCCTCCTGAGACAAATTTGGCAGGTAGACATTCAGACTTCATTTTTACTTATTCAGTCCTGAGGTACTGTAATTATATGTGATAGTCAACTAATTGTATAACATATTGTCAACAAATTGTATAACATACTTTCTTCTGTGTAACATAAAATCAATGTTTTTGTCCATACAATGGAAATGGGATCTGATGTTGTTTAATTTCCAGTTTCTACATTTTGCTTAATCCACAGATAATGCAACAATATCTTGTTAGTGGAAAGACACCTAGAGATGGTTAAACAGATGGCAGTAATAATTATGTATGCAAATAAATGGAAGAAAGAAGACTAGTCTCAATTCAGTATGCAAATATGACAGCAATATCAGAGATTTTTTATCTTGCTTGTCATATGAACAACCAGTCAATAATTGCTCTGATTTAAAGGAATAGTTTGCACAACAATTCAAGATGTAGATGATTTTGTTTCTTCATGGCAACAGATCTGGAGAAATGTAGCATTACAGCACTTGCTCACCAATGGATCCTCTGTAGCGAATGGGTGCCATTAGAATGAGAGTCTAAACAGCTGATAAAAACATCACAATAATCCACAAGTAACCCACACCACTCCAGTCCATCAATTATTTTGTTTAGAACTGTTTTCAACTGTTATCACTTTTTAAAAATAGCTTGATCTGTGCATATTTCTCTCCTGATTCAATGCTTTTACACTGGAGAAAGCAATATTATGGGTAGAGGGCTTGTATTTTAGCTGGATCACTTCACAAGACGTTAATTGACAATCTGGAGTGTTGTGGGTTATTGGATGTTTTATCAGCTCTTTGGATTCTCATTCTAAAATAAACAAACTCATCTACGTCTTTGATGGCCTGAGGTGAGAAAATGTTCATCAAATTATATTTTAGCATGTAAACATTACACTGATATTAAAGATTTTTAATCGTGTATGAACAACCTGTCAGTATGTTTTTGATTCACTAAAAAGAGTCATTCATTCAAAAATCAGACCACACTGGTTGTCCTGTCATTTTTTGATCCATTACAAAGAACTACTTCAAAAAGAGTGTTTCATTCAGGAATCGCAAATCATTATGCAAATATTACACTAATATCAATTTCAATGTAATGTCAAACATGTCATTGTAGGTCAATAGGAGATTTTTAAACTTTAATCTTAAATTTCCTAAAAAGTGTAACATGCAACAAAATGCAAAACAGGCAGCAGAGATAAAGCTGAAATTATATACAAAACACAACGTATGCTTTAAATTGGAAAGAACTGTTTCTACTAGGGTTTGGAGTTTACAACTGAAAACAGAATATTTTAGGATTATAAATACAGTGTTTCCACGCAAATACTATAATAACATGAATCACACACCTTCTAGCAGTGCTGGGCGAAAATGCCTGCTCCTCTTTGACAGAACGTTGGACTCTTGGAGAGCAGACGGGGGGTGAGCTCACCCGAATTCCCCCATTAGGGAGCGTGCTGAGCTCCGAGGAGGTGCTGACCAGTATATTAATGGTCTCCAGAGGGGGAATGACCCCCAGACTTACCACCAACACTGTCCTCTCCTGATCCTCATCCAAAACGATATGACCTGCAGCAAGAGGGCTCATCAGTAAAGCCTCTGAAATGCACAGTCAATTTAAATGAAAAAGATGTGTTAAAGGAATGGCTGACCCAAAAATGAAAATTAGTGGACAATTTACTCACTCTTAGGCCATCCAAGATGTAGATGAGTTTTACTCATCACAACAAATTTGGAGAAATTTAGCATTACATCACTTGCTCAGCAACGGATCCTCTACAGTGAATGGGTGCCGTCAGAATGAGAGTCCAAACAGCTGAAAAAAAAACATCACAATAATCCACACCACAGTTTATCAATTAATTTGTTTAGAACTGTTTTGAACTGCTTTAACTTGTAAATGTTGCTTAATCCGTGCATATTTCTCTCCTGATTCAGCAAGCTCTCATATTTTACCTGGAAACAACTGTTCGAAGCATTTTAATGATAGCATGCAGATTATCACTTCACAAGATGTTAATTGATGGACTAGAGTCGTGTAGAGTCAATAAAATACGAGTCCTCTATTCATAATATTGCTTTCTCCAGTGTAAAAGCACTGAATCAGGAGAGAAATATGCACAGATCAAGCACATTATTTTTTAAAAATGATAACAATTCAAAACAGTTCTAAACAAATTAATTGATGGACTGGAGTGGACTATTGATGGACTTGTGGATTATTGTGATGTTTTTATCAGATGTTTGGACTCTGACGGTACCCATTCACTGCAGAGGATCCATTGGTGAGCAAGTGATGTAATGCTACATTTCTCCAAATCTGTTCCGATAAAGAAACAAACTCATTTACATGTTGAATTGCACATTGAAGTGAATTTTAAGCAAATTTTCATTTTTGGGTGACTATTCCTTTAACTGGATTCAGCTCTCACCATGACAGGCTTTGGTTTAAGCTCTGAATCAGGGATTAGCAAGTAAAATCTTTGATGAGCATTATGAACAAGCATACAATCTTACCACCTCCGCTCTGCAGGGTTCCATTGGCATTGCAGCTATCAAAGTAACAGTCATCGATTTTCGTTTTATCTTTGACCTGCACGGTTATTATCTGGTTGCCAATCATCGCTTCAAACCCGACCACGACGCTGCTCCCATCCAGAGGATATATAAAGATTCCTGCATGAATCACAGGAAGAGGATTACAGGAGAAAGCATTGTTTATTACACAATAGCGAAAGGCGATCCTTCCACAAAGCTAATTTTGCACTTGACAGAAATTAAATCCTTCGTTTTAGTGCTTTCAGCATTGACCAATGCAAAATCCAATCTGCTGGAGTCAATACGACACTGGAGACCGCAGAACAGCAATCTGCCGGTGACATTTCTAGACTTCACATAAATAGCTGATGAGGTTGGGAGGGACAGACAAGTGTTACTTTTGCCTTCAAGGCATTTTTATGTAGTATTACTATGATTATAAAGAGTTCAATGCATTTTTTCCCAAATTGCATACTCACCCTCGATAGGGTGATCTTCGATATTTTCATAGGTCAAGGAGGCTGTCATTGCCAGGGTGTAACCCCTGACACAGGAAGTGATGTCGGAGACACTGAGAGGCAGAGCGCTCCATTTGCTCTTGTTGATCAGGCCTGGCATGATGGTGGTTCTGTCCAGTACAGCTTCTCACATGCAGAGAAGGGAGTGTGCAGGGATGTTTCCCTAAAAAGCCTAAATAACATTGAAACCATGTTTTCCAATATATCTTACAGAATGCAAATAAATACATAAATAATGTCTTAAACAATATCTTAACATCTAAGGAAATATTATTATTATTAAGCATTGTGTTTTCTTGTTTTAAGCAATAAAACAAGACATATCTTGCAGAATGCAATCAAACAAACAACCAAACACGGACCTTGTATATTGTCCATGATTGTTTATTTTTGCACATACATTTATTTCGTGGACAATGTCCAGATTGTCTAGAAAAATATCTAAACATACTTAAAACACAACAACCAGGACACCTCTGCCAGACTTTGCGACCTTTATGACCTTAAAGTATGTAGAGAGAATCTCCCCCTACTTAAAGGAAAAGTCCACTTCGAGAACAAAAATTTACAGATAATGTACTCACCCCCTTGTCATCAAAGATGTTCATGTCTTTCTTTCTTCAGCTGTAAAGAACTTATGTTTTTTGAGGCAAACATGTCAGGATTTTTCTCCATATAATGGACTGATATGGTGCCCTGATTTTGAACTTCCAAAATGCAGTTTAAACGCAGCTTCAAACGATCCCAAATGCAGGGCCTTATCTAGCGAAATGATGTTATTTTCATTAAAAAAATACTATCTAAATACTTTTTAATCTCAAACACTCATCTTGTCTTGCTGTCCCTGAAGTCTGTGTATTATGGTTCAAGACAGTTAGGGTATATTGGGAAATTCTGATCATATTTTCTCCCTCAACTTCAAAAATCATTTCAAAATCATCCTACATCACTGCAGAAGTACAGACTCAGTCTTTGCAAAGTGAACATGCAAAGAAGATCAAACACCCTTAACAAAAAAGGTAAAACAGCGATATAGGACGATTTTAAAGTTAAGGGAGACCATGAGATGGGAATTTTTCGACATACCCTAACTGTCATGAACCGGAAAAAAACAGTTCAGGCAGAGTAATACAAGACGAGCATTTGACATTAAAAAGTATATAAATTGTATTACTTTTATGAAAATAATCGATCGTTGCGCTAGATAAGACCCTTCTTCCTCGGCTGGGATTGTTTACAACCACATTTGGGATCGTTTGTAGCCGCATTTAAACTGCATTTTGGAAGTTCAAATATAGAAAAAAATCCTGAAATGTTTTCCTCAAAAAACATCATTTCTTTACCACTGAAGAAAGACAGACTTTTTGGATGACAAGGTGGTGAGTACGTTCTCTGTCAATTTTTGTTCTGGAAGTGGACTTCTCCTTTAATTCTCTCTAAAACAGAAACATACCTGCTATAGGAAATGACTTCTTTCATTAATTCTTAGACAGACCTTTCTTTGAATGAACACACATATCCTCAGGTCATTGTGTATATTATTACTGTTCTTGTATATTGTCTTTTGTACTGTATACTGTTTTATGCATGTGTTATGATAGATCACTAGTTAGTATAACCCCACATTTACCATGTTTGGTCTCTGAATTCGCATTTTGATGATTTAAAAGATGGTGTATATTATATGTTGATTTGCAACATATTAATTTTTTAAGAATCTTTAGTAGTTTTGCTACAACACCCGATCGAATAACATTTGCAAAATACCATGCTCTGAGACAAAGAGTCGTAAACTTTCCCTCCAAAAGTGAAAGTCATAGTTGGCTCTGTGACCTCCCGGAGGTGTGACCTCAATACAAGATAAAGGCCTCACACCAGTGACCCGCCTTGTGCTTTTTTAGTCTCTTCACTCATCTCTCATCACCTTCCCGCCCCCCCCATGTATAAGTGATTGTATGTTTATTTGTTAGACTAGTTTGTGTTAGTGTTTAATTAATAAAACTCTTGTGCACAAATTATGAGTTTCTGATTCTGCCTTGTAAATTAATGTCCCTTTATGATTTCGATCAAGCTGCATGCCCTAATGCATTAGTACTGTAGGAAAGATATTTTCTGTGGCCAAGAAAATGTAATTTATTATAGCTGATATGAATTATACTGAATATTCGCAGGGCGAACAGATTATGGAAATTTAATTCTGCTACAGTTGCTAATTAATTGTAATCATTTATGTACATTTCCCTTTTGAGCTAATTTGCTACATAAGTAAATAAATAAGGGGGCAATGTGTTTGTTTGTTTGTTTGTTTGTTTGTATATTTTATTGTATGTTTTAACATTTTGATTTATTTATCTGGACACACTAAAATGTATGAACGTCTACAAAAATATCCAAACATTCTTAAAGCAATATACTTTTAAATAAAAAGCAAAAATGCAAGTATATGAATTATTATTATTAGTTACTGATTTTCTTGTTTTAAGTTTTTCTGTTTAAATCTAACAAATTAAATTTTGTTGTGTTAGTTTAAAAAAATATACAATAAGAAAAATAAACTTTCAAAATAGATTCTCTGAAAACAAATCACATGCAATATCTTATGAAATTTTGTTTCTCAAGTTAAATTGATTTTATTTTACAAATATGTTTATAATATATATATATATATATATCTTTCAGACAAAATTCAATCTGAGTTATATTAAAAAAAAAAATGTCCTGGCTCTCTCAAGCTTTATAATGACAGTAAATGGCTGTTGAGATTTTGAAGACCAATAAAGTGCATCCATCCATCATAAAAGTACTAGGAATATTCGACTTTCTTCTTTCAGACAAATTCAATCAGAGTTAAATTTAAAAAATGTCCTGGCTCTCTTAAGCTTTATAATGGCAGTAAATGGCTGATGAAATTTTGAAGACCAATAAAGTGCATCCATCCATCATAAAAAGTACTCCACATGGCTCCAGGGAGTTAATAAAGGCCTTCTGATCCAAATCGATGTGTTTTTCTGAGAAAAATATATATATTTAAAACTATGTATGGATATATGGCTACGTCATCCGCTGGAACGCCAATCTCTCATAAACGCATATACAACAGTTAGTAGAAGCTAGAGACTGTGGTTAATAAAGTTTTAAATATTGATATTATCTTACACAAATGCATCAGTTCACTTCAGATGGCCTTTATTAACCCCCCGGAGCAGTGTGGAGTACTTTTATTATGGATGGATGCACTTCATTGGTCTTTAAAATCTCAACAGCCATTCACAGCCATTATAAAGCTTGAGAGAGCCAGGACATTTTTTTTAATATAACGCCAATTGAATTTGGATTATTTTAATCACTTACAACCATACAAACTGTGCTACTGTGCTTTTATTTAAAACTGTCTTTGTGCAAATCTGTCCTTCAAATAAATGCCACCTCGTTTTAAATTTCATATCTAATGCAGTGACATTCATAAATTTTAAGTGTGGCTTAAGTGTCTAATATTTCTGTGCCCACTGTAGCTGCACTCACAGAGTAAAAAACAAATCATTCATATTTACAGATGTCACACATCATATCTCATCACTGCTCTCACGCCTGTCTCATTAATGAAGAGAAGACGACAACAGCATTATCCGTATCACTCTGGATGTCATTCTAGCGTCCGAATAAAGACCTCTGACAGGTCCACACAAACCCACCAATCCCACAGCAGGATTTCTGGAACACAAAACCCAGGTCTGCTTCAGCAGCATCAAAGGGAACAGAAACCTCTGGCACATCAAACAAGCCACGGGCACTGTAACAGATGCAGTGCTGATGTCATGACGTGTCGGTTTTTACCTGAGGTCAGCGCGCAGAACTTCAGACTACAGGAATACAAAACCGGAGCAGTTATATGATACAGATCAGCGTCTGTGGCTCTCAGTACGATTAATGATTGTTCCAGAAAAAGCGATTAACATGATGTAATACTCAAATTAACTGGTTTTCAGAGCACAAATGAGATCTCTTTAACTTTTCAATTGATTCTCTTGGACAGTAATGGAATTGAAATGGAAAGCTAATGCGTCACAGATTTTTCTATTTAGAAGAAGACACCAATGCTCTCAGAGAGGAGATCTCTTTGAATAATGTTTCAAATTCTGCTCAGATTTGCCAAAATGCAGTTTGTCACCAGACGATTTGTTTTACAACTCTGTACTTATATGTCAACTGTCTTGTTTGTGTCTGTTTTTGTTTCTTGTAAGACATATCTGAGATGTTTGACAAATAAATCACAGCTGAAAACTCAGTTTCCTCAGGTTTGAACAAGCAAAACCTCAATAAAACAATAAAAATGTCACAAATGACATTTATAAATACTGCAGTTGCTTCTCCTAAGACTTTTGTTGAATCTGCTTCTCAGGCTTGTCTTAAAACCACAAAAGAGCTCTGGAAGTTATCTCAAAAGCGCATCACGCTGTGCTAAAAATTCTGAGATTTTCATATACACTTAAAAAAAAAAGGTTCTTTATTGGCATCAATGGTTCTATGAAGAACCTTGAACATCCATGGAACCTTTCAAATGCAGAAAAGGTTCTTTACTGTCGAAAAAGGTTTTTTAGATTTTTAAAATTCTTTTATGAACTGTTCGCTGAAAGGTTCTTTGGGGAACCGAAAAAGGTTCTTCTATGGCATCACTGCAGAAACACCCATTTGGAACCTTTTTTTTAAGAGTGCAATCTTAAACATTCTCTTAAATCTTTCCATAACCCAATAACTGTTGAGTAATAAAAAAATATGTGGCCATTATGAGATTACGAAATAATTATATTACACTATCATTCAAAAGTGTGAGGTCATGAGATTTAAGGTTTTTTCAAATAAGTTTCTTATACTCACTAAGGCTGTATTTATTTTAATCAAAAATACATTAAAAGTAGTAATATTGTGAAATATTATTACCATTTAAAATAACTGTTTTCTATTTGAATATATTTTAAAATGTAATTTATTCCTGAGATGCAAAGCTGAATTTTCAGCATCATTACTCCAGTCTTCAGAAATCATTCTAATATGCTGATTTGCTGCTTAAGAAACATGTACTATCTTTGCAATGATGAAAATATTTTTGTGGATAATAAATATATAAAATATATATCTGTGATCAATTTGTAAAATTAATTTTATTTTATTTTTTGGATTACTATAACATTAAAAAAACATTTATTTAAAATATATATTTTTAACATTACATTTTACTGTCACTTTTGATCAGTTTAATGTGTTTTTTTTTTATAAAAGTAAAAAAAAAAACATTAAAAAAATTTGTATACGTGACCCTGGACCACAAAACCAGTCATAAGTAGCACGGGTATATTTGTAGCAATAGCCAACAATATATTGTATGGGTCAAAATAATCGATTATTCTTTTATGCCAAAAATCATTAGGATATTAAGTAAAAATCATGTTTAATGAAGATATTTGGGAAATTTCCTACTGTATATTTATCAAAACTTAATTTTTGATTAGTAATATGCATTCCTAAGAACTTCATTTGGACAACTTTAAAGGCAATTTTCTCAATATTTTGAATTTTTGCACCCTCAGATTCTAGATTTTCAGATATTTGTATCTCGAGCCAAATATTGTTCTATTCTAACAAACCATACATCAGTGGCAAACTTATTTTTCAATTTTCAGATGATGTACAAATCTTAAACCATTATGACTAGGTCTAGGGTCCCATATTTTATATTAATTTGCCACTTCATTTGAATTATAATGGAACAACATTAGAGCAGCTGTCAGCCACTTTAAAAATGGCATCGTTGAAAATAATCAGTTGACTGCTAACGCTATTCATATTAATGTTACAATCTTACTGAATATCAGCATTTGTGTCACTGTTTATTTCATCTAATGAATCAAAAGAGAAACATCTGCGATAAAGCTTATAAAGCAGAAGTAATCAAACAGAATTCTGAAAAATAATGTTTATTTCCAAACAGGTTTCCCACATATTTGCTATGACTGAAACAAACACAACCCGTTAACACAACTCCATTAAGTCTCCTGAGCTCTGAACGAGCAACCTCTCAGAAACATCCAAGAATATAAAAAAGAAAGCACAAACTGCATTATCATTTAGGTCGAGACTCAAAACCAAACTTGTTGATTTTCCACAGTGGGCTGGTGTTTCGGAAATCTGACTTGACTCCCAGCCAATTCGGACAAGATTTATGAGCAACTATTCTCAGAGGACATAAATGTTTGAGATTAAACAGCTCCCCGTTATCACAGAACAGAAACAGACGCTTTCATCAAGGTGTCCACATGGCCATAACTCTCAGACACAGAGGAACGCCACCCCCTCTCTAATAGATTAGGGTTTGGCGCGGTGCCGCGTGACGGGATGAGAGTGGACAGATGAGTGCAATAGATTTCCCCCTCATAACACAAAGCAAACCGGTCAAACACTGCCATCAAGTGTCCTGAGAGAAGCGGACGTTTCTGCACAAAGGTGTCAGTTTCATCTTTAAACATGATATAATAGCCATACAGGTAAACAATGATATTAAAATCTTATTAAAAGCCTCAAATAGGTTGCATGTATTTGATAAAAAAAACTTAAATATTATCATAAATTAAAAGCCCTGTTTTCTATAAGAATATGTGTTAAATTGTGATTTATTCCTGTGATGTAAATCTGAATTTTTAGCATCATTACTCCAGTCTTCAGTGTCACATGATCCTTTAGAAATCGTAATATGCCAATTTGATGCTAAACAAACATATGAAATCATGCAGACAACCGATGAAATTAAAAACTCAAAAATAATAATCTCTTATGCTTACCAAGGTTGCATTGATTTGCTCAAAAATCTGAAATGTTATTTTAATTTAAATTAACTACTTTCTATTTAAATATATTTTAAAATGTAATTTATTCCTGTGATACAAAGCTGAATTTTCAGCATCATTACTCCAGTCTTTAGAAATCATTCTAACGTGCCAATTTGCTCCTAAAGAAACAGATGAAATCATGCAGGCAACCAATGAAATTTAAAACTCAAAAATAATCATCTCGAGGCTGCATTTATTTGATCAAAAATCTTTATTTGAATATATATTTAAAATGTAATTTATTCCTGTCATGCAAAGCTGAATTTTCAGCATTATACTCCAGTCTTCAGTGCCACATGATTGTTCAAAAATCAGTCTAATATGACAATTTGCTGCTAAAGAAATGTAAAATCATGCAGGCAACCAATAAAATTAAAAACTCAAAAATAATAATCTCTCATGCTCACCAAGACTGCATTTATTTGATCAAAAATCTGAAATGTTATTTCATTTAAAATAACTGTTTTCTATTAGAATATATTTTAAAATGCAATTTATTCCTGTGATGCAAAGCTGAATTTTCAGCATCATGCTCCAGTCTTCAGTGCTGCATGATTCTTCAGAAATCATTTAATATGCCAATTTGAAGCTAAAGAAACCATTGAAATTAAAAACTCAAAATTAATAATCTCTTATGCTCATTAAGGCTGCATTTATTTGATCAAAAATCTGAAATGTTATTTCCATTTTAAAAACTGCTTTCTATTTGAATATATTTTAAAATGCAATTTATTCCTGTGATGCAAAGCCAAATTTTCATCATCATACTCCAGTCTTCAGAGCCACATAATTGATTAGAAATTATTTCAATGTGCAGATTTGCTGCTAAAGACACATTTATAACAGATAATGAAGTCATGCAAGTAAGCAATGATATTACAATCACACAAATGAAGCACTACCAAAGCAGGTAAAGGTCAAAATCAGTTCCATTCTCAACACTGATATGATTTTGTTTGTCCGTTCTAGCCTTCCATATTCTAGGGGACCCAAATGAGAAGAACCCAAAGTGACAGACAGTAATCAACCCCCGCCTCCCATCCATCCTCTCCCCGGAGCAGCGGAGTGTGAATCACTCCCAAAGAAACAGGCAAATCACCCACTCCACGGCTGCCGCCACGCACGCTGCGGGAGACACGGCGCAGAAACAGCCACCTGTTGATCCCGCATCTCCACCAAACTGACAGATGCACCACTTCCAAAACAATTCCCAAATTCACCTTGAATCTAAAACATGCACTTTTCACAAAGCAGAACTCTTACCTTACATCTGCAGCGCTCGCAATTCTCTCTCGACGTCTGAATCGGTGAGGTCCAAAATAACATCAGGCTGCAACTCCGAAAAGCTCTCTGCCGCTTGGAGATGGACACAACAACTGAGCCGAACGAAGGAAGGACGGGAGGGAGGCAGAGAGCGAGAGGGAGACCGACAGATATAGAAGCAGCTGCTAGAGCGTTAATGCAGTCAATCAGCGCAGCAACATGTGGTTATGAAGCTCAGAGCTGGAAACGAGAGCTTGTCCTGAGCAACAGATGAACACGAACCCCAGCAGCCCCCCGCCGACGCTCAATTCTCCCCTCAGCATCTGTACCACCCACCTACCCGCTCCCCCACCTCTCTGTCTCTCCGTAATCAGTGACGAGAGCCCATTCATGTATCCTATTTGATAGCCAGGGGTGCCACTGGCTGAAATGCAACACCATGCATGGGGGAAATGAAGGGAGGGCGAGAGATCACAGATCATGCAAAGGACTCAGATTGAGAATTTTGGTCTCACATCCTTTTGTCTTCCCATCATTCATGCTTTTCCCTCTAGTGACTGCTCACAATCTTGATTTCAATATGACAGGGACAGATTTATTTATTTATTTTTTTTTCTGAATGCATTTTGTCCCCGTGCCTGTGTGATTAATCTGCTTTGCAGAGGACGTAACCATGACAATCAATATGGAGCCTCTAGGGCTTTTTAAAAGACAACAGGTTGGTTGGAGAAAGTGTGTGTATGTGTGTGTGTGTTTAGTGATGTGCTGCCTTGGCTTAAACCTCAGCTTCTGTTTCTCAATTAAATTAACATGTGCTATTTACTGTCTCTCTTTCCCTCTCTTGCTCACTCACTCTCGCTGTGATTGTCTCTTATCTCATCTGCTGGGATTTACTGAGGGCTGCAGCGGTTGTTGATTATTTCATCTGCAATAAAGAAGAAAATATGTCAAATACAACTTCCACAAGCTATCAGTGGAAGCCATTAATATCAGCTACGCAATCTTTTTGAATAAAGATTCTTTGATATACACATGCGATTCACAATTACAAAGATATCTGAATTTCCTATATGAGAAAGCAGGCACATAAATCAAACCATACAGCCTGTAATGCAAAAAGTACTTGAGAGACAAATGCATCTAACAGAAATTCATAAATCACGTTGGATAAAAACATCTGCTAAATTAATAAATGCACCAAATGTGCATGGCTCCTTAATAGTACAATATAGGGTTAATGCATCAGTTCGATCTGTATACTGGGTTTTAATTAGGTCGGAAGAAGATTTCAAATATTATGATGGAAAATTCTGTTATCATTATTCTTACACAGTAACCATATTCTAACTTTGGTATTTCTAGCAAGAGCATAGTAACCATAGACAAAACTAGCTTTGCTTTTTATTACCATGGAGACATCAACTATGCTTTCTTATATGGTGGTAATGAAGGTATTCAGGTATGAAGGTATCAAAAAATGTGTGGCCCAAACATCATTATGCATATGCTTTCCCTCTCCTAAACATAGTATCACGTACTATCACTTTTGAAATACCATCCTAGGTGTTACACAGTGTTAAAATATGGATTTTATATCATTTTGATTCCGTTTTATTCATTTTTTAAAAGTATATATATAGTAGTAACTTTAAATAGTAAAAATATTTCACAATATTACTGCTTTTGCTTTTACTTTTTTAAAGTAAAAGTGTTTGCGTTTTTGTTTTTTACTACAATGAACATTTCTCAGGAGTATTTTAGAAAATCAATTTCTGTAATAGTTTTTAACAATACTGCCCTGAAAACAGATATGGTTTGCAAATACAGGGCATTTTTTTCACACTAAATGAGATAAATTGTCACAATTGAACCATTCTAAGTAAAAATGTAAACGTTAATGTAAACTATGTCTAATCATTGTTTTGGCCAACAATTATTGCAATGAATAAACTGTATAAATTGATATAATTTACAATATGTGCAATACGTTTTGGTTTTATTGTGTTCATTTGTTTACACAACAATATATATGAAGAGTTCAGTACAGATAACTCATGTAAAAATTATGTTTTTTCATTGTCCATTCCAATTAATCTTAATAAAACTGCAGTTGGGTTATTTTGGGTAAAAAAAAAAACAATACAGCTAACTAACACAATAAAACACAATAAAAACATGACAACATAATAAAATAACATAATTGTTGGGGGGGAAAAACGCAGTTATCAGTTTTTGCAAATAAACTCTTCATATATAATATGATGTTACTGGAATTTTAATATGGTGGTCAGAATAAAAAAGATATTTGTATACCTAATGCATAAAAAATAAACAAATGAGAAAATATTTGAGAAAATGTGGTTGGTCTACCTGAGACGCCGACAGTAAAACAGTTTAAGTGAAGTTCAGTCAATATAAACAGAAAATTAGACAAATGGCGATATTTGTCTGCACTAATGGCTTATTTTAAAAATATATTAACTTACTGTAGCATTTAATCGGTTTAAACTAAAACCTAACTAAATACTTGAATGAAATTGCTCCTAAACTGGAACTGAGTATCCCATCCTAACTTCCGGCCGGACAGCGTTCTGTGCGCGCGCTGTCAGTTTGCGCGTTCTCGTGAAGCTGCTGAGTCGAGTGAAGTGGACAGCCCATCTGATAACTTATCAAGACCGCTTAATAGTATACATATCTGTGACTGAAGCTATGGCAACCGACTCTTGGGCTCTAGCTGTGGACGAACAAGAGTCTACAACCAAGTCTGTGAGTGAAAATGCGTTTTAATTGTGTTGTAATGGATTAGCGCACTAGCTGCGGTGAGTCAGGCGCTGGCTGGGTCTCAAATCCTAGTGAGCTGCCTACCTAGACAACATTTCTGGATGTCACAGGCGCGTTTGAAACGGCCAAGCAAGGCTTTGCCCGTCAATTTGCTGTTTAACTAAGTTTTGAGACACGGCCTGAATGAGATTTTAAATCTAGATCAGTTTTAGCGACTACAGTTTGACTTAAAACAAGTAACTAAGTTAGTCTACATAACTTTTACGTGTGTAACTTTAGTTTGAAAGCTAATAAGTGCAATAATTTGCACTTTTATGACATGCCGTGAACATATCTGCTTTATTTAAATCATTGACTTTTGTTTAATCAGTTTAAGACGACGTTATTGTTGACACATGCTTTATTTGTGAATGTTCATTATTGAATATCCACCGTGAAATGCATTTAAATGTATTAAAACTGTAAATTCTGTTGTTTGAAAACAGATTGGGAACTTGCGGATTATGGAAGCTGGAGATGCAAATTTACATCTGACTGAAGGTAGTCATTTTTACTTTATTATATTTTATTAATGCAATAGTTCACCCAGAAATTCATATTTATGTAGTTCCAAACCTGTATGACTTCTTTAGAACACAAAAGTAGATTAGTTTTTTTGTCCATAGAGTTACAGTAAATGGGAACCAGAGCTTTCAGTCTTCAAAAGTACTATAAAGTGTCATTATAGTCATTATAAGTGTGCACTATATTCCAAGTCTTTACAAGTCATGCAATATTTTTGTGAGGAACAGAAAAATCATGTCATAACAACCTTGCAGTTTCCTCGCCATTATCTGGTTTTTGATGGAAGAAACAACCAGTCCTTTTCTCAAAATCTCCCTGGTTTTGTTTATCTAAGTAACAAAGTCATACATGTTTGGAACAGCATGAGAATAAAAAATGATGACAGTTTTTGTGTGTGTTTACTAATATTTGTTTTTACAAAACATAACTTTTAACAGTAATTGCATGAAAATCTTTCTTAGCATTTTCTTACGTGTAATCTGTTTTTCTCTTCTCTACTTTAGATGATGGCGACAAATCCGACGAAGAGGAAAAAGGTGCATTTTTAACAGCTGTCTGAATTTACAGTCAACATAGAATCGAAATTGAGCCATTTTGTTTGTTTATACAAATTTTTAATGCTTTTTGTGAATCATTCTGACTTTAAAGTTGCTGTAAGTACTTAAGTAGTTTAAAAAGTGTGGTTGCATCTTAAGTTACTTATTCAAGTGACACCCAAGCTTAATGGATTAACTGTAAAAGACCATCAAAGTAGCCTTTTCCTTTCCTAATCTGCTATTTAGAGGACAGAGCCACACAGTCTCTCCTCAACAAGCTGATCAGAAGCAATGTTGTCAACAACACAAACCAAGTGGAGGTTCTTCAGAGAGACCCAAACTCACCGCTCTATTCAGTCAAGACCTTCGAGGAGCTTAGACTGTGAGTGCTTCATATAAGGGTTAAAAAAAATGACATTTAAAAAAAAGTTTGCTTTATCATTCAGAGGTTTGAGGCCAATTTTTCACAAATATTAAGCAGCACAACTGTTTTCATCAATTATAATAATAAAAAAATATTTCTTGAGCTGCAATTCACCATATTACAATAATTTCTGCAGATCATGTAACGTTGAAAACTGGAGTAATGATGCTGAAAATTCAGCTTTGCATCACAGACATAAATTACATATTAAAATTAGAAAACATTTATTTTAAATTGTAGTAATAATTTGCAATATTTGTATTTTTGATCAAATGCATAATGGCTTTTTTCAAAAACATCTTAAAATCTTACCAACTGCCAAACTTTTAAACATTTGCTGCTAAATTTCTGTTAAATATTTGGAGAGAGAGAGAAAAAATTTTAAAAGGCCATGCACTATATTTGGAAGCTTTGATGTCTCTCAGATAGCTTGCATATGTCAATTTTATTAGTTTTAATTTGTGTAACTCAGGAAACCTCAGTTGCTGAAAGGCGTCTATGAAATGGGCTTCAACAGACCTTCTAAAATCCAAGAGAACGCCCTTCCCATGATGCTCGCCGAGCCGTAAGTCCACATATTTTGTACATTTTATTTTGATTGAATACATAGGTCAAATTGGGGGTTTGAAGTGAAAAGTGAATTGCACTTGAGCCCCTTTGGCTCAAAACCCTTGATATATGCAACTGGAATTATTTATTTATTTATTTATTTATTTTTTTAATTTAGCTTAAAGCACATAGATTGGATGTTTGATGAAGAGTATTGGACCATCAAAACGTTTATGTGTAAATTATGTGTTATGTTATGTGTCTCTGATTAATACGTGTAAATTGTTTTAATACATTTATGTGTTTCTTTCACTCCCAGACCTCAGAATCTGATCGCTCAGTCTCAGTCTGGCACTGGTAAAACAGCTGCCTTCGTGCTGGCCATGCTCAGTCATGTGGACCCAAGCTTAAAATGGCCTCAGGTGAGTTTGAAAACTGAGATTCACTCTAATGTTCCCTTTCATTCTGATTTAAGGCAAGACATTGCATGTAAAACTTTTGTTTTTTTCAGACACTGGTCAATTTTGAGATTTTAGGTTCATTAGATTATGAATCTTTTTCTCAGAAATGTGTGTTCATATCTTAGAATCTTTATTTCACAGAATTGTGAGAAAAACATCCAAATGTTAAGATAAAAAAATTACCATTACTATTTTTATTCTGTGGCAGAATTGTGAGAGGTTAACTCAGAATTTAGAGAAAAAGATTGCAATTGCAAGAAAAGTCAGAATTTTAAGTTTTTATCTCGCATTCTGACTTTAATTAGCAAATCTTAGGGATGTGACGAGATCTCGTGGCACGGGATCTTGCGAGATCCGATGTGTCTTAAATCCTTGAAAAGTGTTAAATCCTTAAAAAATGTCTTAATCCTTAAAATATCGAGATCTCGGTTCAAACACCCACGCGATCTTATTCCTGAATGACAACGATTTAGCTATGTCTATTAGGACTGTTTCACATCGCAAGTGTCAGTGGAGCGTGAGAACCACATTTTGTCGCTGCCCATGTTAATGAATCAGAGGGTCGGGTTAAATGTAAACTCAGAAAGAGCAACACAAACAGTCTTTTCAACCACATTATAATAATTATTTTTTTGACGTTACAGACATTTAAATAATAGAAGTACTGGGATAAAAGTTTATAGTTTGAGTATAAACACTTATTGTCTACAGTAGCGATCAAAACAAAAGTATCTTAAAGGGGTCATCGGATGTGAAGTTCACTTTTACATGTTGTTTGAATATTAATGTGTGTTGGCAGTGTATGTACAAATCTACCCTATAATGATAAAAATCCATGCAGTGGTTTTTAGTTCATCTGTAAAAAAAATATCCCCTTTTTCAAATCGAGCCATTCTCAGATGCCTGTTGTTGTGGCGTCACACCAACAGAGGCCACTCCCACAATAGTTGATTGACATGAGCGTCTTACCTAAGATCAGTTGTAACAGTCCAACCTCCATGTTTTAATGGCGGAGCAGGGATGTAAGTTAGACAGGAATTGAGCGATTGAGGTGTTGTGTTGCTGGATGTAATAATGAACGTAGTGGTCGTCATTTACTCCCGACATCTGAGCTGCTGAAGATGCAGTGGATTACGTTTGTTTGTGAAGGGAATGTGGCTCCCGATCTACATATATCCGTCTATATTCGCACGAATCATTCGTGATCCAGCTTCACTTACAGCAGAAGTGAGTATAAGGGTTGTTTTATGAATCTTTGCGATCGACTTTCCTAATAATGTGCTAATTAGCAGGTTTAGCGGCTAAACGCAGCTAAAGTAAACAGGCTCGTCACTCCACAGAGAGAAGAGAGGGGCGGGGCGAGCAGAGCTCATTAACATTTAAAGCAACCTCCATCAGAACAGGATGATTTTTAGAGCTGATTTTGGCAAGGTAAAAAGGGTGTTGTTTTACATTACCATTGAGAAATTTTAACCAAAGTATATTATAGACTTTTCATAAAGACCCTAAAGAATCATATCAACTTGTGGAAAATGGGCATCCGATGACCCCTTTAACACTTGTATGTATTGTAATGCTTATCCTCTTCCGCCAGGAGGTGGTGACAACTGCCCGTTTTAAAATGTATGTCATTGGATCATTCATTCAGGAGATTTCAATAGTCAAACAAGTCTTAATGCAGTGAGACACTGACTCCTTCATTAAATGTTTTTTGTTGTTGTCGTTGTTTAAATGAATATATCTTTTTAAAGGACTTAACCAATGAACAGTTTGACAGAACCACTAGTAAATTACATTATTTTGTTTAGTTTAATCTTTTTTTTCTCTACAATTGTGGGAGAATCATGGTCTCCAATTTTTTAAAAATACCTGGGATTCTCAATTTATCCAGAATCGTGAAACTCGTTTAAATGTTGTTTATTACTGCATATAATTCATTAAAATGGAAGTTTTATTTCATAAAGTTCAAAATGCACCTACATTTTATTTGCATTTTGTCTTTTTCAGTTGAATTATAATTTTCCCTATATATTTCATTATTGAGGATTTCTTAAGAAAAGTTTAAAAATCTCGTCTTGTCTCATCTTGTTCTCGTGAACCCAGTCTCGTGGGGTAAGTGTCTCATCACACCCCTAGCAATTCTGAAGTAGTATTTTGCAATTCTGACCGGCAAGAAAATTGTCTGAATTGAGAGGTAAATGTCACAATAACTTATTTTTTTTATTTTGTTGTGGAAACAGGCTACCGTAGTTGTTCATCATTTTTGTTAAAAAAAAATCAAAACTTTTTTTTTGTATTTGGATCTATTACACAAGTTACTATGATTTTAGAGATGAATGTGCAGAATTTTTGGATTCATATTATATATGTAAATTCAATTATATATGTATGTGTATATGTATATATGTGTATAATTTTTTTTGTGGACCCTAAAGGAAAGAGCTTTTTTCTTTAAACAATACTAAAATTCTTTAAAAAGAAAAAAAAAATTACAAAATCAAGAAAACATCCCGATAGTCATGATTAAAAGATGATTTTATTTTTACTTTTTTTAAATATCATTTGTTTAAAAAAAAAAAAAAAACATTTTTAATTGCCTTGAAAAACAAATTTATTTTTTAATGTCAGTGATTCTGTATCTGCCTCTGTGTTTTCAAGGTGTAAAGAAAATATTGTTCTCTTTTACACAACTGGATATTTTTTTAAATATTTTAATTAAATTATTTTAATTAAATGAAAATTAATTGAGTTCAAGTTATTTAATTAATTAATTAAATAACTTATTGTTATTGTCCCAGTTAATCGTTTTGACAGCACTAGTTCAAATTGGTTATTAAATTTAAGTTTAAATTCATCTTGTGACTGAATTTTTTTAATTGTTTTTGCCATGAAAATAGCCTAAGATGCTCACATGGCATTAGGGCTGCACAATTAATCGAATTTCTAATCGACAATTATGATTTTTGTCATAATCTTGCAGCCCTTCATGGCATTAAATAAAAATATACTACTACTACCACTTTTGAAGCGGAAACAGGCTTCCATAGATAGTTCATCATGGAAAAAGGAAAACAAAAGGAACAAAAAAGTCACAAGGGCAAGTTTTCCTTTAATAATGAACTGTAAAATGTAAATGTTGTTAATCCTTTGGTGTCTAATTTGTGTCTGTCTTGCAGTGTTTGTGCATTTCTCCCACATATGAGCTCGCTCTGCAGACGGGTAAAGTCATTGAGCAGATGGGCAAGTTCTATCCAGAAGTCAAACTGGCATATGCTGTTCGAGGACATAAAAGTAAGTGCTTAAAATGAAGCCTCCCAATCTTGTGATTTAAAGCAGATTTAAATGCTGCTGTGCTTTCTGTCAGTGGAGCGTGGCGTTAAGATCAAGGAGCAGATCGTCATCGGCACGCCTGGGACTGTTCTGGACTGGTGCGTTAAGCTGAAGCTCATCGACCCGAAAAAGATCAAAGTGTTTGTTCTGGACGAGGCCGATGTGATGATCGCCACACAGGGACACCAGGACCAAAGCATCCGCATTCAGAGGTGAACCTACTCTAGCATTTGGAGAACTTGCAAGCAAATACAAAAAAAAGGAATGCTGATTACACTGTGTGCATAATTATTAGGCACGTTGATATTCTGGTCATATTTTTTTTCCAAGCACATTTTACCAATTCCAAACCACATCAATCTTAATAACTACTATTAATTTTGTATTTAATCATTTATACGTGATATATAATTGTCCATGAAGGCTGGAAGTGAAAAACTCAGTGAAAAATAGGTTGAAATTATGGAAAATGGTGGCGCTGGAGACATAATGGTTCCTGATGGTTTCACACCTAATTCTTCGCCTTAATTCTTAGTTCTTTTGCAGTTAACGTGTCTTTTCTTCTCCACCTGTTTTTTTCTGACCATGCAGACCCAACAAGCATTTTGCTGTCAAATGGTCATTCCTTAACTTTGCAACGTCATGTATTGCATTAGTTTTGCATCCTTCTCATGGGCATTTAATAATTTTTGACTTTTCAGTCTCAGTTAAATCTCTTTTTGGGCTAATTTTATCTGTAAAAGGCAACGTACCTAATAATTATGCACACCTGAATATAAGGAGTTTTTCACTTCCAGCCCTCATGGACAATTATATATCTTTTATAAATGATTAAATACAAAATTAATAGTAGTTATTAAGATTGATGTGGTTTGTAATTGGTAAATGTGCTTGGAAAAAAAAAATATGACCAGAATATTAATGTGCCTAATAAATTTTTTCGTAGATCTTACAGGGAAAAAAAGTTTTTTTCTTTGTTTTATTGCTGAATTTTTTTATTTAAAAATAAAAAAATAAATAAATATATATATATATATATATATAATATATTATACTATTTTCCCCCTTTTTATTATTACTTAAAAAATAAGCAGTGGGGCAAAGTAATGTTAATATTTTTTAAAAAAATCCATTTTGTTGTGAGATATAAACTCAGAATTCAGAGATAAAAAATCTTAACTGCGAGAAGTCAGTTTTTATATCTTGCAATTCTGACATTTTTCATAGAATTGCAAGTTTATACTGCATTTTGCATTCTAAGTTTGTATCTCACATTTCTGAATTATGAGAAAAAAGTCTGAATTATAAGATAAGGGGCAAAAAAAAAAAAAAAGTATTCCTTGGCAGAAATGTACAATGACTTGAAAATTCCTCTTCAAAGATGAACGTGTATGATTTTTAGATTTAAAATCATTTTTAATAATTAAAAAAAAGAGCCTTTTCTTTGTACTTATACTAAAATTCTTGAAAAATAAGAAAGTTATTTTTATAAAATCAGGAAAAGTCATGAATGCAAGATTAAAATAAAAGATTTGTTTAAAAAAAATAACATTTTTATAGCCTTTTTTAATTTAAGTGATTCTGTGTAGGCTTTTGTGTTCAACGTGTAAAGAAAATATTTTCTTTTTTAAACAACTGGATATTTTTTGTAGTAAAGTGCAATTTTCTAAGTTAAATTAGTTATTAAAAAAGAGCTTTTACTGAAAATTGTTTAAATGTTGTTTCTTGTTTGTTTCTTTAAAAAAAAAAAAAAAAAGATTTGATGTCCTTACCTTCCACTGATCATTTTGTATATTTTCACAAAAATTACCAACACATTGTCCTTCAGATATACCGACGTCTGTGGCTTGTTGCACATTGATATTTATTTTAAAATTTCAATTTAAATAGGAAAAAATCGTTTTAAAAGCAACTTTAAACTTAAAATGCAACATGTTTTAGCAGAGATCAAGTATAAATGGTTTCTATTTCCCACCTCTGACAGAATGCTGCCCAAAGGCTGTCAGATGTTACTTTTCTCTGCCACCTTTGAGGACTCCGTGTGGAAGTTTGCCGAGCGGGTCGTGCCGGACCCCAACATCATCAAGCTTAAACGAGAAGAAGAGACCCTGGACACTATCAAGCAGTACTATGTGCTCTGCAACAGCAAGGAGGACAAGTTCAACGCACTCTGTAACATCTACGGAGCCATCACTATCGCGCAAGCTATGATCTTCTGTCACGTGAGTCTAGTTTGATATCTGCACGTTTGCATCTCTTTTACTTAGTCATCTCACATTGTCGTCTTTTCTCAGACTCGGAAAACAGCCAACTGGCTTGCCGGCCAGCTGTCTAAAGAAGGCCACCAGGTGGCGCTGCTCAGTGGGGAAATGGTAGTCGAGCAGAGAGCTGCAGTTATTGAACGTTTCAGAGACGGCAAGGAGAAAGTTCTCATCACTACTAATGTCTGCGCAAGAGGCAAGTGCACTATTACAGCTAATGCTCATCTAATAAGATGCAAATTTTTACAGCCTTGAGAGAATATAGGGTTGAAGTATTTGTTCCTTAGTCATCTGTGTGTGAATTCTGTCATCTTTAATATCAATACACAGGTATTGATGTTGAACAAGTGTCAGTGGTGATCAACTTTGACCTTCCACTGGACAAAGACGGCAATCCAGACAATGAAACGTACCTCCACCGGATCGGCAGAACTGGACGTTTCGGTAAAAGAGGACTTGCTATCAACATGGTGGACAGTCAGCGCAGCATGGAGATTCTCAAGACATACGAGAGGCATTTTAGTAAGTGCTTCCATTAGTGTTTATCTCTTAAAGTAATAGTTCACCCAATATTATTCTGATTTATTTTTTTAACAAATTATAAAAATAATGAATAATTGTAAATTATAAAATAAATAAGATTTTTTTAAGTATTTTTTTATATATATAGAGAGAGAGAGAGAGAGAGATAGTTAGAGATATGAGTTATTCTGTTTTTGTAGTTTATTTATTGCAGTCCAAATTTGTTATTTTATGCTTTTTATTGGAGTCCACTGGTACTCAGTATATCTGTATGAAAATTCTATATTTATTTGAATGAATTTTAGAATTGTTATTGTATTTCTTACAGATTTTGTTTCTATTTTCAATGAATATTAATGTATATAAATTACAAAAATGTGTAATTGTATATAATTTTAAAATTATATTTTATTTTCATTACATTTTCTAGATAATTTTATAATTATTATATAAATGTATTTTTTAAAAATGAATATTAATGTATATCAAATTTTCCAAAAAAGAATGTTTTATATATATATATATATATATATATAATTTTATATAATTATACATTTTATATAATTATATTGTAAATATAATTTTAAAATTATTATATAAATGTATTTTTCAATAAATATTAATGTACATAAATTACAAAAATAATGAAATTATATATATATATATATATATAATATATACACACAATTTTTAATTGTGTATAATTTATAGTTATATATTATACATTATATTTTATATATCATTTTTAGTATATAAATGTATTTTAAATGAATAGTATAGATAAATTACAAAAATAATAATAATAAATTATATATAATTTAATAATTATTATATAAATGTATTTTTAAAATTAATATTAATGTGTATGTATATAATTTTATAATTGTCATATACATGTATATGTATTTTAATGTACATAATGACAAAAATAATAATAAAAAATAGAAATGTATAATTGTATATAATTTTTTAATTATATATTTTATACATTATATTAAATATAATTATATTTATATATAATTTTTTTTATTATTATATAAATGCATTTGTATTAATTTTAATATATAGAAATGATTATGTGATTTTTATATATATATATATATATATATATATATATATAAATCATATAATCATTTATTTTTTACTTTTTTAATATTATTTAAATTTATTAGTTTACTGTTTTGTTTTACCCAACAGATAAGAAAATTGGGAGGCTGGACACAGATGATCTCGACGAAATTGAAAAAATCGCCAACTGAAGTGATGAAGAGCTAAATTATTTTCCAAAAAATCAGTTCTGCTGTTACCTCCTCAGATTTGATGCTTGAATAATCCGCATTACAAAGACAGATGTTTACATAAATTATCGACTCATTTAGGAGAATATGCTTTAACTCAAGCTTAACGCCAAACAGTTTTGATTCCAAGCTTGTAGCTCTTACTGAATCAGTTTGCGTTTGACAGAGTGCGTTTTGATTTTGAAGTGAATTGCAGTGCTAATTCCTACATTTAATCTTGTTTACAGGAGACAGTTTTACGTAGTCGTTTACTCTGTTCTCTACTTGACTAATGAAGCATATCTTGCATAGTGTTGCACTGTGAAATAAGTTGACTACTTTTTGGTCTTGCGTATGAATAGAATCATAACAGACTTCAGTATTTATTTCATTACACTATTTGAGAAAATTAAAAAATTAAAGTCAGTAATAGAATAAGGTGCACAAATGACCAATTCAAGATACTAACGTTCCTCAAGAGCACTTTAAAATCATTTCATAATGAGAATTATTGTGAAAATCACAATACAGTATTATTTTGATATAGCAGTGCCACTCTACTTGAACTGCAAAAAGCATTTAAGCTTTTTGAAGAAGAGTTTGTTTTGTTCTGTTCAGAAAGACCAAATATTAGTTTGAGTTTTAGTTGCACTGTGAATTACTGAACATTCGCTGCATGTTCTTTTCCGTTGCAGGAAATGCAGCACATTTACAAAATATAAAGAGCTACTGAAGAGTGATATTGTTGCATTGTAGTTACATTGTTGGGAATGGCTTCTCAACTGTTTTCTGCGAAATGCAAAATTATTTTAGTTTGTTTACATTGTTGCTGCTTAAATGAATGCACTTTGTTTGACTGAAACCCATTTGCGATTGCATTTAGCTGCAGCATTTCAGTTTCTTTTTTTGTACATTTGCTGCATTTAGGGTTTTATAGTTGTTTCCTATATATTCTTACAATAATAAAACTACCAGCTGGCTCATTTCTGTGTGGTGTTATTAATCATTTTTACTTATATATAAGCATTAAATGGACAAATTATATTGGACAAATAAACATTTTACCATCAAAATAATCTTGCTGTTCATTGAGGAATGTGAATCATAATTTGACACGGTAATCAAACAGCAAATCTTTGCCTTTGTATGATATGGTTGTCCATAAAAAAGTTAAACTACACTAGTGTTTCAGGTTAAATCCATGCTGTCGTCTTCAGAAATGCATAAAACTGATTTGTTTACGATGCCACACTGAGCCAAGGTCATTGTAAGGTTTGTAAAAGTCCTGCGTGGTACATCCATAGTCTCAATCATGCAATTATCAAACCTCTCTCCAAATTCAGTCTCTGCGGCTGATAGCACTGCCTGAAGTTGGTCTGTTTGCCGGAAATGGCACTTGAACCTCTGACCGCATGGAGTTCTGATAGCTAGCAGCAGGTCTGGTTCCTCTGGAGGAGTTAGACCCGTCTCATTTCCTGATTTCATATCCGGTTGGGCCTTTGTGTGGCCATGTGAAGTGTGGTGACATATCCTACGGTTGCTGTCACCTTGACCGAACGTCCGGTCCGGACCTGTTTTTTTCTCTATGGAAGGGAGAACCCTGTATTTGTTGAGTGAGACAGGCTCATCCGGGGGTCTGTCAAAGATTTCAGTTAGTATATCTGTAGTAGGTTGACTGCAGCGTCTCAGAATGGCTCTGGAACGAAGGCATTGGTTTAACCTGTCATTTGCCTTGGCGGATGGAGGTTGGGGTAAAAGAGAGGGTGACTGGGAAGGTGATTCCACACTGGAAGTGGGAGCCATCGTGGGTCTGCTGCGTCCTTTAGATGATTTGGGCCTCGTCACATGCATCCTTCCTCCAGAAGACATTGAATTCTGATTAGATAGAGAGGTAGATTGATGGATAGATAGATAGGTGGACGGACAGACAGACAGACAGAAAGACAGATAGATAGATGGATAGATAGATCAATGAATGGACACATGATAGATAGATCGATGAATGGACACATAGATGGATAGATAGATGGATCGATGAATGGACACATGATAGATGGATGGATGGATAGACAGATGGATGAATAGATAGATGGATGGATAGAAAGACAGGCAGACAGACAGAATGATAGATAGATGGATAGATCGATGAATGGACACATAATAGATAGATAGATAGATAGATAGATCGATCGACGGATGAATGGACACATGATAGATAGATAGATAGATAGATGGACGCATGGATTGATGGATGGACAGACAGACAGACAGATAGATAGACAGATAGATAGATAGATAGATAGATGCACGGAGGACGGACAGATAAGTTAGTTACATATATAGATAAGTTAGTTATCTTTCAGTATGACTAGTATATGTCTACAGTATGACTATATCAGTATATACAAGTCTTCACTACAATTATTAGTTACATTAGACTTGCCGCGTTAGTCAGTCTTAACCAAAGACTAAGGGACTTTGGTCTTAATTTACCAAATGCATAAGCTTATTCGTTACTTAAACTTAAAATTTACGGTTCTATTTATAGGTTAAAGTTGTGTTAAATACAGAGTAATGTCAAATGTGTCGTACCTTTTATGTTATTTTGCTTCTTTGTCGTTGCTGAAAGGATAAAGTAAACAGGCATTTTCACTACGGTCGATAGTTTTACCGACGCACTGACGTCTCCTTGGCAACGCTTCCAAAGCGGAAGTGCTGTAATGAGCGTCATAAACGCACCAAGTCTGCGACTTATAAACGATACCGAATTATGAAATGTTTTAAAAAAAAAAAGAGTAGATGAATATAAATTGTAGGTCAAACTACTAAACAGTGCTTATGAGCACAATATACTGTGTTTTACAATTGGCCATTACGTAAGTTAACCATGGTTTTATTACAGTAAAACGCGTATTGATTATCATTTGCATAACCACTGTTTTACTACAGGTACCATGGTTAAACTATGGTTAGTGTAGCAAAAACACGTTAATTTGTGGTTACTATATGGTAGGTGGGATATTTTTCATGTTTGTTGTACAATATAATAACAATTTATTTATTCGTTTGTTTTCCTTTTGTTATGGAATTCATGTGGGACATTTACTATTTTGAGAGTTTTACATTTCCCAAAAACCTTAGCAATTTAAGGCCGAAAAAAGTCACTCTGAATGAAGCATGTAGTAATTGAGAATAAAAACTAAAAAATATACACTCTATATAACTAATTAGTGTTGTATTGCTTACTAAGAAGTGTAGTGTTTTTCAAACTGTAAATAAAATTGTAAATATTGAAAGCAGTAAATGCCATTCTTTTAGATATATTGTGAGAACAACCGATACCGTGACAAAAACAGATTTCTCAGAACATTATATTTAATTACTGCATTACATATGATTTATTTAAACATTTACAACAAAATTTCCCCTTCTATTGTTTCAGCAAACCTGCAGGTGTATGACGCACATTCAACATGAATTCAAGTAAAAGTGTTTCCAATAAAATAATCAACACTCAAGGAAAAAAATGACCTATATATATATATATATATATTTAAATATACAGCGATTCAAACTTAAATTCTAATTTAAATATATATATTTCACATCCTGTGCCTTAAATGGCTTTATACTGTTCCCTAAGCTCAAATACATTAAAGTACACCCAGCATTTACTTGGTGTTTTGTAGTTTATAGCTTAAATGAGCAGAACCCTGCTTAAAATGTGCATTAAATCTGCATATTGCATGTCCCTTCGGTTTAAAAACAGGCAGACAGTCAAATAAGTCGATGTTTGTAGTAAATAAGTGAGTATGTGCCACAAGGACTATGTATTAAGTAGTGTAATGAGTAAAATATATTTCAGTCCTCCTTCTACGGTAACTCCAGGAGGTTGTTCTTGGCATACAAGTCTTCTGTGATCTGGTACACTTGAGCAATCAGAGGCAAAGACTCTCCCAACAGAGCAACCACCTGCGTGTGATCACCCGCATTCATCACTTCAAAGAATGTGTCACGCCCCGGAAGGGCACAGAACGCCACGCCGACAGCTTTCCGGATGAGCCAGGGATGGTGCTGAGCCAGAGACTCATTATAGGCCTCAGAACACATGACGGAGGTCTTGCTGTCCTCGGTGCTGGTTCGCAGTCTCTCCAGGAACAGCTCCAGCCAGTGCAGGGCCCGGTGGAGCCTCAGAAGAGTGCGGCAGCCGGATTCTGGGTGGCTGCCTCTTTTGGTGAGGTCAACCAGGTCGTTTTCTAGCTCATACTTCACCATGGACTGGATGGTGACATAATGGGATCCGTTTTCACCTGAAAGGAAGTTCTCAAGGATCTGGATTTTGCTGACAACATCCTTGGAGATGAAGGAAAACACACTGCCCAAACTATTCATGAAGCTGATAGGGGGGGGGAAAGTGGGATTTTGATTATTACATGTATTAAAATTGCTCGTTGTGTTTATATTCAAATTGTTTTAAACAATTAATTAATTTATTATTTTTACGGATATTTTTACAGCTGAGCGATATAAATTTCCATGTCTAAGAATTAATTGTCTACGTCCTAAACAGAATATTAAAAATCTTTAATATTTCATGAGTATATTAAAATATCCCGAATACAGTAATAAAACATATACTCACGTAACCAGCTCTTGCCATCCTGCTATATAATATTTCACATAAATCTCCTTATTTTCACTCAGACTTGATCTAAATGTTTCCAAAACCTTTTGTAGACGGAATGTTTCTGCTGCCATGTCTGTTCTTTTTAATTTAACTACCACCAAATAAAATTTGCGGACAAATTCTTACAACAAAATCGACAAGGCAATAAAAATCCTTCTATATATTAATGTTAAATAAAAGTATCCTATGTGTTCTTCATACTGTAAATGCTTTCCTGATCCTCTCTTCCGGGATTTTCCTTTGTTCTTCAAGCAACGTAAGCGACATTAGGCCAATCAAATCATGTTTTTCATGTCACATGACAAGAAATGCCATGTGATTGGACTTTGATCTTGGCCCTCTGCGAGGGTTTGGTAAAATTTAACCAATGGGATTAAAGATGACGCATTACGCAGTGGCGTCACATCGGACGTCAAGTCTTGCTTTACAGGAGGGGGCGCTCGAGGGCTCAGAAAGTCAAATGCGCCATTGAGCCGCATTCAAACATCTGAAAGCTCATTGCCTTATTGGAAACATTTATACGCTGAAAAGTGTCATCTTTTTAATACACCACACACGCCACACATTTGTACCTGATAAAGGAATGTAATAACGCCCCTGGGATGTGAATTGAAACGATTTTAAAAATCCTTGTGCATAAATCACAAATATGTATGATTGGTCCATCCTTTCCAGCGCTGTGAAAAGTAACAGTTGCCACGTGACATGGTCGTGTTTGTCCGCTTCAATAATTGCCTTGATAGTAATTTAAACATGGATAATAGTTATAACGAGCCTTAATACTAATAAAATTGAAAACAAACAGTGACGAATTAAAATAATACAATTGTTATTTAGAAATGACAAACAACATACGGGCCACTAAGCCACGCCCACATTGAGATGCTACTGCGCTCTTGCAGTGGCGTTATGGTTGCGGCGTTTAGCTTCTGTGCTAACCTGTTACTGAATGATTTGCTATTTGAACACTTTTAAAGTCTTTACAGTTGGTTTACATCCCTGGATAGTGTGCAAGCTGACCGACATGTACCCATCAATTGTTTACATCCAGCTAATCTACAGTTAGAGATCATCAGTCTGCTGTAAACATAAAATATTCATTTCTGAGCTTTTCAAATCTGTAAAGATGCCTGATATCAAAGTTACGCCTTTAGGTAAGAAATATGCTTAATTTTATGTTACACTTTTGAAAACGTTTATAAATAAGCCATTATCAAACATATGATGGTTAAAATTAGATAATATTGTACAGGTATATGAATGTGTATATTCCTGCACACACACACTACCAGTCAAAACTTTTTGAACAGTAAGATTTTAAATGTTTTTTAAAGAAGTCTCTTTTGCTCAACAAGCCTGCATTTATTTGATTCGAAGTACAGCAAAAACAGTAAACATTTGAAATATTTTTACTATTTAAAATAACTGTTTTCTATTTCTATCCTGTGATTTCAAAGCTGTTTTTTTACCATCATTAGTCCAGCCATGATCCTTCAGAAATCATTCTAATGTTCTGATTTGCTGCTAAAAAAAACATTTATTATTATTATTGTTGAAAACAGCTGAGTAGGATTTTTAAAGATGTGTTTCATGAATAGAAAGTTGAGAAGAACTGCATTTATCTGAAATGGAAATCTTTTGTAACATTATACATGTTTTTATTAGCATTTTTGATCAGTTTAACACATCCTTGCTAAATAAAAGTATTAACTTCTATCATTTCTTTCAATCAACAAATATATATATATATATATATATATATATACTGACTCTAAGCTTTTGTGTGATATAGTGTATAATGTTATTTCAGATAAATGCTGATCTTTAGATTTTTCTGTTCATCAAAAAAGTCGGGTACTCAACTGTTTTAATTATTGATGATAATAATGATGATAATAATAATGATTCTTGAAAAGCAAATCAGCATGTTAGAATGATTTCTGAAGGATCATGTGACACTAAAGACTGGAGTAATGATGCTGAAAATTCAGCTTTGAAATCAAAGGAATAAATTACATTTTAAAATATATTCAAATAGAAAGCAGTTATTTCAAATAGTAAAAAATATTTCTTTTTTTTTTTTTGCTTGGTGTGCAGAAGAAACATCAAAAAATCTTACTGTTCAAAAACTTTTGATTGGTAGTGTGTGTATGTGTGTGTATATATATATATATATATATATATATATATATATATATATATATATATATATATATATATATATGTGTGTGTGTGTGTGTGTGTGTGTGTGTGTGTGTGTGTGTTTCATGTAGGTCTCCTTATAGTGTATTTGTATGATTATAATATATATTTTGACTTATATAATGTAAATATTTTAAGGTCATATATATTTATAATATTATAATGTAAATTCATGTAATTCTCATTCTGAATGTGTGTATCTTTCAGGGGCCGGTCAGGATGTCGGCCGCAGCTGTATTTTGGTCTCCATTGGAGGCAAAAACATAATGCTTGACTGTGGGATGCACATGGGCTATAACGACGATGTGCGTTACAACAGTTATTGCTATGTTTATTTATGTGTACTTTCAGTATAATTCTGTAGTTGACAAAGTTGAGTACTGTACCCTTACCTTTCTGTGTTCATTTTCAGAGACGTTTCCCAGATTTCAGTTACATTACCCAGAACGGTCGCCTCACTGAGTTCCTTGACTGTGTTATTATAAGGTTTGTTTATATTTGACATGACTGTTGTGTGAGTTTTACTGTTCTCCATTGTGATTTTTCCTACTTTATGTTCCACTTAGTCATTTTCACTTGGATCACTGCGGTGCTCTTCCTTACATGAGCGAGATGGTGGGTTACGACGGGCCCATCTACATGACCCACCCAACCAAAGCCATCTGCCCCATCCTGCTGGAGGACTTCAGAAAGATCACAGTAGACAAAAAAGGAGAGACCAACTTCTTCACGTCACAGATGATCAAAGACTGCATGAAGAAAGTTGTGCCACTCAACCTCCACCAAACAGTTCAGGTAAAGTTCATTGTCTGCGAATTTTGTTTTAATTTAAAATTATTTAGTTCATTTTATTTCTTGCTATCATTAAAAACATAACTAAATTTAGTTTAGTAAATGCTATTAATTTAACCAATTTTTTAAAAGAATTTTATTATTCTAAATTTTGATGTTTACATTATGCAAGTATCAAATTAATTTATAATAATTTATTAATTTAATATTTGAAATAAATATAAATACATTTTATATTTTATTTATTTAAATTTAATAATTGATATACTATTCATGGATTTGTTTCATTGTTTAATAATAAATAATAATAGTTGTAATATAATGTAATATACAATAATACAATAACATATTAATAATAATATTATTATTATTATTTAATTAAAGAAACCTTTTAGTATTAAACATGACAGTTTGAAATCCTATTTCTTTAAATTCTTATTTACTTTATTGTAATAAAATAGTTACATTTTAAATAAAATATATATTTTTAATTATAATAATATTTTAAATATAATTAATTTTTAATATTTTTAAGAATTTTGTTGTAAATTTTCCCCATTGAAAATGTTTAAACTAGAACATTATTTATCAATTTTTACAGTTTTGACTTATTTATTTATTTTTTATTTTATTTATTTATTTTTTTGTAGGTAGATGAAGAGCTCGAGATCAAAGCGTATTATGCAGGTCATGTGCTGGGAGCTGCCATGTTTCAAATCAAAGTCGGCTCGGAGTCTGTTGTCTACACAGTGAGTGTCACATTACTTATTACATACTCTAATTTTATAATGTTTCAGCTGTTGACAATAATTTGCAAATTATATCTAAATCTTTTTGTATAGGGTGATTACAACATGACACCAGACAGACATTTAGGGTGAGTAAAATCTCTTTTTTTTGTTACATATTTTATGTACATTTCAGGTTTTATATTCTGGTTAGATTAATTCAGGTTAAATTGGGTCAGGTTTAAATTCTCTGACTTTATTTACTCAGAGCTGCTTGGATTGACAAATGCCGACCGGATATTCTGATATCAGAATCCACGTACGCCACCACCATCAGAGACTCCAAACGCTGTAGGGAAAGAGATTTCCTCAAGAAAGTTCACGAAACAGTGGAAAGAGGAGGAAAGGTAATTAAAGCGCATTAACATATAGAATTCAGCTAGTGATTGTCAGCTCATCCAGTCAGATTTTAAAGCCGTAACTTTTTTAAAAAAAAATTAACTGTTATTTATTTATTCTGTTCATCTTGGTGTCTCTGTTTTAGGTCTTGATTCCAGTGTTTGCTCTGGGTAGAGCACAGGAGCTCTGTATTCTATTGGAAACATTCTGGTGAGCTTGTACAATTGTTCGCTGACCTAGGATTGCTGCTTTTTATCTTTTTGAATATGTTTATTATAGCAAATTCTGTTATGACACTCATAAACTCTTTTGGTACAGAATGGTGTGTAATTGCTGACTGTTTGTTTTATCAGGGAGAGAATGAATCTGAAAGCCCCCATTTACTTCTCCACTGGGCTGACGGAGAAAGCCAATCACTACTACAAGCTCTTCATCACCTGGACCAATCAGAAGATCCGCAAGACCTTTGTACAAAGAAACATGTTTGAGTTTAAGCACATCAAAGCCTTTGATCGCTCATATGCTGATAACCCTGGACCAATGGTAAGACCAATACAATGACATTTATATAACTGATCATTTAAATACTCTGCAAGTCCACAAAGAGATATTCATGCATTATTATTGTTGTTGTTGTTATTATTATTAGTAGTAGTAGTAGTAGTAGTAGTATTAATTTTATTTTTATTGATTTGATTTTTATTGTTTTTTATTTCACATTAAATGATACACATAGAAACCTTCTAGAATATTTAGTATTAAATTTTAAAAAATAATAATGACATATTTACATTTTAATAATTGATATTCTCTGCAAGTGTGTATGGATATATTCATTGATTTGTTTTTGTTTTTTTTAATTGTTAAATAATAATAATTATTAGTAGTAGTAGTGTTATTCATTTTATTTTGTTTTTGTTGTTTTTTTGTATTATTAAATGATAAACATAGAAGCATTCTAGAATAATTAGTATTACATTTTAAAAAATGTTAATTGATATTCTCTGCAAGTTTGTATGGATATGTTCATTTGTTTTTTATTTTAATAATAATAATAATTATTATTATTATTATTAATATATGCAAAATACTTCATGATCATTTATTTATTTATTAATTAAATGATACATGTAGAAACATTAGAATATTCATTAGTATTTTAAAATTAATATTAATGGAAATTGAAAATCATTGTAATACTCTGATAAATGGTATGCTATGAATCAGTTTTTACTAAAAGTTATTATTTTATGCACTTTGATTATAATGATAATGATAATATAACACATGTGAAAGCCTTTTAGAATATTAAACGAGATTTTTAAATCTTATTTTTTTTAAATCATATTTTTCCATATTTTAAGTTTGCTTAAAATTTGAATAATTAAAATGATTTTCCACTGTTAGGATGTTTCATCCATCACAGAAAGAAACTGTGAACAGTGAAACTATTCGGTGATTAGAATCAAAAGATTTGAGATTTAGTTTGTCAACATGGCCTCAGATTTGAAGAACTGATCCTTTTTGCAATAATTAGTTCTAGTTAGAGCTAGTTGAAGCCTGTAGCAATTTCTGCTGTTACAGCATTAAAAAAAGAAATGATTGATGGTTGAGAAGTGAAACAAATGATTGCATGATATTATGTAAAATAGGGACTTTTATATGTGTTTTATCAGGTTGTGTTTGCTACTCCTGGAATGTTGCATGCTGGCCAGTCTTTACAGATATTCAAGAAATGGGCCGGCAATGAAAAGAACATGGTAAGACACCTTATGAAACAAAAGACAATATTGAGAAACACTTACCACTTTAATTCTTCAAAGTAGAAGATTTATTTATTAAGTTTAATATATTTATTTTTTAGGTGATCATGCCAGGGTACTGTGTGCAAGGCACTGTGGGACACAAGATCTTGAATGGACAGAAAAAACTGGAGATGGAGGGAAGAGCAACGGTAATTATTGGCACTACAACCACTGATTTTAACTGAACTTCACTAGATGGCATCAGAGAACTCTGAAGTCTGTGGTTTATATTGTCCACCGTTTCCTGTAATTTTCATAAAAACCTGCCACACCTGAAATTTGTTCTTATGTCAAACCTCTAGAATTCACATCTGAATTTGTATCATATAGTAACAGTTCAAATTGAAGTAATTAATTTCTATTTAATTTAACTTGATTTAATTTATTATTATTTTTAAATGTTTTGAAAGAATTTGCCAACAATGCTCATTAAGGAATGTTTTATATTTAAAAAATACAATAAAAACAGTAATATTGTGAAATATTAGTGCAAATTAAAATAACTGTCCTCTATTTTAATATATTTGAGTAATAGTTTAAAATAATTGAGCAGCATGTGACACTCAAGACTGGAGTAATGATGCTAAAAATTAAGCTTTGCATCACAGGAATAAATTGTATTTTAAAATATATTCAAATAGAACAAGTTATTTTAAATTGTGGTAATATTTCACAATAGTAATTCCACACTTGACCGACACTGTATGTTGTGTGTTTAGTTGGACGTGAAGCTGCAGGTGGAGTACATGTCCTTCAGCGCTCACGCCGACGCCAAAGGCATCATGCAGTTGATCCGCATGGCAGAACCCAGAAACATGTTGCTGGTCCATGGAGAGGCCAAAAAAATGGAGTTCCTCAAAGACAAGATCGAGCAGGAGTTCAGTAAGTCTACAACTTGTCAAAATACTTGGGAAAATACTCTTTCATACTTTCATTTCCAGTTCTATGATTTATTCTTGGGAACTTTAGCGGGTAAAAAAATACTGGGGCTGTCTTTGACTAAAGATTTTTCTGGTCAACTAGTAGTTATTCATTTTAAGCATTAGTCGACTATAAGTTGCACATTTATTAACAAACAATAAAAATCGTAATAATTAGCCTTTAATTGCGTACATAGCCTAATAAGCGCTCAAGCGCACACAAATGTAACTTGCCACAGTGCATCGACAGATATAATATTTATAAATGTGTCAAGGAAAAACTGCAGGGAGACTGCATTAATATTTTAATAATTTTTTGATAAACTAGTGCTTTCTTTGTTTTCGGCTAAATAGATGAAGTCAGCGACACTGACTCATCATCTCCGCAGTAGTGATTTGCCTGTATGTATGTTTCATACGAATTACTTAATCTGAGAATATTTGTTTTCTGTTTGAATTGTTTCATTTAAAAGTAGACATTTCACTCTTAACTGTATGACCACAAAAATTATGGAGTATTTTAAGAGCAAGTGACCGCACCGGGACCTCCATCTGTCATGTGGTGACCGCGCTACTGTTCAGCTTCCACACTCCGCACTTCCAACACTTGAATAGCGCACATTTTTTATGTGAACATTAGACTGAGCTGCCATGTAAAGTTGCTACTTCATGCATCTTTCAGATGAGAAGCCGTATTTGAGGTTGATGAATGATAGGTGAGCATTTGGATGTCCTGATAATATCTACAATATTATCACATAGACTAGCCGTTAATGATCAGTCCATCACAGACTGCATGACTTTGCCACTTCCTGTGGAATTTTTTTCCTTCGACTAAGCGACTAATAAAATTTTGGTCGACCAAGCCTCTTCTCGTTGACCAATGGTTAGTTGACTATTAGGGGGCAGCCATAAAAAATTTGTGGAATATGATCACTTTAATAGTGTACTTTTCAGTGTGGTGGATATTATCTCTGTGGTGATGTTTTACCCCATGCAGGCATCAGCTGCTATATGCCTGCTAACGGAGAGACGACAACCGTAGTGACGAACCCCAGCGTACCTGTGGACATCTCGCTCAACCTGCTGAAGAGAGAGATGGCTCTTGGAGGTGTTTATTGACATGTACCCTACTGACTGTTTTATTTGACCCGTTTACAGAAATGCCATCATGACATTTTGTCTTGTGGTTATGTGGGTTCTTGTGGTTTCTGCTTTTCATCTTTTAGTTTGAGCTTATACTTTATGTATCCCATTGGCTTAAAGGAAGTTGCTTGGCTTAAGTTAAGGTCAAACAACAATATTTATGACATAATGTGGATTAGTTCAGAAAAATTACTTTTCTTCCATTTCCTTAAAAATCTGGGTTAATCTGTGGCACTTTAAAGTGGAAGGGAGGAATTGGGCCAATCTGTAAACATTAAAATACTCAAAATTTACAGGTAATTTGTTCACCCCCTTGTCATCCAAGATGTTCATGTCTTTCTTTCTTCAGTCAATAAGAAATTATGTTTCTTGAGGAAAACATTTCATACCTTAATATAGTGGACTTCAATGGTGCCCCCAAGTTTGAACTTCTAAAATGCAGTTTAAATGCAGCTTCAAACAGCTCTAAACAATCTCAGCCGAGGAAGAAGGGTCTTATCTAGCGAAACGAATGGTTAGTTTTGAAACAAATTGACAAGTTATATACTTTTTAACCTCAAATGCTCATTTTATTTATTCTCTGCAAAGAGCATGCGTAGTCTGTGCAACCCAGGTCAATACAGTTATGGTATGTCAAAAAACTCCCATCTCGTTTTCTCCCCCAACTTCAAAATCGTCCTACGTCACTGCAGAAATTCCAACCCAGTGTTTACAAAGCGCACATGCAAAGAAGATCAAACAGCCTTTACAAAAAAGGTAAAACAGCAATGTACAACGATTTTGAAGTTGGAGAGGAAAACGAGATGGGAGTTTTTTAACATACCCGAACTGTATTAAGCCAGATTACACAGAGCTATACAAGATGTGTTTGTGGTTAAAAAGTATATAAATTATCAATTTGTTCAGAAAGTAACCATTCGTTTCGCTAGATAAGACCCTTCTTCCTCCCCCGGGATCGTTTAGAACCATTTGAAGCTGCATTTAAACTGTATTTTGAAAGTTCAAACTTGGGGGCACCATTGATGTCCACTATATGGAGAATGTTCTTGAAATGTTTTCCTCAAGAAACACAATTTCTTTATGACTGAAGACACAAAGACATGAACATCTTGGATGACAAAGGGGTGAGTAAATTATCTGTAAATTTTTGTTCTCGAAGTGAATTTCTCCTTTAACATACAAATGAATTTTATTAAAGGAAAAGTCCACTTCCAGAGCAAAGATTTATAGATAACGCACTTACCCCCTTGTCATCCAAGACGTTCATGTCTTTCTTTCTTCAGTTGTAAAGAAATTATGTTTTTTGAGGAAAACATTTCAGCATTTTTCTCCATATAATGGACTGATTAGGCCATTATAGGGAGTCGGGCTTGTAATCAAAAGGTTGGGGATTCGAGTTCCAGGTCCGGCAGGGATTGAAGGTGGAGGGAGTGAATAACCAGCGCTCTCTCCACCCTCAGTAGCACGACTGAGGTGAGTCCCTTGAGCAAGGCACCGATCCCCCAACTGCTCCCCGGGCGCCGCAGCGATAGCAATATGGCTGCCCACTGCTCTGGGTGTGTGTTCACTACTCACTACTGTGTGTGTGCACTTGGATGGGTTAAATGCAGAGCACAAATTCCGAGTATGGGTCACCATACTTGGCCTCACATAACGTCCTTTCCTTTCCTTTCCTTTCCTTTCCTTTCCTTTCCTTTCCTTTCCTTTCCTTTCCTGATATGGTGCCCCGATTTTGAACTTCCAAAATGCAGTTTAAATGCGGCTTCAAACGATCCCAAATGCGGTTGTAAACAACCCCAGCTGAGGAAGAAGGGTCTCATCTAGCGAAACGATTAGTTATTTTCATAAAAATAATGCAATTTCTATACTTTTTAATGTCAAATGTTCATCTTGTCTTGCTCTCCCTGAATTCTGTGTATTCTGGCTTAAGACAGTTAGGGTATGTTAAACTCTGATCGTATTTTTTCCCTCGACTTCAAAATTGCCCTATATCGCTGTTTTACATTTTTTGTTAAGGGTGATTGATCTTCTTTGCATGTTCACTTGGCAAAAACTAGATCGGTACTTTTGCATTGATGTAGGATGGTTTTTGAAGTTGAGGGAGAAAATAGTTTACAGCCGCATTTGTGATCGTTTGAAGCTGCATTTAAACTGCATTTTGGAAGTTCAAACTCAGGGCACCATATCAGTCCATTATATGGAGAAAAATGCTGAAATGTTTTCCTCAAAAAACATAATTTCTTTACGACTGAAGAAAGAAAGACATTAACATCGTGGATGACAAGGGGGTGAGTTATCTGTAAATTTTTGTTCTGGAAGTGGACTTCTCCTTTAATAATAGGATTTGTTATGAAACTTTCTCGCAGGTCCACTGCCTGATGCTAAACGACCTCGCACCATGCATGGGACGTTAATAATGAAGGACAATGTAAGTCAATATGGCTCTTTAGGTTTGATTTCATCATTTATTTGACTGATTTAAGGTTTCAGATGCCATTAATTCCATATTTTCTGAACATGTTTGTCTGTGTAGAGTCTGCGGCTGGTTTCTCCAGAACAGGCTCTTAAAGAGCTGGGCCTCAGTGAACATCAGCTGCGCTTCACCTGCCGTGTTCAGCTCCACGACCCCCACAGTGACACAGACACACTTGGACGCATCTACTCACACCTCAAGAGGTCAGCAAACTATATAACACACATGCTTTCCTATAGCTAAACTGATGCAGTTAATCATGCCCTTCTCATCTGCATGTAAATCTATTTTAAAATAAATTAATAAACTAAAAATATAAAAATAAAAGCTAGTTCAGAATATTTAGAAAAACTCTAATAGTGTTATATAAATCATACTAAAATAACACTGGTGTGTAAATTACGGAATAAGAAATTTTCAAACCTTTCGTTTAATTCAAGCTTGAAGGTCATGTTTTTCCCAAGTCTGCAGCGGTGTGGGATGTGTTGCACCCTGATTTAACACTTAGAGGTTAGGTGAGATATATTAAGCAGTTTTTACTTCAGAGGACATTGTTGATCAGTCATTTGTGACGTGATTTGAAAATGAAAGAACGAAGAGATTCTTGGAAACAGGGCTCAAAACACCACACCAAAGTATGGTTTTATTTAAGTCGGGGTAAACTTAAAATAATTTAGCTGTGGAAACAAAGTGTGAATCCATCTGTCAGATTTTATGTTGACAAAGTGAAGTAAACTATAAACATGTCATATTTGATTAATAAGTGACTCTTATGAACCAGTCAAAAAGAATATTTTTAATGTTTTTTTTTTTAAAGAAGTCTCTTCTGCTCACTAACCCTGTATTTATATGATCCGAAGTACAACAAAAACAGTAAAATTTTGAAATATTTTTACTATTTAAAATAACTAAAAGTGAATTTGAAAGTGTTTTAAAATGTAGTTTATTCTTGTGATTTCAAAGCTGAATTTTTAGCATCATTACTCCAGTCACATGATCCTTTAGAAATCATTCTTATATTCTGATTTGCTGCTTAAATGACATTTATTATTAATTTTTCAGGTTTCTTTAATGAACAGAAAGTTCAGAAGAGCAGCATTTATCTGAAATAGAAATCTTTTGTAACATTGTAAATGTCTTTATCTTCACTTTCGATCAATTTAAAGCATCCTTGCTAAATAAAAGTATTAATTTCTATAATTTCCTTACCCCCCAAAAAAGAAAAACAAATTATACTAACTCCAAGCTTTTAAATGGGATAGTTTATGATGTTGGCTTTTATTTTTTTATTTTACATAAATGCTATGCTTTGTATTTATCAAAGAATCCTAAAAAACTGTAATAATGAATGTACTGATAATGATAATAATAAAAAATGTTTCTTGAACAGCAAATCAGCATATTAGAATGATTTCTGAAGAAAATGATGCTGAAAATTTAGCTTTGATCACAGGAATAAATTACATTTTAAATAGTATTTTAAATAGTAAAAATATTCAAAATTTTACTGTTTTTGCTGTGCTTAGGATCAATTAAATGCAGTCTTGGTAAAACATTAAAAATCTTACTGTTCAAAAACTTTTGACTGGTAGTGTAGTTTGAATCCAGATCACTTAGTGAATCATTCAGACTGACTGGAGTCTTTTTTTTTTTTCAGAATAATTAGATTCTGAAGATTAATTAATTGGAGATTAATTGAAGACTTGCATCAGTCTATTTAAAGTGTAAATAAATATTCGCTTCCAAATTTTGGTGTGATGCATGTAAATAAATATTGTTTGATTTTTAAAAAAGCTATTCTCTCAGTAAACGGTTCAGTAATTTGTCAACTAAAAAGCCATGTGCCAATGTTTCCTTTTTGTCATTTTTGGTACATCACATAGGTGAGTCATTTCACCCAAATTTTGCCCCTTAGTGAACCATTTTAACCTCTCAAGCCACAGTGTAAATGCCAGTCCGTATGGGTGAATATGAGGTATGAGGTTTTGTATGTGGTTCATGCTTTCATAAAGGTTTCATTAGAGGTCAAGTTTGTTTTTCATTCTCTCTTGCAGCGTATTGAAAAGTTACAGCATCCAGCACGTCCCAGACGGCACGGTCATCGTGGAATCCATCGTTATTAAAGTCACATCCTCGGCCGAGGAGCCCAACCTCAAAATCATTCTGCTCTCATGGAGTTATCAGGTGAACAAACATGTGATGGACTAAATCTCCACTGATTTAATTTCAGAATTTAATGTGGATTTTATTTTACAAACAGTTTTTAAACAGGTCAAGTGTTTTAATTTCTGTTTTGAGTTTGTGTATGTGGAAATCTGCAGTTGTTTTTTTGTCGTGGTCACACAGTTGGTCAAGTAGTGGAATCTACAGCATCTCACAGCCCACAAGGGAAAATATTTGCACTTATGTTTCCAAACAAACACTGGTTACGTCAACTGCCTGACAAAACAAACACATTACAATAAAATCTCATTCTTCAGTATGTGTCAGTGCAGCACAATTTGATAGCAATTGAACCAGCAACAAATGTGTGAGAGAAAGTGAATTTGCGGCGTCACATTCTCATTCTCACTTTATCTTTGTCCAATTTTGCATTTTATAGAAACATGTCCGATCACAATAAATGCTTAGTGGTTTCAGAGCTTATAATTATTTAGACCTTTTTTTAAAAAATTAGTTTTTTAAAAAGTAGCAAGGATGCAATAAATTGATCAAAAATGACAGTAAAAACATTTATAATGTTGCATAAGATTTTTATTTCAAATAAATGCTGTTTCTTTTAACTTTCTATTCATAAAACATTATGGTTTCCACAAAAATATTAAGCAGCACTGTTTTTTTTTTTTTTTTGATAATAAGAACTTTTTCTTGAGCAGCAAAATAGCATATTAGCATGATTTCTATACATATTTGTATAATTGTATATATATCACCAAGGTTGCACATTTCAAAATAAATAAATAAAAAAAAAAGTGTGTGTATATATATATATATATATATATATATATATATATATATTTATATACACACACACATACATACATACATACAGGGGTTGGACAATGAAACTGAAACACTGGCCAGTATAGTGTTGGAGGTTTCATGGCTATATTTATGCAGCCTGGTGGCCAGTCTTTACTGATCGCACATTCCACCAATAAGAGCAGAGTGTGAAGGTTGACTATGTGCACCCAATAGCTCAAACATTGTACCCTGAAGGTGGTGCCGTGTATTAGGATGATAATGCACCAATACACACAGCAAGACTGGTGACAAGAGTGATTTGATGAACATGAAAGTAAAGTTAAACATCTCCCATGGCCTGCACAGTCACCAGATCTGAATATTATTGAGCCACTTTGGGGTGTTTTGGAGGAGCGAGTCAGGAAATGTTTTCATACACCAACATCACATAGTGACCTGGCCACTGTTCTGCGAAAGGAATGGCTCAAAATCCTTCTGGCTACTGTGCAGGACTTGTATTTGTCATTCCCAAGATGAAATAATGCTGTATTGGCTGCAAAAGGAGGCCAAACGGCATACTAATTGTGGTCTAAACCCAGGTGTTTCAGTTTCACTGTCCAACCCCTGTACATACATACATACATACACACACATATATATATATGTATGTGTGTGTGTATAGAGATATATATATATATATATATATATATATATGATGAAATGTATTTGTTTTGAAATGTGCAAAATTTTTTATATTTATATTTTTGATTTTGTAATGCACTTTTAATCTGTTTTTCATTGTATTTTATCAAAATTTTATCTAAATTATAAAAATGAATATATATGTGTATATATATATATATATATGTATGTATGTTTTTCAATGTGTTTTAAAAACGTTTTTTTATTTTTTATATACATTTAATATATTTTATTTAATTCTTATATATATATATATATATATATATGTATGTATGTATGTTTGTTTATTTTATTTATTTAAATAGAAATCTGTTTTTCTAAAAAATAAAAAAAAATTGCAATATTACTGGTTTTACTGAAATCCAGCTGAAATAAAGACATTCTTGGTGAGTGTAAGAGACGTCTTTAAAATATATTTTAAAATGATTTTTGTGTCCCTCAGGATGAAGAATTGGGCAGTTTCTTGTCTACGTTGTTGAAGAAAGGTCTGCCTTCGTGACTGGTGACTCTGATTTGATGTTTGTCTTTGGTTTAAAAAAAAATTAACAATAAATTTTTTTTTTAGTAAAATTGATCAAGAAGGCTGTCATTTGTGAAAATGTATTTATTTGTTAGCTTTAGATAACAGTTAAAATTGCCATTATTCAGTGGTGATACGTACATTTATTAGTATATGTAATAGTTCAATGTTATGAAATGGGACACAAAATGAAAAAAAAACAACTTATGAACAAAACAAAAATTGGCATGAACCACTGAGTAGAGTAAAATTCAAAACCAAGATCATTTCAAAAAAGCCAAATATTGGCCAACACATCAGTCTGGAATAAAAATTACAGTCATTCTTGTTTGTTTTTTGCATTGTAGTAATATGGAAAATAATCTGCTTCAAAGTTGCATCAAACCACATTGGACTCCATATTTCCATATTGCAGTTTTTTTGGCATTACAGATGATTTTTATGTGCTGTCTTGCCTCTCTTGTATGCTTTTTAACTGAAATGGTTCAGCTGAAACAAAGCTCAAAAGCCATTGGAAATGGAATAAACACCTTTCTTCTTCTTCAGCCTCAGTCTTTTGAGCCTCCACTTGTAGTGGCCCGTGGCAAAGTAGTACAACAACGGATCCAGGAGGCTGTTTAGACTGACCAGAGCCATGGTCAGTCTGCGGAGAATGTAAATCTCGTAATTCTCTTTGTTGCCTTTCAAGCGTGACAGGAGGTACACTAGATGCACGAAATGATAAGGCAGGAAACACACAAGTGTGATGGCCAGGATGGCGTAGATGATCCGCCGTGCCGCGCGGGCGGTGGAGTTGTTGATTCTGGCGATGCGCCAGGCCACGATGGGGTAACAAGCCAGGATGACCACCGAGGGCAGAAGGGATCCAAAAATGAGACTGGAGATGCTGTAAGGTGCCAAGTCGCTCCACTCTTCTTGATTGAAACCCTCAAAGCACATTTTCTCTTTAGATGATAACGGGCATGTTAACATAAAGGCCAACATGGCCGACCCCGAGACCAACCACACGGCCACGCTCACCACCGTCGTGAGATTTGTATTGCGAAGTTTCAGGTAGGTGTGAGGGTGGATGGTGGCGATGTAGCGGTCCACACAGATGCAGGTCATGAAGCTGATGCTGATGTAGATGTTGGCGAAGAAGATCGTGCCGGTGATGCGACACATGGGGTCGCCAAATATCCAGTTGCTGTCATTGAGGTGGTAGTGGATGCGAAATGGCAAGGCAAACAAGAAAAGCGTGTCGGCCACTGCGAGGTTAATGATGTAGATGTTTGAGGGAGATTTCTGTTTGATTTTAAAGATGAAGTAATACAAAGCTCCGAGGTTTCCAATCAGTCCGAAACAGAAGACCAGGCTGTAGACGGGTGTGAAGAGATAGCGCTGGAATTTGATTTGGAATTCAGTTATGTTTTCCATGATTGTGGATCCTTAGGTATATAGGTTATTAAAGATTTAAGATTTGCTCACATCAACTCCCAAGATGACTTGCTAGTATTCTAATGAATGCATTGTTCGTTATTGTGGCTAATATTGTGTTTTTCGGTTCCTCATCAGGATAGAGATGAAAATCCGTTTCTGTTGTGAAAAGAAAATATTAGTGATATTTATCTTTTAAATCATGTACCACAAAAATAAATTGGTGCTGTCAAATGATAAAAGTTTACGTAATATTTGTGTGCGTATATATTTATTTTGTATATATAAATATGCACACATGCATGTATATATATTCAAGAAAAATGTTTAAATATTAAAAATATATAAATTATATGAATATTAATATATACTGTATGAGTGTGTGTATATATATATATATATATATATATATGTATGTATGTGTGTGTGTGTGTGTACTTGTTTTTGCTACATTGTGGGGACCAAATGTCCCCACAAGGATAGTAAAACCTGAAATTTTTGAAAAAATGATTAAAAATACTAAATGATGTTTATCTGAAAATGTAACTATGCAAACATGTTTTCTGTGAGGGCTAGGTTTAGGGTTAGGGTTGGGTTAGGGGATAGACAATATCATTTGGTCAGTATAAAATCTATAGAAGTCTATGGAAAGTCCCCACAATTCACAAAAACAAACGTGTGTGTGTGTGTGTATATGTATGTATGTATATATATATATATATATATATATATATATATATATATACACACAGTAGTCAACATTTGAAGTGGATCAAAACCTTTCATGATTGTTGTCCTAAAACCAAAACAATACCCATTCTTGTCTTAGGACAACTTTGATCCACTTCAAATGTTGACTACTGTATACACATACATAATAAATATACACATAAATAGTACACACACATATCTTATGTATACAAAAACTTCTATTTTGGATGTGATTAATTTCAATTTTTTAAATAAATAGTAATATAAATATATTATTATAATAAATAATAATATTAAATATTATATTATCATTATTATTATTAATAATAATAATAAATTATATTAAATAATAATATCTTTAACATAAATATATAAATGTAAATATTTGTAAAAATATACTTTATGTGTGTATTTATTGATATATTTATATTTTGTATGCTATTAATTGCAAGTAATCGTTTGATTTTCGTTCGACGGCATTAAAATAAATAGATAAATTAATTTAAAATAATAATTAATTAAAAATAAAAATCGAATTCTCCTTCGTTGTTTTAAAAAATCGTTGTAAAAATAATTGGCTTCACGTTGAGATATCATGAATTTGTCCAGTTTTATAATAATATAAAATAAGAAATGTCAAGCTTGTACGTTTATAAAAGCACTTACATTAATTCCTCTGTTAAAATGTGTGTATTGTTCGAGCTTTAAAGTTATTCTGCCCTTATTTTACCCTCGTTTTACCGTTTTAGACGTTGCGTTGTCATGGCAACACAGTTGTAAAATTGGATGTAACTTTTACAGGTACGCAAAATGGGTGTGTAAAATCGTGTTACCACGAATATCGTTTACGTTTTGTGGCTACACTTCTAAAACAGTGAGTATTTATTCGTTTATGGATTGATCAGTTCACTTTCACCGTAAGTGACTCGCTTTTTAAAGAAATCAACATTTTGAGGTAATCAGTGAGTGATATTACTTTAAAGCAAAAAGAGGGAGTTTTTAAGAAAATGCGTTCTCAAAATTTGTGTATTGTTGATCTTTAAAGTTATTCTGTGTTATTTTATCCTCATTTTAGCGTTTTAGACGTTGTGTTGAGCTTTAAAGTTATTCTGCCATATTTTTACCCTCTTTTGAGCATGTTAGACGTTGCGTTGTCATGGCAACAAAGTCGTAAAATTGGTTGAAACCTTTACAGCTACACAAAATTGGATTGTAAAATCATGTTAATACGGTATCGTTTACGTTTTGTATACACTTCTAAAACAGTGAGTATTAAATCGTTTGTGGATTGATTAATTCACTTTCACGGTAAGTTACTCGCTTTTTAATGAAATTAACATTTTGAGGTAACCAACGAGTGCTGTCGATAAAGAAATATTCCTTTTAAGCAAAACGAGGGAAATACGTTCTCAAATTCATGTTTATTTCTCATTTTAACGTTTGACGAAACATTTTATGGTGATTTATCACTTAAGAAAGGTATCAAAATAGACAAAAATGCAAAACAGAAACATATACCACAAAAAATAATTTAAATGACTACTTACCTTACTTGAATCCTGGAAGAAGACGTAGAATTAATATACAAAGCACGTTATTTTCATATCAAGTCTTGTGAAAGCTAGCTGTTGTTCTGTCAGTGGTGGAAACTTATTTTGAGCAATGTGGTTTTACTCAATGATATGAAAAGACAGAACAGGAAATCCAGAAAGTGCAGCCTCCCCCGGTGTTTTGAGGGCGACGTGGGGGACATGCAGACATTTTAGCACGTGGAAACCATGCATTACATGTTCCACTGAGTGTACTGTAGTCAAAGAGTATAGAAGTACCAAGAGGCGAAACTCAATAGAACGCTCCATAGCAACAGTTCCGCCCATGACATAACTGTGCTGCCGCCATTTTGGACTGACACCTACACAAAACGCCGTAGAATAATACGAGCCAGTCGTGCTTGACCAACTTACAATGACTTATGTAAAGTTTGTATATATATGTATTTATATCTAAATTAAATATTATAGACAGGTCCCCTTCACCAATTGACTAGACTGTTTCATACTGCTTACTGTTTACCAAGTAAACCGATACAATTACTGCAAACCCTTTACTTACCCATATCTATGTTCTATTGTATTTTTTTCCTTGTTAAGTTAAAAACTTAATGTAGTGAAATAACCAGATTCGATGTTTGGTAGTGATAGAGTCAGACACACTCAAATTTATTTATTCACAATGTAATTTTTTTTTATTATAAAATACATTTATAAAAAAATGGTACACATTCATAAAAAACTGTTCAAATTTATCACAAAATATGAACACCTAGCAACCATTGTCTCAAGAACTCCAACTATTGTGAGGTCTCTGTAATTTGTCATGTATTAAGTGAACACTGAACTGAAAATAGTAATAGATCAAAATCAAATAAGCAACAGAGATCAAAACCACCACCGGCAATTGTGTTAGAAGAGATTAAGAGAGAGAATTTTTTTTTTTTTTTTTTTGCAAAAGTGACCTAAGTATTGAGAAATGTGTCCTAGCGTCTGTAAAAAACTGTATTAACTGTATATAAAATTCAACCCGCCAAAGTGGTCAGTGGGAGTGACTGTGTTACCCGCTACAGCTGAAATCAACCTGCATTTGGCGAGTTGGCGGATGTTAATGTCAAGCAGTCCTGCTAACAATTTAATATGCACTGTAAAATCAATTCATAGTTAAAATATTTCCCCTTGTTATTATTATTACGTTTGTGGATCACTTGGAAACCGATGAAACGCAAAATCATGCCTGGTGGATTGATAATTGCTGCAGTTTATTGCAGCACACTGCTTACGTTTCAGCCACTTGCTCGCTCGCATCTTCTACACACTTTTTGCAGGTGTCAGTCCAAAATGGCGGCAACGCCTCCGCAGCGCCATCTATAGACTGTTGCCCATATCAGTACAGAGTTTCGCCTCTTGGTACTTCTATACTCTTTGCTGTAGTGTCTAGAGAGTTTTTAAGAGGGCTGTGTTGAAATGAGTCACCCCTGGCTGGAACTGAACTGTGGTCGTACAGTGCATTGATTGAGAGTGAAAGTGCACTATATGATTGATAGGCCTACATATCAGCTCTCACTTGTAACTGGGCGCATTGCTTCAGCTTTTGTTTTGCTTCCTTTTGTGTAGAATCAGATTTGCTGATCTAAATCTGTGTCTAAAACCTCCAAAAAGTTTCATTGTCCTATTGTATATGGTCAGCATCTCTCATTACACAAGATTTGATGGTCTATTTGGCATTTGGACACTAGGTGGCGCATAAAACCGACTTTTACAGATACTATGGAACTAAAGTAACATTTCTCCAGCCTTATTTTATTTTATTTTGTATTTTTTTGTATTTTATTTTATTTTTTCAATTGAATTATTTTTTTTTATTATTATTTATTTTTTTATCTAGTGCCAATATATTTTGTGTTTTTGAAAATATATTTTAAAAATATCAAAATTTATTATTTTAAAAAGCATTCAAAAATATATTTTACCCTCTATAGGCATATTTCAGTCCAAGAAAATTGTGTTTAATGTTAACATAAAAATAATTAATTTAGCAGCTATTTAACTGAATTTTATTTGATTCTTTATTTTGTGTTATTTTATTTTTATTTTTATTTTGTTTATCGTTTTATTAATGGTGCTTTCCAAGGCAGGCATCACTATTATTATTCCTATTTTAACCAAAATAAATAAATAAATAAATATATTTCAAAAAAATATACAAAAAATGGCCAAAAATATTTGCTTGATAAAATAGTTTCCAAATATATTTTGATCAGTAAAAGTAAACTGTGTTCAGTGTTAACATACATTTAATTTATTTTATTTTATTTTATTCTATATTATTTTATTTATTTTTATTTAATTTTTATTTTATTTTAATTTGTTTTGTTTTTTATTTAGTTTTATTAATGGTGCTTTCCAAGGCAGGCATCACTATTATTATTTCTTTTTTAACAATAAATAAATAAATATATAAAAAATAGATTTCAAGTATATTTAAGTAAATATATTTACTAAATATAAATGTATTTATTGTGATTTACCAATATATTTTTTCTTTGTAAATATATTTAAAAAAATATAAACATAAAAATAATTCATTTAATAGCCATAAATAAACTCATGAGGACAATAAATGTTATTTAGGAATCTGTAAATGTCGTCTAACTGAATGAAAATGGCTGCACTGGAGTTTGAATCAGAGAGGACAAGAATGAGATTTGTGTTTTGGTTTAAGGGCCGCATTGTGTCTGATGGCCTTTATGTAGTGACAGATGCATTCAGTGAATACAACCCCGTCACATTCCACACTTCCTGTGAGGATGCGCTTGGCATCCACTTCGGAAAATGGCTCTGAAATGCAGCTTTGCCATTGTAAAATTTGTAAACTGATTCTGAACGAGCAGAATTTCTTTGGTTTGCATTTCAGCACTTAAGCAGTCGAATAGGAAAATCGATAGGATGAAGCATAAACAAGTATGTAAAGTAAATGCAACACTCACTTTCCAATAAAAAATATCCTTAAATCTTAAAGCAAACATAATGTTCTTGCAACTTCTAAGGGAAAAAAACTGCTTAAAACGCCATGCTATAAGCACAAAATGCTGAGACAGGATGTTTGCACTGAACTGCACGACATCATGATGATCTTTGGCATGAGTTGAGTGTGATGGATTCATGTGTGAAGGATGTGTGCTTTAACCTTGCTCTGTGTCCTTTAGTCAAATCCACTGGCCTTCTTCAGCAACTGAAGCATCACAAGGCCAAATGAAAAGCATGACGATGGTAAAATTGTTGAATCACAGGAAACCCGAATGAAACTGAAAGTGATCAGTCACCTTCCATAACATCCTGCCCTACATGTGATCTCTTATCTAACTGCTTGATGAATGTGAGTAGTGTGTTTAATAGGATAGCTGATTGAATCTAAGGTTGGGAATCTGACCTATAAATAGGAGCAGATGGTGTTTCCCGCCCTCACCACCTGCTCAAGAGAAGCTTAGGATTTTCTGGAAACCATGTGAGGTCAGATGCTGTTTGTTTGGCATTTAGAGAGTCAGCATTCTTGTAAGGATCCATTCAAACACTAGTAGCTACAACAAATTGCTTCTTTACAGAAAAACAAAGCATTAAATCCTAGACTCAGACTCAAAAGAACACCATTTTAATCTTGAATGCATGAACACATCAAGATAAGCTAAAGCAAAAAATTAAGATTTTTGTTGAATAACAATTTATTATGAGTTATCTAGGCGGATCTCTTGAAAAATACATGACTTAATTGCAGTTGCATTGACATAATTGCAAATTAATCATATTAATCGCAAGCAGCGATTTAAACACATGAAAAAAGACATTATTTAGTAAGCCTGTAACCACCTAAATCAATGATTTCAAAAATCCAGGTAATTTTTGGCAAATCCAGGTAAAGTATTACGTTTTTTAACGTTTGTGACTCTTATAGCCATCTTATACCATCTGTGGTCTGAGCTCTTTAAAAGTTTGCATGCTTGTTTAGAATCACCTGTCGCACGTGCTCAGCAGGTTTCATGAAGTTTTGAGCTTTTCTTTAGGCTTTATAGGATTTTGGGTAAATTTGTTCAGGCCCTTTTTCTAAATGACACTGTTTTAGCTTCCCAAAGGGTAAATTTCAACATTGTTTGATAATTATTGACCTAGAGAGCCCAGAGAATTGTACTGCAGTGTTTTTTTCCAGAGTGAAAAATCTGACTTGTTCACAAAAGTAGACTTTTTACATCTTCTCAATCGTTTAACAAATGATTTGATTGACAGCAGTGGTTCTAGAGGCAAAGTTGTCCGGAATGAGGAGTTCTCATTGCATGTACGTGTGAAAAAACATGCAATTTGCGGCTTTGAAAAATGCAGTATTGCCCACCCGGTGGCCGATTTCTTTCAAATTTCTCACAGACCTTTGGGGCCGTGAGTCAGATAGTCCCACCGAGTTTCGTTCCGATCAGCCTCCGTTAACCTTGTCTAATAGGTGCTCAAACTTCAGCCAATGGCGGCCATGTTTTTTTTTAGATATGCAGTTGTCCTTATAGATACTTGTGGTACTTCAGACCACGACCGTGCACAGCTATTTTCATGGTGATTGTTGAAAACAATAAAAATTAACCATGGTTTTACTACAAATAAAACAAAATAAAACATGGTTACTGTAGTTAAACCATGCTAACCACAAAATGACTATGGTTTTGCTGCACTAACCATAGTTTAATCATGGCATTTGTAGTGAAACTGCAAATGATAAACCAAAAAAACATGGTTACTACACTTATACTATAGTAAATAGTAAATATACTATAGTAAATAAGTATTTAATAATAGTATTTAGTATTGGAAAACGGTGTGTGTTTGTGATGGTGATTTTAGTTATATTATTCGTTAATATTTCTAAAGTGATGTTTCGAATTAGTAACGGAGGCTTGGGCTCAGCTGTTAAACTGTCAATCTGAGATTTGAATCCGTGGCGGAAAGACGGTTTTTAAAGACACTGGTGTTGTTTCTTATCTATTTTACACACTCATGTCATCAAACTGTTGTATAAATCCAATATCACACCCGTAGCCATTCTATATGGCTGTATATCGGCACGCTGTGATTACCTACGGCTTCCTATGATCGAATCACAGCCGTGCTGATATACAACTGTAACAAATAACAACGAATAATAACGTCTCCTCCATTTTGAATCTGGTTAGTACAATTGTCCAGATCCTTCATGCTGATCCTAAAACAAGCTCTGGCCTGGTTAAATAATCCAGCTGACATCATATTTGTAATATGTTTCTCATTGCTACTTCCATTTTTGAGACCCATTAAATGTTTAATTGCTCCCAGATGGTCTAAAAACCAGCTTTATGGGTTTATTTTTTTACTTTTATAACTTGGCATTTCAAAATGCACTTGAGACTCATTTTAAGATGTTGGCATATGGGTCTGTCATTGTCTCATATGTTCTGACTTGGACAGAGCTGCTGAATCTATTTGAGGGGAGCTAAAGGACGTTTAGTAGAATTTAGTAGCCTGTGTTGCAAAACTGAGTTATTTCCCGGTAATCAGTTTTGTCTGTGTATCTGTTGTTGATTCCCTGAGATGATGAATTGTTTGCAGTTTGTGTTTCTGGTGGGAAGAATTTAAATCTCATGGAACAGAAAACTAGAATCAGACTGCAGAGACTAAAACACTTCCCACAAGAAAAGGCCAGAGTATGTAGTGAAAAAATGCAAACACACTGAGGATGAATAATGGATCAGAGACAAACCAAATTAGACACACACAGAGAGAGAGAACATGCATAATATACTTTTGGCAGGAAAGTGGCTGAATCACTCCAGTGGCTTTCGGTTGTAGCACCTGCAGTCAGAAATGATACTGCTACATACGATGTGTAATCAGTGGAGGGTTTGTTTCTTCCATCTGGAGAAAGAGAGACAGAGAGAGCGTTGGGAAGTGCTGGGATCAAAAGTAGGTCAACCTCCTTGAGACTCACATCTCTCCCAGCAAATCCACCAATCCACACTGCTGCAGCACATGTGCCTGAGATGAGAGAAGAACAGCCAAAATCTGAGCTGACAGGACACAGTGACCGTACAACTGCTCATCTGCTCTATTGTTCTGCTTTATATTTACTCATTTCTATCTGTCTGACCATCTATCTATCTATCTATCTATCTATATATCTATCTATGCATCTGTCTGTCCATCCATCTATCATTCATCTATCTATCTATCTATTTATCTATCTATAAGACATGAGAGCAATTATGATAATTTGCTTTATTCTGAACAGTCTTGCAGATCATGTTCCTTTAATGAGATTTTAAGATCCAGTTCTTTATATAATTCTTTATGGAATGCCAGCAAAAATAATGAAAAGATGGAATACTTCCTGTAAATCTCTCTCTCTCCCTTTTCTCTGTCTATCTATCTATCCGATCTATCCGTATGATCATTCACCTATCTATCTATCTATCTATCTATGCATCCGTCTGTCCATCTGTCTATCTATCTATCATCTGTCCGTCCGTCTGACCATCCATCCATCTATCCATCCATCCATCCATGTAATAGTGTACTGTTGTATCTGTCTGTCCATCCGTCCCTCATCCGACTGTCTGACCATCCATCCATCTATCTATCTATCTATCTATCTATCCATCTGTCTGTCCATCCGTCTATCTATCTGTCGTCTGTCTGTCCATCCAACCATCCATCTGACCATCCATCCATCTATCCATCCATGTATTGTACTTTTGTATCTGTCCGTCCATCCATCTGTCTGTTGTATTGTGTATCTGTCTGTCTGTCTGTCTGTCCGTCCGTCCGTCCAACTGTCTGATCATCCATCCATCCATCCATCTATCTATCTATCTATCTATCTATCTATCTATCTGTCTATCGTCTGTCTGTCTGTCTGTCTGTCCGTCCGTCCAACCATCCAACTGTCCGACCGTCCGACCGTCCATCCATCTATCCATCTATCTATATTACATGAGAGCAATTATGATAATTTGCTTTATTCTAAACAGTCTTGCAGATCATGTTCCTTTAATGAGATTTTAAGATCCAGTTCTTTATACAATTCTTTATGGAATGCCAGCAAAAATAATGAAAAGATGGAATACTTCCTGTAAATCTCTCTCTCTCCCTTTTCTCTGCCTTTCTTCATTTCTAATTTAGACTGCTGACTCAACAGCCACCAAAAAAGAAAAAAAAATCCAGCTTTGATCTGTGAAAGTCAGGGAGAAAGCTCTGGGGAAGAGAGACAGGAGAATAGGAAGTCTCACTGGATTGGTAAACGCTCTAATTTTAACACCCGTAGCAGAGCAGAGGAGGTTTCGCATGCGAGACGCAGCTGGTAGGCCGAGAGCAGATACAGACACATGTGCTCTGGTGTCCTCATGATCTCACAGTGGCTGATTCCATCACTGCTGGTGTCCCGAGGCCTAAAATCAGCATTTCAGTCGTGCTGAAATGGAAAAACTATTTGCTGTTTAGTCACAGGACAGTTTTGACTGAAGGCGACCTAAGACACCCAAATGACAACATCATGTTGGAGCCACAGCGAGTCCTGGCTTGAGGTGCTTTATGATCCTCTTTCTCTTTCTCCTTTATTGTCACTTCCCATCTCTTCTGAAATTATCCTTTCAAAATATAATAGGTAAAAGGTCCAAAATGTAATTTTAAAAAAGACAATCCAATAGGCTTACTTTAGGGGGACTTTATGTAAGCTTTAATAATGGGAAATCTTTTTGATAAATATAGGACTATACATTTTCATCAGAATTAGTAAATGATCTAATCTTCTTTATTGCTGCACTGAGTGAATCTCTAGATGATTGCTTGATGGATTTGGCTATGCAATCAAATTTACCCTTTAACAGATTTATGTATGTATATGTGCATTTACCTTAAAAACTGTCCTTGTTACTTTTCTGGGCCTTGAATGTGGTAGTTGTGTTCCTGGCTATCCAGGGTCAGAAAGTTCTCGGATTTCATCTAAAATATCTTAATTTGTGTTCCGAAAATGAACGAAGTTTTGGAACGACATGAGGTGAGTAATTAATGACAGAATTTTTGACTGAACTGTCCCTTTAAGACTTTGAGCTAGGCATTTGTTCTTACTGTAAGAAAGAGCAATAACAATGTGACTTAACTTCCCAGCCCACTCCAAACACACTGTCACGGACAATCCAAAGGCTATTCTGACATCTCAAGTGCAGAAAAAAGGGAATGACATCATTCTGATTTATGGGCACGGCTTTCCCTGCATGGGACAAGACCAAACAATAGCATTCTATAAAGGCCTGGAGTAAAATCCGCGTGCCTGTCCCTCCCCCAGGCTGCCCCATTTCCTGTGAATTAATAATACCCTCTATTTTTGGCTTCAAAAAGGAAATGCAGGCTCTTGAAATGCTCTAATTTAGTTCTTGCCATGAAAATGCCATTATAACAATTGACATGTTCATTTATCCAAATGCTGGCCATCTACTCATAAACGACCTTATGGATTACAAAGAACAATAGAGATAATTATGAAGAGCCTATGCCAAATATGCCAATTAAAATAATTGTCTTTGTGGATTTTTTTCTTTCAGATGGGTACAGAGGATTATTCATCTACTCCAATACATGCATTTATTCAAATAGTAAGGTGTGTGTGTGTGTGTGTGTGTGTATATACAGCCTTAATGAACATATGAGACTTCATAAAAAATAATTTATTTATGAATTAAACAACTCAGTTCTGTCCATTGTAACTTGATAAGCACCATTGTTTTGCACAAAATCCTCCACAGATGTTTGCATCTTTGCTATGGCACTTATCACAGCTTGCCAAAATGCAAATCCCTCTTAGTATCAGGTTTCTCTGTGAGATCTACAAGCCAAACACTTCCAGATTTCAATCAGTACAGGAACTTAAGGGAAGAAATCGGATAGGCTATAGGATGCTGTAGAGAACTCAGACCTTTTGACAGTAATACACTGAATCTATTTTCGATGCTGGGACGAAGCAAAAGGACCGAACTCCAAGTGTAAATGCACCTTAAACTGCCTTTTCAAGCAGTGTTAATTCCATTTTTTTCACAGACGAAAGCGGGACTATAACGAAACAAAAACTCGTTTTGAATGACAAAAACTATGACGAAAATCTATTGACATTTTCTATTGTAAGCGAAACGAGAGGAAAATGTTAGGGACGGGCATTTAGGGAAGAGATTCATTCAGAATTAATCTGCTGCGTGGATAGGTTAGATGAGTACATTTGTACAACTGTAACAAAGCCAGTTGATTTATCTCACTGCACGTCTCATTTATCGTTAAAAAACGTCACTATCTGGGAGTAATGACGCAAAAGAGAACTCAATTCGGTCTAGTTTTCTGAGCGCAGACACCGAAGCAGCATCTCTCACACAGCGCACGAGTATTCTTTCGCGTCGCATGAACGGAGAAATACACACAAAATGATACCGAATTGTCCGTTTTGACGAGTATTCACGTAAACACACTCGGTTACGTCTTAAGTGAACGTAAACAGTTGGGAGAATAAATGTTGCCAGGTCTGCCAGTTTTAACAAAACTAGCCAAATGGCCAGTAAAAAGTAGCCCAATGACTATATTCCAAATATCACAACTAGTCGGCGCCAATAGCCTTGTGTTTAGTGCGCCGACATATACAGCGCAAATGCGCTCACTGCGACCCGAGTTCGATTCCCGTCTCGAGGTCCCATGCCATCCCGCTCCCCTCTTTCTACCCAATACTTTCTTGTCATCTCTCCACTGTCCTCTCAAAAATAAAGTAATAAAAAGCTCAAAAATATAACTTTAAAAAATATATATATTACAACTAGTTCATATCCAGTTCAGTATACAATTCCCATACCTAACATGTTTCACAGTCACTGTTGAAAACCAATATATTGTAGTGATCATAAACACAGCTCAAGAGTCCTGCTTCACAAAACTTAACACACTCTAATAATGTTGGGTTAAAACACAACTTAACCTAGCATTGGGTGGAATACGGACAACCATTGGGGTTAAATGTTTAAAAGTTAAAACCAACATTATAGGCAGTTTTATGTAACTCAACTATTGCTTAAATATTACTGTATGGCTTATATATATATATATATATATATATTTTCTCTCTAATATGAATTAACCTGCTCTTGAGTTAAATTTTTATATGCAGTTTTTAACCCAAAAGCTAATATAAAAATATATCTGATATATCCATATATCCATATGTCCATATCTTGAAACAACACATCATTATATATATATATATGGGTTAAACATTTAACCCAACCACTCTGTCAAAACAACCCAGTCACTGAGTTTGAATTTCGGTTACAAGCATTTAATTCAAATATACTTACTGCAATATGTCAAACCTGCAGCAACATTTTAAAAGTAGCCCTATTCTGTGGGAAAACCGCAGACCTGGCAACCCTGGGGAGAATATCAGATGTGTATCAGTACATTGAGTCCCTACCAGGGTTGCCAGGTTTTCACAACAAAACCCACCCAAATGCTACTCAAAACTAGCCCAAAACTAGCCCAGTCGTGTTTCGAGGGGGGGTCCCTGTTAAAAACCACATTTCACGGGGTAAAATACACATTTTGACCGGGTTCCCCTGTTAAAATTTGCATTGTAGGGGATAAATATCACGTTACTGGGGTCACTGTAACTAAACCTATTAGATTTTAGCTGACTAAATCTACTGTACATTTAGTCGTTTAAATCTTATGATGTTTAGTCGACTAAAACTAAAACAATTCAGATGACTAAAATATGACAGACTAAATGGCATTTTAGTCAAAAGACTGTGACTAAGACTAAATCAAAATTTGCTGATTTGCAAATTACAACACATACTGTGCATTCAAGGTCATGGGTTTGATTCCCAGGGAATGCATGAACTGATAAAATGCATCTGGATTCGCTTTGGATGAAAGCATCTGACTAATGCACAAATGTAAATCTGATGTAATATTAATGACACTCACCTGGTCCTAAAATGCTGTGCTTTTTCAATCAATAAAACCAACAGGCTTGTCTAGTGATAAAATATGGCTGGCTTATGTTTATAGTTCCAGTGAGCCTTGTAGTCGCTCTGTATTTGCTCTTGGGGAATATTATAAGCTCTCCAAAAATGTATTTGTGACTGATTCAGCAGTTTTGACACTGGAGGAACATCTGCAGCTCAATCCTGTTACATTATACTTGTGGTTTGTGCTAAAGATGGCAATAAGCATTGCAGGTTGTTCAAGGTCAGCTGATCAGAATTCATACCCTCAGTTTATGTGTTGCTGGTGGTCGGCAAGATGCTGACATTCCCTGTCCAGGCATTTTATGTAAAGTGGTGCTGGTTTCCAGAGCTGGATATGAACTAGAAACATTTTAAATGAGAGAAGAAAGAGAGAAGCTGTCATCAATGTTAAAACATATGTTGAAAGATGTCTTCCATGCTGCAGTACGATTTCCTGAAGGAGCGGAAAGAGGAGAATTCATAGTCTAAACAATGTTGTAGGATGAAAAAATGACTTACTGTATGAGTGCGTGTGTATGTGTGTAGATACACGTTCAACATGTTCACATTCAAAAGCGTAACATGAAAATGCAATTCAAGGTTCCCAAGGTTTGTCTTTACAGTCTGCATTTAATTTCACACAATTGCTGCACTGTCAGATCAGTTTGCACATTTACAGACTTCAAATACATTAACACATAATCTAAGAAAATAATATTATATAACATGTAAAATAGGCTTGACCTTTTACAAATGACTAGCCTTTCTTTCATGCAAATATAAGATTGACAAGGGGGTGTGTTGAATCTGAATAGACTTAGGGATCGTCTCAAAAGATTGAGATCTATTCACACAAACGCTTTCCTATTATTATATATTGTAAAGTTTTTTTTTTTTTGACTTTCTGCTCTTACCGACATTCATGCACATACTATCATAGGCTATATTCAGAATAGCATACATTTTTGGTAGTGTTATTAACCAACTAAAATGTTAAAATATATGATATGCAGTGCAAAAAATAAAAAACAAATAAAATAATAATAATAAATAAATAAATGATAAAAAAATTTATTCAATTCAATAGTAAATATTGAGATATTACATTATTTATATGGGTTGACTCAAAAATTTCATGGACTAAAAATTTATAACCAACATTAGTATCAGCCTCGGACTTCACAGATTAGATGATGCATGAAATTAACACTGCATTAACACTAAAATATACTGTAGTAGTTTGAGTGTAGTCTGTTAAAAAGTGCTTATGAGAAAACGTAAACACATTTTATTTTATGTATCATTCTTATTTTATTTTGTTTCATTTATTTCATTTTATTTTTAGATTTCAATTTTATTTTATTTTATAATTTTATTTTATTTTTTTTCATTTGATTTGATGTGATTTTGTTTTATTTCATTTTGTTTTATTTTATATTTTATTTTATATTTTTTAAATTTTGTTTTATTTTATTTCATGTTGTTTTATTTTATTTTGCTTTATTTTTTCATTAGATTTGATGTGATGTGATTTTGTTTTATTTCTTTTTTATTTTAATTAATTTAATTTAGTTTTGTTTTATTTTGTTTTATTTAATTAATTTCGTTTTATTTATTTCATTTTATTTTAATTTGTTTTATTTTATTTTTTCATTTGATTTGATTTGATTTTGTTTAATTCCGTTTTATTCCATATTATTTTTTATTAATTAATTTAATTTAATTTTTTCATTTGATTTGATTTATTTTATTTTAATTTTATTTTATTTCATGTTATTTTATAATTTCTTTGTTTTATTTTTATATTTGATTTGACTTGATTTTATGTGATTTGATTTTATTTCATTTCGTTTTATTTTATTTTATTTTATGTTTTTCATTTGATTTGATTTGATTTGATTTTGGTATATGTTTTAAAATGATTTGATTTGATGTGATTTGATTTTGTTTCATTTCATTTGGTTTTATATTATTTTTTGTTTTATTTCATGTTGTTTTATTTTATTTTTATTTTATTTTATTTCATGTTATTTTATAATTTTTTTGTTTTATTTTTATATTTGATTTGACTTGATTTTATGTGATTTGGTTTTATATCATTTCGTTTTATTTTATTTTATTTTATTTTATGTTTTTCATTTGATTTGATTGTATGTGATTTGATTTCGTTTTAATTTATTTTATTTTATTTACAAAATTACTAAGCATAAAAAAGACAACACTCACTGACGGTCTGACGTTAGTCGTTTGCGCTTTTTCGCGTTTTAGTCAGAGTACAGAAACTATTGACGGTCCCTTACTGTGGCATTAGGAGCGAGTGTTTGAGCTCCGTGGATTCACTCTCTGCCTGTGGAGTGAAGAGGCTGTAGTACGCGGGATCCCTTACATTTACCCTGTTGTTTACTAACGGCGATGAAATTTCAGTTTTAATCGTTGGAAATAAATCGTCCAGGATGACGGTGGATTTTGAAGACTGCATCAAAGATTCACCCCGCTTTCGGTAAGCTGAAATATCTGTTTTCCACAAAAACGGTCGCGATGAGAGCTTATACATTGAGTTAGTTGTGTGATATTATGGGCTGTAAATAATGTCATGTTGAGAATGAGATATTATATACTTTCTTTATATGTTTCCAGTTGCAAGTCTTTGAGTTATCCGCTATTCTGTTGTTTACTCCATTAAATTTTCATGAACGATTCAGTTGATCAGTGCCGTGGAATAGACAGTATGAATTCATTATGTGCCAGTACTAGCTGAATAATTTATATAATTTGAACAGAATTGTTGCTGCTGTGTTATTGTTATTGCATAAATATAATATTATTTGTATTCTTAAGGCTCATTTAGTGGTTAAAAATCTAGTCTGAGAACTGAAAGGTCGCAGATTTTAAGTGATTCTCCATTGATTATCATTGAGCTCTTAATCAAAATGATGCCATAATCTACTATTTTGTTGCTAAAAAGAGGTATTATGTTTTTTCTTGTAAACAAAATAAGACAGCAAGCAGACTGTCCAGGCTGCTCTTTTCCATGCATTGAAAGTGTGTGATGACCACAAGGTGCAAAACAGAAAAAAAGCACCGTAGTCCATGTGACTTGTACGCTATGATAAATACACTAAAATGTGAGTGAAATTAAGTGATTATTCACTTAATTCACTGTTATTGTGTGCAAGTCTTGTTTACATAATACTTAAGCAACGTGAGGGTGAGTGGACTATGACAGATTTTTGGTTTGTAAAGAGGTACTTTAATTAACTAAAACCTCTACTAAATGAGTCATTAGTCTGCAATTTGCAGCTTGAGTCATTGATTTTACTCTTACTTATCTGTGAGAGCTGCCAATCAGACGTTGCATTACTCTTGAGGTGCTGAACACTTAGAGACGGACTTAATGATCATGATTTACGGTGGTGTAACCGTACAATGTTGATTGTAGTTTCCAGCATGTCTGCTGACTGAGTGTGAGAGGGATGTTTGGCCAGCTCTCCTATGCCCAGCAGTCATTGATTTTCCATGATTCACTCAGCGTGGCTCATATCCCATGGACTAATGTCCTGATGTTCTTCTTTAGGGCTCAAAGTATTTTTTTGACTGCAATTACACGGGCACTTTAGGTTGAATCATGCACAGCATTTCTTCATAGTTGTTTCCTTGTGTTTCATTGAGTTGATGGTCAAAATAATGCCTCTTTGTCTTGACTTTAAAGATGAAATGAAATTTATATGGCAAGAGCGTCTAGGGATCTTTTGCCCACCAAGGATGCATATATTTGATCAAAGATACAGTAAAAACGGTCATTTTGAGAAAAAAAATGCAATTTAAAATAACTATTTCTATATCTACTATTTAGCTGTCTATCTTAATATATTTTAAAATGCTAATTATTTCTGAGATGCAAATGTAAATTTTCAGCATCATTACTCCAGTTTTTAGTGTCACATGATCATCAGAAATAATTCTAATAAGCTGATTTTATGTTTAAGAAAAACAAAAACAAAAATTAAATATATAAAAATATAAAAAAAATAAATAAATAAATTCACAGTTTTATTAAATATGATACAATTTTTAATAATATTTTGACAAAAAATATAAATTGAGATGTATCGAATGGATAATCATTTTTTAAATAGTAATAATAATAATAATAATAATAATAAAATAAAGACAAATATAAGCAAAAGACATACATTTTTTAAATAATTTTTTTGACAACAAATATAAATTGAGATGTAATAAATAGGTAGTATTTTTTTAAATAGTTAAAAAACTAAAATTAAATATATAAAAATATAAGAAAATAAATGTTTAAATAATATTTTTGACAAAAAAATATAAATTGGGAAGTACTGAATGAATAGTCATTTTTAAATAGTAAAAAACTAAAAAATTTTTTTTAAAAAAACCAAACTAAATAAAATATATATAAATATAAGAAAAATAAGTGAATATTTTTGACAACAATATAAATTGAGATGTATTAAATGGAGTCATTTTTAAATAGTCAAAGAAAAAAGCAAATAATAAGAAAAATATTTAAAAAATACAAAATAATATATATAAAAATATAAGAAAAATAAAGAAATATTATATGTCAAAATATTTTTGACAAATATAAATTGAGATTTATTGAATGGATAGTCATTTTTAAATAGTAAAAAAAAATTAAAATATGAGAAAAAGAAAATATTTTGTAGTAATATTTAAAAAAAAAAATATATATATATAGAGAGAGAGAGAGAGATTGAACAGTTAGTCATTTTTATATAGTAAAAAAATATATAAGAAAAATAAATACATATGTTTTAATAGTATTTTTGACAAAAAAAATTAAATTAAGTTGTATTGAATGAATAGTCATTTTTAAATAGCAAAAAAGTATAAAAATATAAGAAAAATAACTAAATATTTTTAAATAATATTTTTAACAAAAAAATATAAATTAAGATGTGCTGAATAGACAGATATTTTTAAATAATAAAAAAAAAACTAAAAATATATAAAAATATAAGAAAATAACTAAATATTTTTGACAAAAAATATAGTGAATGGATAGAGATGAATGGATAGTCATTTTTATATAGTAAAATTTTCTCAATATTTCTCAGGTCGTGCTGGTTGTCAAGAAGCACACTGGGTAAAATGTTGCAATTTAAACCAGAGCAGCTTGATACAGTGTGAATGTAAATGCCTGAGAAAATTCCTTCCCATCCGATGTCCCATTTGACAATATATTCCGAGAGGAAGGAGGTGCGCTGGTCCAGCGTTATGGTGGAACATGGGATCTAAAGAATTCCGAATGTCCCACGCACAGACTCTAGCTGTGACTGTGGTAAGCACTGAAAACCAGAGGTTAGAAAAATAAACCAGCATTCCTTTACACCCACATCCCCTCCTCAGCACCAGCTCCAGTTACTCCCCACGTGAGCGTGTGTGTGTGAGCAAATGCGTCGGAGTCAGAGCGTGTGTGTTTGAGCGGGCGGCATATATAATCCCTGCTCCAAATCAAAGACTTCCAGACTGGGAAGCAGCACCTTAATGGATGCCATCTGGCCGTGTGAGTCAGGTCTCCTCAATCTCCTCAGGGATTTCCAGGAACTTTCTAATGTTTATAAAGAAAGTAGATTGGGAAATCTTCTGAGGAAGCCGCAATATTTGAGGTGTCATTCATAGCACAAACGTAGGGTTAGTTCACCCAAAAATGGACATTCTGGCTTTAATTACTCTACCTCATGTCATTCCAAACCTGTAGGAGCTTTGTTTATCTTCAGAACACAAATTAAGATATTTCTGATGAAATCCAAAAGAAACAGCTCAGGAAGCTAGTAAGAACATTGTTAAAATAGATGTGACATCAGTGGTTCAACCGTAATGTTATGAAGCTACGAGAATACTTGTGTGCAAAGTAAACAAAAACAACAACTTCATTCAGTAGTTTCTTCTCCTCTGTGTTTGAAAACCCAGCATTTTCAAACAAAAAGAATGTTCTACTGTTCAAAAGTTTAAAATTTTTCAAAATTGTAAAATATTTTTGAACATTGTTCACCAAGACTACATTTATTTGATTTAAAAAAATACAGTAAAAACTGAAATATTGAAAAATATTATTACTATTTAAAAGAACAATTTTCTATTTTTATATATTTAGGGCGCGAAATGAATTGCATTTTTGCAATTTTGAGGGCCTAAACATCCTCAAACTCATAAAACTTTGCACACACGCCAAAAGTGGTGAAAAGTTACGTCTAATATGTTTCAGAAGTAGGTGTGGCTAAATGGCTCGATAGCGCCACCTGTAAAATTTCAACAAAGTGCCGCTCGAGCTATGTTTCACGTACATGTAGGAAATTCCGTAGATACATGTTTCACACCAATATCTACAAAAAAGTCAGTTATTTAAAATTTTCTCATTTTTGCAATTTTCAGGTGTTGTATTTAAACAAACTCTTCCTAGAGATTTAAACAGATCTATTCCAAATTTGGTCAGTGTAATCCAGGGGTGTCAAACTCCGGTCCTGGAGGGCTGCATCCCTGCAGAGTTTAGATGCAACCCGAATTAAACACATCTGATCCAACTAATCAAGTCCTTCAGGCTTAAAGGAGAACTCCACTTCCAGAACAACAATTCACAAATAATGTACTCACCCCCTTGTCATCCAAGATGTTCATGTCTTTCTGTCTTCAGTCATGTTTTTTGAGGAAAACATTTCAGGATTTTTCTTTATATAATGGACTTCATTGGTGCCCTGATTTTTAATTTCCAAAATGTAGTTTAAATGCAGCTTCAAAGGGCTCTAAACGATCCCAGCCGTGGAAGAAGGGTCTTTATCTAGCAAAACAATCAGTCATTTTTTTGGTGAAAATTTTTTTTTGTACTTTTTAAGCACAAAAGCTTGTGTAGCACAGGCTCTGGGATGTGCGTTCACGTACTATTGAATCACGCCGAAAGGTCACGCCGAATGTAGGTGGAACCACAGACTCAGTGTTTACAAAGCGAACACGCAAAGACTAAGAAAGTGCAAGTAAGTCAAACGCCGTTTACAAACAAAAGGGTACAACGGTATTGGACAATTCTTAAGTTGTAGGAGAAAATAAAATGGAGTTTTTCGACATACTCTACCTTTTTGAGCCGTAGTACACAGACGATGAACTTGTGGTGATTCAAAGACGTGATTCGTAGTAGTGATGGGAAATTCGGATCAATTTACCGATTCGGACCTATGAGTCTCGTTCAGCAAAATGAAGGAACCTTTTTTTCGTGTCATTTCGTTCATTTTAGCAAAATCAGCATCACGTGACAGCCCCATAAGATGAACGAACGACTCGAAACAGGTGAACTAATTCCAGTACAGAACCTAATAGGATGTTGCGCATGCGCGACTGAACGAATCACTCCCCGAGACGACTCGTTCTTCCCGAGTCACATTAAAGATTCGTTCAAAATGAACGAACCGGTCAAGAACGACCCGTGGATGCGCATCCCAGAACCTGTGCTACACAAGCTTTTGTGCTTAAAAAGTATACAATTTTTGTTTTTTTTCGAAAACAATGACTGATCGTTTCGCTAAATAAGACCCTTCTTCCACGGCTGCAGCTTAAATTTATTTCTGTGATGCAAAGCTGAATTTTCAGCATCATTACTACAGTCTTTAGTCACATGATTCTTCAGAAATCATTTGGATGTGCTGATTTGCTGTTTAAGAAACATTTCTTATTATGAATATTGAAATTTGTTGTGCTGCTTAATGTTTTTTGAAACCATGATATATTTTTTACCATTCTTTGATGAATATAAACCTAAAAAGAACAGCATTTCTTAAAAATGGAAATCTTTTGTGACATTATAAATGTCTTTACTGTCACCTTTGATCAATTTATTGCATCCTTGCAAAATAAATTAACGTATAAAATATTAACAAAAAGCCTTGATTAGCATCATGGACATAAACAACGGTATTAACAGCCTTTGTATGAAGGTAAAAGCTGTTATGTAAAATGTTTCCCAGGATGTTTCTGGGGTTTTTCCATATCTAAAACGTTTAAAACAATCTCCTTCCTGCACTTGTTACTGCATGCTGCGCATTACCTTCGCATGGCTAGTTTCACACACTGACTTCTCACATGGCGTTTATGCTTTCACACACCCTGTACAATTATCCATCGCTGTCATCTGGAGCAATTCTATCCCTGCCAGGATCTGGCAACCTTCAAAGACCTTGCGCTTTGGACACCGACCCGTCCAGTGAGTCTGTGAATGGTTGTTTGAAACGTCAAGGATGCAAAAGCGCCTTTTCTTTGTGCTTAATTAAAAATGGAGGTTATCTTTATCATTCATGTGCAGTTTTTAGCTTTCAGTTGCACTGCTAACAAATCCAGAGCGCTGAGTAGATTGTAGCCACCTGACTAAATATTATTCATCATTCCTGACTCAAGTCTGCTGTGTCACCTTTCTTTCCAACCCCCGTTGAGAGCGAACCGATGCATTCTTGCGCTTGGATTGAAGTTAGTAATTTCATTACATCTCTAGAACTTTCACTGGAAATCTCCAGTTTCATCTGAGGCCTTTTTACTGTCTGGGAAAACTCACAGTGTATTCGAGCCAGTGTTGTTTGGGTGCTAAGCTTAATGGTTCAATCGATAAGTGTCTTACGTAATGACTCGCTTGTAATAGCTCCATCCTGTGATGCTTTTTAAGTTACTTTAGTGTTTTGTTAAGTGCACTGCAGGCTTTTGGTTCTTTCAAATGGTTGTGAGAGGTCACTGTGGCTATATTTGCACATGACAGCTGAAACCATCTCTACAAGACTGCATTTAGCAAGACCTATCATCATATAAGAGCTATTATTATTGTTCTTATAAAAATATTGGGATAAAACATTCAGTGGACGCTGTGCAGATTTTATTTACGTGAGAGAGGCTTACCTATATGTGACCCTGGACCACAAAACCAGTCTTAAGTAGCACGGGTATATTTGTAGCAATAGCCAAAAATACATTGTATGGGCCAAAATTATCGATTTTTCTTTTGTGCCAAAAATCAGTAGCATATGAAGTAAAGATCATGTTCAATGAAGATATTTTGTAAATTTCCTACTGTAAATATATCAAAACTTGATTAGTAATATGCATTGCCAAGAACTTCATTTAGACTTTAAAGGCGATTTTCTCAAAATTTTGATTTATTTTGCACCCTCAGATTCCAGATTTTCAAATAGTTGTATTTCAGCCAAATATTGTCCTATCCTAACAAAACATACATTAATGGAAGGCTTATTTATTCAGTTTCAGATGATGTATAAATCTCAATTTAAAAACCCTTATGACTTGTGGTTTTGTGGTCCAGGGTCACATATGTGTTTGATTTTGATTCAGTTTTAATATCAGTGGTTTTACTATCATGGGGATACATAATATATTTAATATATAGGTACATTGGATATATGTCGGCCACTGTTGGATATTTTATTGTGCATGGTCACTGTTTCTATTTTTACATTTAGATCACATTAGTCGACATCTAATGCTCAAAGATCATCTTTAAAAACATAAATAATTATTTTACATTGTGTAATCTTTAGCAAATCTCCAAAATAAATATCCAGTTTTATACTGTAATGTTGCAGAGCCTAAATGTACTTGTATTTTATTTTATTCTTTATGTTTGTTTCATGTTGTATTTTTATATTAATGTTTTATTATGAAAAAAAAGAAATATATATATATATATATATATATATATAAAATTTAATTACAATTTTATTATAAATATAATTTACTTTTAATATAAATATTTTAATGTAAATTTTATATATATATATAGTATACTTATCTATTTTCATTTTTTATTTAATTTTGCATTTATTTCATCATTCATGTTTTATGTTTGTTTCATACTTTATTTACTTAAATACCTGTTATTTTTATTATATTAATATTTTTATGATATTAATTTTATGATATATATATATATATAGTTATTCTTTTTTATGTTGTTATATTGTAGATATTGTATTTTTTATTTCATGATTTATTTTTATTAAAATGTAATATTAAAATGAAATATTTTATATATATATATATATATATGTATGTATGTGTGTGTGTGTGTGTGTCTGTTATATTTATAATTATATTTATTTAATAATTCATTTTATATATATATATATATATACACACAGTGTATATATATATATATATATATTAAATGTAATATTTTGTCAATATAGATAAATAATGGCATATAAATACAGTAAAATCAGTAATATAGTGAAATGTTATTACAATTTAAAATAATGTTTTTCTTAAAGAATATATTTTAAAATCTAGTTTTTTTTTCTGTGATGAAAAGCTGAATTTTCAGCATCATTACTCAAGTCTTCAGTGTCACATGATCCTTTAGAAATCATTCGAATATGCTGATTTGGTGCAGGATTTGTTATTCTCAATGTTGAAAGTGTATGCTGTTTATTTTATTTCTATTTTAATATGAGCCATAACATGAATTTAATGTGATTGCCTCTCTATCAAAAATCCTTTTAAACTTCCTGGAAACTCCAGTTCTTGTGACTTTAAGTGTTATTGCCTGACTCTTGAATGGAGCTGCTGTTTATATGTATGGGGCATATTGTGAGAATGGGGCACATCCTCGTCCTGTTGCTGTGACCCGCGGCATAAGTTCAGTTTATGATTCACATGTGTCGTCTCCAGCTTGTTGCAGAATGTTCTCATTGTTCACGAGGCCGCTCTCTGTCACACTGGCTCCTTTCAATGAGACGGATCAATTGGGTCAACATGATTGGAGACCAACAGCTGGTTGTTTGGCGGCTTTTCATGATCATGTGAGGACTGTAAAACCCAGTCACACCGCGGGACAACTTTTGGGCTTTTTTTTGTGTACAGATTTAATTATGCCACTAGTGATTTGAAATTACAAAGACCAGAAACATATTTGTCAATATAGATAAATAAATAATGCCATATAAATACAGTAAAATGAGTAATATTGTGAAATATTATTACAATTTAAAATAATGTTTTTTTATTTTATTTTATTTTATTTTATATTTTTTGTCATTTATATTCATTGGCCCGGCCCATGACGATTTAGAGTCTGAACCGTTTCATGTTGAATTGTCGACTTGTTTAGATCCAATTTCAGACAATGACCTCATTAATCTGTAGTTACAGCTCATTTGAACCCTGCTTTAGAGTTATTTTGAGCAGATTAAATGTGTTGTCTACAGGTGTTTTAGATAACTGTTGCGTATCCTTAGACTAAATACAGACTGTAATTAGTGTCAGGAGAATATATCTGCCAAAGAAAGCTGACCAAAGCTATGGAATGGATTGCTTTATTTATAAACCATTTGTGCTTAGAAAATATGCTGGTTCTGTAATAAGTAAAATAAAAAATACAATAAAGTAAATTAAAATAAAGATACAATAAAATAAAATTAAATAAGATAAAAAATACAATAAAACTAAATAATTTAATAAAATAAAATAAAGAATACAAAAAGTAAAATAAAATAAAAATACATTAAAATAAAAAAAATTCTTAAATTTATTTTATTTTAGCTATAGTTGCAATAAAATAACTAAAACAAAAATAACTAAATAAGTAAATAAAGATTAAAAATACAATACAATAAAATAAAATAAAAATATATGTACTTAACTTAAATTTATTTTATTTTAGCTATAGTTGCATTAAAATAACTAAAACTAAAATAAATAAGTAAATAAAGATTAAAAATACAACAAAATAAAATAAAAACAATAAAATACAATAAACAACAAAATAAAGTAAAACATTAAATAAAAAATACAATAAAATAAAAAAATACAAAAAATAAATAAAAATAAAATAAAATACAATAAAACAAAAATACAATGAAGTTTTATTTTATTTTAGCTATAGTTGCTATTAAAATAACTAAAACTAAAATAAATAACTAAATAAAAACTATTTAAAAATGACAAACAACGAAACTAGCTAAACTGAAAACAAAAACAGGAAATAAAAATAATGAATTAAAACATTAATAAAAACTATAATAGTACCTAAATAAAACAAAAATAACACTCCCAATAACCAATCAGTTGATGCAAACTGCACATAAAACATTTTCAATCTAGATGGCTAGATTTGAAAGAAATCTTGCAGCCTGTCTTCAGAGAGGCGGTTAGTTGTTTTGAACTTGTTCCTAAAGTTACTGTTGCTTTGAGCTGGAAGGGATTTCTGCAACATGCTCTTATTTCTTCTGCTCTACTTCATATTGACCTCCTTCTGTTCTGAATGTGTGCCAGCAGGGCCTGATGTCTTCCTTACCTCCACAGACCCAGATGGGCTCAGACGCCCCCTGTAATTGGGCTACGAGCCTCACAACCCCGGCCATCAAGCAATGTGGACCTTACATCATGATCTTATATCATGATACTAACATAGATAAGAGTATCTGGACTAATTAAAATAATAAGCACACACAGTGATCTTAAATCAGTGTGCATTGCCGCTTTAGCTCTATACAGAGCTAATTAGACGGCCCGCACGTCTAGTTTCTGGCTCGCCCTGAAGGCCGTCCTGTTAATTTAATCGTCCTATTTTTACATGATTAAATAAGACGCTGTGGATGTGTCATTGAGACCGGAAATGTTCTCCTCATTTCTTTGAGTGTCACTGATTTGTCCGGCCTTGTGGGACGACGGGCTAAATGTGAAAACAACAGGGATTAGGTCAGCAGTTTGAACGCTCCTGCTAATCATGGATTAGCCCACATTCCCCCCTGAACACGATCCCGGGACATCAAGGTGTGCGGACAGCTGTTTGACCACCTCTGCTTGATCCAACCACTCCAGATTGTGAAAACAAAAATTAGACGGCTTACTTTTTGATCAATGCTTATAGGCTGCATTTATTTGATGAAAAATACATTATTGTAATATTGTGAAAAATTCTTACAACTTAAAGGCACAGTAAGCGATTTCAGATAAATGCTGTATGCTTACAGCCAATCACCAGTGAGGGGCGTGTCTACTCATGATGGGGGAGGTGCTTGTGTTGTATGAGGGCGGAGCTATATGGGTATTTATTTATTTATTTTTAAATAATACTTTTTTTTTGACTTCACCACTTGCTAAAAATCATTCAGAACACCTTAGTATCCATATGGCAGCTCTACTTTGTTTGCTGCTGTGATAAACTGACCACATTCCTTCCTCTTGGGAAGTGGGATGAGCCTGGATCTTTGACAGTTAGGATTTCTTAAACTAGCCAGACTCAGGACAGGCGTCGGAGGAGTCCTTCTACGTGATGATAGGACTGTGTGAAACAAACCAGTCCCGGGGACGTGCAGTTGACTTCAGAGGAAGAGCAATCTGCAGAGGATTGTGGGGGAGTTTGCTTAGTTTTATGGATCAGGATCTGAGAAAGAGACCATGAGATTCCAGTTTTTTATCCTTGAGTTGGAAAAATTTAGATATTTGAAGTGTAAATGAGTGTTTATTCAACTGCTTGTACCTTGGCCTCACAACTGTGTAGTTTCCACTACATCTCAAATCATCTATTGTAAACAATGTATTGTGATTAGTATTATTTTAGTATTATTTATATACTATTAGTATTTATTATTTCTTATATTTTTATTTTTCATTAAATTTTAGTGTGTTTTAGTGTTTTTTTAATTGCTTTTTGATATTCTATTACCTTTATTTTTATTTGAATTTTAGGTAAATTATTTTAATAGTTAAACACATTTAAGTTAGTTGCCAAGCCAACATCTCTAATTAATTCATTTCTACTATTTAAAAAAAAAAAATTAAATTCACAAAGACTATTAAAAAATATTTTTTACAAATAATTTTGCGCAATTTGACAGAATTACATATTGATTGAAAATGAAGCAGAAACCTTGATTTTTCTATATTGTGTTTCATATTTATCATCTTTATCTCTTCACTGAAACTTTTGTCTCCTTGGTAAATGTACAGTATACAATAAAGTAAAAAAAATATTAGGAGCAAATTGTTCAGTGGGGTGAAAATTATTTACAGGTGCATCTCAATAAATTAGAATGTCATTTATTTCAGTAATTCACCTCATATTGTGAAACTCGTGTATTAAATAAATTCAGTGCACACAGACTGAAGTAGTTTAAGTCTTTGGTTCTTTTAATTGTGATGATTTTGGCTCACATTTAACAAAAACCCAACAAATCTCAACAAATTAGAGTACTTCATAAGGCCAAAAAAAAAACATTTTTAGTGAATTGTTGGCCTTCTGGAAAGTATGTTCATTTACTGTATATGTACTCAATACTTGGTAGGGGCTCCTTTTGCTTTAATTACTGCCTCAATTCAGCGTGGCATGGAGGTGATCAGTCTGTGGCACTGCTGAGGTGGTATGGAAGCTAAGGTTTCTTTGACAGTGGCCTTCAGCTCATCTGCATTTTTTTGGCTCTTGTTTCTCATTTTCCTCTTGACAATACCCCATAGATACTATGTTCAGGTCTGGTGAGTTTGCTTGCCAGTCAAGCACACCAACACCATGGTCATTTAACCAACTTTTGCTGCTTTTGGCAGTGTGGGCAGCTGCCAAATCCTGCTGGAAAATGAAATCAGCATCTTTAAAAAGCTGGTCAGCAGAAGGAAGCATGAAGTGCTCTAAAATTTCTTGGTAAATGGGTGCAGTGACTTTGGTTTTCAAAAAACACAGTGGACCAACACCAGCAGATGACATTGCACCCCAAATCATCACAGACTGTGGAAACTTACAGTGCCCTCCACTAATATTGGCACCCTTGGTAAATATGAACAAAGGTGGCTGTAAGAATAAATCTGCATTGTTTATCATTTTAATCTTTCATTCAAAAAATTCACAATATTCTAACCTATCATTTAAGTAAAACCATGGAAAGCAGGGGGAAAATCTCTTTATGAAATAAATGTTTTTCTGTAGTTCATGCTGACCACAATTATTGGCACCCAATTATTGCAATGTCCTTTATTCAAGATAACAGCTCTGTGTTTTTTTTCTTTAATGCCTGAAGAGTTTGGAGAACACCTGACAAGAGATCAGAGACCATTCCTTCATACAGAAACTCTTCAGATCCTTTAGTTTCCCACCTCCATGCTGGTGCTTCTTCTCTTCAGTTCACCTCACACATTTTCTTTAGGGTTCAGGTCAGGCAACTGGGACAGCCATGGCAGAAGCTTCATTTTATGCTCAGTGACACATTTTTGTGTTGATTTTGATGTTTGATTTGGATCACTGTCCTGATGGAAGATCCAACCACAGCTCATTATAGAACTTCTAACAGATGCAGTCAGGTTTACATTTTTTGTCTGTTGGTATTTGCTAGAATCCATGATGCCTTGTATCTGAACAAGATGTCCAGGACCTCTGGCAGGAAAATAAGCCCACAACATTAAAGATCCAGCAGTGAATTTAACCGTGGGCATGGGGTACATTTTGTACCAAACCTATCTTGAGTGTTTGCTGCCAGAAAGCTGTTTTTTTTTAGTTTCATCTGACCACAGAAGCCATTCCCGTTTGAAATTCAAGTTGTGTCTGACAACTGAATATGCTGGACAACATGTGGTGACATAGGGGCTGTTTGAATTTTTTTTAGTCTTTTGGTCCCAAGACTCAACTAATCTCTGCAGTTCTCCTACTGTGATCCTTGGAGAATCTTTGGACACTTAAACTCTCCTCCTCACCACACATTAGGACGATATAGACACACATCCTTTTCCAGGCAGATTTGTAACATCTTTAGTTTAATTTGAATTCTTAATTATTGTCCTAATGATGGAAATTGGGATTTTTAATCCTTTAGCTCTTTTCTTACAGCCATTTTCTATTTTGTGAAGCTCAACAATCTTGTTCTGCACATCAGAACTATATTATTTGGTTTTATTCCTTGTGATGGATGATTAAGGAAATTTGGCCTTTGTGCTCCTCATATTTATAATCCTGTGAAACAGGAAGTTATTGCTGGACAATATCATACTCCTAGTCATTCTAGTGTGCTAAATAAATGCAAATATGAATGGGAATATACTGCAGAGATATTTTACTCATTATAATTTCTAAGGGTGCCAATAATTGTGCGTAACATGCATATGAGAAAAACATTTATTTCATAACGTAAGTTTCCCCCCACTTTTAATTGTTTTACTACAATGAAAGGTTAGCATTTTGTGTATTTTTTGAATGTAAGATCATAAAGATAAACAAAGCAGATTTATTTTCATAGCCATCTTTGCTCATATTTACCAAGGGTGCCAATATTAGTGGAGGGCACTGTAACATTGAATTTCAAGCAACTTGGGCTATGAGCTTCTCCACCGTTCCTCCAGACTCTAGGACCTTGGTTTCCAAATGAAATACAAAATTTGTCTCATCTGAAAAGAGGACTTTGGACCACTGGGCAACAGTCTATTTCTTCTTCTGCTTATCCCAGGTAAGACGCCTCTGACGTTGTCTGTGGTTCAGGAGTGGCTTAACAAGAGGAATACGACAACTGTAGCCAAATTCCTTGACACGTCTGTGTGTGGTGGCTCTTGATGCCTTGACCCCAGACTCAGTCCATTTCATGTGAAGTTCACCCAAATTCTTGAATCGATTTTGCTTGACAAGCCTCTCAAGGCTGCGGTTTTCTCGGTTGGTTGTGCATCTTTTTCCTTCCACTCAACTTTCTGTTAACATGCTTGGATGCAGCACTCTGTGAACAGCCAGCTTCTTTGGCAATGAATGTTTGTGGCTTACCCTTCTTGTGAAGGGTGTCAATGATTGTCTTCTGGACAACTGTCAGACCAGGGCTGTCTTCCCCATGATTGTGTAGCCAAGTGAACCAAACTGAGAGACCATTTTGAAGACTTTGCAGGCGTTTTGAGTTGATTAGCTGATTGGCATGTCACCATATTCTAATTAGTTGAGATAGTGAATTGCTGGGTTTTTGTTAAATGTGAGCCACATTTATCACAATTAAAAGAACCAAAGTCTTAAACTACTGTAGTAGTGCACTGTGCACGGAATTTATTTAATACACGAGTTTCACAATTTGAGTTGAATTACTGAAATAAATGAACTTTTCCATGACATTCTAATTTATTGAGATGCACCTGTATACATTTATTTTATGTATTTATTTATAACTATTCATTTTCATGCAAAAAGTATTGAAATGGCTTATTTCATTATTTTACTAAAATAAGAGGGATCAGACAAAATGCATGTTATTTTTTTTTTTTTTAGTACTGACCTGAATAAGATCTTTCACATAAAAGATGTTTACGTATAGTGGCAAGAGAAAATAATAGTTGAATTTATAAAAATGAATAAATAAGCAATAACATGCATTTTGTATGATCCCTCTTATTTTGGTAAAATAATTCACATTTTGCAGATTCTGCAAGGTTCTGACGTCAACTTATATACATTAACTATTATAAAGGATTTTCAGAGTTTAATATGGAAAAACAATAAAATCATAACATAAGATACATTTGTGTTGCAAATGGCACAAAAAGACCAACAAAAATGAAAATGTTGAAATATCTTAGTTATAATAAGTCAACTGTAGGACATATAAATGTCTGAAGGTAAAGAAACACCTCAATATAAACACTTTATGGAGTGAAAACTCCTCTCAAAACATTGGTTGCGATCTTAAAACAGTTAATGTCTTCCATAAATCATCAACAGAAGAGCAAGAAGGTGAATGAGAGCACTAAGACCTTCTAAGTCATGTTAAACAGACTTAACTTATGAGGCTGAGCTGATGTCATTACAGGCTTTTGTGCGCCGGGCTCTGTGTGAAGCCTGGCAGACCTTCCTGTCTACAAAAGCTCAATAGCCGCTCCATTCACACACTGCCACACAAAGGCAGTGGATTCTGAGCAGTTTGCAAATCTACTTCTATGCGACATTCTGGAAGAGTCACCATCATGAGTGAAGATCCTAAAAGAGCGCGAACGGTTTATTAAGTGAGGGGAAATCTAATAACACGGCCGTATGACTCAGTTTGCTTCCTCTGAGCTCTTCTGCTCGTGTTTGGCTAATGATGTAAGATTGTTTTGCTGAGTCACAACACAGTACATTGTTGATGGTTGCACAGCACACAGGAAAGGGACAAATAGGGAGAGATTTTGTTTTTGGACCAAGCTAAAGCTGGGAAACCTGAAACCCAAGTCAAATTGGCAAAGTGGTTCTTAAAACTCAAAAGAATGTACACAGTGTGCATTTGATCTCAATTGCTCTCAGATTTCAGCCTGTTAAAAGTAAATCTCACACTCCCACCACTGTAAAATGATTTTTCAAAGATTATTGGTAGGGGTCGACTGATATGTGTTTTTCAGGGCCGATGCTGATACTGATTATTAAGTAGACTGATAACCCATATATGTCTGGTGTAAAAATGAAAATTCATGTCAAAATTAAGAATAACAAGTGCTCTGACAAAACCTTTCTTTGAATGCTTTAAAATTATTTTATCTGCAAATCGATTTTGAAAATGACCAATACTGATTGTTACAGGTCAAGTATACCGATAACCGATATTTTGAACCAACATATATGTCTGGCGTAAAAATGAAAATGTCAAAATTAAGAACAGCAAGGGCCCTGGCAAAAATGTTCTTTATATGCTTTTAAATTATTTTAGCGGCAAATCGGTTTTGAAAATGACCAATTATTACAGATCAAGACTGATAACTAATATTTTGAACCAATATAAATGTCTGGTGTAAAAATGAAAATTCATGTCAAAATTAAGAATAACAATGCATCTGACAAAAACCTACTTTAAATCCTTTGAAATTATTTTATCGGCAAATCGGTTTTGAAAATGACAGAAACAATTATTTGAGATCAAGCAGACCAATAACCAATATTTTGAACCAATATATGTCTGGTGTAAAAATGAAAATTCATGTCAAAATTAAGAATACCAAGGGCCCTGGCAAAATGTTCTTCATATGCTTTTAAAGGGGTCATCGGATGCCCATTTTCCACAAGTTGATATGATTCTTTAGGGTCTTAATGAAAAGTCTGTAATATACTTTGGTTAAAAATTCTCAATGGTTGTGTAAAACAACACCCTTTTTACCTTGCCAAAATCAGCTCTGCAAAAATCATCTCATTCTGGTCGAGGCTGCTTTAAATGCAAATGAGCTCTGCTCGCCCCGCCCCTCTCTTCTCTCTGTGGAGTGATGAGCCTGTTTACTTTAGCCACGTTTAGCCGCTAAACTTGCTAACTAGCACATTATTAGGAAAGGTGATCGCAAAGATTCATAAAAAAACCTTATACTCACTTCTGCTGTAAGTGAAGCTAGATCACGAATGATTTACCGATGCCGATTGTTACAGATCAAGTAGGCCGATAACTGATATTTTAAACCAATTTATATATCTGGTGTAAAAATGAAAATTCAGGTCAAAATTAAGAATGACAAGAAATCTGGCAAAAACTTTTTTAAAATGCTTTCAAATTATTTTAGCGGCAAATTAGTTTTGAAAATGACTGATACCGATCGTTACAGGTCAAGCAGACCGATAACCGATATTTTGAACCAATCTGTGTGTCTGCTGTAAAAATGAAAATTTGAGTCAAAATTAAGAATACCAAGGGCTTTGACAAAAACTTTTTTTAAATGCTTTTAAATTATTTTATCAGCAAATAGGTTTTGAAAATGACCTGTACTGATTATTACAGATAAAGTAAACCAATAACCGATATTTTGAACCAAAATATAGGCCTGTATGTCTGGTGTAAAAATAAAAATTCATGTTGAAATTAAGAATAACGGGGTCTGACAAATATTTTCTTCAAAGGCTTGTAAATTATTTTTCCGGCAATTTTTTTGAAAATGATACCGATAACAATAAAAATGCTTAAAATCGGGGCCGATAAAGGAAAAGGAAAGGAAAGGAAAGGATGTGACATGTGGCCAAGTATGGTGACCCATACTCAGAATTTGTGCTCTGCATTTAACCCATCCAAGTGCACACACACAGTAGTGAGAAGTGATCAAACACACACACACCGTGAACACACACCCGGAGCAGTGGGCAGCCATATTGCTATCGCTGCGGCGCCCGGGGAGCAGTTGGGGGATCGGTGCCTTGCTCAAGGGACTCACCTCAGTCGTGTATTGAGGGTGGAGAGAGCGCTGGATATTCACTCCCACCACCTTCAATCCCTGCCGGACCTGGGACTCGAACCCGCAACCTTTCGGTTACAAACCCGACTCCCTAACCATTAGGCCACGGCTGCCAATCGGCCAGGCTGATAATTGGTGGACCCCTAGTTATTGGAGTACATTTTACAAGAAAGTACTATTTCAGTCTTTGTAAACTGAAAGAAATTATGTGGAAACAATTTTCATTCAGAAATTTCTAATAAATCTCAACAAACAATTACAACAAACAAACAATTACAAAGAAACAGCAAGTATTACAAAATTAAACATGAATTATTGAAGTAGCAAAACTTTCTTGTGAAATGTACTCCTATAATACGTTTTATTTACTGTACTTTTTTGAAAAAAAAACATCTTACATTTAATTCAGTGTTAATTGCAGTTTTTTATATTTAATTGTGAAATACCTGAGAGAAAGTAGTTTTTTTTAACACCAAATTTACTCAGTGTAGACTTAAAAAATGTTTTTTTCAAAGTTGTAAATAAAACAAAAAGATTATTGCAGTTTTTTTACAAGAAAAATGGCATGTTTAAATCATAAATTTACTAGCAGTTTTTGATTGATAATGGTTTTAAAGCCATTTTTTTCAGTGTACAACAGGAGTTTACTGTAAAGAGTTTCCCATGAAGCCTCCTGTTGATAGGTGATGGAGTCTTTCTATTGCCATCTCCACAGGAAGAACAACATGAAGCCTTTCATTCAATGCTAAGCGATTCCTTTCAAACCTTAAGACATGTAGCATTTCTTAAAGTACTAGTAAACAACCTCCAATCCTTCAAAACACGGCTAAAGTAGTTGAAAGCCCCCTAGCGTGACCAACAGGTGGATGTAATGGTTCTCAGTTAGGATTATCTTCATCCACCCACTCCCGTCTTTCCCTTCTGCTGACCCGCACAGGAAGTTCACAGCAGGCAGCATCTCAGCGGGCGGTTATGAGTTTGTAAATCTCTAATACTGTAATTTAGCATTTATATGAATAGTTACCGTAATGCTCTCTCTGGATTAGTCATGTACAGTAAATGGGGTGATTTACAGCCGTCAGGCATGAGGATGGGAAGTTATGTTGATGCTCTTATCTTGTGTTCTTAACAAAGTATATACTTTTTGCAATTCTTGTTAGTGCGATTCTTTTTAGTGAATCAGCTGAATCAATTGATGAGTCAGAGGTTTGACTCATGGACTGAATCAACTCACTGAACCATAGGTTATTGTCTGACTTGATCTGAGGGTGAGTAATTAATGACTCAAATTTAATTTTTGGGTGAACTATCCCTTTAAGACAGAATGATGGTGAACAACGGACTGCAGTTTTTGCATCAAATTAAAGTACTAAAGTATATTAACAGTTCATTTGAACTAAATGTGTTTTAAAGACAGCACTTGAGCTGTGGATTAAAACCAGGTCAAACTGGCTGTACTTTTCTGATTGATGTACTTTACTCTGGACAGAGGAACTGCTTTGAGGAAGTCCAGAGAGAGAACCTGGCATTAACTGGACTTCTTTATTTTATTTATTTCTTCCGTCTGAGTCTTTGTCCTGTATCTAACGGTTCCTCTCCCTCTGTTCGTGAATCACGTCGCTTCATCTGGGTCTGTTTCTAAGATGTTGCTGACTCACATCTGGAGCCCTTACAGGCATCTGGTTCTGATCGGGCCAAACCCACTCGCTTTCTCAGCACGCTCGGGGTCTTTCCCTCTGCGCTGCTCCGTCCTGTCCCTGTGCAGCACAGGAAGCGTGTGTGGATGATGGTGGCCTACTGGAATATTAACGAAGGCTCAGCGAACTCAGCAGGTGTGTGTGTGTGTGTGTGTGTGTGTGTGTGTGTGTGTGTGTGTGTGTGTGTTTTATTCACAGCACCCAAAGCTCCATTCAAACTGAGCGAGCCAGGTTTTCAAAACCATTACAATAGCACATTGTAACATACAGTTGTTGTGTACAACATGCATTACAATTGAATACAATAGTGTGCAACCTTGAGTATCCTTTTGCTTTAAAGGGATAGTTCACCCAAAAATAAAAAGTCTGTCATTAATTATTCACCCTCATGTCTTTCCAAACCTGTAAGACCTTCATTCATCTTCAGAACACAAGTTAAGATATTTTTGGTGAAATCCAAGAGCTTTCTGACCCTGCATAGACAGCAACGCAACTGAAACATCCAAGACCCAGAAATGTAGTAAGGACGTTTTAAAAATAGTCATGTGACATCAGTCGTTCAACCGTAGTGTCACAAAGCTATGAGAATACTCTTTGTGCACAAAGAAAACAAAAATAATGACTTTATGCACGTTCATGAGAGTAGTTGCATATATTTTAACAGTTGCAGAAATGTTTACTGATAATTAGTCACCACAGTTTTAATGAGTATTTTATTGATCATTTAATAATTTAGTTCTTCAGTGTAAGTATATGCCATTTTTTTCCCTATTGTTTTATTGTCCACTAATTTTGGACAATAAAAAATTGTGATTGTACAGTTGTTGCAAGAAATAAATGTTGTATATAATTCATCACAGATCAAAATGCATAGATTTTTGCCCGTTATTACAGTTTATTTTTTTATTTCTTATTTGTCTTTTGTTTGTGTATGCAAACACTTTAACTATTTTAAAATTTCTTTCATATTTCTGGCATTGTTTGGTTCTTAGATCATATTTTTCATTTCCATCAAGATTTAATAACAGTCATTATTTAAAAGTTTGTAGGCTATTTTTAAATAATGAATTGGAGTAGAAATATAATTATTTAATTGTAAAGTTAGTATTATAACTTTATTATTATAAAACTGTAATTGAGTGTATTTAAGTGTTTGTATACATATCAGTTCATTTTAATCTCAAAAATATGTTAATGTAGTACCAACTGACTCTCATGTATACTTTACAGCATTAGTTGAGAGATTTTTTTTTTCCGTGAGAAAATCTTGCATGTACTGTACCTGATATATATCCAAAATAATCCATTTTGAATATAATCAAATCAAAACAAATTGAAAATTGACTCACAAGCTTGTGAATCAGAATCGAATTGAATCATGTCAAAACCCGGCCCTAATGAAACATTTCTTATTATTACGAGTGGTGAAAATGGATGTTTTTGTTTTTTTGTTTCTTTTTTTTCCTACTGTCAAACTGATTAATCGCAATTAATCGCATCCAAAATGACAGTTTTTGATTACATAATATATGTGTTTATACTGTGTATATTTATTATGTGTATATAAATACACACAAATACAGTATATTTTAAAAAAAAAATTACATGTATCTATTATATATATAAATATTGTTAAATATATAAATTATATATATATATATATATATATATATACATAATGAATATTTGTTTTAATTAAAAAAAAAAAAAAAAATAGGGATGCACCGAAATGAAAATTCTTGGCCGAAACCGAAAACCAAAAAAGAGGAAACCAAGGCCGAAAACCGACACACCGAAAAAAAATTATTAGTACCATTGCATTTGTGGCTATGACTGTGTACTAACCTTACTAAAATCAAGGCATTGCAATTGCATAAATTAATATTAAAGTTTCAAAGAATAAATCGTTGAGGTTGAGCTTGTCGTCTGCCTGACATTTGAGAAAGATTTGAGAGAGTGTATTTAAATAGGGCCAGTGCATAAATTAAAATTTTTGTCAAATTTAAAAAATATCTAGCAGAAATATGGCTACAATCTGATAGTCACATATATAGTAGCCTAAGGGGCCGTTCATATATCGCGTCTTTTGCGCGCTCAAGTTCATTATTTCAAATGTAGACGCGCGGCAACCGCGCTCGTTTTTTCAGGCGCGTCCGCGCCGCATCGAGATGAAAACATCTCAGAATGCTGCAAGCGCACCGCGGGTCACGTGACAAGATTCAACCAATTAGCTTTATCCTTTCCCGTAACAACATTGAAAGCTCAGCCAAGATGGAGAAACAGCTGATCATAGCTGTACATTTTTAAATAAATATAGTAGCAGAGCTACAGCAAGTGATTTTTAATGCTGGTAATTGTCCTTTGATGAAACTTCCGCGTCTTCATTGAGAGTGCGGGTCATGTTTGCTTAGCAACGGCAGACGCCACGGGAGCGCAAGCTACAGAGCGCTTTGGAAAGGAGGAGAAATCGGCGCGCCTAGCGTTTTCCACGCATTTTTAGGCGCTATATGTGAACGGCCCCTAGAGTGTACTTTTCATTGTTTTCACTCCGTGGTCCGTCTCAACCTCACACCGCAGACATGTTGCTTCAAACAAGCACGTGCAGGCCGTGGTTTCTGTTTGCGTCATCACAACATACTGGTTCGGCCGTGTTGTTTCGGTGATAAAAATCTTTCGGCCGAAAATGCACTTTTGGGCCATTTTCGGCCAAAAATTTTCGGTGGCCGAATATTCGGTGCATCCCTAAAAAAAAACTTACTGATCCCAAGCTCTTGAACTGTAGTGTAAAATGAGCATCTAATTAGTGGCGTCATGTAATCAATTCCTACATAAAACCTCAGTTAATGCTCATTAGTGTGCTCTGTGTAATTACTGAAGGCTTTCCCTTTATTGGTGGCTTTGTGTCAATGTTACATTGATGGCTTGTGAGTCTCAGGAGAGCCTGTGGTTTGCCTTTAGGCTCAATGAGGCATGAGGAAACTTCCTCTTCCCACTGCAGGCCTGTTTGCACACTGATGCAAGCTCCATTCCCTAAAGACCTGCTGCCACTTCCAAGAGCGCTAAATATACACCAACCACATCCATCAGTGTGGAACAGCTGAGCTGACATTTCTTCTTCGAAACTTCCTGTGTTGACGTATTTCTTATACGTGCAATCAATGTCTTAGAGTTTAATATTGTACCATTATTTCTGATTCCCTTACATCATTCACAGTGCATTATGGAACGAGTAATTCATTTCCTCATGTTTAAATCCAAGTTTGTCATGTTTAAACTTTTAATTAGATGGGAAAATCATTCCAGAATTTTTCAGTTTACCATTGTGCTTGTATAGGCTGTGATGAATGTCAATTTGTATAGGATGGACTCCAGTAGCTTCCTGTCATTGAGACTAGCGTATGTTGGTTTACATCACATACTATGGAAAGTTTATCAACATCCTGGTCCTGGTCGGGAAGACAGCGTGGTGACGTCTAGGTGCTTATTATTGAACCTAGTTTTCAGGAAACACCTGGAGGAAGGAGAGATGAGCATAACCTATGAACTGTGACCTCCCTCTGGTTTTGTTTGCGTGTTTATCTTGGACAGTTCATGGTGTCATTATTTGCTCTTCCTAGAAGTCCTTCGGAAGCTATAGAGCCTCAGTCCTTCCACTGATGGAAACTGGAATGACCACAAGTCAGCTTTGGGAAACAAAATATATCTGTACCATATTGGTACACATTAGATAAAATAGTGATTTTATTTATATAGTGATTTATATAGAGTTATATTAAAAGAGTGATTTTAAAAACAGGAAAAAAAGAATGGAAAAAAGAAAGCACGCACAGAATCGTGGAATCCAGTCATAAAAATGGAATTTACTGTATAACATGGAATGTCACGGAATTTGACATATTTTGGATGAATAAATCAAAAGTAGGTCAGTATACTTGTATCTAAATGTGATATGGACTAGTGGACTATATGGACGTGTGGTGTTATTAGCCTCTGCCGCCTCAATATATAAGTACATGAATACATTAACATGATCTCTAGAACTGCTCTGAAAGTCACCTAATAAGATTTTTTACCATTTCTTTTGAGAAAAGCTATAGTTATATCATATACAAACAGAAACTTAAACTTCTTCACAGCAACACAACAACAAAAAAAAAAAAAAGGTTTAGTTTAACTTGAAGAAAATGTGACAGAAATATACTACTTAATGTAATGATAGTACTACTACTACTATTATTAAATCATTATTAAAACATTATTTTTAAAGGAATATGTAGCAAAAGAATATTTACCAGAATTTATTTATCAGAAAAATGTTGATACTCAGCACAGTATTTCTGGGCGGGGAAGTAAAGTATTATTTTTAAATACAATCTATTAATTAGAGATGTTTTTAATTATTAAATTTAATGAAAGCATTAAAATGGAATCCAGAAAATGAATGGAAAACACAGAATTTAGTAAAAATAAAACTGAATTTGAGAAAAATAAAACTAAATAAAAAAAAAAAAAAACTAAAATAAGAAAACTAAATCAAACCTATTTCATAGGGCCTTATAAATATATTTTTTGTTAAGCTTTTATTAAATTGCTGTTAAATTGTGTAAGTTTCATGATTTCAATTAATTAGACATGCTTTTTGATTAATTAAATATAATTTAATTATAAGAACAGAGTGGAGAATTCAAAAAAATCAAAACAGAAAAAAACCCCAAAACAAACAGAATTCGGAAAAAAAAATTCACTTGTAGCATTTTAAAAATTGTTGTTTTTAGTGTTTTTAGTGTATATAGACATTTAATTTCTTTTTATTTATTTAGGCATGGTAGAGAATTTTGTTATGCCTAATAAATTCACTTGTAGCATTTAAAAACAATTGTTTCTAGTGTTTTATTTTTAATTTATTTATACATTTTTATTTTTTTATTTTTTTTGTTTAGACATGGTGTAGAATTTTAGTATTAACCATTTATCTGTTATTGGCAATAAAATAAAGGTTATCGTCTTGTCAGCTATTTGTATTTTTACAGTATGATTTTACAGTAAAAGATCTTAATCAAATCTCAAAATGAATATCATTTTTTTTTTATAATGTGCTTTATAATGTCATCTTGCCTAAATTCACATGTAGCATTTAGAAATGATTGATTTTAGTGTTTTATTTTTAAATTATGTAGTCATTTTTAATTGAATTTATTTGTAATTTATTTAGGCATTGTATAGAATTTTAATATCATCCATATATCAGTTATAGTTTTCAGCTATTTGTAATTTTAAAGAAATAATTTTGTAGCAAAATAGATCTTTAGCAAATCTCAAAGTGAATATCTTTTTAAAACTGTGCATTAAAATGTTGTCATTCCCAAATTCACTTGTAGCATTTAAAAATCATGGTTTTTAGTATTTAATTTTTTTTTATTTATTTGGGCATGGAATAGAACTTTAATATTGGCTATTTATCGGCTTTTAGCATTAACATAAAGACTATTATCTTGTCAGCTATTTGTAATTTTGCAGAATGATTTTTCAGCAAAATAGATCTTCAGCAAATCTTTAAATATCATTTTAATACTGTGCATCATGTTGTCTTGCCTGAATTCAAGTGTAGCATTTAAAAATCATGTTTTTAATTTATTTAGACATTTATTTATTTTTTAGGCACAGTATAGTATTTTAATATCAGCCATTTATCAATTTTTATCAGTAAAATAAAAATTATTGTCTTGTAAGATATTTGTAATTTTGCAGTATGATTTTTCAGTAAACGAAATCTTCATCAAACTCAAAATTAATGTCTTTTTTACTGTAAATTATAATGTTGTCATGCCTAAAATCACTTGTAGCATTTAAAAAGATTGTTCTTAGTGTTTTTTAATTTTAGACAATGGTATATAAGTTTAATGTCGGCCATTTGACAAAAACATAAAGATTATCATCTTGTCAGCTGTAATTTTGCAGTAAAAGCGCTCTTTTACAACTCCCCACTGGTTTCAGATGGCAAAACTGCAGCAATATGCCTTTCAAAAACCATTAAAGAAATCAAGATACATATTTTTGTGCCACAGTGAAAGTTTCAACTGTTCAGTATGTTCTGAGTCGGTTTTAGCAGCTTTTTTACAGGACACATTTCCAGGAACAAAAACTCCCCGTGTCTGGTATGTTGTTCCAAAGCCCGTCCAAACTACAAGTGCAGCCCACAAAAATGTAAGATCTCTCCACATCAACCAGAGCCAAGACTGCTGGAGCGTCAGGAGATTCTTTTATGTGCGACTTCTCTCTTTTTTTTTCTCGGATATGGTCAGAAACGGCAGCATAAACCCTCATTCCCTCATTTTTCATTGAGCTCTCTCTCTCTGGAATGAGAGTTGGGAGTGTCTTTTGTCTCTCACCCCAGCAGTGACACATTGTGAGGTCTTTTTTTCACAGTCTGCGTCCTCGATCCCTCTCAGTCTGGCCAGGCGGAGTACGTCTGTGTGTGTCTCTCTGCTTCTCCTTTGACATTTTTGCATGCTGGAGTCACGAAAGACCACCCTGAGCTAATATAAACCAGCCCGGCTAGCCAAGACGCTTCACATCCTGAACACTCACTGTCTGCCCTCTGTCTTCACTCCTGGACCTACATTTGGGCCTGATATTTCACTACATCCTTGCCCCTAGTGTTATGTCTAGCTGTCATGAACATCTCGCATTCCTGATATTCCAAGTGGTTGGAAATTTAAATAAAACACTGTAATGCAAAAAAAAAATTATCTGAGAGATGCTAAGGAATGCAGACCGAGTGCTTGTCTATAGTTGTCGGACTCAGTGAGCGGGAAGCGAATGTATGGCGGTATTGTGTGAGAATAAAATACGTGACCTGAAAGGGTTAATTATACCACTTCCTCCCCATGACAGTCTTTGTTTGGTTGCTGGGCTTCACGTCTGAAGTGTCTGTTCCCCATCGGCGGTGCCCTAATTGCAGGCCACACGCAAAGAAAGGGCCGAAAGGGCCGTATACTGCAAATACCCGAGGCTCACTTTAATTTACACCCGACGAAACTGAGACCCCTCAGGTACTGCGAGAGACTAGAACTGCAGATCAAAAAGTCCCGCTCAGATTTTTTGGCACAAATTCACCTTTTTTAAAAATCCATAAAATGGCATATCCTGTATATATATATATATATATATAATTTTTTTTTTAAATAACGTTGGTTTTAGTAACCATATGTGAGTAGTTTTATTTTATTTTTATTTTTTTACATTTATTAATTTAATGTATTATAAATAACAATTGATTAGTGCATAAAACACCACATTCTGGAGGTTTTACTCATTATGTTCTTTTTATTAAAATAGTTGTATTATATTTTAGTGATTTATGTTACCATATATATTTTAAAACCAAATGTATACATATATATATATATATATATTTTATATACATACATTTTTATTTGGTTTTATATTTTATTTGTTTATTGTAATATATCAAATGTAATAGTTAAAATAAAATATAATAATAATAATAATAATAATAATATAATGTGTTGACATGGTGGCAGTGTTAATTTTATTTGAATATGTTAATTTTTAATATTTTATATTAGTTTATTGTAATATATCAAATATATTTAATAGTTAAAATATAATAATGATGATAATAATAATAATAAATCATAATAATGTTTTGACATTGTGGAAGTGTTCATTTTATTTGTAATATCAAATGAATGTAGGCGTTAAAATATAATAATAAAAATAATAATAATAATAATAATAATAATATTTTGACATTGTGGAAGTGTTCATTTTATTTAAATACAATTTTATTATTATGTCAAATATACTGTATGTAATGGTAAAAATATAATAATAAATAATAATAATAATGTTTTGACATTGTGGAAGTGTTAATTTTATTTAAATACATACAATTTTATTAATATGTCAAATGTACTGTATGTAATGGTTAAAATATAATAATAATAATAATAATGTTTTGACATTGGGGCAATGTTCATTTATTTGAATATATATATTTTTTTAGATATTAATTTTTATATTTTATTCGTTTATTGTAATATATCAAATATATGTAATAGTTAAAATATTAATAATAATAATAATAATAATAATGTTTTGACATTGTGGCATTGTTAATTTTATTTTAATATATAAAATTGTATTTCTTATTTCATTAGTTTATTTTAATATATCAAATATTTGTAATAGTTAAAATATAATAATAATAATAATATTTTGATATTGTGGCTGTGTTAAGTTTATTTGAATATTAATGCAATTTTATTTTTTATATTTTATATTTATATGGTTTACTATAATACTGTATATCAAATATATGTAATAGTTAAAATATAATAATAATGTTTGACATTCTGGCAGTGTTAATTTAATTTGAATATATAAAATGTTACTTAATATTTCATTAGTCTATTGTAATATATCAAATAGATGCCAAGGATAAATCAAGCATAAAATTAAAACATTTTGAGTCAGATATATAGTTTTTTTTTCCCTCCCCAATGTTTGCTGTCATTTCCACATTCCTGACACATGTCCCTGTTAAACTGTACTGAGCTTGATGCATTGTCTTTCTTTTTTAACGACTTTGTGCTTTCTCTTTCCTGTTTTTATTAGGCCTGTAAAAACCACTTCATCCATCACTCTCGTCACCCACTGATATAATTTCCCGTTTGTCACATCCGTTAATTACTTAACAGTATGCTGACATTGCAGGTACCAAACCGTGTGATTTTAAAAACACAGTGGAAAATGACGCCTATAGCTAATTTGTCCAGATCATAGCCTGGCTCAGGAAGGATGTTACGGGTCAGCGATTTGAGTCCGGCCTGCGTCCGTCCCTCTCAACCTCACGAGACCAGACTCAGTGGTCTGTGGCCCCGTCCTTCCTCCAGTCAGATTTAAATCCCAGAGGATTCGCCCATAAGCCCCAACGTTGTGCTGGCCGCTTTCAGGGTTTAGCGTCAACTCTTGGACAAACATGTAGTGGTAATGAAATCCCACTAGACTGTGACAGAAAATACATGTCAAAACTGCGATAGCTGTAAAAAATAACACAGCTAGAGCAACAATAAATGGTTTGTTAAGGAAAAAGCTATTCTGGGACCCAGAAAGGCAGTAAGTGCTTTGTTGAAACAGTCCATGTAATGTTTTATCGATGTCCTTACTATCTTTCTGGGCCTTGAACGTGGTACCGTTGCTGTCTCTGCAGGGTCAGAAAGCTCTCAGATTTCATCAAAAATATCTCAGTTTTTGTTCTGAAGATGAATGAAGGTCTTACAGGTTTGGTAATTAATAACAGAATTAAAATTTTGGGTGAACTAGGAGAAAAGCCATCAGTTACTGAATATTTAAAGAGACAGTTCACTAAAAAATGGAAGTTTGAAAGTATATTCACTTCAAACACTGTATGACTGACTTTCTTCTGTGGAACACAAAATGAGATGTTTAGCGGAATGTTCGTGCTGCTTATTTCCATATAATAGAAGTGAATGGAGACTCAACAAATCATCATAATATTTCAAGTCTTCTGAATTCATACTACAGATTAATGTTGTGAAACGTAAACACAAAGATCATATTTCATTACGTAAACATGAATAAAATTTAAGAGCTGCAGTAGAGGGAAAATTTTTAGCAAAAAACGATTTAAACGGTTTGTTCATCATTCAAAGCTGTCATATGACTTTAAAAGATTAATAATGTAGTGCACCAGTTGTATGTCTACTTTAAAGTTGTCCAAAGGAAGTTTTTAGCAATGCAATTGCTACTCAGATGGTTACAAATGTACATTTTATGAGTGTATTTTATTCTTAAAAAATTGTAACACTCTTTGGCACTCTTGCTTAGACTATAGTTGTTGTCGGTTGAACTTTGCTCCTTTTCTGGAGCCGTTTTTATTGTTTTAACCACTGCAGACGCCACAGAAACGAAACCTCATATTTTCTTTATCCATAAGCTCTAAAACTGTTGTTTGTTTTATTTTGACTCCATAAATCCATTTGACACATTCATGTTTGAATACTTGAATTTAGCATTGTAATATAGACTAGTGTAAATACTTCCAAGTCTCTCCTGAAGTGTGTGAGCCTGTTTATTCTCTAGTCATGATGAGGGGTGGTTATGGCAGCTGCTCTCTTTTCAGGGGTCAGAGGTCAGGCTGGAGTCACGGGGTCACGCTGGGATCTTTGGCTGCATCAAAGCCCAATGGTGGCCTGCAGTTATTGGCTGTTTTAGTGCATTGCTTGCATAGCATCAGTCGCTTCAAATGGTGTTGACAGTGAAATTGTTCAAATAGCTTCATGGTTTATTTTTTGCACAAGCTATTTTGATACGAACAGATCGGGTCAGAAGTGCCAAGAATTTATTGCTCCACTTTTTCAGTGGAGTGTTCAGCAAAGCTGCATCAGTTTGAGCCCTTGCATGTTGTGCAGTTTTGATTTAAAGGGATAGTTAATCTAAAAATGAAAATTCTGATATTAATTACTTGTTCCAAACCTCTAAAATCATTGTTCGTCTTCGAAACACAAATTTGGTTTGTAATTATCTTTGTATATTCCGTCTCATCCGTGTCAGGGCTTTATCTCCTGATGCAGATATGCCATGGACGTCAGGAAGGAAGTGATTTCACGCCCCTTCTGTGGAGATTCACTCTTTTGTGTCCTTCCTCTCTCATTTCCGCTGATCATATAAAGACAATATCAGAATATAATGAAGCTTATGTAGAGAGGAACGTGTCATTTGAGCCACAGCTACTTCTTTTTTAAAGACCTTAATCCATGCCACACAACTTCTATAGACCACCTCTTGGTGTTCCCACTGTGGTCTGGTGCGACAGAAAGTGACCCTGAGATTTCCTCCAGTGCTGCTCAGAGATGGTGGTATATTCCTCCAGCAATGGCTGTGAAGATACTGTATCACTGCTCTCTCAGATCACATGCTGTGAGCTGTGTGGGGTTGTGGGAGCGCTGTCTATCCCAGCCTATTTCAGATGATGTTTGAGAGCTCAATCATTGCATTTGTTGCAATAAGTAGCTCTGCCTGCACTTCAGGTCAAGTGTTCATTAGAGTTTTTGCACTTTTCAGTGAATTATTATCACAAAGCCTATCAAGAACTTGCATTTTACACACACATTTTACATGTATATTTTTAGTATAATGCAAAAAATTAAAAATGAAATAAATTTTAGGACCATTAAAGGGATAGTTCACCCAAAAATAAAATTTCTGTCATTAATTACTCGGCCTCATGGTGTTCCAAACCCGTAAGACCTTCGTTCATCTTCGAAACACAAATTAAGATATTTTTGATGAAATCTGAGAGCTTTCTGACCCTGCATAAAGAGCAACGCAACTACCACGTTCAAGGCCCAGAAAGCTTCAAAAAATGTTTACTTTAGACTAAATCTCATTAAGAAAATAGTGTTTTGGTGGGGGGAAAAAGTTCATAAAAACAGGACTGTACTATTTTTATATGGAAGCCAGTTTTTGGCACCGAATAAAAAAAAAATCTCAGAATTCCGTGATACAAACTCGCAAGTCCAACTTTTTTTCTCAGAATTGTAAGATATAAACTCACAATTTCGACTTTTTTCTAAGAATAGCGTGATACAAACTTGCAATTTTAACTTTTTTTTTCTCTGAATTTTAAGATACAAACTCTCAATTCTGACTTTGTTTTTCCTCAGAATTGTTAGATACAAACTCGCAATTTCAACGTTTTTCTCAGAATTGTAGGATACAAACTTGCATTTCTGACCTTTTTTCTCAGAATTGCATGATACAAATTCTCAATTCTGACTTTTTTCCTCATCCTTTCTTGCAATTCTGTCTTTCTCTCGCAATTCCGATTTTTTTTCCTCTGAATTGCGATACAAACTTGCAATTCAGACTTTTTTTTTCTCAGAATTGCGTGATACACACTCGCAATTCTGACTTTATCTCGCAGTTCCGACTTTTTTCTCAGAATTGTAAGATATAAACTCACAATTCCGACTTTTTTCTCAGAATTGTAAGATATAAACTAGCAATTCCGACCTTTTTTCTCAGAATTGCCTGATATACACTCGCAATTCTGTCTTTCTCTACAATTCGAATTTTTTTCTCAGAATTGCGATACAAAGTTGCAATTCCGACTTTTTTTCTCAGAACTGTGAGATATTAACTAGCAATTCTGACCTTTTTTCTCAGAATTGCGTGATATACACTCGCAATTCTGACTTTCTCTCGCAATTCCGACTTTTTTATCAGAATTGTAAGATATGAGCTCGCAATTCCGACTTTTTTCTCAGAATTGCGTGATAGACACTCACAATTCTGACTTTCTCTCTCAATTCCAACTTTTTTTCTCAGAATTGCGGTACAAACTTGCAATTCCGACTTTTTTTCTCAGAACTGTGAGATATAAACTAGCAATTCTGATTTTTTTCCCAGAATTGCAATATAAACGTGCAATTCCAACTTTTTTTCTCGTAATTGCGTGATACACACTCTTTCTCTCTTTTTTTTTTTTCAGGGATATAAACTTGCAATTCCGACTTTTTCTCAATTGCGTGATACATACTTGCGATTTTACTTTTTTTTTTTCAGAATTGTGTGATACAGACTCAATTCGGACCTTTTTTTTCGTAGAATTACGATTTTATCTTTACGATATGTGACTTTATAACGCAGTTGCAAGTTATTAAGTCAGAATTGTGAGATATAATCTCAATTCTGAGAACATTTCAGTCTTTCACAATTCTGGGAAAAAACACAAGATATAATCTGTGAGGGGAAAAAAAAGTCAGAATTGTGAGATACAAACTTACATTTGTGAGAAAAGTCATCAGAATTGCTAGTTTTATCTCTTATATCTAAAAATGTAGAATTGTGAGCTTATATCCTGATATTCTGACTTTTTAACTCGCAATTGCAAGTTTATATCTCACAGTTATGACAGAAATGTCAGAATTGCGAGTTTGTATTATGCAATTCTGAGACAAAAAGTCAGAATTTTGATTGATTGATTTCAAAAAGCTAAATCATTTTTAGAGTAAGGTAAGTTTTCCACAGAGTTCAGGTGTGTATCATATAGAGTTGAGTTATTGAATGACTTGCGGTGTTTGTGTTGAGAGGTGTTGGCTTCACGACAATCTGATCTCCATCTGCTCTGACCTGTGTGAATGTGCGTGTAACATTAGTTAAACTCCCACACTGCCCTGCGCAAACCCCTCGGCCCTGGACACATTAGCACCTCCGCCCGTCTGGAGACGTTTTGTGACATCACCTCTCAGACAGCAACAGATTTTTGGCGGGAGAGCATCCGATAAAGCGAGGACCGTCGTGTTTTCTCACACATGATTCTCGCAGGCGGGTTTCAGAGCGGCGATTAGGGAATTGTTTGCACGCACACGCCAGCTGGGTTCACTTTGCCCTGCCAGAACACCACTAAACACAGATAACTCATGGTGTATCTGGCCGCGGTGGGCTCGCGGGGTCTAGGATTAGGAGGGGTCCGGGTGCGCCGTTCTCCTCTCTTTTTGCTCATGACACATATTTGATGCTTGACTGCATGCTGACCCCTCCAAAATCAACATGCTTTCGCTGAGAGACGTCCGAGGGCTGACATCTCCAATGAGCTGAACGGCCCCGTCTGCTTTTGGCCTGTCCTCCACACGCCACACACCCATAAAGCAGGCTAGAAAGGAAACCCGCTTGGGTTAAATCCGTCTGTGGCTTTTTGGAGACGTCCCACTCTCGCCAGAGACTAAAACCAGACCTGAATTGCAAAACAAACACAGACGCAGCGAGTCATACAGCTGTAGAGAGAAGTAGCGTCACTGATAGATGTTTAAGGGATAATGTACAGTCATTAACTTGTCATAAAGTAGAGGAGTCTTTTTATCGCCCTCAAGTTGTTTATTTTGCGATAATGACACTTGATGTACATTAGCTTACTTATTTTTCTAGTGTTTCCATTTATGGATCACTGCATCCTTACATCAGAGGCTTCAAATAAATGAAAAAAACAAACAGCCAAGAATGAAGCAAACAGACACAGCTGTTAAATTGTGATTTTAAAAGAATTTGTCCTTTTTTAAATGTGCATTTCAAAATGAATTAAACATTTATGCACACTGGACATATTGCAAGCCTTGGTCCTTTATTTTATTTTATTTTATTTATACATTTTTCAAAATGTTAAAGAAATTAGTTACATTTTATTTTATTTTGTTTTATTGTTTTATTTTATTTTATTTTATTTATTATTTTTACTGTTTTGTCAGAATTGCGTGATACAAACTCCCAATTCCAACTTTTTTTTTTTCTCAGAATTCCGTGATATAAACTTGTGATATAAACAGTGGCCATGAATTTAACAAACAAGCAGATTCAAAATGTTAAAGCAGTTTATTATTATTTTTTAATTGTTTATTTTATTTTAGTTTATTTTAGTTTAGTTTAGTTTAGTTTAGTTTATTTAAAGCAAGTAGTTAAATTCTTTATTTTAGTTTATTTAAAGCAATTAGTTAAATTCTTTATTATTTATTTTACTTTATTTTTTGGTCAGAGGCCATGAATTTAACAAGTAAGCAGATTTAAAATGTTAAAACAATTTGTTAAATCCAATGTATTTTATTTTAATTTATTATTTTATATATATATATATATATAATATTATTATTATTATTTATTTTTTTGGGGGGGGGTCAGTGGCCATGAATTCAGCAAATAACCAGATTCAAAATGTTAAAGCAATTGGTTAAATCCTTTTATTCATTTTTTTCAATATTTTTGCAGCCAAATTTATATTTATTATAATTTATATTTATTATAAATGTATTAATTATAATTCATAAATTATTATTAATCCATTAAATTAAAATGCATTTTAATATGCCACTGTTGTTTTGCATTATTAATTCTGTACACTGGCCTCACTGATGTACATTTTTATTTAATTTATTTATTTTTAAATTAATAAATTAATTTAATTTTTTTTTTTTTTATTTGTTGTCAGAGACCATAAATTGAGCATGACTGGCTATGATGATTCAAGTTTTGCTGTTTTTGATCACTGGCCAGTTAAATGCATTAAAAATCTCATTCTAATAATTAATGTTTTCCAAACTGTTACAGCAAGAATACATTATTTTTTTCAGTATATGCACCAATATAGCAATTAAATAACAATATTTGAAAGCAAAATTCACTTTAAAATCATTGTGATAATCACAGAAGTTGTCATTAAAGGCATCCTAAAATGCATCATAATTCAATTTTTCTGCACACTGGCCACGCTGATGCATGTTTTGCTGTTTTTGGTCAGTGGCTGACTGTATAGCTGGAGGCTGCAGGAGAATTAAGGTTTTTACTGAATATAAAAGCTCCAGACAAAAGCACTAAGAGGAGGCACTTACAGTCTAAGAATAGACACACACACACACATACATACTTCTCTCCGGATGACTCACTCAGACACTCTTTTACAAAAGACCGGTCTCCACTAGAGCACTCGGAGCAATCAATCAATCAATACTCAGTGCAGTGATGTCATCATTATCAGACCCTCCTGATGACTTCATCTGGATGGAGACCCTTTTAGCAGATCTCAGCGCATGCAGTGAATGTTGCTGTTGCATTATAACAATGAGACACAGCGGAAAGCATCACTAACAGCGGATGTTGTTCTCAGCTGTTCTTTTGCGAATTAGCGAGTCATTTAATAGCGTCCACTGGAGTGTTTCTCTCATTACGATGAGCTCCCAGAGGATGAGGATCGTGGTCCTTTCAGCCGGTACCTTCTGGCAAACGCGTCAAGGTCAATAATGCAGTTCACTCATGCGCAAACACACACCAGGCATCAGTAGGGCTGGCAGATATATTGGTAGTTTCATGAAATTCGTTTAATGGCTCAAACTCTGGCCATTGTTTCTGTTTCCTTTTGTCTTGTAAACGTCTCAGATGGGCAAGCGTTGTTCAGACCGTCCATGCTAAGTCTGGATTGATTTGACAGAGCTGATATAAACAAGTCTTCTTCTTCCTTTGTCTGGTTTTCAGCTGTGTAGACGGGTTTTGTGGATGTAAACAGTGCCCGGCCCTGCTGGAGGATGTGAAGTCAGCTAGACATTGAGCCAGAAGCAAACATGTCTCTGCTGGTTCAGCAGTAATGTTATTATATTGAGTAGTCTTTAGTGCTGATCTGTTGTGGTGAACATCTTACATTCGACAGCGCTGTTGGTTTCATATGTATAGAAAATGTATATAGAAAATGAGCACTGATGGTGCAAGGACCCTATATTGCAACTGCTTCAGTTAAATATACATTTTTTTTTAATATATTTTTTAAATATTGTATTTAATTATTCATATTTGTTTTATTGTAACATTAATTTTATATATATATATTTGATTTTTTTAAATTATTTTTTATTTACAACTTAGAATATATATGTATATAAATATAATTATCTTTAATATATCAATTATATTCATAGTAACTAATAGTTTATTATTTAGTTTTTTATTATTAAGTTATGATTTTTATTCATTTTCAATTATATACATGACATTTATTTCAGGTTTATTGTAATATTTGTACAATTTTTACAGTTTTTACAATTAAATGTAATTTTATTATTTTTTATTTACAACTTATATGTATATATTTTTTTCTTTTCTATTTTTTAATAGTTTTAAGCTTTTATAGCTTGTGATTTAAAATATTTATATATGTAATATTTATTTTAGATTTATTTTAATGTTTTTATTTACAGTTAAAAATAATTATATTTAATTTTTATTTACAACTTCAATATACTTTTATATATGTATATCTTTCTATTTTTTGTAATAGATTTTAGCTTTTATATCTTGTGATTTTTAATATTTTGAGATAAATATTTTCTTTTTATTGATTTATATATACTAATACTAATATATATATATATATATATATGTGTGTGTGTGTGTGTGCGTGTATGTATATATAACGAGCTTAACGATGATATATCTTTAATATATTAATTACATTAATATTAACTAATAGTTTATTATTTAGTTGTTTCTTATAATTATTTTTATTATTATTACATTTTAATTATTATTCACTTTCGTTTATATATGTAATATTTATTTTAGATTTATTTTAATATTTTTAATTTACCAAAAAAAAATTTTTTTTATTACAACTTCAATATACTTTTATATATATATATATACATACATTTTTCTATTTTTTAATAGTTTTTAGCTTTTATATATATCTTATATTTTACATATTTTGAAGATGATATATCTTTAATTTTTATTCATTTTCAATTATATATATATATATATATATATATATATATAATAAGATTAATATTTTTATTTCCTATAATATATTCTAATATATTTATATATATTTGTATATTTTTATAGTTTTATAAAACTTTTGTACCTTGTGAATTAAAATATTTTGAAGGTTAGATATATTTAATATATTAACTATACTAATATTAACTGATAGTTTATTATTGTTGTTATTAATTTATGTACTATCGTTAATATTAATATCTTTAATCCTAAAGACAAACATCAAATGGCAGTCACAATGCAATTAACATTTGTGTTGTAATTCATTTGCAAATAAAATAAAAAAGAAAATTGCTGAAAATTGCTTTTTTCATTAAAACATTATAGTTAGTGTAGGGTGGGACATTTTTACCTTTTTGGATTTGATTGGATAAAAAAGTTGAATGAAATATGTTCGGCTGTGATGTCATTGGTTACTATTGTTTCCTCACCCACATGGCCAACTGTATTGCTTTGTACTCTCTCCATTTGCAAGATCAAGTGGTCTAGTGTAACAGGGGTTTGTAAGTGAGGGGTCGGCCCCCACAGCGGTTGCCATGGTTACAGGGCCGGGGGCAACATGCGCATCCATCCTGGGAGTGCCATGTGCAGTGAGCTGGCATGATGACGGGTGAAGGAGAGAGCGGGACGGCAGCTGTGCTTCTGCCCAGGAAACACATCAGGAGCTCAGACAGCTGCAGGAGCCGCCATACTGTCACTCTCCTCAGAAACACACCAGATGAACTTCATCAAGTTGTCAGACATTATATAAGCTGGACTTGGGTTTGTTGTCAGGGCAGGATTCCCAGAATGAGCAAATGTTTTTGTAAGGATAAAAACAGACTTTATTATGGAGCAGGTTATACAAAGAATGAACAAAAACGGATGAATTCAGTGAGAAAGCAGTGCATTGAATATCTTTGTGACGGTGATAGGAGAATAATTTTTTCAGTTTCTGAAGAAGTGCTCGTCCTTGTAAAACCTGACACAGTGATGCTGGGAGTTGTAGGTGGTTGCCAGATATTGCTTTGCAGTTGCAAAGGTGTTTTGAGTGGCTTTTAGGGCAGTGCAGTGTGGCTGCAGGGATTTTTCTGGTGGTTTCAAGGCACAAATGTCCCTCTTTTAATGCAAGTTTAGGGGATCTTTCTGCTGGTTTTGTTACTATTATTATTTTTTTTATCTGCAAAGCAAAAAGCGTAAGTGCTTTGTTACAGTTGTAAATTCTGGACATGTTTGGCACTTGTGTAACGCTTTCACTTTCACGCTTTCACAAATATATTTCACAAATATATATAAATAAAATAATAATATATGATGAATAATATTTCTATAATATAAATTTATGATGATTATTTATTTATGATATTATTTATGATTGTTTTTTTAGTGTGCATGTGTAAATATAAATATTTTTTGTTAATTTATTGAAAAATTATAAAATTGTTTTTTTATTTTTTATTTATTTATACTATTTTTATATGTTATTATTTATTACGTTATTTATGATCATTTTCGGTGTGTGTGTATAAATATAAATATTTAAAATATTCTATTAGATTTTTAGTTTTTAAAAAAATATATTCACATTTATTTTTTCTTTTGATTTTATATGTGTATATATAATGTTTATTTATTATAAATTATTTATTATTTATTTTCTACTTTATTATTTATTTATTTTGATTTTTGATTTATTATTTATTTTCTACTTTATTACATTGTTTATGAAATTTTTTTGATTTTGTGTAGAAATATAACTATTTAAAATATTAGATTTTTAGTTTTTAAAAAATATATTCACAGTTATAATTTTCAAATATTGTTAACTTTTGATTTATATATATGTATGTATGTATGTGTGTATATATATATATATATATATATATATATATAATTTATTATGTATTTTATACTTTATTATTTTTGATTTATTATTTCTTTTATACGTTATTATTTATTATATTATTTTGGAATTTTTTTAGAGTGTGTGTATAAATATATATATATATTTAAAATATTATTAGATTTGTAGTTTTTAAAAAATACATTCACCTTTTTTAAAAAATATTTTTAAATACCTTTAAAGAACTGTAAATTGTAAAACAAAAAATAAATAAATATATATAGTTCTTTACCAATTGTTTCATTGCCATAAATATATAAACGTATACGTGTACATATTAACAATTTATAATATTTTTTTTAAATATATATTTTATGTGTATTTTACTGATTTTACTAATTAAAACTAAAAAAAGTTTAATAATAATAAATAAATATATAAATAAATTGTACAGCCATGGCCCAGGGACCACAACAGAGAGGAAGAACAATGGGTCCATCATCCATAAACATCTCTTGTGTGACACAAGTGTGTTTGTCTCTGTACTGGAGGCACAACTGCTTCTGCTCTAACTGGAGAACACATGCATCAGTGCAGCCTCCGACAAACACATTACACACAGAGAGACAGAGAGATTACTGACTGTATGGAGTCAGAAAAATATTTCAGATCTCATCGATGTGGCTTAACGTAAAGCCTGAGGCTTTAAAACGGCCTCACAGATCAGAGGAAAAGTCTTTCTCACGCAGGAAGAACCAAAGAGGGAGGAGATGGCAACTAGTAATTTCAGCCCTTCTGAAAGGAGAAGGACAGATGTGATTGGTCAGTTGTCTTACTGGTGTGTTCAGGACTCATCAGGATGACCTTAATTACAAGATTAAAGGACTTTAACTGTTGAAACTGCTGTCGTTTCGGTTGTTTTTACATGTTGGAGCTACCTTAAAATGGCAAATTGTAGTTTGACAAAGATTTGAAAGGGTTTTACGATTCAGAAGCTCATAATTACAGTAAATCTGACGTAAAAGCATCATAAATCCACACAATGGCTGCGCCTTATTTGCATACTCATGGTAGAGTATGCACTAAAAAGCGTGTCCCATCTTACTGGCTGTGGGAAAGGACATACTTTTGACTGTGCAGCCAAAATGTATGCCAGAATTTGGAGATATTACCGTCCCGTTATAATTGTTTGTGTTAGTATTTCATCTTAGCAATTCAATATTTAATTCATACTTCACTTTTACATTCATTTTAATAAAAATGAACATTGAACAGTAGGAATTAATCCACAATAAGCATTTTATTTTACCTTTTTGTCACATGACCTGACCACATGTCACATGACCTCATAATGTTGCATATGTGGTTGATATATTTCCTGTTTGTTGAACAATATGGATTTTGTTTTATTTTATTGTGTATTTTTATTTTATTTTATTTTTGTGACATTACCTTATTATGTTGTATATTTGGTTGATATTATTTCCGATTTATTTAACACTAATATTTTTTAAGATTCGTTTTTAAATTTTATTATGAATTTTTTATTTTAATTTTATTTTTTTTATTTGTCACATATCTCCACTACATGCGTCACATGGCGTTATTATGTTGCATATTTGTTTGATGTTATTTCCTATTTATTCAACATTTAATATGGATTTTATTTTATTTTATTTTTATTTTATTTGTCACATAAATAAAATTTAATGGCACATGTGTCATGTGGCGTCATTATATCACATATTTTGTTGATATTATTTCCTATTTATTCAGCACTAATATAGATTTTAAAAATTTTATTATAAATATTTATTTATTTTTTTTAATTTTATTTAATTTTATTTTTTTTGTCACATAACTCTACTACATGTGTCATGTGGCTTCATTATGTCATATATTTGGTTGATATTATTTCCTATTTATTTAACACTAATATTTTTTTAAGATTAGTTTTAACATTTTATTATGAATGTTTTATTTTAATTTTATTTTTTTTATTATTTTAATTTTTTTTTATTTGTCACATAACTCCACTACATGCGTCACATGGCGTCATTATGATGCATATTTGTTTGATGTTATTTCCTATTTATTCAACATTTAATATGGATTTTATTTTATTTTATTTTTATTTTATTTGTCACATAAATAAAATTTAATGGCACATGTGTCATGTGGCGTCATTATATCACATATTTTGTTGATATTATTTCCTATTTATTCAGCACTAATATAGATTTAAAAAATTTTATTATAAATATTTATTTATTTTTTTAATTTAATGTAATTTTATTTTTTTTGTCACATAACTCTACTACATGTGTCATGTGGCTTCATTATGTCATATATTTGGTTGATATTATTTCCTATTTATTTAACACTAATATTTTTTTAAGATTAGTTTTAAAATTTTATTATGAATGTTTTATTTTAATTTTATTTTTTTTTTATTATTTTATTTTTTTTATTTGTCACATAACTCTACTACATGCGTCACATGGCGTCATTATGTTGCATATTTGTTTTATATTATTTCCTGTTTGTTCAACACTAATATGGATTTTATTTAATTTTTATTTATTTGTCACATAAATAAAATTAAATGACACACGTCATGTGGCGTCATTATATCACACATTTTGTTGATATTATTTCCTATTTATTCATCACTAATATAGATTTTTTAAATTTTATTATAAATATTTATTTTATTTTATTTATTTATTTATTTTTTTGTCACATAACTCCACTACATGTCATGTGGCATCATTATGTCATATATTTGGTTGATATTATTTCCTATTTATTCAACACTAATGTGTATTTTATTTTATTTTTTTATTTTATTTGTCACACAACTCCACTACATGTGTCATGTGGCGTCATTATATCACATATTTTGTTGATATTATTTTCTATTTATTCAGCACTAGCATAGATTTTTAAAATTTTATTATATATATTTTTATTTTATTTTTTCACATAACTCCTGTTTATTCAACACTAATGTGGATTTTTTTATTTTTTTTTTTGTTTAATTGAAATCTTTTAAATTATTATTTTTTTATTATGATTATTATTTTAAACTTCACTATGGGTCACACGACCTCATCATGCTGCAGCAAGTGATGTCCAGTTATAATCTTAGGGATGAAAATTATTATTTTCGATTTTTAATTCCAGTTTTATGGTAAACAAATCTAACATTTGGCAGTCCAATTACATAATTGTATATTTATATTATTTATATATTTAGAATTATTTTTATATAAATAAAATTTAAGAAAGAATTAAAAAAAATCAGGGTTAATAATATTTTCATTTTACATTTACGTTTAACTAATATGACAAAAACGCATTGCATTTGTGGGATACGGTTTTGCATGCAGTGTGTTTCTTGTATACTGCACATTTTAGATTTCATCTAGGTATTTTGGGTAAAATTTTTGGGTTTCGAGTGAATACGGTGGATCTAGAATGAAATGTGGATCCTATGAAATCTGCAGTTAATCTGTTCCTTTCAGTGCCATTCATCAAGTTGTGACTGTCGGGCCAAAATAATTCACGTCATCGTCTCTTTTGTGTTCCAGGGCTAATATTGATGAGGTGGAGACGGAGGTGGTGGAGATTGAAGCCAAGCTTGATAAGGTACAGCTAGACTCTTTAACACTGTCACTTGACCTTCTGACCCCGTCAGAGCGCATTTAGGCCGCATGTTTGAAAATCACAGCTTGGATTTGTTAGAAATCACATCTAATACCACTCGAGACCTCTGTAGCCAAACACTGACATCAGCCGCTCCCACAACAAGGTCAAGCGGTCAACCTCAGGCTTTACGGATCACCAGTGGGTGCAAATGCTGGTGTAAATCCAGCATAGAAAGCAGAAAGCAGGGCAGTTTGTCATTAGAGAGTAGAAAGAACATGTGCAGAAACATGAATTGAAAGGACGTTTGTGGTATATGAGATTAGAGGAGCGTTGTGGATTAATGTATAGTGATGGTAATCCTACTTAAATGCTGTGAAGATGGACGGACCTCATTGAGAGGAAGATCTAATACTGTAATACAGGAATCTAGTCTAGTGCTCTCAAGACACTGACCTTTGGGCAGTTGACATGACGTCAAGTTATTATTTTATTTTATTTTAATTTTAATTATTATTTTATTTTATTTTATTTTATTTTATTTTGACATGACATCAAGTTGTTATTTTATTTTATTTTTTATTTTATTTAATTTTTTTTATTTAATTTAATTTGGACTTGACATTGTTTTATTTTTTCTATTTTAGTTTTTGTTTTTTATTTTATTTTATTTTATTTTGACAATATCAAGTTTTTATTTTGTTATTTAGTTTGTTTTTTTATTTCTATTTTTTTTGTTTTGTTTTATTTTATTTGAAATTTTTATTTAATTTATTTTTATTTATTTAATTTTTTTCCTTTTATTTTTAGCTTATATTCTATTTTATTTTGACAACGTCAAGTTTTATTTTATTTTATTTATATCTTTTACATTTAGTTTTATTTTATTGTGCTTTATTTATTTTTATTTTATTTTATATTTTAAATTAATTTATTTTAATTTATTATTTAGTTTATTTTTAGATTTTTTTTTTATTTTAATGTTTTTTAATTTATTTTATTTTTTTAATATTTAGGTTGGTTTTTATTTTATTTTTGTATTTTATTTTATTTATTTTATTTTATTTTTAGATTTTTTTTATTTTATTATATGTTAATTTAATTTATTTTTATTATTGTTTTTATTTTATTTTATTTTGACATGGCGTTGTTATTTTATTTTATTCTTAGGTTGGTTTTTATTTTTTTTTTTTATTTTAATTAATTTTGACCTGACATCTTTATTCATTTATTTATTTTTTATTTTGACCTGATGTCATTTATTTTATTTTATTTTATTTTATTTTTTATTATAATTCATTTAATTTTTTTTTATTTATTTTAGTTTTATTCTATATTTTAATGTAATTTATTTTTATTAATTTCATTTTATTTGTAATTTTTTTTTCATAAAAAATATAACAAAAACTAAATGCAAAATATTTATTTCATACTAATTTAACATAAATTACATTTGTCTATATTAGTAAAATTAATACAAAAAGGACGTCAAGAAATGGCGACAAGATACACGTTCTATAGTAAACAAATCTTAACATAATAATTTTTAAATAAAGAAAATTCAGTTTCTGTGATCTTTTAATATTTATTATATACTAATATGAGTGAATATTAGTGAACATTATCTTACATGAATTAAATTGACCTCATATTAATACATACAAAATGATGGCAAAAAATAGTGACGAGTTACAAGTTTATCTAAAAATACACACAAAGTCCCTTATATGTTATACATTTTTAATCTAAAAAAAAAAAGAAAAAGACCATTCCCGAGAAGATGAAGGTGAAATAATCCGCTAAGATGACGCTGAGCGCATGTGTTTCTCTAATGCCTGTGATCCTCATCTGTCCATCTGTTCCTGAAAACCTTAAGTGACAGCTGTCAATCCAGATTACACCTGTGTCACTTTAAAGATCTTCTTTAGTTTTTATTTATTTTATTCCTGAAAGTATCAGGATTTTAAAACAAATTAAAATTATTATTTATTTTAATATTATTATTTTTATTTTTATTTTAATTTGTATTATTTGTATTTTTTTTTTTAAGTTAACTTTTTTATTTAAATTATTTTACTATAGAAAAGACCTAGTTAGTGCAGTAACTGATTAGCATGTATGTATGCACAGTGATGAATTGATTTGGTCTCCTCTTATGCATTTGGTTTAGTTGTTTGTTGTTGTTTGGTGTTTCCATGCATTTTAATTACAACAACGTGCAACTTTGAGAAGTTCAGCAGGCTCAGCAAAACAACAGCTTCAGCACAGACGTATGATCTCGTGATATTTCTCACAGAAAACTGTTGGAGAAGTCACAAAGAAGAGAAATCTTGTTGTTCAGTTATCATAGGAAACCTAACATTTGCATTTCGGTCAGTTTCTTGTTAGTTTTTACATCCGGCTGTTCAGATGTGGAGTCTGTGGGTCTGTTCAGCAGCTGTGTGGAAGAACAAGGCTGTCTGTGTTTGTTAGATTGAGTCATGAGGAGACTGTGAGAAATTAAGAGATTTTCCTGAACCGATATTTACAGCTGCGTGCGTGTGTGGACGCAATCGAAACGGCACCTGAGGTAAGAAAAGAGGAAGATGGAATACAGAGGACAGAACAATACAGGATGTGAAAGAAAGTTAGCGTTGGGCTCGGGTTCGGGTTAGACTCCAAACGCAGGGACGGACACATGGAGCCCATCTGAGAATGTGTCCCATCAGGGATAAAACAAACACACAACTACATGTGAAAGCCCTCCGCTGAGTCTGGGATGTGCGGCATGTGCCAAAGTGGGAAATTTTTGTCTTGGCCTTTATTTTGTGGGAACTAGTAATTGGCTTATTAGTGAGGAGAATTACTGCGCAGATGAGCCCGCACCTGTTCTGTGTTTGTGTGATTTAAAGAAATATATCAGGTTTTAGTTAACCTAATGTTTACGTAAATGCACTGAATGGTTAATTTTGACTCCTCACAGTAGTGTGATTACAGTAATGCAGGTATAATGAAATATAATACACTATAATACTATAATACAGGCTCTTTATGATGATTTAGACAACTCTACACCTATTTATACTGAATAATTATTAAAATGTTTTTTTTATGAACTAGTTTTTCTGAACAAATCTTAAAGTAAATATTTTTTTCCACTTGTATATTACACATGACACATTTCAGGCTCATTAATAATGCATAAAAAGACACCTACTGGTCACCATCTACTGCTGTAACAGTGTAATTTTCAGAATGACTCACTGAACGAGTCAGTGAATGAATCTTCTGCATGAACTGATTCAAAAGGTTTGATTCACATTTTTAAGATTTGAACAATCAAAATACTGAAAACTAACAAAGAAATGAACTGCTAATAGTATTACCAAAACATTTTTTAAGTAACGTAATATTAATTTAAAAAATAAAAATTTTGACTGAAGGATGCAAAAACATGTTTTTTAAACTAATTTTCTCTCTCTCTCTCTCTCTCTCTCTCTCTCTCTCTATATATATATATATATATAATAAAATAATACATTTATTTTATTAGAAATAGTAAAAATAAAAATATTATTATGTAATTATTATATATTATTTACTATTTGAAAAAAATATTTAAAAAAAATGTATTATTTTTAATTATATGTTGATTATTTCTTATTTATAATAATAATAATAATTTACATTTTATTATAAAAAAACGTAGTTTTCAAAATAATAACATATAACAAAATAAAAATTAAAAATATATTATATATAAAAATAAAATATATAAAATATACTTATTTATGATTCAGAGAAATCTGTTAGAATATGAGGCAGGTAAATATAACATCACACTCAACATTATAAATATTTAATCAAATAATTGTGTTTTGCTGCACATTATCAAAGGGTATTCTGCTCTCTCAGCACAGTTGCGGTTATGATTAAGACTTAAAGTTTCTGCTGATACTCTAAAAAGCATTCTGCATAAATGGTTTATTGTGTCTTATATTAACCTCTTTTTCTGTCTGTTTTTGTTTAAAAGCTGGTGAAGCTGTGTGGCGGTATGATTGAAGCTGGGAAAGCGTACGTCACCGCCAACAAACTCTTCATCAACGGCATCCGTGACCTATCCCAGCAGTGCAAGAAGGACCAGATGATATCGGTAATATTTTATCATATACATGTGTGTGCATTTGCTTTGTATATCATTTCTGATCACGAGGGCTGGAACGGGAATTGTAAGGAAATATAGTTACTAAGAATTCTATAAATGATTCTTTTAGAAGCTTCATATAAATATACTTCATATACAATAATTTTATAAAACTTTGCAACATTTATTAATGTATTGTTTTGTATTTTGTCTATTTTAATTTAATTATTTATTATATATGAAATACTATTTTTTAGCATTTCATAATTTTAATTACTATTTATGTTTTTTTTTATTTGAAAGCCTATTTTTATTTATTATTCATTTTATTATTTATTATAAATTGATTATTTATATTTATTTTTATTATAAAAATAGTAATAATAATTTAATAATTTACATTTTTATTATATTATTATATCCATTAAATAAATAAATTTGTTTCTTTATTTTTATATTTATTTTAAGTAAGCCTACCATTTATTCAAAAATGTAAAATTTAAAACAACTCTAATGTACAAAAAAAATACAATTATTAAAATAAAATAAAATAACATAAATCTGACTCTCAGCAGTGCAAGAATGACCAGATGTTATCGGTAATATTTTATCATATACATGTGTGTGCGTTTGCTTTGTACATCACTTCTGATCACAAAGGTCGAAACGGGAATTGTAAGGAAATGTGGTTCCTAAGAATTCTTTAAATGATTCTTTTAGAAGCTTCATATAAAAATGATGCAATTATTTTATAAAACTTTGCAACTTTTGTTTATTTTTCATTCAAATGTGTTGTTTTGTTTTGTTTTTTATCCATTTTTATTTAATTAATTTTATATTAATTACAATTTTATAATGTGTAATTTAATTGTATAATTGTAATTACTGTTTATGTATTTTTTAATCATTTTAAAAACTATTTTAGTTATATATGTACATAACAATTATTTGTTATATATATATATATATATATATATATATATATATATATATATATATAAGAAAATATATTTAAAATATGTATATTTTTTTGTTTGTTTATGTATTTTATTTATATAAAACTATTTTTGTTTTATGATTTATTTTATTATTTATTGATTATTTCTATTTACTTACTACTATAATAATAGTAATAATAATAATAATGCAATTATATATATATATATATATATAAATTATTTATTTATTTGTATAAAAACGTTTGTTTTGTTTTATTTCTTATTAATTGTATTATTTATTATATATTGATTTATATTTATTTTTATTATAATAATAGTAATAATATATATATATATATATATATATATATACACACATATATCACATATATAAAAAATATTTTTGTTTTGTTTTATTTCTTATTAATTTTATTATTTCTTATATGTTGATTATTTATATTTATTTTTATTTACTATTAGTACTATATTTACTACTGTTTTTTAATAATAGTAATAATATGAATTGATAATTGAAATATTTAATATATTAATATCCATTAAATAAAATAAATAAATAAATAAATGTATTTATTTCTTTATTTTAATTTTAATTTTATTTTACCATTTATTCCAAAAATGTAAAATTCAAAACAACTCTGTATAAAAAATAAAATAAAATAAAATAATAAATCATTAGGCTGATTCAATCCAATGCTATTCATAAATTTCTAATCATAAATGTATTTTTGGTGACTGCTTCTTTTGGATCAATTCCTTAAAAGCACAGTCTCAAAAGCCATTCATTCATGAATCAGACCTCACAGCAGGAGATTGCATTAGGAAAATGTATAGCCTAGTATTCTGTGCCACTCAGCATCTGTCATCACATACGTTTGCTGTGACGCTGTAGATAAACACTGCTGACGTTCAAGAACTGTTAACAAAACTGTACACCATAAATCACTCAACTGTAGTGATTTTTTCTCGATTCTCAACGTGCGTCTGCTTTTAATTGTGAGCTCTCTGCTGGCAGGCTCACTGACATGAGGGCGTCAGGCTGCTGTTTGGAGTGTCTCAGACACTCTTTGACCCTGATTAGACATGGATCGAGTCAAAAAGAAGCAGGCCGGGGCTCCTGTACTCTCGCCTTTCTCCCTGTCAGTAGTGCCAGTAGGGTTAGACTCATTGCCGCCATCTGTAAATGCTATTAAGAGTCTTTTTGGCTTCTCTTCCCTCGTACCCAGCTGACTAATGTTGAGCATCTTATTAAAACCTGCTGCTATTTGCATTTTCCACTGTAAAAACATCAAGTCAGAGCCACAATTACATTTCCATTTTGACAAAAGCTGTCGCGTGCTCAGCGGGGCTTGTTTTCCTTGTCGGACGAACTCTACGTGCGCCAGAATATTAATAGATGGTGATATGAGAATAAACATGAGATTGAATTACCACTACCACATTATTAATGTTGGTCTTTATAATGCAAACATAATTTGAATTTTGATGACTGTGACTTGTTCTTGTGTTTGTGTTACAGGATTGTCTGGAAAAGTGTGGCGAGAGTTTGCAGGAGATTGTCAACTACCACATGGTACGTCTCGTGTTTTTCTCATTTGTTTCTCCTCACGAGTGACTGCGGGATGGATTTGCCTCACGGTGTCAACATATCGTGAAATGTTGATGTGTTTTCCCTCATGTGTCGCCCTGGTTGTGATGTGTGTGAATGATTTAAGGTGCTGCTGTGATGCTGTGAATCATGAATGATCCATGTGTTGCATGTAAATCATATATGATTCTCTGTTGTTGTGAACGTCGTTTCTGGTCATCAGAGATGATATCTAGAGCAGCGCTTCTCGGCTTTGTTTCAGGACCTACATTTTACATCTGACGGCAAGTGGCGACACAAAACAGTAGTAGAATTGTGCAGAAGGGGGCAAAAGTGTCCTGGGGATCAAGTGCTAACATTTATTAATGTTAAGGATCAACGAATGTGACACAACCTGCTTAATGTTGCTTCTACCTTGCAACAAAATATTGTATAGATTTTTGATAAGAAGCACAGCCTTTGAAGGTGACAGTGCTTCACTTATCTTGTTTTAAAAATTTGTCCTCACTATCCAAGATTTTGTGGTTAGTTGCATTGCAAAGGGAATAAATGAATAAATATAATTTAATAAATTATGTAAATTATATATTTTAAAATGTTCTATATATATATATATATATATTTTTTTTTTTACGTAATATATATATAGAGAGAGAGAGAGAAAGAGAGAGAGTAATAGAACTAAACTAAAATATACTGTAATATTCAATAGTAATAAATAGATTTAGTATTAAAAATAATTGTTATATTACTATATATATATATATTAAATATATTATAAAAATATATATGTATTAATATTAATTGTATTAATAATATAAATTTTATTCATAATAATTTAATACATTTTTACAGTATATATGTATAACTAAACTAAAATATACTGTAATATTCAATAGTGATAAATATATAATTATAAGTGTATATATATATATGTATGTAGTTGTATAATTGTATTAATATTAATTTTATTCATAATAATTTGATGCATTTTTACAGTGTATATATATAGAACTAAATTGAAATCTAATATTTAATAAATAATATTTATTAGTAATAATTAGATAAGTAGTAAAAATCAATAATAGTAATTTTCCATATTCAGTATAATTTATAATAATTGTATTAATATTAATTTTAATAATAATATTAATGTTTAATTAATGACAGTAGTAATACATTTCACAGTATATATAAAAATAAATAAAGTAATAGATCTAACGAAAGTAGGGTTTAAGGAGTGAAACGTGAAAGGTGGGGTGAATGCGGTACCTGGGAGGGAGCTGAAGCTGGAATGTGACTTCGTTGATCTGCCTCAGGATCTTGAACGGACCTATGTAGCGGGGACTCAGCTTGCGGCATGGGAGCCGGAGACGGAGATCGCGGGTAGAGAGCCAGACGGAGTCACCAGGTTGGTATGGGGGAGCAGTCCTACGTCTGGCATCCGCAAAGTGTTTGTCTCTGCGAATAGCTCGTTGAAGATGGTGGTGAGCTGAGTCCCACACTCTCTCGCTCTCCCGGAACCAGTGGTCAACAGCTGGAACATTAGAGGGCTCCTCCGTCCAGGGGAACAGCGGTGGCTGGTAACCGAGTACGCACTGGAATGGTGTTAATCCTGTAGAATCCTGACGTAGGGAGTTCTGTGCGTACTCGGCCCACGGGAGGAACCTGCTCCAGCTGTGTTGGTCTTCCTGACAGTATGCCCGGAGGTAACGTCCGAGCTCCTGGATTTTCCTCTCTGTCTGGCCATTGGTCTGTGGATGGTAGCCTGAGGAGAGATTAACAGAGACACCAAGTAGTTTGAAGAATGCCTTCCACACATGAGAAATGAATTGAGGGCCCCGGTCCGATACAATCTCTTCCGGTAAGCCAAATTGACGAAACACGTGATTGAAGAGATGTTCTGCGGCTTCCATTGCCGTGGGTAGGCCGCTCAAAGGGATCAGCTTACACATTTTGAAAAAGCGGTCTACCACTACCAAGACGCAGGTGTTACCTTCTGATCTGGGTAGATCGGTGATAAAATCTACACCCAGGTGGGACCAGGGCCTCTCTGGAATGGGCAGTGGAACCAAGAGACCTGCGGGAGACATGCGGAGAGAGTTAGACCTGGCGCAGACAGAGCAGCTCTGGACGTACCTGATGGTGTCCCGGCGCATACTGGACCACCAGTAACGGGTTTGTAGGAGCGAGAGGGTCCGTTTGCTGCCTGGGTGTCCAGAGCCCGGAGACTGATGAACTGTACCCAGAAGGCGATTACGTAGGGAGCTGGGTACATAGATTTTGCCTTCTGGGCAGTCCGGCGGAGCAGGCTCCTGGAGAGTGGCTTGTCGGATGTCACGATCGATGTCCCAGATGATGGGGCTGATGAAAAGATGCGTGGGAATGATGGGCTCTGGATCTGTGGATGGTTCCGGAGATGATAGACGAGAGAGGGCATCGGCAGGTATGTTCTTGGAGCCAGGTCTGTATGTAATCTTGAGGTGGAAACGGGTGAAGAAAAGGGCCCAACGTGCTTGACGGGGGTTAAGTCTCTTGGCATCGCGGAGGTATTGTAGGTTCTTATGGTCCGTAATGATAGTGACTGGGTGCCTAGCCCCCTCCAACCAGTGACGCCACTCTTCCAGGGCCAATTTGATGGCAAGAAGTTCTCGATTCCCTACGTCATAATTTTGCTCCGCCGGACACAGTTTGTGTGAATAGAATGCGCAGGGATGGAGGAGGGCAGGATCACCGGCCGCTTGTGACAACACAGCACCAACCCCAGCAGTGGAAGCATCAACCTCCACTGTAAAGGGGAGTTCAGGGTCAGGATGATGTAGGAGGGGTGCTGTGCTGAAGAGATGTTTCAGGTGCTGGAAAGCTTCGTGGGCAGCGGGGTTCCAGGTGAGATGTTTAGGCTTACCCCGCAGGAGGGAGGTCAGAGGAGCAGTAATGGAGCTGTAACCTTGTATGAACCGGCGGTAGAAGTTCGAGAAACCAAGAAATCGCTGGAGTTCCTTGACAGTGCGGGGCGGTGGCCATTTTAGGATGACATCAACTTTTCTCTGGTCCATGTGCACGCCCTCGGCGCTGATGTTATACCCCAGGAAATAAACAGAAGACTGATGAAACTCACATTTTTCCAGTTTGAGGTATAGCTGATATTGGCGAAGTTTGTGGAGGACCTGCTGGACGTGCTGGCGATGTTCGGCCATGTTCCGGGAGTAAATCAAGATATCGTCAATGTAGACTAAGACAAACTGATGAAGGAACTCCCGGAACACCTCGTTCATAAACGTTTGGAAGACGGATGGACTGATAGATAAGCCATAAGGCATGACCAGATATTCGTAGTGCCCTGTAGGTGTTACAAAGGCGGTCTTCCATTCGTCTCCCTCACGAATACGAACGAGGTTATAAGCACTCCGCAGGTCCAACTTCGTGAACACCTGGGACCCACGAAGCTCTTCGAGGGCGGCTGGGACCAGAGGGAGCGGGTAGGGCTGTTGAATGATCTGGGAGTTGAGGATTCTGTAGTCAATACAGGGCCGGAGACCTCCATCCTTCTTGCCCACGAAGAAGAAACTTGAAGCGGCCGGTGAGGTAGATGGACGAATGAATCCTTGGTTGAGGGCCTCTGAGATGTAAGCCTCCATCGCCTGGCGCTCCGGGATGGACAATGGATAGACTTTACCTTTAGGTAATTGAGCCCCAGGCAGCAGATCGATAGTACAGTCCCATGGCCGATGCGGTGGTAATTTGGTGGCTGCTTGCTTGCTAAACACATCCTGAAACGCCCTGTAGTCAGCCGGTATTTCTTGAGTGCTGGATGGTTCTGGACTTTCAACCAGGGTGGATGCTAACTGAACAGAAGTTGCGTGATGAGAAGGAATTCCAGACAAACAGTGGGTGAAACAGTGCTTACTCCAGTGGGTGACGTCACAGGTATCCCAGCGGAGCTCCGGGTTATGGATTTTCAGCCAGGGGCGTCCCAGGATGATGCTAGCGGTGGATCCCTCCAGTACCAGTAGTTTGATTCTTTCAAAATGAAACAGTCCGATTTGCAAGGTGACGTATGGTGTAGAATATTGTACCTTCCCACGCCCGAGTGGTTTTCCTTGTATTGTAGTGACTGCATATTCCTGATGATGGCGTAGGCGAGAGAGTTGTAATTCCTTTAAACAGTCCGAGGAGATGAAGTTGCCTGAGGAGCCTGAATCAATCAAAGCAGATATGGAAATCATATGATCAGAAGTATGCAAGGTTACCGGTATTAACGTGAGCAAAGTAGGTTCGACTTCAGAGGTAATCGTACTCACCAACGGGCGTGGGGGTCGGATGGGGCAAGTACGGAGAATATGTCCGGATTGTCCGCAGTAAATGCATAGTCCCTGGCTGATACGGCGATTACGTTCCGTGCGAGAAAGGCGGGTGGAATCCACTTGCATGGGTTCTGGTACTGGAGTGCTAGCAGCCACCGAGGCAACCTGAGGAGCGGTAATGGGAGGCTGGCAGGCGGCTAGCTGCTGAGAAACGCGCGTGGTGCGCAACAAAAATGCCTCTAGTCCGATATTATCATCATAAATCGCCATCGCAGATCTAATTTCGGGATTCAATCCCTGGCGGTACGCACCCAGCAAGGAGATTTCGTTCCAACCGCTAGCCGCCGCCAGCGTGCGGAAGTGAAGAGTGTAGTCGTGGATCGAAGAAGAGCCTTGACGTAAGCGGAAGAGTTGGTCAGATGTGGATAATGCACCGGTGGCTGTACTGAAAACTTCGGAAAAATGAGAGACAAACTGATCGTATGAGTTGATAATCGGGTTGTTGGAGTTCCATATGGCCTCTGCCCACTTCAGGGCCTTACCGGAAAGGAGTGATGTGAGGAAAGCCACCTTCGTCTGTTCCGTGGGAAACTGTTGCGGTTGCATTTGGATGTATAGATTTACTTGCAATAGGAAACCGCTACACTCAGCTGCCTCACCCGCATATTTAGCGGGTATGGCCATGGGACTTCCTGAGGCAGATGGCGGTGCAGGTGGAATTAAGGCCGCTTTGAAGGCGTTCACCAACTCCGTGAATGGATCGCTTGCAGCTGGCGTCTCGGTGCTCATCTTTGTGAGAGGTCTGGTCTTCTGTCACGCTACACACACACAGACGAACACACAGGAGGAGACAACAAGTAAGTGAAACTGGATACAATGTTTAATGAAGGATTAGGCAGGGTTAAACAGATGAACTTGTAAGTATGGCAGACTTTCCTGAAGTGGTACGTGAATAGAGTCCAAACACAACAAGCCAGGGATGAACACAGGAACCAGAGAGTAATCCACATAAAAGTCAAGTCTTTCAGGGAGCAGGGTGATCTGGTGTGCATCTGAGACCAGACAAAGCTTGACTGGCAAACAGTTCCTTTTATAGGGAGTGGATAACAGGTGAATGTAATTAGTATTCAGGTGATGAGGACCGGGTAGGTGGAGCTTCCTGTGCAGTGGCTTGTGAGGGTGGTTGAGGTGAACGCCTGACAAGTATTGCATATTTGATTATTTAAATAATGGATGTAAATATATATTTGCATTTGTATTTGGATGGTACTTGGTAGATTATAAATATAATATATATATATAAAACACTGATATTTATATTGAACATTTATATTGTATTTATATATTATTCATATGCACATTTTATTTATAATTAAATGTGTTCATATTGTATAAATCTGTGTTATATTGAAATATTACCCTGTATTTATTTATTATATTTATTTATCAAAATTTAATTCTTACTATATATATATATATATATATATATATATATATATATATATATATATTAATGATATAATAATTAATAATAATAATAAATGGATTTATGTAATATTGAAATATTACCCTGTATTTATTTATTATATTTATTTATCAAAATTATATTCTTACATTATATATATATATATATATATATATATATATATATTACATATAACTTTATTTACTTTCATTTATATTAATTAAATATAATTAATGTTTACTTTTTTATATATCAAATTTGTTTTATCACCTGTAAAACATATTGTGTTATTTAACAATACATTTATACATGTATTTATGTTGTATTTAATTTCTGCTATCAAATTAAATTAATGTAGTGTATATAAATATATATCTGTAATTATTGTGAATTATATTATTTACATAATACATATTTTTACATATTTTATGTTTACTTTGTGAATAGTAGGTCTGCATATCTATTTTTTTCCAGTATAAACTGCAGATGATGACACTTGGTATATTTTCCCCTCTGAATAACCATTTAAAATGTGTGTAATAATAAAAACAATATAAATAATAATACAAAATAAATGACCAAAAAAAACTTTAATTAAAAATATCAATTCAAGTTCAGTCTAGGCCTTACATATTGAAAATGACAATCTTTCTTATATATTAATCATAAAAATAAATATATAAACATATTTAAACATCGTATTTCCAAGCCCTATTTTTTCAAGCCTGTTCTCGGTGAGATTTGCCCATGTAATGGTTTTATTCACACGTGTTTTATTTTTATGTGTAAATTTAAGGAAATACTGATTTGAAATAGTTGGTACCACAATAATAAATTGACGTGAATAATTAAATTTAAATGATTTGTTCTGTGACCCTCTGTATGGAAAAATACTTTGACCTTTAAAATGTATGACTGTCCAGAAGTAATAAATACTGAATAATTCACAAATATGAAATGGTTCTTTACAATCATAGCCAGACATATTCCTGCAGTCTGTAAATCAAAGCTCTCAAGAAGCCCTGAAGGTCCAGCGCTGTGGGATCATCAGTCTTGATGGCATCTGTGCTGATGTGACTGAAGCAAAGTATCTTGCATCACCTCCCTTTGTTTTTCTGTTGTCTCCTTTGCTCCCTCTCCTCTCGTTCTCCTCCTTAATGTCGTTCCCTCCCTGCCCGAGTGACCTATTTTTCCTCCGCTGCAGCATGGCATACGAGATCAGCTCAGCGTCCTTGTGCAGAGACTCGGGCTGAATCTCAATGAGGCGGAGGGGTGTGATGATGATGATTATAATGATATGTGTGTTGGGAGCTCATACTCACAGGTTTACGTCCTCTACAGCTCAGATTAAACAAATGCAGAGCGCCATCTAATGTTCATAGTGGAGCATTACGGTTTTCTCAGAGTAATCAGCCATTGCTTCTTAATTTTTGGTGGTTTTTGGTCTAAAATAGTCTTAACTTTACCTTCTGAATTATAGGAGAGTGATTTTTTTTTTTTTTGATAGGAATGCTCTTTCTGGATTAATATTGGATGACTGATGAATATTTCCTAATAAATGTTGTTAAGCTCTATCTTGAGCTATTACTGCCTTTGTTTTTTAGGAAATATTCTTGCTTGTGGTTGCACATATTTACTTATAAAACTGGATAAAAAGATGCTCAGATGTCATCGGTTGGTATTTTTATTTATTAATATTTTTATTTTGTGTTTTTCAGATCCTGTTTGATCAAGCTCAGAGATCAGTCAAGCAGCAGTTGCACAACTTTGTTAAAGAGTGAGTTTACTTTATCACTATTATTAATTTTTTATCACTGTTGATATGAAATATACATTCAGGTTTGCTTATGTATAATATAGAACTGTGATCATATGTCTCATCATTACTACAAATAATAATAATAATTTATTTTATTTTACAGTACAACTTTGTGTGTGTGTATTGTATTATTATACATTTTTTTCATTAATATTATACATTTAAAGTTCTTAATAAAATAAATGTTTATTAGCATGTCAAAGTTGTAAAAAACTGTTTTGAGAAATGCTGCAGTTTATTAAAATCATATTTTTAGATTGCACTTCTCTAATACATGCATTAAAATTTTATTTTATAATAATAATAATAATAATAATAATTTATTTTACAGTACATCTTTTCGTGAGTGTATTTATTGTATTGTTATAATTTTTTTACATGAATTTTCTACATTTATACAAAGTTCTTACTAAAATAAAAAATATTAGCTTTTTAGTTGTAAAAATAGTATTCAGAAATGCTGCAGTTTATTGAAATCATATTTTAGTACCTGCTCTTCTCTCCATTAAAATTACATGCATTAAAATTTGAAAATTTCACTGATGATGATAATAATAAAAATAATAATAATAATAATTTAATTTATTTTGCAGTACAACTTTGTGTGTGTGTATTTATTGTTATATTATACATTTGTTACATTAATATTAAACATTTAAAGTTTTTAATAAAATAAGTTTATAATAAAAGTAAAAAACATGTTTTGAGAAATGCTGCAGTTTATTAAAATCATATTTTTAGTACCAGCTTGTCTCTCCATTAAAGTACATGCATTCAATTTTAATTTAATAATAATAATAATAATAATAATAATATTTTTTTATTTTCCAGTACAGCTGTTTGTGAGTGTATTTATTGTATTGTTATAATTTTTTTACATGAATTTTCTACATTTATACAAAGTTCTTACTAAAATAAAAAATATTAGCTTTTTAGTTGTAAAAAATAGTATTCAGAAATGCTGCAGTTTATTGAAATCATATTTTTAGTATCTGCTCTTTTCTCCATTAAAATTACATGCATTAAAATTTGAAAAGTAAACTCGGTGATAATAATAATAATAATAATTTATTTTATTTTGCAGTACAACTTTGTGTGTGTGTATTTATTGTAATATTATACATTTTTACATTAATATTATAAATTTAAAGTTCTTAATAAAATAAGTTCATTTAGCATGTAAAAAAATGTTTTGAGAAATGCTGCAGTTTATTAAAATCATATTTTTAGTACCTGCACTTCTCTCCATTAAAATACATTCATTAAAATTTAATTTTATAATAATAATAATAATAATAATAATAATAATAATATTTTTTTTTATTTTACAGTACAGCTTTAAAGTCAGTCTTTTGCTGTAGTGTGTCAGTAGGAAATATCAGTTTACATTTCTAAACATTCATTTTGCCATTATAATAATCCAGTGAGATCTCTGTATGGAGCACAGGCTGTTGTCAGACTCCTTGTGCAAACAGAGATCTGATCTCTCCATCATTCAATCCAGTCTGTCTTAAGAAACAGCAAAAACAGAGACAGACTAAATCCAGAAGAACTGTGGCAACATCTCCAAGATGCTTTAAGAGACCTATACCTACAAAGCTACAGTACTGTTAAAATTTTTAGGCAGTTAGGCACATAAAATGAGGATGCTGTCAAAAACAATGTCATAAATAGATTTTCTTTATCAATGAACTTCTATTAACTAAAATAAATAAGCATTTGATGTGACCATCCTTTGCGTTTAAAGCAGCTTTTGCCCTATCTGCACTTGTGCATAGTTTTTCAGGTAGCTTTGCAGGTAGGTTACTTGAAACATCTTGAAGATGATGCCACAGTTCTTCTGGATTTAGTCTGTCTCAGTTTTTCTGTTTTTTCGTGTCATTCCAGAGACAGACTGGATGATGGTGAGATCAGATCTCTGTGTGGAGCACTGGCTGTTGTCAAACAAAAATCTCATTAGATTATTACAATTAATGGCGAACAGAATGTTTGGAAATGTAAACTGATGTTTCCTACTGACACACTACAGCAAAAGATAGAAATTACTTACTTTAAACCATTTTTTAGCTTGTGAAAATACTAGTGGCCTAAGACTTTTTTTTTTTTTACATATAAACTAAAATAAAAAAAAATTAGCCCTTTTAGTTGTAAAAAAATAGTATTCAGAAATGCTGCAGTTTATTGAAATCATATTTTTAGTACTCTCTCTTCTCTTCTCTCCATTAAAATTACATGCATTAAAATATGAGAATTAAACTCACTGATAATGATGATGGTAATAATAATAATAATAATAATAATAATAATAATTTATTTTATTATTTTACAGTACAATGTTTTGTTTGTGTGTGCATTTATTGTAATATTACACATTTTTAACATTAATATTATACATTTAGAGTAGGGGTCAACCAACTATCAAGGCTGATATTTTATTGTTATCATATCGGTCATTTTCAAAACTGATTTGCTGATAAAATAAAGTCAGAGGCCTTGTTAATGTTAATTTTGACGTTACGTTTCATTTTTACACCAGACATATATATATAGCTTCAAAATATTGATTTTCGGTCTACTTGATCTGTAATAATCGGTATCGACCCTGAAAAATAATGTGTTCAGAAACGCTGCAGTTATTGAAATCGTATTTTTAAGACCCGCTTTTCTCTCCATATTCAAATCTGAAAATTAAACTTGCTGATATCACTCCGAAAGGTTTTTATTTATACTCGTGCGAGTGTGAAAGCGTTCACGAACGCACGCTTTCCGAGGAGGGTTTTTTCATTATTGTGCTTCCCGCGGGCTGATTGTAAATAATGATCTGACTTTTGGAGCTCATTAATAATTGATGTGTCGTGGTGGAGGATAATGGGATTCTTGAGAGCAGGTTCCTATTCATTTATCACCGGTGATCACTGATAATGCAATGGGCGGAAGATTTATATGGTTAAACTAATGGCATTTCAGGAAGACCGCTGAGATATGAAGCTTTTATTAGATCCACCTGATCTATCATGTGCAATTATATCAGACAGCATTAATATTTCAGACGTATTTTGTTAAAATAAGCACAACTGCCTCTCATGTTCACCCGGAAAATGCTGGAGTAGTTGACGTTTCTCGCTGAATGCCTCCATGAGATCCACAGAACCTTTATTGAAGCCTCTATATCGGCAGCTTTGTGTTTATAAATATCCATATAATGAATGTTTATCTGTATTTTCAGTGACGTGCGTAAATTCAAGGACACGAAGAAGCACTTTGATAAGGTGAGGGAGGATCTGGAGATCGCACAGGTGAAAAACGCCCAGGCGCCTCGAAACAAACCCCACGAGGTGGAGGAAGCCACCAGCACCCTCAATTTCACCCGCAAGTGCTTTCGACATCTTGCGTTGGACTATGTGTTGCAGGTGATGTATAAACACTCATCTGCTCATCTCCAATCTATCTCCAAATGTTTTATTTACATCTGTTTTCCCCCATATAGATCAATGTCCTTCAAGCCAAAAAGAAATTTGAGATCTTGGATGCGGTGAGTGTCAGTGATGTGTTTTATTGTGGTGTGTGTGAATGTGTTTATTGTGGATTCTGCATCATCTGTGTCTGTCTTGTCTTGTACAGATGTTATCCTTCATGCATGCGCAGTACTCCCTGTATCAGCAGGGCTACAACCTCCTGGATGAGATTGACCCCTACATGAAGAAACTGGCCGCTGAGGTGAGCAGTGTTGTTTTCCACATACGCTTTTGATTTTTGTCTGAGTGCTGGCGGCCAGTTTGGCCATTGATTCAGTTAGAAATGAACAGGTATGAACAAATTCAAAGTGGTATTTTTTATTTTTATTTTTTTACATTATTATTTAACAAATTAATTAATTTTGTTAAAATTATTTATTTAATTTATTTAATTGAATTTATTTATTATATAGTCTATTTATTATAGTCTACTCTATGTTATTCAGCGGCAGAGTGAGAGTCAGTCGAGGTGCCGCGACACTGACACAATCCATCGGCACATGTCACACAATCAAATACATACAAATCAATTCCGCGATATAACTAATCCTTTATTTGATAGAAACGCGTCATCAATGAAATATCGTTCTGCAGTTAAGTGCATGTGTTAACATGTTCAGTAAGAGTGTCAGTGGCACATGCCACTCTGCTGATTCATGTCAGTGAAAACCGGAAGTGTCAGCGGTTGTGCCACTGAGCATTGTGGCGTGTGCTAATGGCTTCCGTGCGTCAGATGTCATGTCACTTCATCTGCAAGAGTCAACGACAGATCTTTTACTGTACCATCCTCGATCAGCTATAGTTTGTGATGTGAAAAACATGGAAAAGGCGCCTGAACTAGAAAGACCAAAGTAATCAAGCTGGAAAGGTGACGCCCACTATTGTTGAGTGACGTGCCGACAACCGCAAACCTCAAAATGAAATGTGGAGGCAATAAATAAATGCAGAAATAAATGCGTTAAAAAATATTTAAATAAATAAATAATTAAATAATTAAATAAATAAATATTTAAATCAATAAAAAGTTAAATAAATAAATACATATTTAAATAAATAAATATTTATACATTTATTTATGCTTTCAATAATTAAATGATGCATTTAACGATTTATTTATATATTTCAACATTTATTTAATTATTTAATTTTGAGTAATTTGGCCCTCCATATGCATTATGTAAATATATTTATTTAATTTTATGTATAATTTATATATATATATATATATATATATATATATAATTCATTATTTAAAATATTATATATAAAATCATTAAATGTAATATATAGTTAATTCAGTAATAAAGTAGTATATTACATTGTGCATTATATTTTGCATTAGTTTTAATTATATTTTATTTTAAGTGAAAATGACAACATATTGTCAAGTATGATAAATTCATTAATTATGAAAAATATTTATTACATTATTTAATTATTTATTTTATATATATATATATATATATATGTAACTACATATATAATTAATTCTTTCAAATATTGTGTGTGTATATATATATATATATATATATATATATAAAATTATTATATTTAATGTATGTAGTTCATTCAGTAATATATATTATATGATATTATATGATATATTATATTATATTATATTATATTATATTATATTTTGCATAATTTAAATTTAAAGTGGTGTATTTTTTACATTCATTTGACAAATTCATTAATTGGGTAAAAATATATTTATTTATTTCTTATTTATTTCATATTTATTTCATATATAATTCATAAATATTAATTATATAATTATATAATTCAAATATTTATAATTTAGTCATGTATAAAATGTATTAATGTATTAAAAATTGTATTAACTTTTTGTAAAGCTTGTTAAAATGTATTAAAATTTATTATAAATTTATTAATCTGTTATTTATTTATATATTTATTGTATAGTTTATAATGTCATGTACAGACCTTTTATTTACATGACATTTTGTAGGATTTGCACATTACCGTTCTTATAAAGCATAAATTATTTTTTTTTACTTCAAACCTTAATAATAAATATTAATAAACTAATTTTAATTAATTTGTTTTAATGTTGAGATTTTGCAAAATGACCACTAAACTCATGTGCAGACCAAGATAAAACGGAACAAAAATACTATATAAAAAATATAATATAAAATGATTTTATAAGTTTAAAACAAGTTTTAATGACAAAACTTAAATAAAAAATTTTGTCTCTGAGAAAAGGTAAATATTTCAGCATCCAAACAAATAACAGCATCCAAGTAAATATTTCAGCATCCAAACAAAAGAAATAATACAATACTGTATCATTCAAAATGTTCCAATTTTGTTTTTAGCAGCCAAAATGATGCTGTTTAAGCGCTGAAACACATTCACCTCATTCACCTCAGAGCAGATCTGATTTCTGTCTAATTAGTTTATCGATCAGCCACATTACATCACTAACTTCAGTACTAAACCTACCATCACATCTGAAAGTGCTGTGCTACAGTGGACAGACAACCAAAGGCTGTGGATAGTGAACATGATCATTTTTTCCTAATACACGAGACGACAACAAACTTGCAATGACTGATTGTGTGTCTTGTCACAGCTGGATCAACTGGTGATTGATTCAGCGATGGAGAAGAGAGAAATGGAGCATAAACATGCCACGATTCAGCAGCGGGTAAGAACAGACACACAAACACATACAGCGTACCCTAAAATCCACTTGTTTGACTGTTATTAAAGACTCTCTGACAAATACCACGGTTGACTCACATCTAATGGCAGAATTAGACTGTTAAAAATGCTAATCCTCTAAAGAAAGTAAGTGTTCAGAATTCTTCACACTGGAGTTAGTGATAGAGGATTATTCATGCTTTAATTGGACTAACTCTAATTCCTTTTTGTAGCAAAGTTTGATTGCAAAACTAGGTTAAATTAGAAGAAAACATCAACATCAACGATGCAAGTCTCGCCTGCATCGTATTCCTAACTTCTCTCCATTTTCGAAACGCTAAAAGGAAGAACGAATGTGGACGTTATCCCTGAGTTATTTAAAGATACTCAATTTCCTTTAGTGTTTGTGCTCTGGTGCTTCTGGCAGGAGTAGAAAAGATCTTCTGTCCTCAAATGTTCCAGTTATTAATGATGTTGAGCAGGCAGGAGGTGGATATATTTTGGGCGAACAGAAAATAGAGCTCGCTGAAGTTGCTTTAGAAGATTTTCAGCAAGTGCTCTGACAGCTCGACTTGTGTTTTCTACCAGCTTCAGACACCTAGTTCATCACCTTTCTGTGAGAAAAACATTTATAGACATTATATTTGCTGCTGTATCATGAGTCTCATGGACACCTGACCTTAGACTTAGTTGCTAAATAGATATTTGTATTTTATATTCTATATTTGTAATAATTTATTATTAGTTGTAGTAGTAGTATTACCGACAGCAGTGCTATAGTACTGTTTATATACTGTTATAGTTTTTTTGACATGTTTTTTTTTTGTATACTTTCAGTTTTCATTTTAATTTTAGTTACATTTTTGGTCATTTTCTTAGGTACCTTTGTAATTTTGTTAATATTATTATTCAGGTTTAATTTATTTTATTTTAATTTTCTGGGTTTCGTTCTGTTTTAGTTTTTATTTACTTTATTTCCACATTTTAGTGCTTGTACTTAAACTAAGCAAAAATCACCTGAAATAAGTAGTGCTGTCAAATCGATTAATTGCAATTAATCACATCCAAAATAAAAGTTTGTGTTTAATAATACACATATGTGTGTACTGAGTATATTTATATGTATATATAAATATATACACATTTATATATTTATTTATATATATATATATTTATTAAGTTTTTTTTAATATTTAAAAATATTTATATATATGTATTTATATATTTATTTAGGTTTTAATATTTAAAAATATTTATATATATTTAAAATATTTATAAATAACTTATTTTAGGTGATTTTTGCTAAGTTTACGTAAACACACTAAAAACTGGGAATAAAATGAGTAAAAACAAAATGAATATATAAATATATATGACATATAATTCTTAAATATATACATGTATGTGTATATATTTGTATATGTATATAAATATACACATCACACACACAAACGTGTATTATTAAACAAAAACTTTTATTTTGCATGCAGTTAATTGCGATAAATCGATTTGACAGCACTAATATAAGATATTCACAGTACACACATATTATGTGTATTATTAAACACAAACTTTTATTTTGGATGCAATTAATTGTGATTAATCAATTTGACAGGACTACTTATTTTTGCTGATTTTCATTAAGATTAAGTAGATGCACTGAAAAAAGGGAATAAAATAAGTAAAAACTAAAATAGAATGTTTTTAAAACTGAAATAAAATAAATTAAACCTGAGTAAAAATATAAAAAAACAATAAAAATAAAAAAATATTATATTTTATTAAATTATATAAAGTATAAATATATATTACATATAATTCTTAAATATATACATGGAAGTGTTATATATTTGTATATGCATATAAATATACACAGTACACACACATATGTTATATGTAAAAAACAAACTTTTATTTTGGATGCGATTAATCATGATTATATATATATATATATATATATAAATTCAATCTTAATAATAATATATAAAAATACAATAGTATATAATATATTTTTTTTTTTCTTAAATATATACATGTATGTGTGTGTATTTATATTTTAATTTATTTCAGTTAACAAAAATGTTAGTTTTAGTTTTTAAGAAAATGGCCCTGCAAAACAGTATATTTCAATTAAATCAATATTCTAAAACACAATGAAAGAGATCTTTCTTGTTATTTTGTGAAGTGCAAAGATATTTTCGGGTTATTAATTTTTTTGTTTAAATAATTAATGGGAAACACTGAGTTTGTGCATGTTTTTGTCCCAGTATAGCATGTCAAATTATTTCTAATCTTCATTTTTATTCTGTTTTCTTCCATATGGTGTTCTGGGATTGTCTTCATCCTGATTTAGACACTGTTACAGGTGAGCTTTTTACTCTAAACCCTAACAAATTTGGCTTATAAAAATCTGTAAACATTTTTATGTGACTTTCAAGATGGAGGCTATAAATAATTAATCTGCACTCTGACATTTCCCGATGTTTTTTTATGGGATAAAAATGTAGTTTCGCTCATAATTCTGACCCAAATCCTGTGTTGTGTAACTGATGATATAATTACAGTTCAGTGAGACTGATTGATTTGTCCTACAAACGTATCTGGCTTATGTAACGGCTGATGGCTGTCCCATCATCCTCCACTCAACACAGAAATAATTCAGTAGATGCTTCTCCCTCTATGGATTTTTTCAGCATCTTATTGTGCTTGATGAGAAGAGCAGACGTTTCTCTTTGTGCATTGTTTAAGAGATGCTTTCTGGGATTGCTTGGGATGCGGTTGATCTCAAGAAACGCTCACAATCCATCACAGCAATTACCCGCAAACCGTGGTGACAGTATTGGGCTGATGGCATCAGTGAGGAACATATGGTCTCAGAGCCACTTTAAAGGAGAAACTTGCCCATAATTACATAATGTTGTGATTTTTAAGCCACCGAAGCCTGTTCTGTTTCTCAATAATTGTCATAAGCTCATGTCCTCCTGTCACAAATCCTCTAGTAGTTCTTACGAAACCGCTTGTTTGAAAGTGTTTTGACGTGTCTTTCTCACCGCAGAGCTGTCTCTGAACATCAGTTAAACCTATTATTGACCCACAGGAATCGCTGGAAAGGGCAGAACTTAATAGATTCAGAGCTACAAACGTGGGACGTGATTGGAATTGATCTTTTTTATTAGCCTAGCCTAGCTTTTTTGGTGAAATACGTATTTTTTAGTGCAATATTGCACATTTTTGTTTCATTTGAAGGAACTGTGTAAAAATAAGCCAAAATTTTGATTTTATAGGATAAACATTATTGTTAAGTGAAGTAAGATTTTTAAGTTTTGAGAAAATGTGATTGCCAGGGTTTTGGTAGGTGGTTTCTAGGGTGGTCTGAGTGGTTGCTTACTGGTCCAAGTTAAATAAGCCCACCAAAAATTCTCTTTCTGCATAAAGTGGTTGCTAAGGTGTCCTGATTTCTTACTGAGTTCAAAATAGCCCATCTACAAGTCACTTTCTGGGTTGTTAAATGCTTTCTAGGGTGCTCTGAGTGATTTTTAGGTGGTTGATTACTGGTCCAAATCAAAAAAGCCCACGTCTAAGTCTCTTTCTCGATTAAGTGGTTGCTAGGGTGTTCTGAGTGGTTGCTAGGTAGTTGCTTACTGGTCCAAGTCGAAAACGGCCACCTAAAAGTCTCTTTCTGGTTTAAATGGTTGCTGTGCTTTTCTGAGTGGTTGCTAAGTGGTTCCTAAAAGTTCCTAGGTGGTTGCTAGGGTGTTCTGAATGTTTGCTAAGTGGTTGCTAGGGTGTTTTAAGTGGTTGCTAGATAGTTTCTTATAGGTCAAAATTAAAATTGCCCACCCTGATGTCTCTTTCTGGATTAAGTGGTTGCTATGGGCTTCTGAATGGTTGCTAAGTGGTTCCTAGGTGGTTGCTAGGGTGTTCTAAGTGGTTGCCATGGTGTTTTGAGTGGTTGCTAGGTAGTTGCTTACTGGTCCAACTCAAAATTGCCCATCCTAATGTCTCTTTCTGGATTAAGTGTTTACTACGATTTTCTGAGTGGTTCCTAGGTGGTTGCCAGGGGGTTCTGAGAGGTTGCTAAGTAATTGCTAGGGTGTTTTAAATGGTTGCTGGGTAGTTGCTTACTGGTCCACATCAAAATAGCCCACCCTAATGTCTCTTTCTGAATCAAGTGGTTGCTATGTTTTTTTTTAATGGTTGCTAAGTGGTTCCTAGGTGGTTGCTAGGGTGTTCTGAGTGGCTGCTAAGTGGTTGCTACGGTGTTTTGGGTGGTTGCTAGGTAGTTGCTTACTGCTCCAAGTCAAAATTGCCCACCCTAATGTCTCTTTCTGGATTAAGTGGTTGCTATGTGTTTTTTAAATGCTTGCTAAGTGGTTCCTAGGTGGTTGCTAGGGTGTTCTGAGTGGCTGCTAAGTGGTTGCTGGGGTGTTTTGGGTGGTTGCTAGGTAGTTGCTTAATGGTCCAAGTTAAAATTGCCCACCCTAATGTCTCTTTCTGGATTAAGTGGTTGCTATGGGTTTTAAATGCTTGCTAAGTGGTTCCCTAGGTGGTTGCTAGGGTGTTCTGAGTGGCTGCTAAGTGGTTGCTGGGGTGTTTTGGGTGGTTGCTAGGTAGTTGCTTAATGGTCCAAGTTAAAATTGCCCTAATGTCTCTTTCTGGATTAAGTGGTTGCTATGGGTTTTCTGAATGGTTTAGGGTGTTCTAAGTGGTTGTTAGGGTGTTTTGAGTCGTTTGCTAGGTAGTTGCTTACTGGTCCAGTCAAAATTGCCCACCCTAATGTCTCTTTCTGGATTAAGTGGTTGCATGTGTTTTAAATGCTTGCTAAGTGGTTCCTAGGTGGTTTGCTAGGGTGTTCTGAGTGGCTGCTAAGTGGTTGCTGGGGTGTTTTGGGTGGTTTGCTAGGTAGTTGCTTAATGGTCCGTTAAAATTGCCCACCCTAATGTCTCTTTCTGGATTAAGTGGTTGCTGTGGGTTTTCTAAATGGTTGCTAAGTGGTTCCCTAGGTGGTTGCTAGGGTGTTTGAGTTGTTGTGGGTAGCTGCTTACTGGTCCAAGTAAATTGCCCACCCTAATGTCTCTTTCTAAATTAAGTGGTTGCTATGGGGTTTTTTTCTAAATGGTTGCTAAGTGGTTCCTAGTTGGTTGCTAGGGTGTTCTGAGTGGCTGCTAAGTGGTTGCTAGGGTGTTTTGGGTGGTTGCTAGGTAGTTGCTTACTGGTCCAAGTCAAAATTGCCCACCCTAATGTCTCTTTCTGTATTAAGTGGTTGCTACAGTGTTCTGAGTGGTTTCTAGGGGGTTGCTAAGTGGTTGCTAGGGCGTTTCTAGGTGGTTTCTATGGTGTTCTGAGTTCTCAATTTCAAATTAGCAGAAGTAACGTTTTCTATACTGATTTTTTTTTTCTGGCTGAATACAGTCTGTAGCCCCACAGTGAGGCATATAGTGATTCTGGCATGATTATCACACTATGACTGCTGTTAACGGCGATCTGACACATGCGCTGCTGAATCATGAACAGATATCAGGTCTGTGTGTGATTTCAAAACGGAAGATATTTACATGAGTTACAGCATGTGTTTCACAAGATATGCAGGATCACACGCAGACGTCTCAGAAGGAAGAGAGTGTCACCTAGTATGTGATGTGGAGATTAATGCTGTCTCACAGATGGATTAATTGTATGGTGTTACTGTAATTACAGTAGATGGAGATGCTCTTGTTTTAAAGTGAGCATGACGCTCTTGAAGTCTCTATTGATCTCCATTGATGTGTCTTCCAGCAAGTCAAACTGCAGTTCTTATGTCTTCACAGCACTCCACTACAAATAAGACGCCCTAAATTTGAGTTTTAATATTTCATCCTGTGTTTTTATCCCGCTGGAATACTTTAAACTTTGATAGACTTTGTAGTTGAAACAGATGATGGCTTTTATAAGCTCACACGTCATCGGCAGCTCCTAAAATAGCGCCGCTAGTCTTCTGCAGTCTTACAATGTTTTGTGAGATGCTGCACACGAGATTCTTCAACCGCAGCTGACAGGTATTGAAATATTCTGCTTTTTAATTGTATGTTTTACAAACTAACATTTGCATTTTTGGTTAATTGCTCTTTTAAGTGATAACTTAACACTGGAGGTTAAATGAAGCTTAGTTTTGTTGTGACGGGCATGATGGGTCATGAACTGAACATTTTGTTATAATATTTAATATTTTTAAAGAAAGTTATTGTTTTGTGTATTTTTTTAAATATTTATTTTATATATCATATTTGTAAAAATATTTAAATATAGTTTATTTCTAACTATTTGCATATACATATGTTTACAGTTTATGTATTTTTATATTCTGTACATATATAGCTGTATTTAAAAACACACACACACACACACACACACACATATATATATATATATATATATATATATATATAGTTTAATGACATTTCTAACTATTTGCATGTACATAAAGATTGCCGTTTATAATATTTAACATGTTAACTTTTTTTCTTTTTTTTAACAAATGTTTACTTTAGTTTAATGACATTTCAAAGTCTTTGGATATACACGTTCGCAGTTTGTTTTTAAAGAAAGTTATTATATTTGTTTTAAATATTATCTATTTATTTATATAATTAATTTATATTTTTTTTATAACATTATTTAAATATTTAAAATATTTATATAGAATTTATTGACTTAAGTATTTGCATATACATAATCTGCTTGCAGTGTATAATATTTTACATTTTTAAACAGTTATTATTTTATGTTTTTTTATATTCATTTTATATAACATATTTAAAAATATATTTAAATATTTAAATATAGTTTAATAACATTCTCTTTCTTATTAAGAGTTTAATATTGTTATAAAGAGTTTAATACTGCACATATGTTTGTAGTTTATTATTAAAGAAAGTTATAATATTAGTTTGTTTATTTATATATATTTTTATATATATCTTTATACATATTTTTTCATATTTAAATATAATTGAATAACTACTATTTGCATGTACATAATCTGTTTGCAGTTTATAATATTTTATTTTTAAACAGTTGTTAATTGTTTTTATTTTTTTTACATATTTATTTTGAGTAACATTTGTAAAAAAAAATATGTAAATATAGTTTAATGACATTTCTAACTCTTTGCATATACATATGTTTGCAGTATTAGAGAATGTTAATGTTTTATATATTTTATATGTATTTATTTAAATATATTTTATATATTTGTATTATTTATTTAATATAACATTATATATTTTTAAATATTTAAATATAATTTAATGACATTTCTAACTATTTGCATGTGCATAATCTGTTTGCTGTTTGTTAAAATAAAATGCAATATTGTTAAAGAAAGTTCTAATGAAGTCCCATCAAAAGTGTGCTGTGTTAGCGTCTGCACAGTGATTCCTGCGGCCCGGTGTCGGGTGTGTAGCGCGTGGGCCGTCAGCTGTATGTTAATGAGCTGTAGCTCAGGCAGTGGGCAGCACTCGGCAAGTGGAGTCGCACATGATCGCCCCTGCTGAAGCTCCGCGGCTGACTGTGAGAGCTGCCAGGCTGTGTGACTCACACACAGCGCATTGAATGCATGCTTGGTTGGGCTGCACACTCGTTTAGTTGAGCTCAGCCACTTCTAGGGGATGCAATGATTTTAAAATACATCAAACATTTAAGGATGAAGATCTCCGGCAGGGTAGACTTCACTTTGGTGAGTTGGTGCATTAATGCAGTTGGTTATTCTCTTAAGATTTTGTAGCCGGATAGAATATAGAATATATATAAAGACTAAACATAGTTTCCTTTTCTTAACTATTACTCTTGAATTTCTTTTGAATATTCATACAATATAAAGACATGCATTTATTTTAGTTTAGCTTAGTTTAGTTTAGTTTTGCAGTTAAGTATCACTACAAATGTATTAGCCCATGTAGACTGTTGTTTTACATTCAGAATCTGTTCTTTATGTTAGATTATGTGTTAAAGTATGTAACATATAACAAATACTATTATGTTATATTATTTATAGTATTATATTATATTATACTTAATATAGGATTGTGTAATATTATATTGATTTTCTGTATAGTTTTGCGCATATGAAATGTATGAATTTATAATTTCTGCACAAAATGCACATCTATTTAGAATATATAATGCACAAAATTACAAAAAATTATAGATTTTTAAAATATATAAATATAACTTTTATACAATGTATGTCAATATTATTAAACTACATTTTAAATGTTTTTAAAAAATGTTATCCTACGCTATGCTGTGTATTGTAATGTTATATTAAATAAATATGTAAAAAAATATAAAAAAAACAAAACAAATAACTATTTAAAATAATAAATATTATAACAAACTACAAACAGTTTATGTATGCAAAATCATTAGAAATGTCTTTAAACTATATGTAAATATGTTAAAACATTTATGCTATATAAAATAAAATATACAAATATATATATATATATATATATATATATATATATAATATATAAATATAATAGCTTTAATAATATTATTATATAAATTTCATATGTATATGCAAATAGTTTGAAATGTCATTAAATGTCATTAAAATTACAAAATAAATGTCAAAATATATAAATACGTAAAATAAATAGTAACTATATTTAAAAGTATTAAATATTATAACAAACTGCAAACAGATTATGTGCATGCAAAAATGTAGAAATGTCATTAAACTTTAAATATTTAAAAAGTACATTACATATATTTAAATAAATATAAAAATACATAAAACAAATATAATAACTATTGTGTACACTGCAGATATATTATGTATATGCAAATAGGTAGAAATGTGATTAAACCTATTTATTTAAAATATTTAAATAAAATATATAATTATACAATATGTAATATATATATATATATATATATATATATAAAGCATAAATAATAACTTTATTTAAATATATACATATATACATTATATACAATTACATAAATAACATAATATAAATAACTATATTTAAAAATATAACAAACTGCAAACAGATTATGTACATGCAAATATGTAGAAATGTCATCAAACTATATTTAAATATTAAAAAAAAAATCTAATGTTAATGTAAAAGTACATTACATATATGTAAATAAATATAAAAATACATAAAATGTATATAATAACTTTAATAATGATAAATAGTATATAAACTGCAGACATATGTATGTGCAAATAGTTAGAAATGTCATTAAACAACATTTAATTTTCTTTCAAAAAGGTTTTTCTAATTTATGTTTTTCATACAGTACATTTATATCCATTTTTATATTTCTCTTTCTGTGTGTGTGTGTGTATATATATATATATATAGTACATACACACAAACTGTATATATATATATATATATATATATGTATATATTTCCCCTGAATCTTTTTACTTTTTAATAGATTTAAAGGTATGGAGCCTAACTGCATTACATTCATGTGTATTTAAGTGTGTGGGAACACGGCAGAGCAGCACAGCAAGTGAAAGGGAGGGTGTTTTCTGTACCATTCAGATCCTGAGTGAAGCATTTAGTCTGTGGCTGTAAGGAAGCACAACTGAATGCATATGAATGTTTGACCAGTCCCCCTGCTGTGGATTTGGGTAAAATGAGTGACTATAAATAAGCCTTATTGTCACGACCAGTTTGAGCAGAAGAAAAGACTAGATCTTTACATTTTCTGAAGCAAATGTACCACACCACAATACTGCAGTGCTGTGGGGGTTTGCTAAGTGTATTCTGGGTGGCAGTTGTTTGCTTTTATTTTTTCCATGGTTATATTAAAACAGCAGCGTCTCACGTATTTAATCATAGAACATCGAATGATGTTGCGCAATCTTGTTTAAGATGCAAGAGCGCAGCGTTTGTGTTCAAAGAGCTCTTTCAGCAAAACGTCCATTCTGTCAGACCTGCTACTGAAGTGTTGAAGCGGCTTTATCTCGAGGCCTTCAGAGAGTTCACGAGAGGCCAGAACGCTTTGAAAGTTTTGACAAACCACAGACAGATAGGAAGCCGAGGGCTGAGACTTTTCAAGGGTGTTTGTTTGGGTTGTGAAATGATCTAGTTATGAAGACGTGATGAGTGACCCAGTTTATCTCTAATCAGTGTGGCGTCAGTGCAGTTTACAAAACAAGCTGATGAAAATTTCAAGGGTTTACATTTCAACCGTTTTTGCTCAGAAATTGATAGGAATATATATACACATTGGATTAAATGTGACGAAAGTAGAAAAACTGAAATAATATCTTATTTAACAAAAATCTTTATTTACAACTTTGAAAAGATATTTTGTACAGTGTAGTTTTGATTGTATTGCTGAAAAGTTGCTCTTTAAGACATGTTTCTTTTAAGTATCAACTTAAATGTCTTGGATGTTTCTCCTAAAATTCTTTGGAAATTAACACAAATAAGGCAATTGTTGACATACAATAAAAGAAAGAGCTGTAAAATGAAATATGGATAGCAGCAACCAGTCAAAGTTTGGTATAATTAAGATAATTATATATAAATATTATTTTTAATTTATTTATTTTTTAGGAAGTAACAGTAGGAAAAAACTGTAATATTGTGAAATATTATTACAATTCCAAATAAGTGTTTTCGATATTATTTATTTATTTATTTATTATATAATTTATTTCTGTGATTGTAAAGCTGAATTTTCATCATCATTGCTCCAGTCTTCAGTGTCACATATTATTAGTTATTTTTGGTGCACAATTGTTAATAATGATTATTATAATCTGTGTTATAATCTGTGTTGTTTTTGCTGATTAATATTTTTGTGGAAACCAGTAGTTGTGCATTTTTTTTCAATAGAATGTTGTGCATTCTATTTATCTTTGATAAATAGAAAATAAAAAAAATAAATTATTATTATTTATTATAATATTTTATTATATATTATTATTGTTATTTATTAAATATATTATATATTTTTTCAGTAAATAGAATTTAGAATAGAATTTAAAATAATAAGAGTAATATATATATATATATATATACACATATATTAATTGATTTATTTTAAAATCACACTTACTCATAAATAGCATGAACTATTAAATATCTAATATGATTATCCATTGAAAAACCCTAATATTCCAATTAACAGTGTTATTAAATTATTTTTATTATTGTTATTATTAATAAAATCTATTTCAATTTTTAATTATAATAATAACTGAGTAAGTTAATGACAGTAAAAGTATATAAAACTAAAATCAGGGTAAATTAGCATGAACTATTAAATATTCAATATTCAATATTCAATATTGATATCTATCCAAAAACCCTAATATCTCAATTAACAGTGTTATTAAATTATTTCTTTATTTTATCTATATCTATCTATCTATATTACATTTATTTTAATTAATTTAAATATTTATTATAAATATTATAAATATGATTTATATTATTATTATTATAAATATTTAAATAAATGTAAAAAAATACAACTAGAATATATATTTGTACAATTTAAATTTATTTAAATATGTAGAATAATAATATTATTACTATTATTTATAATATTAAAATAAAATAATAATTTAATTTAATTTAATGAATTATTACAATTATTAATATTTATTTGTTTATTTATTATTTCATTTATTTATTCTATTTTTACCGTCCCAACTTTTGAATGGTAATGTTATCACAATTCACAACTGTTTTCAGCATTGATAATAATCAAAAATGTTCTTGAGCAGCAAATCAACATATTAGAATGATTTCTGACGGATCATGCGACATTGAAGACTGAAGTAATGATGCAGAAAATTCAGCTTTGAGCACAAGAATAAATTACATTTTAAAATATATTCAAATAGAAAACAGTTATTTAAAATTGTAATGATATTTCACAATATTACGATTTATTTCTGTATTTCTGATCAAATAAAGTCTTGGTGAGCGTAAGAGACAAAAACATTAAAAATCTTAATTATTCCCAACTCTTGGCCAGTAGTTTATGTCATTTAGTATTTGAAAGTTGATTGCATACTGTGGTTTTTGATAAATCTGAGCACAGTTTGAGACGGCTGAGATCTTTTCTGAAACGCTAGAGGAGACATCAGGAGGTGTTTTTCCTTTCAATTTGCACTTTGCTGAACTTTCTCATTCAATACTGTACTTATATTAAAGTCTTCCTGTGGAATCACTTCCGCCCGGTGCATTCAATGTCTCGTTGAGTGTATAATGGTATACCATTAAGCACATGTGATGGCTAAAGTGTTAGCCCGGCTGACAGCGTATCATTCCTCCACTCAGAGATAATCAATATAAATGACCTGAACGGAGGAGGTTGTTGCCATAAGGACCTCCTATGATGATTCACCTCTCACATACAGGCTTGAGAGCATTGAGTGTGCTGCTGAAACAGGAATTGTGAGTGGTGAGTGTGAATATGTGAAGGGGTTGGATAGGTTCACATGCTTACGCAACAGCTTGCGTCATCTTCAAAAAGCTCTGGTGGGACATCTGAGAGCGCTGGATGAGTCACTCATAGTGTTGTGGATACATAGAGAGAAAGTGTTGTGTGTGAATTTGTGCATCTGCTCTACTTACAACCTCTTGTTTAATAATGAAACACTACTACAAACAGAATATAATGTGTTTTGATGCATTGGTTGTTTGAGCTTATTTCATGCATATGGCCTTCACTTTGTTGTAACGCTCCACTATTGTTTTGTCATTCAGGACTTTGCATATGACGACCCAAAGTTGGAGTTTAACGTGGATGCGCCCAACGGATTGGTGATGGAGGGCTATCTGTTCAAAAGGGCCAGTAATGCCTTCAAAACATGGAATAGGTAGGTTGTGATATAAGCAGATATTCAGGATTTGTTTTTTCTGGATGTAATTTAATTCATTATATTTGTTCACTGAAATTAATCTGTCGTTGTAAATCCCATATCGCTTGATTATGAATCTGAACACTCCTGATTTGCTTTTAATCAAGCATGCAACTAGGTCATGGGTGGGTTTTAGGGATGCAACAATATGCAAGAAAAAAAAGCATAATTATTTGGGGATGCACTGATATTTTGCATCAAAATTCTGGCTTGATACTGATATTATTTTGGTGTTGTAGATATTATTTGAAACCATGATCCGCAATCACAAAAATCTTCTTTTTAGCATTTTATTTTACATTAATCACCAGTAGAAGGTGTTGTAGATTTTAAAATTCTATGGTATTTTGTCTAAATAAATTTAAATGAAAATATTAAAAACTAAAATGAGTCATTTTAAATTCTACAAGTGAATTTAGGCATAATTCATAATTTTGAGACTTAACTTAATTAATCAACAGTGTTATTAAATAATTCATTGTTGTTGTTATAATTTAAATTATTGAATTATTATTGAATTATCTTAAATTATATTTTTAAAAAATATAATTTAAAAGTAATATAAAAGTAAAACCTGAGGTGGTGAGCATGAACGAATATCCATTAAAATCGATATCCATTAAAAATGTTTTTGTTATTCATTTTTTTTATTATTGTTATTATTAATGTTATTTATTTTAATTATTAACTATTAAACAGTTGTGTTATGGAAATATCTTTTTTTTTTTTAAAGATAAGCTTTGAGTTTGATGACTGTAAAAATAATAAAGTAAAACAGGGGGAATGACTATTAAATATCCAATATCAATTTCCATTAAACAAAATATAATAAAATATAATAGATATTTTATTATATAATAGATATTTTATTGTTATTATTAATATTATTATTTAAGCTGTTATTTATTAAACCATTTATGTGTGAAACAATTTGTGTTATGGAAATATTTTAAATTATTTTTTAAAGATTAACTTTGAGTTAAATGACCAAAACAAATAATAAAATTAAAAACTGGAGAAATGATAATTAAGTATTAAATGTCCCATATCGATTTTCAATAAAATAAACTCTAATTATTAATATTATTTATTTATATTATTAGTTATTAAAAAATGTTTTTATGGAGTTATTTTAGATTATTTTTTAAAGATTAACTTTGAGTTAGATGAATAATAAAAGTAAAAACTGGGGAAATTACTATTAAGTGTTAAATATCCAATTAAAAATATCCTATTTCCATTAAAAAAAAAAAAAAACTCTAATGACAGTGTTATTAAATTATTTTTATTATTGTTACTAATAATATTATTTATTTGTATTATTATTTATGAAACAGTTGTGTTATAGAATTATTTTAAATTATTTTTTTTAACTTCAAACTAGATGACAGTAAAAATAATAAAAGTAAAAACTGTGTTAAAATAAGTGTTAAATATTCAGTATCGATATCCATTAAAAATATTTAAAAACAGTGTTATTATTACTGTTAATATTATTTATTTCAATTATTATTCGTTATGGAATTATTTTAAGTTATTTTTTTAAAGCTAAATTTTAAGTTAATCCAATATCGACATCTATTAAAAATCCCTAATATCAGCCAATAATCATTATAGTACCAATATGTCATTATATAGTACAATTCTGTATTATTTAGCATTTTTGCCTATGATTAGTTATTAAATTGATAAAAATCAGTAATAACTAATTGTGTCTCATATCTCTGTATTGCTTTTTTTCAGGCGGTGGTTCTCCATCCAAAACAGTCAGCTGGTTTATCAGAAAAAACTAAAGGTGAGTTCAAATCAGCATTTAGTGAGTGGACACATAAGTCAGAGCAGTTTAGACAGCTTAAGTAATCAGTCTTTGATTTGAACAAGCAGCTTCATTATACAGTACCTAGAGAGTCACCGACATGTATCAGCAGATTTTCTTCAGCTCACAATCAATGATGGTGAATCTTCACATCACAGGTCACTCTGAGCTATTAGATACAGTAGTTGTAGTTTAGCCAGGCGGCATATCTCCACAGCACTCAGTCTTTGTGAAGATGATAAACTCATTCCCTGACAAATCAATGCATGCACACAGAACTGCCTGCTCTTCATCTGTTTAGAGAACGACGTCCATTTATTTTGGTCAGAGTGCTTGCTCAGGCAGTCTGCTTAAATTACTGTGATGCAGTGCTGCTTAATGCATTTGAGAGTGAAATGGGTTTATTTCCAGCGCTTTTCTTCAAGTCAGCAAATTTAGAGGTTTACTGAAGCGTCTTGGTCCTTCACAGGACTCGCTGACGGTTGTTGTGGAGGACTTGAGACTCTGTTCTGTCAAACCTTGTGAGGACATCGAGAGGAGGTTCTGTTTTGAAGTCGTGTCGCCCACCAAGTGAGTGAAGATCAAACTTTCCGTTATAATGAAGACTAGAGCTGTTTAACTAGTTTGGATGTGTATTGTAGGAGCTGTATGCTACAGGCTGAGTCAGAGAAACTTCGGCAGGCCTGGATCCAGGCGGTTCAAGCCAGCATCGCCTCAGCGTACAGAGAGAGTCCAGATAATTATTATATTGAGGTTTGTACAGTCAACATGCAAAATCACTGTAACGAAAGATGAGCATAGGTATGATCAGGTAAAACAAAAACAGAGAGAGAAAACCCAAAGAAAACAGTAATGAAGTCACTCTATACGCAAATAAGTCTGTGTGTCAACGCTTTAAAAATGACGTAACTCACGATGATATTCAATAGAACTGGATTGTAAGAGTGTATTTTTTTCACTGTTGTCCAGTAGATTCAAAATGCAAGTTAAATACAGTTCATTAAATATATTGTTTTATTAATTTACATTTTATTAATGAAATGTTACAGAGTAATTTACAAATAAACCATTGAGTGTTTTGAACTAATTCCTTTAAAAGACTGCAATAAAATATAACATTTTAAACAATCTTATAAACAATAAAGGGCATATTATTATTGCATTTTATGCAAAATAGACAAAAGACAATTAACAGTAATGATAATAATAGTAACAATATTAGTAATCATATTTTGTATTATAATAATAATAGTTATTATTATTATTATAAATACATTTTATTATTATTATTATTTTAGATGCATTTTTATTGTTATTATTGTTATTATTATTACATTTAATATACATATTTTTTCATCCAATAATGAAAAGTATAGATAACAGTTCATTCACAGTTTTGTAGTTATTATTATTGTTATAAATGCATTTATAATTATTGTTGTTGTTATTATAACATTTGAAACAGTTTTAGAAACTTATTAAAAGTGTTAAAACAATAACAATAATGTTGTTGTTACCGTTAATAATAATAAGAATATTTTTTAGCATATTTATTATTATGCCATTTTATGCAAAAAAAGAAAAAAGACAATAAACAATAATATTAATAATACTAATAGTAATACTACTACTACTAATACAAATGTTTTGTATAGTAATAATAGTTATTATTATTTTTTTATTATAGATGCATTTATTATTGTTGTTATTGTTATTATTATAAATGCATTTATTATTATTACATTTCGTATATACTTAATATTTTATCCAATAATTAAAGTATAGATAAGTTAAGTTTAAGTTTTGTAACAGTTGTGTATTTTTATTATTATTAATGCATTTATTATTATTATTATTATTATTCTAAGTGCCTTTATTATTGTTATTATTGTTATTGTTATTATTATTATAGATGCATTTATTTTTATTACTATTATTATTATTTATTATTATTAATATTATTATTAGTAGTAGTAGTACATTTATACGTATATACCTAATATTTTATCCAATAATAAAAAATATTGATAACATAAATACATACATACATACATACATGCATGCATGCATTTTTTTATAGAAAGCTTATTTGATGAACACAAATAAATTAGTAAATTACCCTTTTGAACCAACTGGTTGAAAGATACAGTTCAAAAGAACTGTTTGACATAAGTGATTCAGATCCCAAGTCTGTTCTCATTTTTGCTCTGTTGTGTGTCTGTGTGCAGCGTTTGGACCGGACCGCTTCACCCTCCATCAGCAGTATAGACTCAGCAAATGAGCCCAGAGAGCGCAGTGGGAGGGGCGAGAGCATTTTGCAGCGTATCCTGTGTCTGCCGGGAAACCAGCAGTGCTGTGACTGTGGACAGGCCGACCCACGCTGGGCCAGCATCAATCTGGGCGTCCTGCTCTGCATCGAGTGCTCCGGCATTCACAGGTAAGGCCTTCAAGTGATCATAACCATAACCATAACCATAATGAACCATAACCATAATGTTGGCAAGCGATAATCCGTTATACCAAAACAAAAGGTCTGTGATGCCTGAGTTTAGTTTGTCCCGTGACCAGCCACCATAAACATGTTGTGTCACTCCCTCCTTGGCTCAGTCGGGTTTCCTAATTGGATTAGGTCAGATTTGATTCTCCCATTAGTCAGAGGCAAGCCAGCGACCGTAGGGTTGTCAGAACAAGAGAGAAGGTCAAACACTGCGGTTACTTTCCTCCAGACACACACTGACAAATATTAAGGCCTTAACATAATAATAATAATAATAATAATAATAGTAATATTAATAATAATAATAATTATTACAAAATTTATTTACAATTGAAATGGTAGAATTATAACAATTTAATAACAATATAATACTATTTAATATACTATTATTATTATTATTAATAATAATAATAATATTAGTAGTAGTAGTAGTACTGATTTAAAAAAATATATAGTTTTGCAATGGATTTAAATGGCTGAATAGTAGTAGTAATAATTATTATTACTTTTTGTTATTTTTAAATTATTATTATTTATGCAAAATTGTTTTACAATTGTAGAATTATAATAATCTAATAATAATCATATTTAATATGTTGTTGTTGTTGTTGTTATTATAAAATATAGTTTTGCAATGGCTGGAAATGGCTAAATAATAGTAATAGTAATAGTAACAATAATAATTATTATTACTAATTTATGCAAAAAAAAAATTACAATGGGAATGGTAAAAGTATAATAATCTAATAACAGTAATAATACAATTTATTATTATTATTATTATTATTATTAGCATTATTAGCAAATTGTGCAATATTGTTGTGACATGGAAATGGTAGAAGAATAATATTTTAATGATAATAATATTCAAATGTATGTTGTAATAATAGCAATAATAATATAATAATTTCTTCTTATTATTAAATGGTTGAATAATAATATAAAGAACAATAAAATGAATTATGAGCAATTTATGCTAAATAGTTTTATAATGAAAATGGTGAAATAATTTAATAATAATATTTCAGTATGTTATAATTCTTTTTAAATTGTTGAATAATATTAGTAATATTAACAATAGTAATTAATAGCAATTTATGCACAATTGTTTTGCAATGTAAATGGTTCATTTGTAGTAGTAGTAGTATTTATCCGTTCCCACTGCAAAACAATTTAGCATAAATTCTGCTGTTGTGTATACTTAATATTTCATCCAATAATGAAAAGTATAGGTAATAGTTTATTATAATTAAAATGTGACAGTATTTGTGGTTTCTTGCATGAATAACAGTATTAAGCGTGACCTTTTTCCACCCTTTCTTGACCTTTGCTTCATTTTAAAAGAGCAAGCAAAATCATGTTTTCCATAATGTGACCTCTTTAAGGAGTTCACCTTTTGACATATTGAATATGACATTCTGTGCCAAAACATGAGATATGCTGGCTGTTTATGCAGTCAGCCGTGTCTTGACTACCTCATGAATATTCATGCTCTTCGTGACGCCACACCTCTCACTCTGAGCTCACATGAGTGTGTTGCTCCAGACAGTGTGGCTCACCATCACACAGTCTTCACCCGCTCCAGCTAGGTTGCCTGGAAACGTGCTGATCTAGTGGGCAGAATGCACATTTACATGACAGTGTGGGTCGCCGCTGTGTTTCTCAGGGAAGCGTGTTGTCTAGTGATGTCAGTCGCCCCAGTGCTACAATCCTCAGCTCGAGTGGGAAACATCTCGCTTGAATTGTTAGGAGTTAGTGAATGGTGGGAGTTTGACGCCCTTGGAGCACTTCAGCAGCTCAGATCAGAAACTTTTCTCAAAATTACAATCAGAGATTGACTGGTACTGATTTTTTATGACTGGTAGAATACTGTTTGTTTGTGTATTTGTGTCCACTAACAGATACAGTATGCAAAATGTTTTGAATTATTGTTTTATTTCTTTTTTTTGACGCAATAATATATAGAAAATCATTAGACTACAAGAAAAATGATCACCATCATTATCATCCTCATTATCATTATTAATGGAATTTTATTTATGCAAAATTATTTAATAAAAAAAAACATCATTATCAATATTTATGCAATTTTATTTTTGCAAAACTGTCTGCTAAATGCGTCAAATTAAATCTAAGCATCATTTATGCTATTTTATGTAGAAAAAATTGTTAATTACTAATAATAACCATTGTTATTATCACTGTTATTAATGCAATTTTATTTAAAATGAAAATTATTAGATTACAAGAAAAATAAGAACCATCATTATTTAGTAAGGTTTATGAAAATAACATCCATCATTATCATTATTTATGCAATTTTATTTAGGAAAATATTTAAAATAATTATAATAATAATTAATAATAATTACAATCATTTATAATAAGAATAACCATTGGTATTATTATCATTGCATATTTGCATATTACATATTTATGCAATTTTATTTATGCAGAATTATTTAATAAGAATTATAAAAACAACATCCATTCATTGTCATTAATTATGAAATTTTATTTTTGCAAAATTGACTGCTAAATGCATCATTGTGAATGTAAGCATCATTACGTAAACTGTTAAAGAATTTAAAGAACTGTTGCAGAATTATTTAATAAATACAAATCATAAAAACAACAATCCATCATTATCATTATGCAATTTTATTTTTGCTAAATGCATCAAAATAAATGTAAGCATCAATGCTTATGCCATTTTATTTAGGAAAAACTGTTAAATAATCATAATAGTAATTAAAACTAACAATAACCAATTTTTTATCATCACTGTTATTTATTTCATAACATTACTATTGTTGTGGTTGTTCACCTGTTTTATGATATATAACTATTTAACTAATTTTATTAGTTTTAAACAATTTTGCATTAATAAAGTTGGCAAAATGACAGTGATGATGACTGTAATGATTCTTTTTTTGTGAAATTTAATTTTTTTGCAATCGAAATGGTTGCAGATGTATTTTTATCCTTTTTTTTTAGGTTGTGTGTTCAATCATTTTGCATTATGTCAACATTGCATATATTATTTATGGAGAAAACTACCCCAAATGCTCTGTGAAAAGCATTCAGCATGGCAGATAAAAAAGAGAGAAATGTACTTGAAATTTCTGTCCAGTAGTGAAACATTTTGAAAGTGCCATTTGACTGGAGTCCAACAAAATACATGATTTGACTAATGTTTTCCCATTTTTTCCACAGGAGTTTGGGAGTGCATTGTTCAAAGGTCCGTTCTCTCACCCTGGACTCATGGGAACCGGAGTTACTAAAGGTCTGCTCAAATATCTAGATTGTTTTCATCCTAATCTCTCTTGGATGACCTTTCTGTGTGACATGAGCAAACACGCTCGGAAAATAACTGCTGTCTGTTCTGTTGTAATGCAGCTGATGTGTGAACTAGGAAACAGTATCATTAACCACATCTATGAAGGCAGCTGTGAAGAGCAGGGCCTGAAGAAACCGGGACCCAGCAGCTCCAGGTGAGTGATGATGAGGGACACAAACACAAGTGGCTCTTTTTCTATGGAGTTGAATGCTGAGTGTTTAATTGCCGCCTTGTTTTTTAAGGCAAGAAAAGGAGGCCTGGATCAAAGCGAAGTATGTGGAGAAGAAGTTCCTGAAGAAGATGATGACGGGTGAAGTTGTGGTCAACGGCGGGAGAAAATCAGAGCGGCGATGGAACCCCAGGAAATGCAGGAGACACAACAGCGCCACCACCGTCCCCAAAACACACCGCAAGTACAGACAGGAGCCAGGCAGTGCATCTCCTGCAACCCTTTCCTCAGGTAGTCATTAAAAAAGTCTATTTTTTTTATTAACTGTGGAAGAAAGTACCATGTTTTTTTGGGCTGATAACACAATTGTATTGTGTGAACTGCTGTCATAGATGTGTTAAATGGTAAAAGTGTTAAAAAAGTGACATTTTCCCTTTTTAATCCCCAACTTTCAGCAACTGCTGCTCTGGAGAGAAAGTTCAGACGGGAATCCCTTTTTTGCCCAGATGAGCTGGACACCCTCTTTTCATATTTTGACACTGGTTCAGGGCCTCGCAGTAAGTATTATATTCTGACCAAAAAAAAAAAAAAAAGATGCTTCTGCACACTTGGTTTGTACTTGCTTTGTTTTGTGTTGTATGCTTTTGTTGTTTTGTGGTTTGCTTTTTGTTTTGTTTTGCCTTTTGTTTTTAACAGCTGTTTTTGTATGCTCTTGTTTGTTTTGCTTTGCTTTTTTTATATTCTTTTGATGTTTGGTTTTGTTTTGTTTTTTGCCTTGTTTTGATATGCATTTTGCATTGCTTTGTTTTTATTTACTTTTGTTGATTTGTGTTTTGCTTTCTTGTTTGCTTTGTTTTTGTTTGTTGATTTGTGTTTTGATTTAGTTTGGGTTTTTTGTTTTGCCTTGCATTTTATATTTTGTTGACTTTTGTTGTTTAGTTTTTTGTTTTGATTTCATTTGCTTTGTTTTTGTTTATATTTCATGTTTTTTTTGTTTGTTTGGCTTTGCATTTAGCATTGATTTGTTTTCGTTTTGCTTTGCTTTGCTTTGTCTTTTTTTTACTTTTTTGTTGTTCTTTGCTGTGTTTTTATTTATTTTGTTTATTTGTGTTTTGGTTTAGTTTAGTTTTTTTGCATTTGCATTTGAATTTGCTTTATTTACCTTTGTTGTTCTGTGATTTGCATTTTGCTTGGTTTTGTTTGGTTTTTGCTTAGTTTTTTGCATTTCTTTTGCACTTTCTGCTTTCTCTTGCTTTGTGTTTTGTGTCATTTCACATAGTTGTATAACAGTGACACATAATGTCATCACGTTCGCCGTCAGTGCATGCTGGGTGTTATTGACGCTCTAGAGTGTAATGCGCCCGTGGTGGGCTTGTGTTGGTCCTGCAGGTCTGAGCAGTGACAGTGGGTTAGGTGGCAGTACTGACGGCAGCACTGACGTCTTGGTGTTTGAGTCCGTGGTGGACAGTGTCACAGAGGAGGGTGAGTGACTTGATGGTGTAAGCCAAGTGTTAATTTTCATACGGATTGTTGAAGCAGATGGGTCATGTGTTACATGTGTTTTTTAATGTTCAGAGTGTGAGGTGTCAGAAGACTCCAGTAATGAGGCTGAACTGGAGCCGGAGGCATCAGATCCAGAAGATTTGAGAGAACTGGATGCCGGAGCGTTACTCTATAAGGCCTGCCATGCGCGAAATCTACCCGTCATGGCTGAAGCTCTGGCACATGGAGCTGACGTCAACTCAGTGAATGAAGAGGACGAGGGCAAAAGCCCCCTTATTCAGGCTGTGATTGGAGTGAGTCATTACAAAAAAACACTGCATATGCACATATTAACAGTAACCTAGAGGTAAAGTTCCATCTAATGGCATGCAAAATAACCATATGCCGTCTTGTGTTTGTAAAGCCTTAATCCTCTGGTTTTCAACATCTAGGGTTCCTTAATAGCCTGTGAGTTTCTGCTCCAAAATGGTGCAGATGTCAACCAAAGAGATCACAGGGGAAGAGGCCCGCTGCATCACGCCACATATTTAGGTCATACTGGGTGAGTGCATGCTTAGTAACTCTGAGTAACTCTAATAAAACAGACGCCTTTTGCTGTCTTTTGGTGCACTGGAATGCCAAAAAGATTGTATACAAGTTGAACAGACATGAATGTCATCACAAAGTCATAATTATGAATGAGAAAAGCTGGATTTTCTTTAAGCCCAGAGTTTCAGAGTTGTGGGCGTGTCAGTGAGAAATATAGATTTTAATATATTGTAGTTGAATTTTATGCAGTAATAGTACTTAATCTTGCTCCAACAAAAGTTATTTGAATGCAGTTGATGTTGTAATTACACCCTCCCAACCCAGAAAATACAAACCTCCTAAAAGGACTTGTCATACTTTTATTATACAGTGGCATGAGAAAGTTTGGAAACCCCTTGCAAAATCTGTGAAAATGTGAATAATTGTAACAAAATAAGAGAGATCATACAAAATGCATGTTATTTTTTATTTAGTACTGTCCTGAGTAAGATATTTTACATAATGTTGTTTACACATAGTCCACAAGCCAAAAAATTAGCTGAAATTATTCAAATAGCCACCTTAAAAAAATATTGTGTGTGGTTACCAGGATGATCTACAACTGCTTTTTTTGTTTTGTGATGGTTGTTCATGAGTCCCTGGTTTGTTCTGAACAGTTAAACTGTGAACTATTCTTCAGAAAAATCCACCATGTCCTGCAGATTCTTTGGTTTTCCAGCATCTTTTGCATATGTGAACCCTTTCCAGCAGTGACTGTATGATTTTGAGATTCATCTTTTCACACAAGCAAAAAGAAGATACTTGCATGTTTCCTGGAAGACAAATTAAATACAATTTACTTTGATCTTCAAATTCAAAAAGTTTTCACCCCTCCCCCCAGCTCTTAATCAGGGTTCCCACTGGTCCTTGAAATCCTTGAAAGTTTGTGAATCTGAAATAACAATTTCAAAGCCCTGGAAAGTTTTTGAAAACAAACACACATAAATACAGGTCCTTGAAAGTGCTTGAATTTATTTTGTGAAAGAAGTTTTCTGGAGAAAATTCTGTATTATTCCCTCTGGTCCGCTAATGTGTTATTTCCCCAACACGTCGTGCCTTATGCATACTAGCTTGCTTGATTTTTCTGTAGTTAGGGTGACCATACGTCCTCTTTTCCCTGGACATGTCCTCTTTTTGGACCTTTAAATGCATCTGGCCAGGATTTCTAAATTGCCCCAAAATGTTCTGGATTTGGCTTTTGCTTTCGCTTTCTGCAGTCGTCATTTATTGTGTGCGTTTTTGTATTAAAGCCCTACGCGGGACTGTTTTCTTGATCCTGCTCCCACTGAATTTCGGGCGCATGTTCATGCAGTCATTCTAATATTGAATATAATTTTCACGCATCAGGGAACCACTATCAAATACGGAGTATTTAAATCTCTTTTGAATGAGCGGCTATTCACTTTCACTTTCAATTTCGCGATCACACGCACTCTGTATAAAGGGAGCACATCTTACAAGATCAGAAATGAGCCAATTACCTTTTGAGCAGCAAATTCTCCAGCATGATTTGTCAGTCATCTCTCCTTACTCTTGTCTTGACCCATGATCGTTTAAATCTGATTCCTGCAGCTTGTATTGGATGCAGTGTTGCCAAATCCACATTTTTTGCATGGAATTGGGCTGTTTTTAAACTGCTGTGAAAGGACTTTCTCCCATGAGTTAAATGTTTGAAATATCACATAAATGACATTTGACTAAAATGGTTGTATTGAAACATTTTGCATTCTACCTGTGATAAAACTGTGCAAGATATTAAGTTTTGAGATGGCCACTGGTAGGAATTGTTTTTGGTCAATCTGCACAAGGTTGACTGTAAATTATACATTTTAGGTATGGAAATTAAATAATTTTAGTTTTGATATGGGATATGGTCATTGCGCTACTTTGGTTGCTTTTTAATTATAATAATTAAGATTACAAAGAATGGCTTGCCAGAGTGAATATCCTTCAGTTTTATGCAAAACAGAAATACAACAAATGGAATATCAGATCTTTGTCATATGGCCAATTGTTTTGCATAGTTGTGTTTAACACATGGAAACTGTAACAATGTAACACAATGTAACCTTGCTCTCACTTGAAATGTGTTCCCACATTACATCCTTGAATTTGAGAGTATTGGACCGGGAAAGTCCTTGAAAGGTCCTTGAATTAGAAGTTAACGAAGGTGTGGGAACGCTGTTAATGTATTGTGTTTACTTATGGAGCATCAGTGAATGTTTGAAGCTTTTTTAATGGTTGTGTTTGAGTCCCCCAGTGTGAAAAGATGGACCTCAAAATCATACAGTCACTGCTGGAAAGGGTTCAAATATGCAAAAGATGCTGGAAAACCAAAGAATCCCATCTAATATATTGCAAAAAGCTTTGTGCTTTGTTATTTTTGATATGAAAACGTGTCAGATTTTAAATTCTGTCCATTTTGTTACAATATTCAAACAATAAATGCTGTTTAATGTGGAATGACAGATCACTGTAGCACCTCAGGTCAAGAAAAGTGACAGTTTGAAGCGCACGTCAACTGATCATCTCCTCCGGTTTGATACCAGTTTTAGCACGAAATAAACATGAATAAACATTCGAAAGTATATTAAAAGAAAGAGTACAACTTACCGAAATCCATATCCTCATGTAATTGCTCAATCAGTGTTTTAACTGCGCAAAGACCTCAATATAACAGCTTGTAATCAATTTGTCACGTAATGCCACATTTACCTCAGAAAAAACATATTCGGTGACTATAAACTCTTTAATCAACTACAAAAATGAACTCTAGAGAGAAGCATTTTGCTATACATGTAACCCATATAACATATGCATTATAATGTTTACTGTTCCGTCAAGTTTTTATGACAGCCACCATTTAAATGCTTATATTTTAGTAGAAGTTTAATTATGCAATTTTAACTTCATTATTATTAAAACTTTAACCCTCGGTTTCACAGACAAGGCTTAAGCCTAGACTAAAATGTAAGTCTGAGCTGTTTCAACTTAAAGAAACTTGCACTGATTGATCTTAAAACCTTTGTACCTTTGTTTTGTCTCAAGATGCACACCAGTAATATTTTATAAAAATGACTTAAATGTCCTAATTGAATTATGGCCTAATCCTGGTTTAGTGTAAGCCCTGTGTCTGTGTTTGTATACAAATCAGTTAATTTTAACTTTCTATATTATAGTAATGCAGTACCAACTGACTCTCATGTATATTTAAAAGCATTAGTTGAGAGATTTTTTTTTTTTTTAATTAATCTTTCTTTGATTTTTTTTTTTAACTGAATCGAATCATAAGTTTGTGAATCAGAATCGAGTCAACTTGTGAAATTTTTGTCAAAACCCAGCCTTAAAGACAACGATGCATAGCCAAAAAAACAAAAACGTAATACAAAAAAAAAAAAAATGGTAAAAACAGATCTGTTACTTCGTATACAGTTTACATCAAGCTAATTATTAAATATTCAGTGCTTGTATTCAATAAATCTGCAACTGTATTTTTTTTTCATCTTGTTTCCAGTCAAGTGTGTTTGTTCCTGAAACGAGGAGCGACCCAAAACGATGGTGATGAGGATGGCCAGGACCCACTGAGCATAGCGGTTCAAGCCGCTAACGCTGATATAGTTACTCTGTAAGTTTAAAAAGATCCTATACATGTTTTTTTGCTTCTGTAAGTTTTACCCAGGCAGTATTTACACTAAAGGTTTGGAGTCATTTTATTTTATCAAAGAAATTAGTCCTTTCATTCAGCAAGGGTATATAATATTGATCATAAGTTTATATGTGAACCTGAACCACAAAACCAGTCATAAGGGTCAATTTTTGTAAAATTTATAGATCTGACAGCTGAATAAATAAGCTTTTTTATTGATGTATGGTGTGTTAGGATAGGACAATATTTGGCCGAGATACAATCTAAGGATGCAAAAAAAAATCTAAATATTGAGAAAATCGCCTTTAAAGTTGTCCAAATGAAGTTCTTAGCAATGCATATTACTAATAAAAATTTAAGTTTTGATATATTTACAGTAGAAAATTTACAAAATGTCTTCATGGAACATGATCTTTACTTAATATCCTATTGATTTTTGGCATAAAAGAAAAATCTATAATTTTAACCCATACAATGTATTTTTGGCTATGGCTACAAATATACCTGTGCTGCTTATGACTGGTTTTGTGGTCCAGGGTCACATATTTGGTTAGACATTATATTTTGAACTTTATAATCATCAAAGAATCCTAAAGTGTAACTTTCCCACCAAATATATTAAGCAGCACAACAGCAAATCAGCATATTAGAATGATTTCTGAAGGATTATGCGACTGGATTAATGATGCTGAAAATTCACCTTTGTATCACAGGAATAAATAACATACTAAAATATATTCAAATAGAAAGCAGTTAGAAAACAGCATAAGAGACTTCTTTAAACCATCATTCTGACCCCATACTTTTGAATGGTAGAGTATATGAGAAACAGTACAAAGTTTAATTCCTAATCAAACCTCTCTTTGTTTTCTTCTTCTCTCTCTCAACAGGTTACGTCTAGCACGTATGAACGAGGAGATGCGCGAGTCGGAGGGTCCGTTCGGTCAGCCAGGTCAATATTCTAGCAGCAGTCCCACAGAGCAACAGTATAAGAAATGCATACAAGAGTTTATCTGTCTCAACATAGCCGAGTGCTAGAGAGCCCAGCGTAGTGCTTTGTCCCATCATTCCCACCAAGATCTGCCATGTGTTCGTGTTTATCTATAAAGCCAGGCCAATCTTGATGGGAATTCCCAGCTTTAGATGGTTTTAAATGGTTGCTATCTGGTCAGACTTGCCCAGATTCAGCCAAGATTAACCTAGTAGACCATCTTTCTCAATCTGGTTAGGGCTGGTTAACCAAGCCCCAGATCTTGACCACTTCAAATGCTGCAGATTTCAGATTAGTCACATGATTGACTGGCCACCATACTGTAGTCTGGCCTAGCAAACAGTGGTGCTACTCATTTCAACACAGTTTTTGTGTCATTGTTTATATAATGAGGGTTACCTGTGCGGTAACCATTGCACTCGCTGATCTTACAGAGCTCTTGCTAGTATATCTAACCCGTTTGATGAACTAACCTTCAGCGTTAGCTTCTATACACACGTCTAACTGCACTTTCACTCTTCACTTACACTTCAAACAGTATTATACAGTATGTTAGGCAGCTGTCTATCTATTCCAACAGTGTTCTTCTAGTGGCATTTTTGTACACATGGTTTAAACAGGGATCAGGCGCTTAAAACTGTGTTTTGTGCTTGCAAACGCATGAGGGAGAGTGGAATCAAAAACTGTGATTTATTATATGTCATTAATGTATAAAGTGTCTACTAATCTACTAACTGAAAATGTGATTTTTGTCAATTGAAATGCCACTGTTATGCACTTTTTATTAACTGTCGTTTTAGTTCACTTTTGTTTGTAGAAAATGCCTCAAACGGGACTTTTATGCTTTTTTTTGAGTATCGCCCAGAGCAATAGTGCAATGATACAACATGATTTTTTGTATCGTGGTAACAGATTGTATTTTTGTAACTTAATATACTTGTGAATTTTACCGTTCGCAACCAAACTCAAGTTCAGAGACCAAAAACACAAAGGCAAATTCAATTACTAGGTGTTAAAATCAACAATTACCATTCAAAAGTTTGGGGTCAGTAAGATTTTGTCATTTAAAGTTGTTTATGCTCATCAAGGCTGCATTTGTTTGATCAAAAATACAGGAAAAAGAGTAATAATGTGAAAAATGGTCTGAAGACTGGTCTAAAGTTAGTTGCTATATCTTTTCTAACTGCTTATGGTTTTATCAAAACCACCTAAAATCCCATAGACTTTCATTGTCTCAAAACTTTTCTACAGACCTATGGTGCATCTAAGCTGTTTATTGCTATAGCAAAGCTTAACAACTCCCTACTTAAAAAACTGTTAAAACCAGCCTAAGCTGAATGGGTGCTTTGGCTGGTCTCCCAGGCTGGTTTTAAAGTGGTTTTGGCCACTTTTTATCTGGTCAGGCTGGTCTTAGCTGGCCAAGCTGGGAGACCTGCTAAAAGACCACCCAAGGTTAAACCAGCTTAAACCAGCTAAGACTAGACAACCAGACTAGGCTGGTCTTAGCTGGTTTTTACTGAATCAACTGGTTTTAGCTGGTTTAAACATGCTAATAATGCTAACAACATGCTAGTAACTTGCTAATCATGTTAACATGCTATTAACATGCTCATCATGCTAGCAACATGCTAATTATGCTAGAAACACGCTAGCAACATGCTAATAACTCGCTAATCATGTTAACAACTGCTGGTAACTTGTTAATCATGCTAGTAACATGCTATTAACTTGCTAACCAACCTGCTATCAACATGCTATTGACTTGCTAATCATGCTAGTAACTTGCTAATAATGTTAACAACATGCTAGTAATATGTTAACATGCTAGTAATATGCTAATCATGCTAGAAACATGCTAACATGTTAATCATGTTAACATGCTAGTAATATGCTAACCATGCTAGAAACATGATAACAACAAGCTAGTAACTTGTTAATCATACTAACATGCTAGTAACTTGCTAATCATGTTAACAACATGGTAGTAACATTCTAATCATGCTAGAAACATGATAATAACATGTTAATCATGTTAACCACATGTCAGTAATATGCTAATCATGCTAGAAACATGTTAATGACATCCTAATCATGTTAACAACATGCTAGTAATATGATAATCATGATAAAAACATGATAGCAACAAGCTAGTAACTTGCTAATCGTACTCGCAACATGCTAGTAACTTGCTAATCATGTTAACAACATTCTAATCATGCTAGAAACATGATAGCAACATGTTAATCGTGCTAACGTTACTAAAATGCTAATCATGCTAGAAACATGCTAACGACATGCTAATCAAGTTAACAACATGCTAGTAATATGTTAAACATGCTAGAAACATGATAGCAACAAGCTAGTAACTTGCGAATCATACTAACAACATGCTAGTAACATGTTAATCATGCTAACAACATGCTAGTAATATGCTAATCATGCTAGAAACATGATATAGCAACAAGCTAGTAACTAGAATCATACTAACAACATGCTAGTAACATGTTAATCATGCTAACAACATGCTAGTAATATGCTAATTATGCTAGAAACATGATGGCAACATGCTAGTAACATGCTAATCATGTTAGAAACATGCTAGTGACATGCTAATCATGTTAGAAACATGTTCGCAACATGCTAGTAACATGTTAATCAGGCTATAAACATGCTAGTAACTTGCTAATTATGCTAACAACCTGCTAGTAACTTGCTAATCATGTTAGATGATCTGGGCCGACACTGCTTGCTGTCTGGGTCACTTCTGGTCAATTTAATGCAATGCAATATCTTTAAAAGCAAATCTTACTGACCCAAAACCTAAACAGTAGTGTATTGTAATCTATAATGCGGTAGTTTCGTTTTATTTGTCATTTCTGCTATCTTCAGTGCATTGATTGCTGTTGCTCTGGTCTGTTTGGTTTCCTGCTGCTTTTTATCTTTCATGAATCTTTGCGTGTAAATGAATTCTCATGATACAGTCTTAACATCACACTACGCCAAAACTTAAGGATAAGAGATGAACTCCCGTCTTAACTATCGGATGACATCATATTTATTCCTGGGAGTCATAAATACAGTAGATTTTGTTTTCATGTTGATGTAGACTCTTTACGTCCTTAAGAGTCTTTAACTCCAGATCCCAACCAAAGACCGCAGACATGTTGGTGTATGAGGACCTGTTCCCCAAAGCACTTGAGAGAAAATTCATTTAAAAATGTGTTACCTGTGGTTTGTGAACAGGCTAGAGTACTGTATGTTTTCCCTGACATATTTGGGGTGAAAGATCATTGGTTTGTCGCTGGCCAATGAAATCGTAGCACTTTCTGTTTAACATAAACATTTTGTTTTGTGAGTATCAAATCAGTAAACTTAAGAAATTTTGTGAACAATGCAGCCAAAGGGGGGAAAAATACTGTATAACAAGATGTTCTAGATGGTGGCTGTAGCACATAACCCTTTTATTGCTCGCTTTCATATTTCTGCTTTTCTTTTCACGTCGGTGTCATTTGTAAAATATGTCTGAATATTGTATAACTGATCATTCCTCTGTAAATTAGAACCTCTGCAACTTTTCTTTTTGCTCTTGGTTTCTGCCCTTTTATCTGTTCTCTCCTCCTCAACTGAAAAGAATCATGACAATAAATGCAACGTGACTGAAGTACTAACTGCCTGTGCTTGCTTTTACTTCTCCTGCCTCTTTCTTCTCTGTAGTGCTTTGCTGAGTTAGTGTGCATTATTATATAACCATCTGCATTAACTCACAAACTTACTGATTTTGCTACTGTGAGCGTTTGGGTAGATTCAGTTTTTCTTTTGAGGTCTTGTTTAAAGTTTTTTTAACACTCAAATTCTGTACATGTGTTTACTGTACATTTAAAACACTAATATTCATCCTAAAATTAATTGTTTAATTAAATTGTTCCTCTGACTGAATGAAACCCCAGAATAATGAGGTTGAAGTTATATAATAGATATTAAATATAAAATACAAACATACACTAACATTCAAAAAGTTAAATGTTTTTGAAAGTCTTATTTGCATAAAAATGCTAAAGAAAATCAGTAATATTGTGAAATATTATTACAATTTAAAATGGTTGTTTTCTAATTGAATATATTTTAAAATGTAATTTATTCCTGTGATGCAAAGCTGAATTTTCAGCATAGAAATCATTCTAATATGCTGATTTTCTACTCAAAGAACATTCCTTATTATTATCAATGTTGATTAACAATTATCGCTTGTGCTGCATAATATTTTTGTGAAAACCATCACTTTTGATCAGTTTAATGCATCCTTGCTGAATAAAAGTATTAATTTCTTTTAAAAATCTTACTGTTTTCAAAATTTTGAACAATATTATTATTAATAAATATCAAATATATGGTGCATTTTAGTTTTTTTTTTTAAAGATGTAAAAAGTGTATTCAAATACAGCATTTAAAGAAATATTACATTACAAATTAAAAAGTAAATAGTTTTTATGTTGTACCTATGAAAGCCTGTTTCCATCACTGAATAAATTTAAAAAAAAAGGTAACTGCCAATTTGCATCGCACAATTCTGAATTTTTTCTTGCAATTCAGAATTTTTTTTTTTATTACCGCGCAATTCTGAAAAAAACCCCCATCAATATTGCAAAATATAAACTTGCAATTTAGAGAAAAAACGTCAGAATTTACATCTCACAATTCTGACTTTATAACTTGCAATTGCGAGTTTATATCAAGCAATTTTGACGTTTTTTCTCAGAATTGCGACTTCTGACTTTATAACTCGAAATTGCAAGTTTATATCATACAAATTTTGACGTTTTTCTCAAAATCGCAACTTTCTATCTCACAATTCTGACGTATTTTCTCAGAATTGCAACTATATCTTACAATTCTGACTTTATATCTCGCAATTGCGAGTTAATATCACAGAATTTAGACGTTTTTCTCAGAATCGCAACTTTATATCTCCCAATTCTGACTTATTACAGTGCAACTCTGAGAAAAAAATGTCACGGTTGCGAGATATAAACTTGCAATTCCGAGAAAAAGTTTATAACTTTATAACTTTATAACTTGCAATTGTGAGTTTATATCATGCAATTTTGACATTTTTTTCTCAGAATTCTGAATTAATTACGTGTAATTCGGAGAAAAAAACGTCACAGTTGCAAGATATAAACTCACAATTCTAAGAAAAAAACAGAATTGTAAGTTTATGTCTCACAATTCTGACTTTATAACTCTTTATATCTCAATTCTTTATAATTTCTCAACTTTATATCTCAATTCTGAGAAAAAAAGTCAGAATTGCGAGATTTAAACTCGCAATTGCAAGAAATAAAGTCGAATTATGAGCTACAAATTCACAGTTACCTTTTTTATTTTTTATTCAGTGGCGAAAACAGTCTTCCGTATGTACAGTACTTTATATGTTGAATTGTAAAATAACTTGCAACCGGTTTATGGTTATGCTATAGACTTTCATTGTAAGTTAATAAAATTCAATAGAACTTCTATTTAAACAGGAACGTAACAGAACTCAGCTTTTATTTAGAATCTCTCTTTCAATGGCTGTTGTGCAGACACTAGTCAGTACGCATGAGTACCCGTCCTGGGAAGACAGGGACAGTCTCCTCATTGTAAATCAAGCATGAGAAATTCACACAGTTTAGAAAGTGTTCAAACCCACTCTTTGTCGCCTCAAAAGTTTCAGTTGTTGCCATGGTGGCCAAGACAGTACAAAGACCCTATATGGCACAAGAAAGCTCATTTTCTGTCCCTAACTCTAAATCTCTGAAGTGCATTAAACCCCACTGAAAACACTGTTATTGTAATAGACTGAATGTCCATACTTTGCCATTCAGAGGCCTGCTTTTGCATTAGTAAAGCTTATTCTAACATTTGACATCAATTTTAGCCTCCATTCACATTACAGCTGCACATGTACAGTCACATTAAACGTGTTTGATCCCATTTTAGGTGACACCACGTACCTGGACATTTTCCGTGAGTTTTCCCATATGGCATCCCATAATCCTGAGAAGCTGAAACGGAGGAGTGTTCACTTCCGTCACTCCTTCAGGTAGTTATATGACCATTAGGCGTCTGCAAAATGAATGTAAATAAATATTTGATTTTTATTTATATACTAATATATGTTTTTCTTTTTAATCTAGAGTGTGACAGATCAACTCTTTTAAACTTTGGACACCAATCAAGCTGGAGCTGAAGACACTTTGACTAGCTGATATCTTAAGTGTGATGGAGATGAGTTTTAAGGACTTCATGTTGAATGTTTTCAGTGATTTTAATGCTATTTTTGTATTTTTATGGGGTCAGCTGGACTTGTCCCCACTGTTTAGTGTTTATTTTCTTCATTCGCATTCTCCTTGTTTTAGCCATTCACAGTAACAGGCACTTAATTAAGCACTACATGTCGAAACATCTGCAATTTATGGTTTCATCATGTCTGTTAAAACATATAATCAAAAAATCATGCATGAATGCTTTCTCATTTTCCATTCATCTCAATACTATTACAAGCATCACTTTTATTATCCTCTATTATCAAACATATCTGGCGCTGATTATTTGTTTCTGTTTTTAAATCAGTTGAAATAATAAGAAAGTTGTGTTTGGAGAATCTGCAGTGATTTTGTCTGTTGCTGTAGTGATGAATGTACTGTTTTGTATCGACTATGCTGGTGTAGTCTATATATTTTATCTGTACAGCCACTATAAATCATTGCAAATTCAAATGCAGATATTGTATATTGTCTTTTTAGATGCAAATTGATAATATATCATAAAATGATGGTATTTTGTTAAAAATGCATAAACGTTGAGTGGACCTTTTGTTGTGGGAAATAAATGTATCTTAAAAGTATGCTTTCTTGTCGATTAAAATGAGGATTTTGCTGCATAAGAATCAGGTAATGGTGATAAATTAGATCATTGTTTTGGTTACAGTATATTTTCATAAAAAATGATTTACCTCGTGCAGTTTCATTTATTTCTGCTGAAGACCAAATGAGTCATTTGACAGACAAGAAGGACTGAGAGTTACCTCACTTTATGTGTCCACATGAAGTTAAGTTTGGCCGAGCTGGTCGAGCAGTGTACTCTGATTCCTGAACGAATGACTCTAATGACTCGGTTCTGAAACTGAGTCAAAGACATATTGGATTGTCCATTCTTTGAACCAATTGTGAACCAGTAAATCATAAACACACAGGCTGAACAGTACAGTCTGATTCCAGAACGATTGAGTCGGTTCTTTATTGCGAATCATAAACACGCATGACGACGAGTACAGATTCCTGAACAAATGACTCCAATGAGTCGGTTCTTTTTAGCGGCTCATTACCACACAGGTCGAGCAGTGCAGTCTGATTCCTGAACGAATGACTCTAATGAGTCGGTTCTGAAACTGAGTCAAAGACATGGGTTGACCATGGGTTGTCCATTCTCTGAACCAATTGTGAACCAGTGAATCATAAACACACAGGCTGAACAGTACAGTCTGATTCCTGAACAAATGACTCGAATGAGTCGGTTTCTCTATTGTAAATCATAAACATGCATGACAACGATTACTGTACAGTATGATTCCTGAACAAATAACTCTAATGAGTCGGTTCTTAAATTGAATCAAATACATATTTGATTGTCCATTCTTTTAACCAGTTTTGAACCAGTGAATCATAAGCACACAGACTGAAGAGTACAGTCTGATTCCTGAACGAATGACTCTTATGAGTAAGTTCTTCATTGTGAATGATATATATGCATGAAGATGAGTACAGACTGATTCCCGGACAAATTACTCCAATAAGTTGGTTCTATAGCTACTCATTAGTCGAACAGTGTAGTCTGACTCCCGAACGAATTACTTTAATGAGTCGGTTCTTTATTCTGAATCATAAACATACATGATGACGAGTACAGTCTGATTCCCGAACAAAATGACTCGAATGAGTCGGATCTTTATAGTGAATCATTAACACTTAGGTCGAGCAGTATAGTCTGATTCCTGAACGAATGACTTTTATGAATCGGTTCGTTATTGTGAATCATAAACATACATGACAAGTACAGTCTGATTCCCGAACGAATGACTTGTAACGAGTCGGTTCTTATAACAAGATCACTGTAGGTACTGACTGCTACACATTATGTATAAATAATGTTTGTTCTATATAAATAAATGAACAAATTAATTAATTTATGGTTTTCATGTGTTATAATGTTGATGAAAATATTATTCAGCAACATGCTGCATACAATGCCGTACAAATGCTTTTCTTATTTGAAACTTTTCTTTAAAAAAATAATTCATAATCCTAAATCCACACGTATAATGCAACTGGCTCAGTTTTGTCGGTCTAATGTCAGACCTTTATTTTAAAAGGCAGCCGAGCGCTTCGCAGAACTTTTATTTTCCCTTTACATCATCACTTCCTGGTGTTGCGGCAGCCATATTGGCATGGGGGATAGATGACAATTTCACCTTAGCCGAAGAGCTACATTTTTGTTATTTTTGAAAGTTTATTAACGGCGTATTCACTCTGAAACAAAAAGGGATATCAATATATCACCGCAGTTTGACCGTGGTCGATCCCGTGGAGGGCGTTGAAAGAGGTGAGGCTAAACCGTTAAAAATCCCCTTTCAGTGTGTAAGGCTGTGTTTAAAAACCCAGTAAACTGTCTACCTAGACAGCATCTGTTGTCATCAATGTAAATCTGAACGTTTAGAACGCGTCTGTGACGTTTAAAGATGCTGTCTTGATAGGAAGCTCACTATATGTTTTGAAACACACTCGCTGTCTCCGTTTAAGCGCCCTGTTTACTCTTCTCGTTGTTGTTTAATCATATTTACACCCGTTTGTTCACTGTTATTGCCTTATTTTGACTACAGTTGCTGACTGTTAAGGTGTTAACCGCACAGTAAACACATGCCACCATGTTGTTTTAAATAGCACAACAGTTCTTCTCGTTTGCTTAAATGTCTGCCGTTGTGTAACGTAATCAAATCTGTACAGTTAAGTGTAATGAGAACACACTGTAAGATTGCTGTACACTCAGTTCATAATCATACACAGATGTCAAGCTGCTTCCTTGTTGACAATCATAACAATTGGGTTGCAATTATTGCTAACAAACATGATCTGAGTAGTTCAGCATGGTAAATATTGTTTTTTTTTAATATTAGTCTCATGTATGAACAATAGGAAGTGTTCAAATTGTACTGTGTAACTGAAAGTGCCATGTGATTCACAGATGAGCAACAACCTAAACAAGAGGGCCCCAACCACAGCAACACAGCGGTTAAAACAGGATTACCTGCGCATCAAGAAAGATCCAGTCCCGTATATCTGTGCTGAACCTCTGCCCTCCAACATCTTGGAATGGTACAACTGATTTACTTTAAAACATTTTATTTTATTTTATATCATGCGCACATAAACACACACTACCAGTCAAAAAGTTCTGAAGAAGCAACACTTTTTAATGTTTTTGAAAGAAGTCTCTTATGCTCGACAAGGCTGCATTTATTTCATATAAAAATACAGTAAAATAGTAATTTTGTGTAATATTTATACTATTTTAAGAATTGAATATTTTTTATATTTTTAACATTTAAAACAACTGTTTTTATTTCTAATATATCTTAAAACCTTATTTCTGATTAATTATAAAAATATTTTGTCTTAATATTTTTGTTTTTTTGTGGAAACTGTGATATACTACCATTCAAGTTTTTTTTTTTTTAAAGAAAAAAATGAATACTTTTATTTTGCAAAGTACTCATTAAATTGACCAAACATTGTCAATAATGACATTTATAATGTTACAAAAGATTTCACTTTCAAATAAATGCTGTTTTTTGAACTTTCTATTTTAACAAAAAAAAAATCTATATTATGTTATATAATATATATATATGTATAACCATATTAGAATATTAGATCTCTTTAATAAAATGAATACAACTTTGTTGAGCATGAGAAACGTATTAAAAAAAAAAAACTTATTTATTCCCAACGTTTCACCAGTAGTGTATGTTTTATTTTATTTTATAGTTGTCATTGTTTGGAGTTTCATCAAGAGCATAAACATAATTCTTCATTTTTAAAATCTTTTTATGGTCAATTTTATGATTTAGATTATATTTAGCAGATGATGATTTATATTGTATTTTGCAGAATATTCTCTCTGCCTTCTTTCAATGAAAGTGAATAGAATAAAATGCTGTCAAGCTCTCAAAAGGATACAAAGGCACCACGAAAGTGGTCTATATGACTATATGACATTTCTAGTCTTCTAAAGCAGAATGCAAATGCTTATTTGTCCTTTATAGAGCTTGACTGCCCCTATATGCTTGTATTGTATATAAAAAGTTTAAAATTCTCCAAAACATCATTTTTATCAGACATATAATCTACATAAAAGACCGTACATGATTAGTACTATCACACCCGTGGCTTTCTTTCTCTTTCAGGCATTATCTAGTACGTGGCCCTGAGAAAACTCCATATGAAGGTGATTTCCCAGTTTAATGTCACATTAGTGCTTCCCTTAAAAAATTGCAGTTTCTGCTTCATTTTAACTTTGTCTTTTGTATTTCATAGGTGGTTACTATCATGGCAAACTCATTTTCCCCCGGGAATTCCCATTCAAACCACCGAGCATATACATGATCACACCCAACGGCAGATTTAAATGTAATACAAGGTAAACAAACTGACTTTCATTTTCTTAAGACTGTTATTTAAGCACTCAGGTATGCAAGCATAGTTATTTTGAGCATAGTTACAGCTTAAGTTAGTTGTTAGGCATGACACAGCCATCAAGCCTTACTGCTTTTATAAAATGTTTACTATATAATAAAATTCTTTCATTACAACATTATTTTATTAAGCACACTTTTTAAATAAAATAATTTATACATATAATTGAATAACATAGTCTATATATGAATGGGTGTTTGTCAACTGATTGCATGCCATCAGAGTTTACAGTGTTGACAGCTTCGTAAAAAAATAGCCTAATGGAAGTGCTGTAGTTTTGCTGTATATAGCTACTGAAATATGACAGACCGCACAAAAACAGCACTTTAATTTACTGCCATTTTTAAAGATAGTAATTGATTTCATGAATACAAGACTGTGAATAAAAAACAAGTGCCAAATGTAAGCCAGATTTGGCCCAGACCCTGTTACTATCTGGGAAGCAAAGCTAAATTCTATTGTAAATTTGTTAACTGACAGTAAGAATATTTAACCGAATCAAGCGGCTATTTTCGTTTGCCGAAGTTTTTTTTAAAAAACATGCTAACATAAATTGTACGTCTTTGAGAGGAAAAATTAAACCCGACAGGTCACGGCGGCTAGGCCTATAAGTCACATTTTATTATATTCTGAAATGAACAGGCCTACAGCGTAATGTTATAATGTTCCGACATTATTTCCCTCACTCCACAACAAATCCTTTAACTTTAACCGTATTCAGAACCGAACGAGGATGAAAAAATAAATAAATAAATAAATAAATTTGCCTAAACAATCCAAAACAAATTTAAAGCGAAACTGAAAGTAAAGTTGGGCTTATGTAGACTACCTCTCTCGCCACAAATACAAATGTTTCCATATCTGCAATGTATTTGAAGCGAAAATATTATGCATTGGGTAAGCTTTGTACTTCATGCACGTCGACGGAAAATATCATGATGAGCAAAAATGTGCCACGGGACCGGTGTTCACGCTGAACTGCACGTAACACACACTATTTAAATTGACTAGTGTAACTTTTGGGTGACTGTGTTTTATTTTTCAAATGAACAGGCTGCAGTGATAGTGCGCGATCAAACAGCTGAATAGCATATTCCGGCATTTTGGTCATAGTAAAGGCATAATTCGATACTGCAAAGTCCAAAGCAGTTTGAAGTGTCAAGAATATTAGCAAAGATTATTATAATTCGTTTAGACTAGAACACTGTTTAATTCTTATTTCGCTATGGAACCTGATCGTTTTGTTTGTTTGTTTGTTTGTTTTTTTGCTAAGAACGAACCGAAACATTTTGCCTTTCGCCATGAATTTGACAACCCACACCCACCCACTCCCCATCTCGTTCTTCTGAGTTTGAGATCTTCCCAGAGCACTAGCCTGCTTCAAAGACTAAAATCAAGGCGCCCACCACTAGTTCAAGTACTAAGTTTTTTTCTCAATACCGCTACAATAGAGGCAGTACGTGCATTGCATTCACGCGTTTGCATTGCAGATTATACAGTTTTCTGTTGCTACGTGGGCGCTCAGTTTTTTTCTGACATTTAGCTAAAATATAAAGATTCAGCGCTTCACATAAGCAATTTGGTTGTCTCGACAACAAATGCTAGACTAAGACACACTTTTCTCATCTCCTCGAATGCAAAAAAACCATTAGCCTTTATAAATACAGTGCTGTATTATAAATACAGAAAACGTACTTTTTCAATCAACACTTCTTTATTTACCTCAAGTCTGCAAACACGCTGAGATGCTTCAAACTGCGCGCCGCACTTCATTCACGAGAGAGGCGGGAGGATTAATACGGTTTGACTGACAGTTTAATGAGCCAATGGCGTCACGAGGTTTAGTGGCGGTGACGTCGCTTACTGACCCAGGATCAGTGATCCGTAGCAGTTATATTTCCGATTTGAGCTTAAAGTATAGAAAAATATGTAGCTTTTAGCTTTTGTTGACGCTACCGCGCTACTTGATCAAAATAAGAGCTTAGCTACTGAAAAGCTATTTGATTCAGAAAACAGCGACGCTACCACCACGCTACTGAGAAATGTAGTTAAGCTAGTAGCGTCACTACTTGTAGGGACGCTACTGCCCAACACTGTGTATGATGCATTAAGCGGCTTTCACACCGAACGCGGAAAGCGCTGCGCTGACCGCTGGGTTCAGTGCAGCCCTTCAGAGCGCAGCGGCAAAAGTTTATTTGAACAACTTATTTGAACTTTGTCCGCGGCGTGCGCGCTCCGCTGCGCGTCCGCTTTGGTCGAGACCGAAACAAGCCGTCCTTGCGCGGCGGAAGGCATTGAAACGAATGGGTTTCATAGCACAGCGCGTTCCGCATTCGGTGTGAAAGCCGCTTCGTGCGCCATCCTTTATCATCACTTAAACTAATGAGACAGACAGACAGTCAAGCTGCATCAATCACAAATTGTCAGACTACAGTGGGTCCACAGCTGAACAACAGAACTACAGAAGCGTGATTTAGCCGGTTAGCAAGACATGTGTAGGGTTGTTACACAACATAACATACACAACTACGTATTTTTAACGATCACTAGAAAATACAATCTTTGTAGATTCATCATCTTTTGGAAGTGAATATAAAACAGTTTTACTCACAGCGTAGGATACAGCGTCTTCCGTATAATGTACATGTAAATTTCCATGTGACGTAAACCCCATGGAAATGTATGGGTGGGCAATTTGTTCGCGACGTAGAACGTGGGTGGACATTATGCAAATCTGTTACTTCGTGACGTGTGGCCCTAACAGAAAAAGATTTGAAATCCTGACGACTCGTTTAGGCAAATGTGAGTCGACTCTTTTTTTTTGATAGACAATAACTTTATGTATCGTGCACTGTCAGCTTCACAACTTTGCAGATAGTTTATGGTCACATACAGCGACATGACACACTGCATGAAAGGTCATATTTGAAAACGCATAATAGGGGCACTTTAAAAGTCTCAAACGCTCAAATTAGAAGAATGCAATTCCTGCATAATGACTTGCTTTCTCTTTCTCTTTCAGGTTGTGTCTTTCCATCACAGATTTTCACCCTGACACGTGGAACCCCGCGTGGTCCGTATCCACTATCTTAACCGGCCTCCTGAGCTTCATGGTTGAAAAAGGCCCGACTCTCGGCAGTATCGAAACCTCTGACTTCACAGTGAGTGTCACGCTGATTTAAAATCACAGTGAAATGCTTTAAGCGTTTCACTGTTCAAAAGATTTTAGGCGTCATACCAGTGCCGTTTTTAGAATTTTTTTTTTAGGAATAATCCACACAAGTGAATAAATAATCACTAGGGATGTAACAATATCCAAATCTCACGATACAATAATATTGCGATATGAAATTCACAACACAATATTTATTGCGATATTAAAAAAATAAAAAATGAACATTTTGTACATTTTAAAGTTAAATTATTCTATCTAATGCTATTTGACATTTCAAAATTAAGAGCTCCAACCCATGTTTTTAACTAGCCAAGGCAAGGCAAGTTCATTTATATAGCACATTTCGTACACAAAGGTAATTCAAAGTGCTTTACATAAAAGGAAGTAGAATAAAAACAATAATCACAAAAAGGAAGTAATATAACCATAAAAACTATAATCACAACAATAAAACAAAGCATTTAAAAACTTTTAAAATGATTTAAAATAAATTTAAGTTAAAAGTTAAATATAGAAAAGGATTATACATAATGCAATCAGTTTGGATGTAGCACACTGCTCATTCAGTAAATGCACAGCTAAACATGAGTTTTGAGTCTAGATTTAAATGTAACTAAGAAAGCTTATGTCAGAACAAAAGAACATTTATACCTGAACTTTAAAGGGGACTCAACCCTCTTTTTATTTGTGATATACTGTCTGAGTCTAAATAACATTCACACTGGTGTTTTAGGAAGCCAAATAAATTAGAATATAATAATAATAACAATAATAATAAACAATGACAGTAATAGCCATATATTGTAAAACAGTTGCACTGTAAAATAAATGAAAAAGAGTATTTCATAGGTATATTATTTTTGCTTTACACTACAGTAGGAAATTACACATACATGTACTTCTTTCCAAATTTCTACACATGAAAGATATGTTTTGAATTTGGATTGCAGTAACTTTATACAATGTATGTGACATTTCTTATTTATTCGACTGTAGTTTTTTTATTTGTAATTAGTTTCTTATTCTTATTTAATCACTGACTGTTGACTTGTCTTCAGTAAGCTTGAGTTTTTTTTTTTATTCAGGCTAGTATTAGTTTTTTGTGATATTGACACTGGTGACAAGAATTATGAAATTGATATCATAAAGACCTTATTTATAGCAAAAATAACTAAATTGTGATATATATCGTTACCGTGAAATAAAATTACCCATATTGTGATGATATAAGATTTTGGTCATATTGCCCATCCCTAATAAAGCTGTACTAGTATACACTTGCAATAACTGGGTGTTTTCTTCTCAAATTGTCAGAGCTATTATAAAGCCATACTAAATGCATAGGCCTAGATTAGAGCATAATGAAGTATAATACTGTTCAAACTATTTTTTTCCTCAAATAAATGCTGTTCTTATACCACTTATAACTGTTTTCAACTATGATAATGTTAAGAATTGTTTCTTGAACAGCAAATCATATTAGAATGATTTCTGAAAGATCATGTGACACTGAAGACTGAAGTAATAATACTGAAAATTCAGCTTTGCATCACAGGAATAAATTACTTTTTAAAATATATTCTTATAGAAAACACTTATTTTAAATTGTAATAATATTTCACAGTATTATTGTTTTACTGGATTGTTTTGATCCTATAAATGCAGCCTTTGTGAGCAAACGATTTCTTTTAAAAAACATTAAAAATGTTACAAGCTTTAGATTTTTGAAAGGTACAATATACTCTGAATTTACAGTATGCTTTTTTTTATACTAGAGAGAAATTGGCTATGTGGCTATTGTTTTAGCATCTGTTTATATATTAAGGGCTTTTTTGTCACGTTAAGCATTTTTTTATTTGTGAGCCAGGACTTCAATCTATCAGAAATTAATCGACTGATAGATTTCATTTAAATTTAAATTAATTAATTGAATATTTTAAAGTGGCCATTGCATACCAGATTTGTGGCATTTATTTCAAAAGGCTTTTTTAAAACTTTTATAGACCAATTTGGTGTTTGCATACAGCGATGACATTTTTGTGGGCGGAGCTTATCTGGTGGCAGAAAATGACAGTTTTCAAGTAGCGGTCTAATGAAGGCATGGAATAAAAGAATAAAAGAAGTTACATTTGAGTTTATGTTTAAAAATTCTGACTTTTCTGATAAATCAACTCGTCATTCTCTCTTTTTCCCTCATCTCAGAATCATGAGTTTACAGCCCACACTTTTATTGTTGCTATTGTTGAATTAAATCGAGTTATAAAGTCTGAACTAGGAGATATAAGCTTGCATTTGCAGAGAAACAAATCGTCAGAATTGTGAGATAAAATAGGTAAATGTTATGTAAAATATTCTAGGTTTAAACAGCATTTCATGCTGTAATTGTAATACAATATGTACCCTATCAACAGCATATGTGAATATTATTGTAGACAAATTGTTTCAATCAAATTTATGCTTTAAAAGTAGAGTAATCATAGCAGGTTTCATCCATAGTCTGTCTGTTTAAACATCTGTGTTTAGCTTCAAATGGCATTTTCGATGACAGTGTTCTATAAAAATTATTTGCATTCCAATTCTGACATCCAAAGGCCCAACAATACATTTTTCCTCTTATTCAATGGATTTTACCCATTTCCCTCCATTTGTTACCAACACAGCAGCTGACATAACTGTGGCGTCTACTCCAAATTTGTCTATATGAAAGAGTTCTTGAAATGCACCCTTATGCGTAAACATGCACAAAGCACGTAAATGGGATCAACTTTAATGCCATGTTTGCTTTTAATGTGTTCCCTCCAGAAACGACAGTTGGCCTCCCAGAGTCTTGCATTCAACATCAAGGACAAAGTCTTTTGTGAACTGTTTCCAGATGTTGTTGAAGTACGTACCATGCCAGACTTCCTCACAGATGTAAGCATGAGCCGTAAACACATTCTTCCAACAAGTACATTAATACTTGATCCCTTTCGCCCCTTTAAACAGGAAATCAAGCAGAAGCAGCGCATGCAGGAGGAGCTCAGGTCCCGCTCACAAGCGCTGCCCCTCCCCGACGTGGTACCGGATGGCGAAGCCCACCACGCGCAAAACGGCCACCTGCCCCTGAACGGCCACCTGCCCCCAGGCGCGGCCCACCCGCCCGACCTCCAGCAGGTCAACCGTAACCATGGACTCCTGGGCGGAGCGCTCGCTAATTTGTTTGTCATCGTAGGTTTCGCCGCTTTCGCCTACACGGTCAAGTACGTTCTGCGGAGCATCGCGCAGGAATGAATCGGCCAGCGAGAAACGCCGATGGGTGGGACGAAAGGCCGGTGCTGTTCTCACGACCAAAATAGGTAGCGAGAAATCAAAAGGGTTTTCTCACAACCAAATAAAATGAAGCAGTGTCCCGTTTATGAAATTGAGAGCATGGTGATTTCCTCCGTAGTGGCGACAGCCAGCCACTTAAAGGTCAAGGTCACGCGATGGCTTTATTAACGTGGAAGGAAATTTTAAAAAAAGCTAATTTTCTACCTTACCCAATTCCCAGAAGAAGCCAACTTCATGCGACCGCGAAATTAATCCGAGTGGGCTTTTTTAGGGCCTGGATCAGCATTTGTTTTTCACATTTCTCTTCACATTAAACTGTACGATTTTAGAATTTGTGCATATAGGATGCTGAGTTTTTACGTGAAAGATTAAAAAAAGTCCAATCATTCCTTAAAAACAACACAGCAGCAGAATAAAATGCATTTCTGAAGTGTGTCGCACCATTTATTGCTGTGACGAAAATCCCTGACTGTTTTATGGCTCAACTGTAAACGTGCTTTACTGATGGAAAATTGTTTTTAAATGCATTTGTGCTCGCTTGTGCTACGCCAACCGTAACAACCAGTTAGGCCAGGAAAGAAGTGGTGTAAAAATTAATTATTTGTCTTTTGTTTGTCTGTGATGCAGCGCTCCAAGTGTACATTAACTTTCTTTCGGAGGGGGTCGCTGTCGGCCAAAAATAAAGCATATGAACTTTTTTTTTTTTTTTTTTTTTTTTTTTCCTCCAGGCCATGTAACACTATAAATTGTTTTCGTGCAATATGTAGGATTGTCAGCACTACTTGGCTTTCACAATACACAGCACTTCTTTTCTTTTCAAGGGTTGTGATTTATGCAATAATTCTTAATAAATTAAATACCGATTTAATTTGTGTTATAAACATATGCATATGCATTTGATTCTTACCTTTCCTGTTGTACTGTAAGATCTTTGGTTGTGTTCATTAGGACAAGGAAACCTTGAGTTGCACAAATAATTCACAACAAAGACTTGCAAGTCTAGTTTGCTGAGGCCTACATGCAGCGCAAAACATCTCTTTCTGGGTCAGAACGTTCGTGATGCTGTTCATTCGGACTCGGAGGGAATTAATATTCTCTCTTTTGTACCAGTATGTTCTGGTCTCCCCCAATTCAAGTGTTCTGATGTCCCGAATACTAGCAGTAATACTTTTTTCAGCACCTCCATGAACGCTGTTGATCGATATCCTTTCCTTTAGAGGGGTGTGTAATCAGAGATAGTCATGTTGTGTTTACATTTTGAATAAATAATATTCTGTTAAAGAAAGCTCTTTGTGTGTGATTCAACTCCAGTTCTTGCACAAATCAATTCTTAAAGTGATGGTTCACCCAAAAATGTAAAATTCTGTCACTAATTACTCACCCTCATGTCGTTCTAAACCTGTAAGACCTTCGTTCATCTTTGGAGCACAAATTAAGATATTTTTGATGAAATCCGAGAGCTTTTTGACCTTGCATAGACAGGAATGGAACTACCACGCTCAAGGCCAACAAAGGTATTAAGGCCTTCGTTAAAATAGTCCATGTGACATCAGTGTTCAAGCGTAATATTATGAAGCTATGAGAATTTTTTTCTTTTTTTTTTTTTGGCAAAGGAAACAAAAATAATGACTTTATTCAACAATTGGTTATCTTCCGTGTCAACTGACGTGCGTTCACAAGAGTCCCAGGGCCAGAATTGGGCTACTTTAACAATGTTGCCGTGGGTTGTTTTTCACGTCAGAGTTATGTAATATTTAGCCCCTGAAATGTGAAGTTTACCATGGGACCCCCCAAATAAAATGTGTTTTTTACCCCCTGAATGCAATTCCCTGCTGAAAAAAACAATAGGAACCATCAAAACAATTCTAATGACTTCCACTACAAATACCATTGCAACCATAACAAACCATCAACTTTAAACCATTACAGCCATTAAAAAGTGGTTTTCTGTAGTGTGTTTTGGGACATATTCTACTAGGATTTAGCGGTTTTAAAAAAAACTCCACTTCCTGAACAACAATTTACAAATAATTTACTCACCCCCTTGTCATCCAAGATGTTCATGTCTGTCTTTCTTCAGTTGTAAAGAAATCATGTTTTTTGAGGAAAACATTTCAGCATTTTTCACCATTTCACAAGTTCGCTTGCCCATCCAGTCCTGATGGGCAATGGTTAACAAACTTGGCTTACTGTCCTTAATGGAGTCTCGAACCCGAGGCTCAGCTTGAGCGCCGAGTTCAACCCCCCATTGCGATATTACCTAGAGGGAGAATAACAGAAATAGAGGAGGTGGAGGGATGCCGGAAGAACTGAGGCTGGGATTGTGCAATGAGAGCTGCTTATATAGGCTCGTAATGATGATTGACAGGACTGAATGATTAGGCTCCTCCCGAACCTACGTTTGGAACTTCGTATAATGGACTGATATGGTGTCCCGATTTTGAACTTCCAAAATGCAGTTTCAGTGCAGCCTCAAACGATCCCAGATGCGTTTGTAAACGATCCCAGCCAAGAAAGAAAGGTCTTATCTAGCGTAACGATAGGTTATTTTCATAAAAATAATACAATTTATATACTTTTTAATGCCAAACACTCATCTTGTCTTACACTGCCTGGACAGTTTTTGTTCTGGTTCATGACAGTTAGGGTATGTCGAAAAACTCCCATCTCATGTTCTCCCTCAACTTCAAAATCATCCTATATCACTGTTTTACCTTTTTTGTTAAGGGTGTTTGATCTTCTTTGCATGTTCACTTTGCAAAGCCTGGGTCGGTACTTCTGCAGTGATGTAGGATGATTTTGAAATTATTTTTGAAGTTGAAGGAGAAAATACGATTGGAGTTTTTCGACATACCCTAACGTCCAATAACCAATCGTTATGCTAGATAAGACCCTTCTTCCTCGGCTGGGATCGTTTTCAACCGCATTTGGGATTGTTTGAAGCCGCATTTAAACTGCATTTTGGAAGTTCAAAATCGGGGCACCATATCAGTCCATTATATGGAGAAAAATGCAGAAATGTTTTCCTCAAAAAACATAATTTCTTTACTACTGAAGAAAGACATGAACATCTTGGATGACAAGGGGGTGAGTACATTATATGAGTGAGTACATTATATGTAAATCTTTATTTTGGAAGTGGACTTCTCCTTTAACAAGCCACCAATAGAAGATGACCAATTACCAGTAGAAACACACATGGTCCATTACGGCTTCCATTAAAACCAGTAAACCATTGCAAATTTTGTTTATAATGGTTGTACTGGTTAAACCATTAAAATTAGATTTTTTTTTTCAGCACTGATGTATTATCAATGAAAAACCTAAATGTTTTGTTCAAGTACTCTAAGAAAGCTTTTATATTGGTTCTCAAAAATTCTAAATATTATGTAGTAATAATAATAATATTAAAAATAAAAGAAAATAATGATTAAGTTGTACATGGAAATTATTTTGTACAATTTATTTTTAAAAAAAACATTAAAATTTCAGCCATACAAACAATGACTTCAATGCATCGCTTCTGTGATAAACATTTTTTTTTAATTTCTGAATTAAAAGTCATTTTGATATTTTTTGAAAGTGAGAAAAAGTGTAAAAAAAATATCTAGGTGGTATAAATGTTGTTTGAAACCTGTAAGATCTTTGTTCATCTTTTGAACACAATTTAAGATATTTTTGATGAAGTCCAAGATCTTTCTGTTCTGACCCTGCATAGACAGCAACGCAACTGACACATTCAAGGCCCAGACAGGTAGTAAGGACATCATTAAAATAGTCCATGTGACATCAGTGGTTCAACTTTAATTTTATGAAGATACAAAAATACTTTTTGTGTGCAAAGAAAAAAAATAATGATTTTAACAATTTCTTCTCCTCCGCTGCCATTCACAAGAATACTACTATGTATGCATGTCAGTACGCATGCGTCGTGGTACTCTTGTGAACGCATGGAAGAGAAGAAATTGTGAATAAAGTTGTTATTTTTGCTTTTTTTGCGCACCAAATGTATTCTTGAGAATCCTAAGATTAGGTTGAAACCACTGATGTCACATGGATTCTTTTAAGGATGTCCTTACTACCTTTCTGGCCCTTGAACATGGTCAATACACTGCTGTCTATTCAGGCTCAGGAAGCTCTCAAATTTCATCAAAAATATCTTAATTTGTGTTCGGAAGATGAACGAAGGCCTTATGTGTTTGGAACGACAAGATGGTGAGTAATTAATGACAGAATTGTAGTTTTTGAGTGACCTATCCCTTTAAAATCATGCCTTAGTTACAGTATACATTATAGACATGTTATTCACAAGCACTTGAACACTCCCAAGTTCCTCAAAAGGTACAAAATGTTCATAAAAACTCCCTAAAACTTTCAGGCACATACAAATACTGATTAAACACATTCAGAGTTATTGCTCATATCACTCTTGAATGGAGATTGAACGAAAAAGCGCTTTAATGCATCTAAAAAACAAACTGTGCCGCAGCTTCATGACTAACAAGTCAGGATCGCTGATTTATGCACCACGTGACACGCGACCAGCCAATCAGCGCTCGATCTCACACTCCGGAAATGGAGCCCGTTTAATGCCCTACATTCCTCTCCAGGTCTCAGTCACAATTCTGTGCGCTGTCCTTGCAGAATATTAATGTTTAACGATGGTGTTGATAGCGCGTTGGACTGTGTCTAACATTTTTAGACACCCGGAAGCTCGTCGGCTTGAATAAAGCGACGTTTTTACGGAGGGACTTTTCTATAAAAAAGAGAAAACAATGAGGCCTAATAGGAGAGATGAGGAACAAGTGTCAAGCTGAGGAATTCCACATAAACAGCAGGTGAGCTGTAAACATGTTACGCTGCACGGTGACAGCTCATGTGAGGTTTTATGATGTGTGTTGCATGCGTACAGCACGTCTGGGTGTTTTTCCGCAGCCAGCGAAGTGTTTGACGCGACAGTCTCGGTGTGTGTTGGCTGGTTAGGTTAGTACATGTTAGTGCACGTTTGACTGTCACAATGAAAGTTGAATAGTTTGTTTGTGACACATTTGTCGCCGCCACACCTCTTTTTTATCACACAGTAGCAATCGTTGCCATGACAACCCATCCCAATTAACTGGCTACAGCCATTTCTATAGCAACCACCCTGGATCACCTAGCTGGAGCGGTTGCTATGGCAACGGACGTTTGTTTTGTTCTAGGCTTTGTCTTTTTTGTGTTAAGGTATTCACAAATACAAATGACTTCTTTAATGATAAACACGTTTTTAATTCATTAGTGTGAATTAAAAGTCATTTTTGTGGAAAAAAGTGAAAAATGTTCTTTAGTTCTTTAGTTTAAAGTTAATATTAATATTTGAAAACCATAACCGACTATCAATGAAAAACCTAATGTTTTGTTCAAGTCAAATGGAGTTACCCTAAGAAAGCTTCTTATAATTGTTCTCAATATTTGTATTAATAGTAAAAATAATATATAGTAAAATAATAATAACTATAAAAATAAAAGAAAATAATTACGTTGTGCATGGAAATTGTTTTATAAAATAAAATATAAAATAAATACAACATTAAAATTTTAGCCATATAAACAATGCCTCTTCTAATTTCTGAATTAGAAGTCATTTGCATATTTTTTGAAGAACTAAAAGTAAAAAAAATATCCAGTTGGTAAAAATGCAAATGAAAAATGTCTAATTAAAAGATAAAATTCTTGAAAAAACAAACGACAAAAGTTGATTACATTATAATTGCATAATATTATAATTTATTTTGTTTAAAAAAAATGTTTTTCTTAGTTTTGTCTTGTCTTTTTTTCAATCGAATGAAGTAACCGTAAGAAAGCTCAATTATTTGTTCTCAAAAATGCATGATATTATTTGGCAATAATAATAATAATATTAATAATCAAATATTTTTTGAAAATAATGATTAAGTTGTGCATGGAAATTCTTGTATAAAATTTAAATTATTAAAAAAATACATTTGAATGCATCTCTTCTGTGATAAACATATTTTAATTTCTGAATTAAAAGTCATTTTGATATTTTTTCAATCACTAGAAGTGAAAAAAATATCTAGTTGGTATAAATGTAGATGAAAAATCTCTCAGTAAAAGATAAAAAACTTTAAAAATTCCTGAACAAATGACATAAGAAAGCTCAATTATTTGTTCTCAAAAATTCATGATTTTATTTGGCAATAATAATAATAATCAATAAAAAAATTTTTTTTTTGAAAATAATGATTAAGTTGTGCATGGAAATTCTTGTATAAAATTAAAATTATTTGAAAAATTACATTTGCAGACATACAGACAATGACTTGAATGCATCTCTTCTGTGATAAACATACTTTAATTTCTGAATTAAAAGTCATTTTGATATTTTTTCAATCACTAGAAGTGATAAAAATATCTATTTCGTATAAATGTAGATGAAAAATGTCTCATTAAAGATAAAATTCTTGAAAAAACAAATGGCAAAAGTTGATTACATTGTAATGCCATAATATTATCATTTGTTGAACCGCAAAGAAGTTTTGTTCTAAAACATTTGTTTTTGTCTTAGTTTTGTCTTTTTGTCATTTTGTTCAATCAAATGAAGTAACCCTAGGAAAGCTTATTTGTTCTCAAAAATTCATAATATTATGTAATAATAATAATATTTTTTTTCGAAATAATAGTTAAGTTGTGAATTAAAATTATTTTATAAAATTAAAATTATTTTAAAAAAATTTAAATTTACAGACATACAGACAATGACTTAAATGCATCTCTTCTCTTCTATGAAAAACATTTTTTAATTCATGAATTAAAAGTAATTTTGATATTTTTTGAAGAACTGAAAGTGAAAAAATACCTAATTGGTATAAATGTAGATGGAAAATGTCTCATTAAAAAAAAAAAATCTTGAAAAAACAAATGACAAAAATTGGTTACACTATAATGCCATAATATTATCATTTGTTGAACCACAAAGAAGTTTTGTTTAAAGTATTAATATTTGAAAAACTTAGCATAACTAACATGTATAAGCTGTTTTGCTTTGTCTTCTTGTCATTTTGTTCAATCAAATGAAGTAATCCTTAAAAAGCGTATTTATATTTGTTCTCAAAAATTCATAAAAATTTGTAAAAGGTGCAAGCCAGGTACAAGAAATATTTTATAAATACAAATATAATGAAAAACAAAATGCAAAAAAAAAAAAAAAATCATAAATGATTTTCTAAATAATTTTGCACTTTATCTTTTCTAGGCATGTCCTCGCAAATGCAGGCGTTTTCCTCTCCCTCCGTGTCCTCCAGTGGCCTTTCCCGCTCCAAGAAATTGAAGTTGGAAAACCATGCATGGAACGTGAGCAGCCAATCAGGTGAGAACAGCTACTACCAGCACAGCCCGAACCAGCCGAATGGCTCCTCCCCCTCCACATCTGGATTCAACTCCAATTACAACTCCTCCAACCTGGTCTTTCCTCCTTCTGGAGGCTCACGGGAACAGACAGTGGTACGTGCCGCAGACAGCACCGGCAGCGTCCCGGAGCCTTCATCATCCTCCTCGTCATCATCTGCATCCAGTCAGCGTGGAAAAGATGCGGGCTCCACCTCTCTGACATGTGAGGGCTATCAGAAACAGGGCAGATTGAAGCGGAAGAGCGAGGAGGTGGACAGCAGTGACAGTGTGCAGATTTTGGAGGAGCTCTCGGCTCCTGTGCTCCCCAACCGTGTGGCTGGAGGTGGAGGCAATGCCACGGCTCAGTCCATCGCTCATTCCACGTCCACCACCAAGAGCAGCAACTCCCACAGTGAGGGTGACTACCAGCTGGTGCAGCATGAGATCCTCTGCTCTGTCTCCAACAGCTACGAGGTACTGGAGTTCCTCGGCCGGGGAACATTCGGACAGGTCGCCAAATGCTGGAAGCGTGGAACTAATGAGATTGTGGCCATTAAGATTCTCAAGAATCATCCGTCCTATGCCCGCCAGGGTCAAATAGAGGTGAGCAGTTAACCAGTATCAACCTTTTCCAATCATTGCATTTTAGTGCTGTAAATGACTGAATCTCCTTTGTGTCCTAAGTGTAAATCAAGAATTAAATGAGAGATATAAAACTGTAATTATGAGAATTAGTCATAATTGTGAGATACACATTTGCAGTATCAACCAGCATGTACAGTTTTATAAAAAAATATATACAGTTGCAATTACGGGAAACCGTCAACAGGTATGACATATACAGGTGCAATTAAGAGAAATAGTCACAATTGTGAGGTTGAAGTCACTAATAGCAGTTGAGGGAAAAAGTTTCAATTGTGAGATATACAGCTGCAGTTGTGAGATACTAATAAGTCACAATCACTATCACAAAAAATAGGTGCAGTTGTGAGATACACAATTCACGATTAGGAGACATACAATCTCTATTACGAGCAATAGTAGCAATTGTGAAACATATAACGCTGTTATGTGAAATAGTCACAATTGTGAAACATTCAATCACTTTTACAAGAAATAGTCACAATTATGAGACATAGGGCCTATTTACACCTGGTCACTTCATATGTTTTCACTGATCGGATATCTGTCCGATTTGTTACACCAAGACCAGGTGTAAACAGGCCCATATAGTCACTATTAGGAGAAATAGTCACAATTTTGAAATTTTCAGTCGCTATTATGAGAAATAGTCACAATTATGAGTCATACGGTCATTATTACGAGAAATAGTCAAAATTGCGAAACATTCAATCACTATTACGAGAAATAGTCACAATTGTGAGACATGCAGTCACCATTACAAGAAATAGTCACAACTGCGAGACATACAGTCACTATTACGAGAAAGTCACAGCTGTAAAACATTTTATCGCTACTACAAGAAATAGTCACAATTGTGAGACATGGTCACAAATACAAGAAATAGTTGCAGTTGTGAAACATTCAATGATTATTATGAGAAATAGTCAGAATTGTGAGACATTTAATGATGTTTTATTAACAAGGTTCGGGAGGAGCGCATCAGATACCTAGCCTAATTAACACAACAGGAGTCCGCTCAAGTCAATCAACGCTATGCATTCAAATACAGCTGACTTACCTCTATCCTTTTGACGGTTTATCAGCATCCTTCCACCACCCCATCTCCTCACTCCGAGTTCTCACTACACCTAGGGGGGGTTCTCTGGGTTCGGGCCATTCCCGAGCTCGGAGCCCTTCCCCGGACAGCACGCCAAACATGCATTACTATATTCCGGCTAATTATATGTAAGCGTGAACTCGTGAAATCACTATTATGAGATATTGTCAAAGTTGTGAAACATACAGTCACTATTACAAGAAATAGTCAGTTGTAAAACATTCAATTACTATTACAAGAAATAGTCGTGAAACATTGTTTTAATATTGTGAAATATTCGATTGCTACTACGAGAAATAGTCACAGTTATGAGACATATGGCCTATTTACACCTGGTCACTTCATACGTTTTCTCTGATCGGATATTTGTCCGATTTGTTAAAACGTTTCCATTTACACCAAGACCAGGTTTAAACAGGCCCATACAGTCACTTTAATGAGAAATAGTCACAATTGTGAGTCATACGGTCATTATTACAAGAAATAGTCACAGTTGTGAGACATTCAATTGCTATTACGAGAAATAGTCAAAATTGCAAAACATTCAATCACTACTGCGAGAAATACTCACAATTGTGAGACATAGTCACAAATACAAGAAATAGTTGCACTTGTGAAACATTCAGTTGTTATTATGAGAAATAGTCACAATTGTGAGACATTTAATCAATATTATGAGATATTGTCAAAGTTGTGAAACATTCAATCACTATTACAAGAAATACTCGGAATTGTGAAACATTTGATCACTACGAGAAGTAGTCATAATTGTGAGACATACAGTCACTAATACTAGAAATAGTCAAAATTGTAAAACATTTAATCACTATTACAAGATATTGTCACAATTGTGAAACATACAGTCACTACAGCAAGAAATAGTCAGTTGGAAAACATTCAATACAAGAAATTGTGAGACATGCAGTCACTATTACGAGAAATAGTCACAGTTGTGAAACATTCAATCACTTTTACAAGAAATAGTCACAATTATCAGACATATGGCCTATTTACACCTGGTTACTTCATACATTTTCTCTGATCGGATATCTATCTGATTTGTTAAAAGGTTTCCATTTACACCAAGTTGGCCACATAAATGTGTTTTCGCAAAACGGATATAAATTCGGTCTTCAGTTCCCATGCTGTATACAAATTTAACAGGGTTTACGTCAACAAAAGCAACAGATATGCGCTGCATTTTATGCTATTTTATTCATCATTAGCTAATTTCAAGATCAAAGAGCACAACAGGAGAGAGCAAGTCATCAGCACTGGAAAGATAGGCTAGTTTCACTACTTTTAATGAAGATTGTGTGTTGAGCCTCTGTGATTTACTTTCAGTTTCATTTGTGGCAGTTTGCGGTTTGGCTTGCTGAAGAGATACTCAGATACTCATCCACGGCGATGCTTGTCGCATTAGCACTGTCATATCTGACTATAAAATGCCATATAGCAAATCACTCTTACACATTTAATATTTTAATATTTTGGGAGGGCGAAAATTTGCACATGTGGTTTCAAAAACCAGATGCATTTACACTTGTCCAGTTTTATCTGGAATGTGGCCCTGACCCTTCTGAAGTGGTTTAAGCGATCAGATTTAAATGCTTCGAAAGCGTTTCGGAGGGCATTTACACCTGGTCTTTTCATGATCAAATAGCTATCCGATCAGAGAAAACGCATGAAGTGAACAGGCGTAAACAGACCCATACAGTCACTATTATGAGAAATAGTCGCAATTTTGAGACATTCAATCGCTATTAGGAGAAACAGTCACAGTTGTGAGTCATATGGTCATTATTACGAGAAATAGTCACAACTGTAAAACATTCTATCTCTATTACGAGAAATAATCACAATTGTGAGATTTGCAATCGCTGTTGCGACAAATATTCGAAATGGTGAGATATACATTACAATCACTAATACAAGAAATAGTCACAATTGTAAGATTTACAGTCGCAATTGCGAAAAAAAGTCACAATTATGAGATGTAAAATTGCATTTGTGAGATGCTAAGTTGCAATTATAAGATGTGCATTAAATAAAAGTTGCACATACAGGAAATACAGTTGAGGTGGACACAGACTTCCATAGCAGATACCTCTAATAATTAATATCAGACTGATGCAATAATAAATGTTATTCATCTATTGCATAAGTTTGCAGTTAATCATCAATCATGTGCTTGATACAATTTTGTCTAAATGTTTTGGACTTAATCCTGTCCCATTCAAGGTGAGCATCCTCAGCCGTCTGAGCACAGAGAATGCAGATGAGTTCAACTTTGTGCGCTCTTACGAGTGCTTCCAGCACAAGAACCACACGTGTCTGGTGTTTGAGATGCTGGAGCAGAACCTCTACGACTTCCTCAAGCACAGCAAGTTCAGCCCACTGCTCCTCAAGTGTATCCGGCCCGTCCTGCAGCAGGTTGCCACGGCGCTGATGAAGCTGAAGAGTCTGGGTCTCATCCATGCTGATCTGAAGCCTGAGAACATCATGCTCGTGGACCCCATCAGACAGCCCTACAGAGTCAAAGTCATCGACTTTGGTTCAGCGAGTCACGTCTCGAAAGCGGTGTGCTCAACCTACCTGCAGTCTAGATACTACCGGTAAGGGATAGTTTGTACATGTACATTTGTGTGTTTCGAATCTAAAGCAACTTGGTGCATCCAAGTTGAATTTTACTAAGAACCATAAGAATGCATGAATGCTGAACAAATGAAAGCAAATTAAAAACAATTATTTTAATGTTACAGACATGAATTGAAATAAATTGACATTGATATGATACTATTATGTATATGTATATATGTATAAAATCTATTATATGTATTTGACAGAAATTTAGTTTTAGGGTTTTATGTGGATGTTTTACATTGCTTCCAGCATCACTCATTGTAATTATGCATCATTAGCTGTTCATTTCTCATATTATTGGCATGTGTGGAATCTACGATCATTATTACGAGAAATAGTCCCATGTTGGAGATGTACAATCACTATTACACTATTACAATTATTAATTAATTGCATTTGTGAGATATACAATCTAACAATTGTGAGACATAAAATTGCTATAACGAGAAATAATCTCAATTGTGAGACTTACAGTCGCTATTTCGAGAAATAGTCACGTGTGAAATATACAATCACTATTACAAGAAATAGTTGCAGTTGTGAGATATACAACTTCGCAATAGTGAGGCATAAAATCGCTGTTACGAAAATAATCATATTTGTGAGACATGCTGTAACTGTTATAAGAAATAGTTGCAATTGTGAAACATTCAATCACTATTATAAGTAGTCACAATTGTTAAACATTCAATCGCTTTTATGTGAAGTTGTTGCATGTGTGGGATAAACAGTCGTTATTAAAAAGTAATTGCAATTGTGAGACATACGAGAAATAGTCACAATTGTAAAACATAGAGTCACTATTGTGAGAAATAATCGCAGTTGGGAAACATTGAATTGCTATTACAAGAAATAGTCAGTTATGAGACAAACAGTCACTATTATGAGAAATAGTTGCAATTGAGACATAGTCATTATTACAAGAAATAGTCACAATTGTGAAACATTCAATTGCTGTTATGAAATATGGTCACATGTACAGTTACTTTTACGAGAAATAGTCACAACTGTGAAACATTTAGTCACTATTGTGAGATATAATCACAGTTGTGAAACATTTAATTGCTATTATGAGATATAGTCACAACTGTGAAACATACAGTCACTATTATAAGAAATAGAGGCATTTGTGAAACATTCAATCACTATTACGAGACATAATCACAATTGTGAAACATTCGATTGCTATTATGAGATATAGTCGCAATTGTAAAACATTGAATCACTATTACGAGATATAATCACAATTGTAAACCATTAATCGCTATCACGAGAAATAGTCATGTGTGAGATATACAACCGCTATTAAAAATTAATTGCAATTGTGAGACATTCAGTAGCTTTAATGAGAAATAGTCATAATTGTGAGACATACAGTCACTATTACAAGAAATAGTCCCAATTGGGAAACATTAAATCGCTATTACAAAAAATAGTTGAGAAATAGAGTAGAAATACAAATTAAAAATCATCCTTCATCTGTAAAAATGATATTTACCTTTACCATATCATATGTATGTCTCTACTTGTCATTCTGCCAATAATATACACCTTATATAATTTTGATATTTTCTGTGGGACTAGAAGTGAAAAAATATAGGTGGTATAAATGTAACTAAAATGGTGATATTCTTTTAAAAATTCTTTAAGCAGTGAAGCAGTTTTGTATTAAAATACGAATATTTGGCAACCCTTCATTTAATGCCATAGACTTTTAAAAACTTAACATTTTGTTCAAGTCAAATTGAGTATTTAAAATCATATTTTGTACATCTTGTTTTTAAATATTTAAAGAATTTGTTTACTGTACATTACATCCCTAAGAAAATCTGCCTATGAAATGAAGCTAATTTATTCATTACTTTGTGATTTGTCTGTGGTGGTACAGAGCTCCTGAGATCATTCTGGGACTTCCGTTCTGTGAGGCCATTGACATGTGGTCTCTGGGTTGTGTCATTGCTGAACTGTTTCTGGGCTGGCCTTTGTATCCAGGAGCTTCAGAATATGATCAGGTCAGTAATAAGGTTTGTTTTAAGCCTAATCAGTTCTGTGCTGAATCAATTAGTTTTATTCAAAATTCAATTGAGAATGCTATCAGTAGATTAGAAAAGTGACACAAGGGGTCGCTAACACTTCCGATGAGGAGTCATACCAGGGCTGGTAATCTTAAAGTTGACAATATTGGCTGATATATTAGTTTATTACTAGCAAATAATCTCATACAGTTGCTAGTTATCTTTCTCTGCATACACTGCTTGGCTACAAACATCTGTCCATCTGTGAAAAATAGGTGTATAATCTACATTTCATGTATATCCCTACAGATTCGGTACATTTCCCAGACTCAAGGTTTGCCAGCGGAGTATCTCCTGAGCGCCGGCACTAAAACCAGCCGTTTCTTCCACAGAGGCCCAGACTCCAGTTACCCTCTCTGGAGACTCAAGGCATGTCCCACTTAAAGTGCTGCTGTGTATTTTATGTTCAAAGGCATCAGCGGTCAATTCATGATTGAATGCTTTCCACACTGATGTGTTTCTGTTTTTAGACTCCCGCAGAGCACGAGGCAGAGTTTGGGATAAAGTCCAAAGAGGCTCGAAAATACATTTTCAACTGCCTGGATGACATGATGCAGGTAGTGCTATGTGTACAGTAATGTGTAAAAAGAAATTACTTATACAAATGATAGAATAAGAGACTTCAGGTACGGAATGAATAGACTGTAAAATTTTAATTTAAAGGCATAGTGCACCTAAAAATGAAAATTACCCCATGATTTACTCACCCTCAAGACATCCTAGGTGTGTATGACTTTCTTCTTTCAGACGAATACAATTGAAGATATATATAAAAAAGGTCCTGGCTCTTTCAACCTTTATAATGGCAGTGAATGGGTGTTGAGATTTTGAAGCCCAAAAAAGTGCATCCATTCATCATAACAAATACTACACACAGATCCGGGGTGTTAATAAAGGCTTTCTGAAGCAAAAGGGATGTGTTTGTGTAAGAAAAATATTCCTATTTAAAACTTTATAAACCGTAATCTCTAGCTGCCACTAAGTGACATTCCAGCGGATGACGCAGGACGTAGCGTAAGCTCTGGTGAAAATATGCTAGTTTTGTGAGAACCAAGTTTTATTTACAGCAAAGGAAAACCAGTCTCCTCTTGGTTTATAGCGAAATCCTCCAACATTTTTCTTTAATTTGTGACCTTTGTTTTGTTCTCTCCTCTGCGCTTCTGAGTTCATAACTTCCCACCGGAGCTTATGATACGCCTACGTCTTACGTCATTCGCTAAAATGCCACTCTCCCGTGAACACGCATATTACAGTTAGCGGCAGGGTTGCCAGGTTTTCACAACAAAACCCGCCCAACTGATACTCAGAACTAGCCTAACACTACTCCAATCGCGTTGCGAGGTTAAAAATGGCATTCTGCAGGGTAAAATACACATTTTTGGCGGGGTTCCCCTGGTAAAATTTGCATTCCAAGGGGATAAATGTCACGTTAAAACAACCCACTGCAACAGTGTTAAAGTAGCCCAATTCCTCCGAAGCTAGAGATCACAGTTTATAAAGTTTTAAACATGCATATTTTTCTTACACAAATGCATCGATTCACTTTAGAAGGCCTTTATTAACCTCCAGAGCCGTGTGAAGTACTTTTTATGATGTATGGATGCACTTTATTAAACTCCAAAATCTCAACACCCATTCACTGCCATTATAAAGGTTGAAAGAGCCAGGAACTTTTTTATATATAACTTTGCTTTTTTGATTAGTGTATAATATAACAATGCCTGTAATATAACAATGCTTTTTTGATTAGTTAATATATATATAATAAATATATATATTACATCTTATTTTATTGGGAGGTTTAAAGGACAAGTCCACTTCCAAAACAAAGATTCACATATAATGTACTCACCCCCTTGTCATCCAAGATGTTCATGTCTTTCTTTCTTCAGTCGTAAAGAAATTGTTTTTTGGGGAAAACATTTCTGCATTTTTCTCCATATAATGGACTGATATGGTGCACCGATTTTGAACTTCCAAAATGCAGTTTAAATGCGGCTTCAAACGATCCCAAATGCGGTTGTAAACGATCCCAGCCAAGGAAGAAGGGTCTTATCTAGCGAAACGATCAGTTGTTTTCATTAAAAAAAAAATACAATTTAAATGCTTTTTAATCTCAAACGCTCGTAAATTTCTTGTAAATTACGACTGAAGAAAGAAAGACATGAACATCTTGAATGACAAGGGGTGAGTACATTATATGTGAATCTTTGTTTTAGAAGTGGACTTCAAATTTGTTCTTTCTCACACTCCAGGTCAACATGACCAACCTGGAGGGCACAGACATCTTGGCAGAGAAGGCTGATCGGAGGGAGTTCATTGACCTGCTGAAGAAAATGCTAACTCTAGATGCAGACAAGCGGATCACGCCCACCAAGACCCTCAACCACCCGTTTGTGACGATGGCTCACCTGCTTCACTTCCCTCATAGCTCACAGTAAGCCCAGTTGATTAAATTGCTGATTCTCTACATATAGCTAGATGTCATAGCCCTGAGCTCCTCTGGTGCTAACACCAGTGCTGCCCTCTGTTGTTGCGCAGTGTGAAGTCCTGCTTCCAAAACATGGAGATCTGCAAGCGCAGGTGTACCGCCTTCGACAACAACAAGAACCTGTTCGCCAGCCACAACACCCCCAGTGCAGCTGCTAACCTCACTGTTACCTTCAGCAGTCAACTCAATCAGCACAGTCAGGTGTGTGCGACTGCACAGATGCATTATTTTAAGTTAATTCATTTGTTAATTCAGTGCTTGCAGTGGATATAATTACATGACTGAATATCACCAGCAATGTCAAACTACTGTAGTGTGTTTTAAACGGATAGTTCATCTAAAAATGACAGTTCTATCATTTACTTACAATCATGACATTGCAAATTCATATGCTATTTATTTCTGTGAAAGACAAGAATGATTTTTTTTCTGTTAAATCTCCCAAAAAATGATGAAAAACTCAAGCACTATGTTCCAAGTCTTTTGAATTTATATAATTGCTGTTAATTCATTCTGCAAATGAATTATTGAATCCCTGAGTTGAGTCTAAAAACCTGATCAGTCTGATTCATTAAAAAAAGCATAAAAGATTAATTCACAAATCAGACTCACATTCAGCTCTCTTGACTCAATGAATTGGTTCTTGAGGCAACTCGACATACCTTGGAATATAGCAGTGTTATTTAAATATTATTTATATGCTATTATAGTATTAATCAATATTTTAAATAGGATTTTATTTATATATTTTCAGTTTTTATTTTAATTTTAGTTTAAGTAATTTTAGGTAAAATAATGTATTTTTTGTTATTGTTAAAATGTTTTTAATGTTTTTTTTCTTTTGTTTTTTTGTATTTAGCCTTAATATATTTTATTACCTTTTTAGTTTTGGTATTTTTAATACTTTAAATACTTTTTTTTAATACTTTTGTTTTTAATGTAATTTAAAAAAAAAATTAATTTGAAATTTCAAATAAAAATTTTTCAAGTTTAGGTTTTTAATCTAGTATTTAATTTAATTTAATTTAATTTAATTTAATTTAATTTAATTTAATTTTAGTTTTTTTTTATTTAAATTGCCAAAAATTATTTTTTTAAATACTTTTAGTTGAAACACTGGAATATAATATACAAGTCTAAGGCCCTATGAAATCAGTTTTATTTTATTTTATATTTATTTTATTTTTTCCCAAGTTCCGTATTTTATTTTTCAATTTTTAATTATTTCTGAATTCAGTTTTTTCCTGTTTTAATTTTTCTAGACTCTGTTTAAATGGTTAAATTAAAAAATATTAATCAAAAGCACGTCTAATTAATTGAAATCATTAAATTTACTCAATTTAGCAGCAATTTAATAAAGTTTAACAAAAAAAATATTTCTAAGACCCTATGAAATACAATTTATTTGACCAAATTCTGTGTGCTACATTAATTTTCTGGATTCAATTTTAATGATTTAATTCCATTTTTATAATCAAAAGTATGTCTAAATAATTGATTTTATAAGAAATTATTTATTTATTTATTGTTTCAGAAATAGTGTGTTGTGTATTTAGATTTTTTTCTGGTAAACAAATTCTGGTGAATAATTTTCCTGGTAAATATTACTTGAATAATGTTCAAATAAATGTATTAGTAGTAGTACTAGTGTCATTACATTAAGTAATATATTTCTTATTGTTTCTTTAAGTTAAACCAAATTTTGAATGGGTTGCTGTGAAGAGCTTTAAGTTTCTGTTTGTATTTAATACGACAGTAGTTTTTCTCAAAAGAAATGGTATTTTTATGAATGGATTTCGCGATTCCGTCTGCATTTTCTGCATCGTGGAAATCATAAGGCCCTACAAGTCATATGAACTACTTATATGGGATATGGTTTTGTCTCTTTTTTATTATTATTTTTTTTTTAACTTTACAGATGTGGTCAAATATATATTCTCTGCATAAAGATCTTTGGAACAGCATGAGGCTGAGCTGCTTTAAACAACATTAGAACTGTCAATAATAGATGATCTATTGCTTTCAAACATAGTATGCATGCTATATATAGGTCTTTAGTGCTATTTCTGTGCTTAGTCAATGTTGTTAAGAATCTCCCTCTCTTTCCGTAACTGCCAGATGGCCTCCACGGGGGGCCAGTCCCTGTCTCTTAGCAGCAACGTCCCTTTACTGAACTACCAGCCTGGTCTGTACCAGCAGGCCACTATAAATATACCAGGCTTGGCTCAGCAGAGTGTGCCATTGCAGGCTCGCCCTACTCAGCTGTGTGCCCAGACAGAGCCCTTCCAGCAAACCCTCATTGTGTGCCCTCCTACCATCCAGGGTGAGCCCGTACCTGACCCCTCTTACCCAAACCCACTTCTCCCTATATTCTACCCTCCATTCCCTTAGATTCATACTGCTTCGGTATGCATTTAAACTGAACGGCTTATGTTTGATTGACCAGGGCTGCAGACCTCCAATAAACATGGTGGATATCCAGTGAGAATGGACAACTCTGTACCCATAGTGCCCCAGAACCAGTCCACGCAGCCCCTACACATTCAGCCCAGCATGCTTACACAGGTAAGCATTATATTTGTGTGTTTACTAAATGTGGTTCTCCTCTTAGACTGTTTTATATGATCCTTGTTTCTCTGTTCTTGTGATTTCCTCCCTGTTAGCACATTGGGCTTGATGATTGCATGTTTGTTTGATTCTAAATTACCTTTTTCCTCATTAATGTGCAGTGAGAATTGCAGTGAAGATGAAGAGGAAGTTGTTTTAAATCTTTTTCAGTCTGCATCTCACTAGCTGATTTTCAGATCGGATGTATCATGAGCTGTAAACACAGACTCTTTCCAGGAAAAATATCATTATCAGCTGGTATTTACGTTAAATATGATTAAACCACATGCATGCTGCTTTTAACAAACGTCAAAATTTCTGTAATCTGATTGAAGTTAAAGTTACAGTTTCTGTTTAGATTAACTACCATTCAGAAGTTTGGGGTTGGTAAGATTTTTAAATGTTTTTAAAGGGATAGTTCACCCAAAAATGAAAATTCTGTCATTAATTACTCACCCTAGTGTTGTTCCAAACCCGTAAGACCTTCGTTCATCTTTAGAACACAAATTAAGATATTTTTGATGAAATCTGAAAGCTTTCTGATCCTGCATAGACAGCAATGCAGCTGAAACATTCAGAGCCCAGAAAGGTAGTAAGGACTAGGGGTATGCGATATTGACAAAAAATAATGATCTTGACATTTTCTGGGATTATACCGAAAATGATAATTAGTCAATATTTTGCCGCATGTGCACATCAGTGATACAGATGAATCTTTTCCAATAAGTTTAAATTGATTTTTACATTTTATGAGCATTTTTACCTTTACAAAGCCATTTTTTCTAAAAGTATGCATCATCTTTTGAGTCAAATTTTTACTTAGACTAGTAAGATATTTTGGGCTGTTACTAGGCAAATGAAATCATTAAAGGACAAGTGCATTTCCAGGACAAGGTTTACATATAACGTACTCACCCCCTTGTCATCCAAGATGTTCATGTCTTTCTTTCTTCAGTCGTGAAGAAATTATGATTTTTGAGGAAAACATTTCAGCATTTTTCTCCATATAGTGGATTTCTATGGTTTTAACTTCCAAAATGCAGTTTAAATGCGGCTTCAAATGATCCCAAATGTGGTTGTAAACAATCCCATCCGAAGAAGAAGGGTCTTATCTAGCGAAATGATCGGTTATTTTCAGAAAAATAATACAATGTATATCCTTTTAAATCTCAAACGCTCATCTTGTCTTACTCTCTGAACTCTGTTTTTGTCCGTGTTCTCATGTTCAAAATCGTCCTGTATCACTGTTGTACCTTTTTTTGTTAAGGCTGTTTGATGTTCTTTGCATGTTCACTTTGCGAAGACTGGGTCGGTATTTCTGCAGCGATGTAGGATGATTTTGAAATCATTTTTGAGTTTTTCAGCATACCTGACGTATCTGTCTTGAGCCAGAATAGAGTTCAGGCAGAGCAAGACAAGATGAGCGTTTGAGATTAAAAAGTATTAAACTGTATTATTTTTATGAAAATAACCAATCGTTTCGCTAGATAAGACCCTTCTTCCTCGGCTGGGATTGTTTACAGCTGCATTTGGGATCGTTTGAAGCTGCATTTAAACTGCATTTTGGAAGTTCAAACTCGGGGACCATATCAGTCCATTATATGAAGAAAAATCCTGAAATGTTTTCCTCAAAAAACATAATTTATTTACGAAGAAAGAAAGGCATGAACATCTTGGATGACAAGGGGGTGAGTACATTATCTGTAAATTTTTGTTCTGGAAGTGAACTTTTTTTGGCATTTAGATGTATTTACACAATGTTTAATGCAGCTCCGAGGGACATTAATTAATTTAACCTGCAGTTGCAAGTGCATAAATAAAGTTTTGATATTTTAATTTAAAAATAAAACATTGAATACTAATATTTGAAATTAATTAAAAATTGAACATTAAAAATGCCAGTAGGTGGCAGCAAGTCACTGTTAATAAGTGAGTCATTGCAATTGAACCGAATCATTTAAACGGTTGATTCACTCAGGAACGAAACACCATCATGTTGCTCAGAGACGCAAAACAGTGCTGTGGCTGTGTTTGAAATGATTTTTGTTGGCGAAATAGAGGAAATACAGGCAATATGGTGTCTAAAACGTAAGTGTCCTAATATTATCTTATTGTTTATTGAACTGTTGTATACAATCAATATTACTTTTGTAATCATGCAGATTTTTGGAGGTGAAAAACTGGCACTGTTTGTGTAATATTGATTAACTATATGAAATGATATAAATATACTTTTTCTGCCCCTATATCTTGAATTTTGGGATCAGTCTAAATGCATTTTAATAGACTGAATCATACAGTGAAAGAATGCACTCTAAATGTGTACGTGCACTAATTTAACCTAACTTACTAGACTTCATCACGTAATGTATACGTGCACTCACAGGTTGTTTCGAGTCAGCTAGTGAGTCACTGTCTTTACTGTCAAATGATATTGATCTGTTTTGTATTTGACATAATTTTTCTTTATTTTGTCACTATTACACTGATGATGGTGGTGAGAAGTCTTGGTGAGTTAAATTTCTCAGTCAGCTCAGCAGGCGTTTTGTAACATTCCACCCTTTCCTCCATCCTCAGTTCCTCCACACATCCCTTTATCCCTTCCCCAACCAGAGCAGCAGCACGCCGCTGACCGTGGCCTCCCTGCGCCTACCAGTGGCGGGAATGACGCCGCTGGCCTTGGGCTCTCGGCGTCTGGAGCAGAGTGCTGCCATGCTGGTAAACCTGCGCCCTGCAGTGTGACACCTACTTCCTTTTCTTCTTACCCCATTTTTTTTTTTCACCTTCTCTGCATGTTGCGTTTCTAGGCCAAACTTCTGAATTGAATGAGATATAAAAATATAGTGTGCCAAACAGTAACAGTTTTTCTATCAAGTTGTTTTCATGGGCGCATGCAAAAACGATACGATGCAACCAGTGTAGTGTAATCTTATCTTATGAACCCCTTCTTTTAATAAACTGTTTAAAAAGATTCATAAACTGAACGGTTACCAGTTTGAATCAGCTGGATGACTCACTGAATCAGAGAGCTTTCTGAATCATCTAGCTCACTGCAAGTTATAAATTATTTTAGTTTTTTTTGTTATATAACTATTTTAATAACAACAATATTTTTGTTAAATAATTATAATGCAATTTTTATAAATGCTGTTTTAATTTAAAAATACTACTAATATTAATTAATTTATATACACAACCAAAAGTTTTTGAACAGTAAGATTTTAATTTTTTTTAAAGAGGTCTCTTCTGCTCACCTAGCCTGCATTTATTTGATCGAAAATACATCAAAAGCAGTAATAGTGTGAAATATTTTTACTATTTAAAATAACTGCTTTCTATTTGAATATATTTTAAAATGTAATTTATTCCTGTAATCAAATCTAAATTTTCAGCATCATTACTCCAGTCTTCAGTATCACATGATCCTTCAGAAATCATTCTAATATGCTGATTTGCTGTTCAAGAAACATTTATTATTATTATTGTTATTATTATTATTTTTACATAACATGTAAACATGTTTTACATAAATATAAATTTTGGTAATGTATAACGTTTTTGGGACATATTTTTTCGTTGGTGCTGCAACACATTTGTTGTGTTTAAATATTTTGTTTTAAATTGTGTTTTGTTCGAAATAAAATGAAAATGATGATGATGATGATGAATAGGAAAAATCCAAAGATCAGCATTTATCATTTGTTACATTTAGCACTGCTGTAACATTCAAAAGCTTGGAGTCAGTATATATATTTTGCAAAGAAATTATAGAAATTAATACTTTTATTTAGCAAAGATGCTTTACATTGATCAAAAGTGGTAATAAATAAATTTATAATGTTACAAAACATTTCTATTTCAGATAAATGCTGTTCTTTTGAACTTTCTATTAATCAAAGAAACCTAAAAAATTCTAAATGTTTTCAACATAATAATAAATGTTTGCTGAGCAGCAAATCAGAATATTAGAATGATTTCTAAAGAATCATGTGAGTGGAGTAATGATTCTAAAAATTCAGCTTTGAAATCACAGGAATAAATTACATTTTAAAATATATTTAAATAGAAAACAGTTATTTTAAATAATAATAATAATTGCTGTTTCTGCTCTACTTTGGATCAAATAAATGCAGGCTTGGTGAGCGTATGTGACTTCTTTAAGAAAAACCTTACAAATCTTACGGTTCACAAACTTTTGACTGGTAGTGTATTTAAAAAAAAATCAAATATACTTTATTCAAAATTTTACATATATGTGTTTTTATATAGACTAAGATTGTTGCTGAAAGTGTCACAGGTTCCTAATGTAAATTCTGTACACGTTGCTGTTACTCTGGATGTTATGAAGGCAGCTATGATTTGAAGCTATGAAACAAATTGATGTGATTTGCTATTTGCCCTCATTTCTTTAGGAGTTTTGTGGTGGAAAGTGGCTGTTTTAGTTTTGTTTTCTTCTTTCTTCACCTATCAATCATGATTTAACAAGGCGGTTTTCTTTTGGACTCGTGCTGCATCTCTTCTGGGCCCCAGGGCTCTATCCAGCGAAGCATGGCTGCTTGACTCTATGCAATCCAAATGATTTCTCTTTCCACAGACCCACTCCTGTGGCAACAAATGTCTCCCCATTGACTCATTCTCCTTTTTTCCTTCCACTGCTAACCAGTCATTTCCTCTCTATGCAGATAAATGGACTGGCAACCGTAACTCGTCACTTGCGTTGCTTTGGTAATCACTTGAGTTAAACTCCCTGTGCAATTGTTATTGTTTTCTTGTGTATTTTGCATCTATTGTTCTCTTCATAAAAGGCTGATATACTCAAACTCCATTATGATTTTCTGACTCCCATTTCCCCTTTAAGCATGAAAGATTCACAATTACTCAAGCAGTATAATTGAATTGAAAATTGAAATTGGCTTTCTCACTGTGTTGTTTTGTTTTAATGAAGTTCTGCATGATTTTAAGAGCTTGTAGGACAGGATCGACATTTTATGTATGACAGGAAGAGATCGAATGCCGACAGACTGAGCGTCGCCACACTGAATGTGCTCATTATGCGTCTGTCAATCAAAGCGCATCAATGTTTTAAAGCCAGTTTACACCAAGATTGACCGCAAATAGAGCTAAAAGGAGTGATATGATAAGCAATTGTTGACAAAATGGGAGTGTGCGTAATGCATATTTATACTATACCTGCCCAGCACTGTTTTATTACAAAAGCCTTCATCTGTATAGTCATAATTTATTTCATCTGCTTTGGACAGTAAAGCTCATGACCAAAGTATGAACAGGCCTTGTTGCTTCAAATGAATAGAGCTGCCAAAAAGCAGCAAAATTAGATATGAGTTTCTTACAAAATAGTTTTGTTCATTTGGCATTGTGTATGTGTGTTTTAGCAGGGCTGGCCAGCAGGGACCCAGCAGATCCTTATTCCCTCTTCATGGCAGCAGATGTCAGGCATGACCATGCACAATCCCAGCCAGCCTGTGCTGTCCGATTCACCCATGGGCTCTCTGCTCTCGGATAACACCGCCCAGCAGAACAGTAGCTGGAGGTCAGAACTGCCCCCACAGCAGTTTACACTTGCACTTTTACACCTTAGGTTCTGTTGCAAACTTGGATTTATTCAACCATCAAGTTTGATTTGTGTTGAAGCCTTACTGTGGTGCTGTGCTCGAGTATGAATGCATGTGGGGTTTGCTTTAAAGGTGAATCTCACAAAACCTGTCAAAAATATCACCTCAGAATAAAAATATTATTATCAACTAAAAAATGAATAATAATGATATAATTGTTTCTAATTAAATAATTATATAATTTTATAAAAAAGATTTAATTCATTTAAATCAATTAATATGATTTAATTATTGTGGTTAGTGTTTTTATAATAATAATAATTTAATTAAATTAAATAAAAAAGAAACAAAATATATTAAGTCACTATATATTCTATATATTATTATTATTATCATCATCATCATCATCATTACTATTATTATATATTATTAGTACTACAAAATTATTACTAGTATTACTAATTATTGTGGGTAGTGTTTTTATAATAATAATAATGATAATCATCGTCATCGTCACCATCATCATCATCATTATTATTATTTAGCTCAGAAGAGGAAAAAAATAAACAAAATACATTAGGTCTGTTTTTCTATATATTCTATTTTGTTATTGTTATTGTTATTATTATTGTTATTATTTAGCTCAAAAGAGAAGTAAAATTTTAATAATAATATTGTTTAAAATTAAAAATAAACCAAATACATTAGGTCTGTTTTTCTTTATATTCTATATATTTTCTATATATTCTTTATTATATTTTTTAGTAGCAGTAATAGTAGTAGTATTAGGTGAATTTCACATAACCTGTGAGACAAAATATGTCACCTCAAAGTAGGACAAAGAATTGTAATTAAAAATAAATAAATTATTAAGTTAATATTATTATATAATTTGCTGTCATTATCATTATTATTCTTAAGATTAAAAAAATCATTCTCAATACTGTAAGGTGAGAAGATAATGAGATATTATATATTTACGTTTTTTATGCACATTTAAATGACAAATCAATTATTTTAGTAATTTGGAGACAATACAGTAAAAACTATAAATTTAAGTTTGGTGAAATATGACCCGGCAGGTTCTTGGCACGTTTTCCTTGATTCACATATGATTGTTTGCATGATTACAGTGTTAAAAGCTTACGGCTGTACTTGTGTTGATGATGACAATGAATTTGCAAGTGTATTAAGTGTGAAAACAACTTAAAAGTAATGAACTGGAACATTGCACCCAACTGTTCCCAAATGTAATTCTTGTTAGCAAATAGCAAATCATTGCAGACTGACACTGTGACTTTGTTGCTGCTGATTGTAATGTGGATCAACATGCTGCTGCAGTGAAACCTGGATTCTGCCAACTGCAAATAGCTAATAACCAATTACGATTCTCAGAACAGCATGTATTTAATATACTCTGCCAGGGGTCGACATGGAGGTCAGTGCGATGGGACGCAGCAGGGCTCTGCGCAGGGGCGTAACGTGAGCGCACAGCCCTCCCACGCAGGGGCACCCAGCAGTCGTACACAGCAGAGTGGAGTGAAGAGGTCAAAGGGTCGACATGCAGAGAGCAAAGCCAGGTAATGCAGTTAGTGAGTCAAAATATGCCAAAGTCAATTCGTGCAAAATATGCCACTGTGTACTCAATTAAAATCATTTTTCTGTTTTTATGTCACAGACCCACATCCTCCCAGCAGCCGGTTTCTTCAGTAGCGCACAGCTGTGGTGATGCGTCCCAGCCCATCGTCATCTCTGATACGCCCAGCCCCGCCGTCAGCATCATCACCATCCACAGTGACACTGAGGACGAGGACGACAGGAAGTTTCCTCCTGAAAGGTGCAACATCACTTTCACATTCCAACCAAAACTCTTTATTGTAGTTGAAGTTTGGGATCAGGAAGATTTTTAATGGTTTTTAAAGTAGTCTCTTCTGCTCATCAAGGCTGCATTTATGTAATCAAAAATACAGAAAAAACTAATATTGTGAAATATTATTTTAATTTAAAAGAACAGTTTTCTATTTTAAAGCTGAATTTTCAGCATCATTACACCAGTCTTCAGTGTCACATGATTCTTCGGAAATCATTCTAATAGGATAATTTATTATGAATGTTGAAAACAGTTGTGTTGCTGAATATTTTTTTTTTGGAACCTGTCATACTTTTTTTGGGGGATTCTTACAAAAATAATGAATATTTAAAATTAAATCTTTTGTAATTAAACAGACTGCCGTTCAAAAGTTTGGGGTCAGTAAAATTTTTTCTTTCTTTTTTTTGAAAGAAATTAATACTTTTAGAAAGGATGTGTTAAATTGATAAAAAGTGATAAAAAGAGCAAAGACTTATATTGTTAGACAAGATTTCTATTTTTAATAAATGCTTTCTTTTTAACTTTTTATTCATCAAAGAATCCTGAAAAAGGTATCATAGGTTCCAAAAAATTAAGCAGCACAACTGTTTCCAACATTGATAATAAATCAGCATATCAGATTTCTGAAGGATCATGCAACACTGAAGACTGGAATAATGATTCTGAAAATTCAGCTTTGCATCACAGAAATAAATTATATTTTGAAGTATGTTAATTGAAAAACTCTTATTTTAAAATGCAACAATATTTTACAATTTTACTTGTTTATGAGCTTACCTTTATGAGTTTAATCATTTATTTAAAAACAAAAAAAAATCCTGCTGATCTCAAACTTTTGACCTCTTTTTTTCTTATTCATATTTTTCTTTGACTTAATTTTCATGTAGAAATATCTTTATATTGTATTTGTTTGTTTATTTGTTTTGTGTTATTTAGGATTTATATGTATTCAACATTTTACAAAAGAAAGAAAAGAAAATATGGTATTCTTAGTTTAGTAAAAAAAATAAAAATAAAATAAAATAAAAATAAATAATAATAATAACATTTTGACATAAAAAAAAACATATTAAAAGAAGTTGTTCAATATTTTACAATAACCCAGCACCAAAAATAATAAAAAACAGTCATTTAAAATGTCTTAATGGTCCAGTGTGGATCAAGATAATATTAATAAGCGTAACGTACACTGCTGTTTTAAAATTTGTGTTTATTAAGAACTTTAAATAATTAAATAACAATAAAATTAAACTAATAAAATTTATTATTTTATTCGGTAAGGATGCATTAAATTGAGCAAAAATAACAATAAAGACATTTATATTGTTACACAAAATTTCCATTTCAAATTAATGCTGTTCTTTTGAACTTTCTATTCATCAAAGAATCTGAAACTGAAACAAGAAATTGTTTTCAACACTGATAATAATTAGAAATGTTCCTTGAGCGGCAAATCAGGATATTAGAATGATTTCTGAAGGATCATGTGACGCTGAAGACTGGAGTAATGATGCTGAAAATTCAGCTTTGCATCACAGGAATAAATTACATTTTAAAATGCATTCGAATAAAAAAAGGACAGTATTTTATAACACTTTTTCCTGTGTTTTTGATCAAATGAATACAGCCTTAGTGAGCATAAGCGCCTTGGTTCAAAAGCATGAATTCAGATCTCTCTTCTTTTGTACAGCAGCTGTAGTGTGAACCAGCGTACAAACGTCATCAGCTGTGTGACTGTCCATGACTCCCAGGACTCAGACTCCTCCACCAGCACTCCTCTCAGCCCCAAATGCCTTCCCAACTTTATTGAGAACAACACACACTCCAAGTCTCTCGCTGTGGTCACGCCGTCAGTGAAAACGCAGCTCTGGGATGTAGCGTCAGGAGGTCCGTCAGACTCATTTTAACACCTAATCATCTAATCATGTCCATTCATGACACACAAGGCTTCTTACACCAAAACCAATCACAATTAAATGGCCATTTTAGACTTAACCAGGATTTTTGTTACTGTACCTTTTTGTGTTAATGAGCTCTGTTATGATTGGCTCATCTCTTTACATGTGAAATGAGTAAGAACAAAGTAGTCATATTATAAGTTTTTCATGGTTGTACAGATTTGACCCTTTAAGATTTTTTTTTTCTGTATTTCTAGAGCAAAGTACTAATACTTCTGGAAAATCAAAGAAAGGAACGGCCGCACAGTCCAGCGACAGGCATCAGAGAGCGGCATCGAACAGATCTCAGCCTCTCAACCTAAGCCAGGTACATCTGTACAGGTCGACCGCATGGTTGTTAAAGAATTTTAAAAAAAAATTAAAGTTTTGTGGCTTTTAGTCGGTGTCTGTTAGCTTTGAGGTCATGTAGAGTCAAAGGTTTGGGGTCAGTATGTTTTTTTAATTAATACTTTTATTCATCAAGGATGCATTAAATTGATAAAAAGTGAGAGAATAATAATGTTAGAAATAACATTAGAGAAATAACAATAGAGTATATTTCTATTTCAAATAAATGCTATTTAAACTTTCTATTCACTGAAGAATCCTGAAAAAAAAAAAAAAATAATAAAATAAAATATATATATATATATATATATATATAATGGTTTTAATAAAAATATTAAGCAGCACAATTTCTTTAAACATTGATGATAAAAAATGTTTTTTCTTTATTATTTTTAATTATTATTGGTTATCAGTTATCAATTATGGTTCTTATTATGATCTATGTTGTTTTTGGTGATTAATATTTTTGTGAAAAACTTTTTGGGGGTTTTTGTATGAAAAATATTCACATGAAATATTGGAAATTTTGTTTTTGAAATTGATTTTTTCTTAATGTCTTTACTGTCATATTTGATTAATTTAATTAATCATTGCTAAATAATTTTGTTAATTTTACTGTCACTTTTAATCAGTTTAATACAGTCTTGCTAAATAAAAATATTCATTTAAGGACCATGTGACACTGAAGACTAGAATAATGGCTGCTAAAAAATTCAGCTTCGCATCACAGGAATGAATACATTTTAAATATATTTTAATTAAAAAAATAAACCGTTCTTTTAAATTGTAATAATATTTTAGATTATTACTGTTTTTATTGTATTTTTTATCAAAGAAATTCAGCTTTGTTGAGCATAACAGAAAAAAATAAAGAAATAAAATAAAATACATAAATTAACTATTATTGCATTTTTTTGACTGGTAGTGTATCTGGCTCAACTTCCAGTTTGAGCAGGAAACACAACATCACATGAAAGAAAATTGTGCGCCGTACCATTTCTAAGGGTGATTTCATGGCAAACGTACATTTTTATGTATTTGTGTATTTTTGTTGGTGCTGTCAAATCGATTAATCGTGATTAATTGCATCCAAAATAAATGTTTTTGTTTACGTAATATGTGTGGGTACTGTGTATATTAAATATATACATTTATGTGTGTGCATTTATATATACTTAAATATATAAATATACATCGTACACACATATATTATGTGAACAAAAACATTTATTTTGGATGCAGTTAGTCGCGATCAATCGGTTTGACAGCACTAATTTTTATTAATATTTATCATTAGGTTGTTTTTTTCTTAAATATATATTTATGTGTTTGTATTTATATGTACTTATAAATATGCACAGTACACACACACACATATATTATGTAAACAAAAACATTTATTTTGGATGCAGTTAGTCTCGATTAATTTATTTGACAGTACTAGTTTTTACTTAAATATATACGTTTATGTGTGTGTATTTATATATATATATATATATATATACTTATAAATATGCACAGTACACATATATTATGTAAAAAAAAAAAAATTATTATTTTGGATGCGAGTAATCGTGATTAATCAATTTGACAGAGCTAATTTTTATTAATATTTATCACCAGGTTGTTGTTTTTCTTAAATATATACACTTATAAATATACACAGTACCCACACATATTATGTAAACAAAAACATTTATTTTGGATGCGATTAATCGCGATTAATCGATTTGACATAACTATTTTTTTTTTATATTTATCACCACGTTGTTTCTTTTCTTAAATATATACATTTATGTGTGTGTATTTATATATACTTATAAATATGCATAGTACACATGCACATATAATATGTAAACAAAAACATTTTGGATGCAGTTAGTCATGATTAATTGATTTGACAGCACTAGTTTTTATTAATTTTTATCACCAAGTTTTTTTCCCTTAAATCTATACATTTATGTGTGTGCATTTATATATACTTGTAAGTATACACAGTACACACATATATAATGTAAACAAAAACATTTTGGATGCAATTAATCGATTTGACAGCACTAATTTTTATTCATATTTATCATCAGGTTGTTTTTTAACAGCTTTTTTTTCTTAAATATACACATTTATGTGTGTGTATTTATATATACTTATAAATATGCACAGTACACACAGACATATATTATGTAAACAAAAACTTACTTAATCGATTTGACAGTGCTGATTTTTATTAATATTTATCATCAGGTTGTTTTTTTAGAGAAGTGATTCTTAATGCTTTTGATTCACTCTGTGTTTCATTCAACAGGCGCAGCAATCAATAATGTCGTCCCACGACCGTACAGGGGGCGGATCCCTGAGACGCCAGCCCACCTACCCTCCTACAGGCCCCTCCCACTCCTACAGGCTTCATGAAGCGTCTCTCTTCGGCTCTGCCTCCAGTCTGTACGCATATCCTGCATCTGCAGCCCTGGCCTCGGTGTCGCAGGCCGTGGACCAGCTGCACAATTCGGCCGCTTCCTCCTGTTCCTCTTCCTCCGGCAGGCACACGCGCACCGCCGGCCCGTACTCGGCCTCTCTGAGCCTCCTGCAGAAGAACAGTGCCATGGGCGTCATGTGTCAGGCTTCCGCTCCGTATCAGCAACAGCAGCTGTCCACACCGTCCTACCAGCGGTCTGCAGCATTTCCCCTCAGCCAGAGGAAACTCAACCAGTACCCGTACCTGTGAGGAGCAGCTGTCCGAACGTGTCCTTAGGTATATGGAAAATGCCAGGATGGATGTTTACGTGGACATGACATTCTAGCATCTTTTAGCTTATTTTAGTGTTTTATTTGCTTTAAAGCATTTCAGTGGAGCATTTTGGATCATTTCAAACCATGTCATAAACACAAAACTTTGAGCTGTTTTTTAACAGTTTCTTAAAATATCACCTGCAGAGAAGCCTCTGGATGTCTAGAAAAAGACATCACCTTAAAACACATCAAACTTCGTTTGACTGACGAAGGAAAAAAAACATGGCTGTTTGGAATAGCATACTATCATACTACTCTTACGATTTCTGCAGTATACAGTATGCAGGGGGAATAAATTTGATGTATTCCCTCTGAGGAATACAACAAAGTGAGTCATACTTAGATGACTACAATAAAGCACAGTGTGTAATTATGTATCCCACAATCCAACACACTTGATGTTAATTACTAGTTACTAGTCTTTCTTGACTTATTTGAATGGACTGACAAAAATTAAGATTTTTTTAAAACAAAATACTTCAGTTAAACATTTACCACATTTAGTTTTTTTATATTATTTTCACCATAATGCAAAAAATACATCTTATTCTCAAGGTAAAAAAAAAAAAACTATATATTGTATAATTATATTTAAATTCATTTAATTGGTTGAACAGAAAACACTTAAAATAATTTTTGTATTACTATTAAAATTTCTTATTCTCATTCTCAAGAAAAACAATATATATATATATATATATATGTGTGTGTGTGTGTGTGTTTTTGAGTTACTTTTAAAACTTATTTTAAAAATCATTACTTTTTTACTGCAAAATCTCCTTATACTCAGTAAAGACAACCTTCAACATTATTATATTATTATTAACATTTACATTTTTTATATTATTTTCTTTACAACTAAGCACCTTTTTCACCAACTAATTAATTCTTAAATTTAAGCTGGTTTAAAAAACAGCTTCAATTATTTCTTTACTTTTAAAACTTCTTATTCTTATTTTCAATATATATATGGTTCAAAAAACAGCTTAAAAGAATTTTTTGTATTACTTTTAACATTTATTTTAAAAAGCATTATTTACTTTTTCTGCAAAATCTCCTTACGCTTTAAGTAAAGACAACCTTCATCATTTTTAATTTTATTATTATTATTATTAAGATTTTACATCTTATGTTATTTTCTTTACAACTAAGCACCTTTTCCCCTACTAATTCTTAATGCCATAATGCAAAAATCTTATAATTAAATGGATTTTTTTTGTTTAAAATAGTTAAAAAAAGCTTTGCTTTTTTTTTGGCTTTTTTTGTATTACTTTTAAAACTTCTTATTCTCATTCTCAAGGAATATATATATATATTTGGTTTAAAAAACAAGGTTTTAAAAATCTCTTATGTTAAAAATTACTTTTTTTACTGCAAAATTTTCTTATGCTTTGGTTAAAGACAATCTTTGTTTTGTTTTGTTTTTTGTTATTATTATAAAGATTTTAATTTTTTATATTATTTTCTTTACAACTAAGCACCCTAAAATAATTCATTAAATTGATTTTTTTTCTTATTTTTTTAAGCTGGTTTTAAAAACTGCTTTTTTAAATAACTATTACTATTACTATTTATTTTAAATATTACTTTTTTATTTTGAAAATCCACTTACATGCTACATAAAGTGCAAAACAATCTTTTCCATTTCAGAACTGGCCATGAATATAGTGTGGTCATGTGACAACAGTGTGACACACTACTGTTTGAATTTTTATCATTGCATAATGCATTCTAATTTGCATACTGTTGTTTTAAAAATGCAGTAGGCTGTATGCAGTGTATAATGCACAATAAGCAGTATGATAGTGTTCCATTCCGAACAAAGCCCATGTTGAACTGTCACCTCTGAATAATGTTAGTAATATGTAAAACATGCCTTTTTTTAAATAACGGAGGAATTTAATTTAATATAGCAATTAGAGAATTATGTTTCTTAAATGTTTAAGCTATCTCTGGGATGTGCGTCAGCAGACGATGATATCTCCTAGAACGGCTAAAATGATATTTCTAAACGTTTCATTGACGCCTGCCCAATTATAAAAATGTGTTGAAGTGATACACAAGTGATGTCACTCTGACAGCGCTAAAGCGTTCTGTTGGCAGACCCAAATTTTATATTTGGGATGGTTACGTTTGCAACATATTTTTAAGTGGCGGCCGCACGACACAGGATGTCATCGCTGACTAGAAACTGAGCAAGCCAAAATACCAGGAGAAAGTGAACTAAAAATGATACAGAAGCAAATTTATATATTAAATTTATGCTTAGTATTATCATTAAACAGTCTTGTTTACTCAATCACGAAATAATCTTTTTTCATATATAATGTTTAATAAGTGACATTTTAATGCCATATTAATTTGACAGAGAGCTCTGTAGTTGCACACTAAATAATCAAGGTTTCGCTTTCAATATATTGTGCTTTATTTATTTACTGATGAATATGTGTGGAGTTTTAATGATGTATTTGTCTGTTTAACCTAATAATTGTGCTTTCATTTAAATCATGTAATTCTCTTTAACTTTGTATCATTTTTTACATTGATTTGAAAATATCCTCTTATTCTACTTAGCACTTACGTTTATTATTTGATTTGTACTTTATGTGTTTTAGCCATAACTTAAGAGTGAATTTGTCAGTGTGAACTGTCAGGACGGTTACATGTCATTTGTTCTGTAATGTCGCCAGCACAATATGATGTTTGGATGGAGTGAGTGGGTTTGTTTGTGTGTTCGTGTGTGTGTGTGTGTGTGTGTGTTGGATCTTGCCCTGCTTGCACAGTGAAATCAGAGCAGGACCTCACAGATTAGCTATTTAGCTAGTGCTTAAACAGATGGTTAACATGTTAGCTGTTCATCTCAGTTGATCTTAGAGCACTTTGTGTGTCGTACTGAGCTTGTCTCGTGAATGTTGCCGGGGTTCTTGGCTTTGGTGCAATGATGGCTGTGTTTATACTGTTTTATCACCATGATAAGTGGAGTGCAGAATAGATGAAATCACAATAAACTTTCATCCAGAACACAGTGTGTGAGTCTGATAAATCTGAGGCTGCAGTAGGCCGAGTGATGAATGAAGCCGCTTACTACACTCGTAGCTGTGGCTTTATTTTTATAATCTCTCTAAGGGGAGTGTATTTTGGTGATAATCCATTGTCGCTGCCATTTTTAGAACCAGTTAGAACCAGTTTTCCCACTGGCACTGTAAGAAATGATGCCTGTGCAGACAGGTTCGAACTTGAGTAAGTAAATAAATTAAACTATGGACAGTGCTGCTGCTGTGTGTGGATGTTTCAGCAGTGTGACATTGTGAAAGGACTCACAGTGGGCTCCTGGCATTGACACACATCTGCCAGGTGAAGGCTTGTGACAGACGCCCTCCCTGCAGCGCTGTGACCTCTGCAAGGGTCGCCCAATGATAGTGGCACCCAGGAGGCCACGCGCTTGTAAACTGGAGTGATAATCTATGAAGCGCTAAAACAAAGCTGCGTCGGATCAAGGTCAAGACACAGCGTGAGGAGTTGCTTGTTGGTTTCACAAGTGTTCCTGTTCCTGAGAGTACAAACTGTAAAACAGCTTAATCCTGAGCCATGACCCAAAATGTTCATATAAAATACATTGCACCTGTTAAAGGGGTCATCGGATGCTAAGTTCACTTTTTCATGTTGTTTTGAACATTAATGTGTGTTGGCAGTGTATGTACAAATCTACCCTATAATGATAAAAATCCATGCAGTGGTTTTTAATTAATCTGTAAAAATAATATCCCCTTTTTCAAATTGAGCCGTTCTCAGATGCCTGTCGGTGTGGCGTCACACCCACAGAGGCCGCTCCCACGATAGTTGATTGACATGAGCTTGTACCTTAGACCAGCTGTCACAGTCCAGTAACTTTCCATGTTTTGATGCCAGAGCAGGGATGTAAGTTAGACAAGAATATTTCCGATTGAGGTGTTGTGTTGCTGGATGTAATAATGAACATAGTGGTCGTCATTTACTCCCGACATCTGAGCCGCTGAAGATGCAGTAGATTACATTTGTTTGTGAATGGAATGCGGCTCCCGATCTACATATATCCGTCTATGTTCATGCGAATCATTCATGATCCAGCTTCACTTACAGCAGAAGTGAGTATAAGCGTTTTTTTATGAATCTTTGCAATCGCCTTTCCTTATAACGTGGTAGTTAGGAAGTTTAGCGGCTAAACGCGGCTAATGTAAACAAGACCGTCTTTTCCACAGAGAGAAGAGAGGGGCGGGGTGAGCAGAGCTCATTTGCATTTAAAGGAACAACCCCTTAGAATGAGATGATTTTTGCAAGAGCTGATTTTGACAAGGAAAAAAGGGTGTTGTTTTACACAACCATTGAGAATTTTTAATCAAAGTATATTAGAGACTTTTCATTAAGACCCTAAAGAATCATATCAACTTGTGGAAAATGGGCATCCGATGACCCCTTTAAGTACAGTCAGTCTTACCAGTGGAACCCACACGAATTCGCCAAGCTGCTCCCTCTAGTGGAAAAATAATGTTAATAGTGTAGTGATTTATGAAGCACCGCTGACATGGAAATCGTTTTCAAATCAAGCAGCTTTCTGTTGTTCAACGTGACAAATTTGCATGAGTAACTCGAACTCATTTCGAAAAAAATGACCTTTTTCGAAGATTCCTAAATGACTGGATTTCGCCCGGGAAATTCGCTGAAAAACAACGGTAAATATGACTACAGCTTTACATTTAAAAAATAAGATGACTTATTAGAAGAAAAATCTTGTTTTTTTTTAACACTTATCGACGAAACCTGTGGCATGTTGATCACCATAAAAATAATTTTTCATTCGGTCCTCTTTTTCTTTATTTCTTTTTTTTCCAATAGTGTTGCATTTTATGAAGCACAGTTCACATGGAAATCCCTTTCAAACCAAGCAGATTTCTGTTACTCAACGCGAAAAATGTGTCTGGGAAAATATTTTGTCCTCATGAAACCGCCGATTTTATAGATTCCTAAGTCACTGGATTTTCCCAGGGAAAATTCGCTGAACAACGGTAATTTTGACCACAGCTTTACACTGAACAATTAAAACCACTATGTGGCATCTTGATTACCATAAAAATGAATTTCCATTTGTTCCCTCATATTGTCAATATGAGTGTTTTATGAAGTAACGTTACAGCTCACATAGAAATCGCTTACAAACCAAGCAGCTTTCTGATGCGCAACACGACAAATCTGCGTGACCAAAATATGTTTGGGGAAAATCGCTTGTCCTCATATGAAATCTCCGATTTAGTAACGTTAGATTCCAAAATCACTAGATTTTGCCCGGAAATTCGAACAACGTTAAATATGTCCACAGCTTCATACGTTAAACATATCGACGAAATCTGTGGCATGTTGATTACCATAAAAAACAGTTTTCTGTTGCTCCAACGCGTCAAATTTGCGTGAACAAGATGAAACAAGGTGAACATTGCGAAATGTGTTTGGGAAAAATATTTTGTCCTCATGAAATTGCCGATTTTGTCGTTTCCTAAGTGACTGGATTTCGCCTGAGAAAACTCTCTGAGCAACGGTTAATATGACCACAGCTTTACATTGAAAAAACGAATAAAACGACTTCGTAAAAGAAACGTTTAAGAAAATTAACCATGATTTCACTACAAATACAGCCAAAAAATGTTTACTATAGTTAAACCTTGGTAACCACAAACTGGTTTTGTTACATAGTTCAACCATAGTATTAGTAGTAAATTTGGTTATACCCCTTATGAAAATGAACCATGGTTTTGCTACAAATAAAACCAAAAAAAAAACATGGTTACTACACCTAAACCAAAACTACAAATTAACCATGGTGTAGGTATTCTAACCATAGTTCAAACATGGTATTTGTAGTAAAACTGTGGTTTTACAGATGGTAATCAGTATGCCAAAAAACATGGTTACTACACTGTTACTATAATGAAACCATGGTTAATTTTCGTAAGGGACAAATGGTAATAAATAATACAAAACACGGTTACTACACTTTTACCATAATAAAACCATGGTTAATTTTTGTAAGGAAAATTCTAGGTGTAATACATTAGGCCAAATCGTCGAAATCTGTGGCATGTTGGTTAAAATTAATTTCTATGTATTCCTCTTTTTTTTTATCTACAGAACAGTAATACACAAGGAAAAAGTGCAAATTCATTTTTGTGGTAATCAACACTCACAAATTTAGTCGATTGACAACGTATTGAATCCGGAACTTTCCTCAAAGAGGTCATTTTATTCTTTCAGTCTTACAATGGAAGTAAATAGGGAGCGTTTGTGAATATTACATACTTGCTGTTTCAACAGTATAGCCCGAAGAAGTAAACTATATGTGTGTTTAGTATTGGCATTTTCTATGTAAAGTTCTAATCTAATCTAATGTAAAGTGCTTTAATATAATTCTAACTACTTTATAAATTAAGCCATGTAATTATATTCTTCAAGAAAAATTCTAAGAAAAAGAGGGAGGAGGGTTTTTTTAATCAACAATGGCATGCTAATTGAGATCTACTTGCACTGAACCCTGAATATTCCTTTAAAGGGACAGTGCCTTAAAAATTACATTCAAAAAGTAAAATACTTAAAGGGTTAGTGCATTTCAGAATAAAAATTCTGTCATTAATTACTCACCCTCATGTAGTTCCAAACCCATAAGACCTTCGTTCATCTTCGGAACACAAATTAAGATATTTTTGATGAAATCTGTGAGCTTTTTGACCCTGCATAAAACAGCAACACAACTGACACATTCAAGGCCCAGAAAGGTAGTAAGGACATCGTTAAAATAGTCCATGTGACATCAGTGGTTCAACCTGAATTTTATGAACCTATGAGAATGCCTTGTATGCGCAAAGAAGTCAAAAATAACAACTTTATTCAACAGTTTCTTCTCTTCCATGTCAGACTAATTTGTGTTCCGAAGACAAACAAAGGTCTTACAGGTTTAGAATGACATGAAGGTGAGTAATTAATGACAGACTTTTCATTTTTGGGTGTCTTTAAGAAGACTAGGAAATGTAGTGCATGAGTTGCATGGACTAGTTTTAGTGGTTTTTAAAGCATAATAGTGTAAATCACCACCTTCTTTGTGAAACATCTTTGTGTTTAACAGACTGAATAGAAGAAAGAGAGAGTTTGAAACAACTTGAGTGAGAGATTTTTTGTGTGAACTACCTGCAATCTATATTTAAATGAACTGGTAATTGTATGCACTCATAATAATATAGATTAGGAAACAGAAGAATATAATATGGAGCATTGTTTTCTCTATCCATACTGAGCCTAATCAGTCGTTCCTTTCAAATCAAGTTGCATTTGTACATTATATGGTAAAAATGCTTGGAATTCAGCGTTGTTTACATTTAAATGAAAGCGCTGTATGTGATGAGCCATTGCTGAAAGGTTACGTTCCAAACGGCCAACAAAAAACCAGTATACTTAAATGAACAAAAGCCTGCGTGATGATGCATTTCACAAACAGCAGATGAATAGTAGTGTTTATTCAAACGAGCACCATTCTGAATAAAACAAATTCATCATGTCCATGTGTCGAGGAGGCATAAAACTCTACCCTCATGCAAAGGTCACTGTAAAATGTACAGGTATCTTTATTGCAGAGAAGATCAAATTCTTTTAAATGTTTACGTCTTTTTATTCTCTGTATACTCTTATTATGTCTTATTGCACCCTCCCCTTTGATATATTTTAGTATGTAACAATTTGCATCTCGTTTCCCTGGTTATTGTGTCGTGATCGTTTGGTTATGGTTGGCTTTCTTGCTGCGTCCGTAAACATCATTTACAATAATAGGTCCGTAAGAGTCACCATATACATCACACGTCGGTGTCACTTCATGTACCATTCTCCCATAGAAAATCAAAACGTTTTAAAAACCGTATCGATAAAAAAACAACACCAGCGAGGAAATCGAACTTAAAAATGCAATAGTGTGCTAGATCATGAGAGAGTCTCGCCGATAGAAACCCCAGGAATGAATGGCGCCAATGTCCCGCGCATTGTTCCTGTGCATTCCCGTTCGTCGAAAAAGTCGTTACGCCATCGTCCCGGCATCGCAACGCTGTCTTATGCAGGAAAAGGCGCTTGGAGCCTGAAACGCGTTCAGTCCGACCTCATACGGTCGTGACGCGCATCACCACCTCGCGGTTGGTGGCGGTCCCGAGCCGCGTGTCGCTGGGCCGCAGCTGGCTGAGGATGTGGAGGATGGTGTAGCCGCAGTGGTGGTTGAGGATAGTCCTTAACCTGCGCACTCGCTGGCCCCCCCTGCTGCCGCTGGCCAGGCCGTGCGGGTTGCTGCGCGAGCCGCGACTGCCTGCCTTACTGCTGGAGCTCACCGGGTCTCCCAAGTCCTTCGACTTCTCATAGTTCAATACTTTCCACTGTTGGTTTACAGCTTGCCATCGCTTGAAGATTCTATACACGGATGAGCCCTCGTGGATTATAAGGCCTGCGAGGAATTAGAGATTAGTGCATGTTACTGATCCATCTATAAACATATGGAAATTCTCTAAAGCTTTACAATAAGCTTTACAATAATTTCTCAATGCACTAGGTATCATGAACTAACAACATTTCTATCCTGACAACTCTCTGAAGATTTAAACATGGTATCGGATGTGACAAAGTGAATGCGTTTGGTCTTGGTGGAATAGATCTGCTATGCTGCTGAATTGCTGTTGTTGCAAAGCAAGTGCAGGAACTTGCTACTGCCAATACATATGCTGATATGGTGCTGCCAGTATTTAAGACATACTGCTTCTGCACAAGTAGCATACAGGTGCATCTCAATAAATTAGAATGTCATGGAAAAGTTCATTTATTTCAGTAATTCAGCTCAAATTGTGAAACTTGTTTATTAAATAAATTCAATGCACACAGACACTAAACTAGTTTAAGTCTTTGGTTCTTTTAATTGTGATGATTTTGGCTCACATTTAACAAAAACCCAACAAATCTCAACAAATTAGAATACTTCATAAGAACAATAAAAAAACATTTTTAGTGAATTGTTGGTCTTCTGGAAAGTATGTTCATTTACTGTATGTTTTCAATACTTGGTAGGGGCTCCTTTTGCTTGAATTACTGCCTCAATTCGGCGTGGCATGGAGGTGATCTGTCTGTGGCACTGCTGAGGTGGTATGGAAGCCCAGGTTTCTTCAGCTCATCTTTTTTGGTCTCTTGTTTTTTTCATTTTCCTCTTGACAATACCCTATAGATTCCCTATGGGTTTTAGGTCTAGTGAGTTTGCTGGCCAGTCAAGCACATCAACACCATGGTCATTTAACCAAGTTTTGGTGCTTTTGGTCAGCAGAAGGAAGCATGAAGTGCTCTAAAATTTCTTGGTAAATGGGTACAGTGACTTTGGTTTTCAAAAAACACAGTGGACCAACACCAGCAGATGACATTGCACCCCAAATCATCACAGACTGTGGAAACTTAACACTGGACTTCAAGCAACTTGGGCTATGAGCTTCTCCACCCTTCCTCCAGACTCTAGGACCTTGGTTTCCAAATAAAATACAAAACTTGCTCTCATCTGAAAAGAGGACTTTAGACCACTGGGCAACAGTCCATTTCTTCTTTTCCTTAGCCCAGGTAAGACGCCTCTGACGTTGTCTGTGGTTCAGGAGTGGCTTAACAAGACGAATACGACAACTGTAGCCAAATTCCTTGACACGTCTGTGTGTGGTGGCTCTTGATGCCTTGACCCCAGCCTCAGTCCATTTCTTGTGAAGTTCACCCAAATTCTTGAATTGATTTTGCTTGACAAGCCTCTCAAGGCTGCGGTTCTCTCGGTTGGTTGTGCATCTTTTTCTTCCACACTTTTTCCTTCCACTCAACCTTCCGTTAACATGCTTGGATACAGCACTCTGTGAACAGCCAGCTTCTTTGGCAATGAATGTTTGTGGTTTACCCTCCTTGTGAAGGGTGTCAATGATTGTCTTTTGGACAACTGTCAGCTCAGCAGTCTCCCCCATGATTGTGTAGCCTAGTGAACCAAACTGAGAAACCATTTTGAAGGCTCAGGAAACCTTTGCAGGCGTTTTGAGTTGATTAGCTGATCGGCTTGTCACCATATTCTGATTTGTTGAGATTTGTTGAATTGGTGGGTTTTTGTTAAATGTGAGCCAAAATCATCACAATTAAAAGAACCAAAAACTTAAACTACTTCAGTCTATGTGCACTGAATTTATTTAATACACGAGTTTCACAATTTGAGTTGAATAACTTGTGGATGAATTAGTGGATGAATTAGTATATGGACTGAATTAGTATATGTAGAAATTTGCAAGATCAAATCATGCTTAAAAAAGAACATTTATTCATTCAGTATATTTAATATTTTAACTACTGTATATACTGTATATACTTATCTACTATATTAACTTTTTGTAAAAGGTACACGTCCATTCACATGTATTATGCAAATGTATATTAGGGGTGTTATGATTCAAAATTCTCATAGTTTAGTTTGTAATGCCAAAAGCCTATCCACCCTTTTCTTCCCGTAATAACGGGTGCAGCCATTTGTACATTTTAAGGGTCTGGTTTTCAGTCTCATCCTTATTTTAATGTGTTATCTTAGGTATGAGCACACTAGTTTGTAGTGCAAACAGTTTTACTGTTTACTACTGTTATTCTTGTCGTTTTTTCTCTATAGCGGTTAATGAACTGGAAGTCTTGCCCACAGGCTTATTTCCGCATTGAAGATTAAGGTGGATATGCAAATGTATATTTAGGGGTGTAATGATTCAAAAATCAGTTTTTTAAATGGATGTATCTGTGGTGTTTTGCTTCTCACCTATGCACACAATGTCCATGAAGCCGTACATGCCGTAGCAGATCTGGAAGAGCAGGTCCTGGCGCTGCCACTTGGCAGACGGGCTGAGAGAAGACCAAACCAGCCACGAGATACTGGCGATGAGGAAGAGTGAGCCCAGGATAATGGCGGCGATCTGCACCTTCTCAATCACCGTCAGAGAAATCGCCTGCCACTGATACACACAGCATTAAAAAACACCATGAGATGGCATCTTCTTGCTTTGCTACTAGGAGCCTATAAATAGACACGCTAGCCAGTGCTTCGCCCTGACCCAGATACTTCAAAGTTTGAGGCTGATGCTTTACCTGCAGCGGGTTCTTGGTGCTGATGGCCAGGACTTGGTACTTGAAGTAGCAGAGCTCACAGCTCCACGAGCCTCTCTCGCTGATCCAGCGAATCAGGCAGGGTTGATGGGTGCAGCGCACGGAGCCGTCGCAGCGGCATGGGCTCAACAGCTCCCCCTATGGGCAAGGGAGAATGAAATCTAATGACCAAAGAGTCAAAAAAGAATCAAAAATTACCCTATCTGTCTTGAACCATAATAAACAGAGTTCAAGAGCTTTTTTGAAGCCGCATTTAAACTGCATTTTGAAAGTTCAAACTCGGGGCACCAAAGCAGCCCATTATATGGGGAAAAATGCTGGAATGTTTTCCTCAAAAAACATAATTTCTTTACAACTGAAGAAAGAAAGACATGAACATCTTAGATGAAAAGGGGTTGAGTACATTATATATGAATCTTTTTTTTGCAAGTGGACTAATCCTTTAATAAACTTGCGACTTATAGTGGACAAATGCTTAAAATGAACGACTACTAGTTGACCAAAAAAATCTTTAGTCGAGGGCAGCCCTAATAAATACTATAACCATAACTAAACCTAACTAAAATTAAAATGATAAAATAAAAGGAAATTCAATACATTAATAAACACTATAATTGTATTTAACCAATTAGTGTGAAACCCACTCCTTCCCTTGTGATTTTCAGAAGACAACAAATCTACAAAAGCTGAATGTAACATTTTTGAAATCATTTATTTAAAAGCCATGAAAATAAGCTACATTCTGTAAAATAAATATAATGAACTACACAAAAAGTATTTAGAACTTCTCCAGCATATTTTATAATGCCCAAAAATCAAAGTTCACCTCTCATGGATGTTATCACATCAGCATCAGTCACTTTACTGAATATTTGCTGACTAAAAAGAAAATAATTATTATCTTACAATCCATCTGTTTTCAGATCCACATCATTTGAATATCACAAAATCGATGTCTGTCAAAAAATACCATGCACAATACAAAGTAGTATTTATATCAAGCAGAGGTCTAAGAAATGCACGCATTTCTTAGAAAACCCACATTACTACATGCTTTCACTACAGCATCACTTTCTGACAGAAGCGGCTTCAACGTGCTGTCCATCAGAAACCGTAATATACCTAATTCATAACGCATGTCAATTCTCCACCCACCAAAAATGAAAGGCCATCCTTGGTGTATATTTTTTTCTTCTTTCAGACTAATACAATTGGAGTTATATTTAAAAACATTCTGATTCTTCCAAGCTTTATAATGGCAGTGAATGGGTGTTCAGATAGGGCTGGGCGATAAATCGATAACGATAATTATCACGCGATATAAATTTCCTTGATAACCATTAACAAGAGCTTAATAAATGTTCGATATAGTCAACTGGACTAGTCATTTGAAGTGTGCCATTCGGACCGTTTATCCGCCTGACTCAAAGTTCAAACTGATGAGACCATGACTAAACAGCGCTTTGAGATCCAGTGTGAAGCGCTTGATTTCAGTGAAGAACACAAACAACTGGGTTTATAGTCAGATGAAACAGCGCTGATAAACAGGAGAGACACTGTGCCCATCAATACAGTCAGAAGGCTGTTTAATCTACAAATCGCCATAATTTACCATAGATTTACTGTAGAAGCACTAACTGCACCATGGTATTGTGTCAGAAATGTGGGTATTCATGTTGAATTTTATTTTATTATTAATGTAAACGTATTAAATGTATTGAAGGAGGTGTAATGGAATATAATTACAGTATTTTCTGTGATTAAGCTATAGTGTTTATGTATTTGTACTAAATGTATTTAGACTACTGTTTTCATACAAATACACAGAAACCATATTACATTTTTACCATGGTATTGTGGTGCTATATTTGTGGTTTTAACTGTGATGATCAAGATGTAGGTGCTACTATGGAAAATCAATGGTTAATTAAAAAAAAAAACTCAAACATTCAGAATAATTAAATTTCATCATATAAAAATAAGGTTGCTTGATTTTTTCCGATATTGCTGATTTTGATAATGAACATAAATCTATATCTACATCCTAACTCAAGCTATTATTAAATGTGTATTTCTAAGAGACATAAAACTTTATATTATTATTAATGTTATGAGGCAACACAAACCTGTTTCTTGATTGGAAACAATATCACTCATTAGAACACGTAGAACTAAGAAATTATTTTTTTCTTTTTTTTTTTTATTGATTTTGTTAAGGAAAATGACTGGGAAAGTTTAAAGAATTCAAAAACATGAAGTGTTTGCCATGTTCTGACTAGAAAGAATAATTTAAAACCACAGTTAATTGACTTGTTTTTACAACTTTCACATTGGAGCAAAAATCTGCCTTTAAACTTGAATGTTTAAAGAAAATGAAAAATATTGACATTTATATTGTAATATTTATCGATATTGACTGATATGAAAAAAAATTAGCAGGATCAATTTTTTTGTCCATATCACCCAGCTCTATGTTGCATTTTTTAGGTCCAATAAAGTGCATCCATCCATCATAAAAAGTACTCCACACGGCTCCCGAGGGTTAATAAAGGCCTTCTGAAGCAAATCAATGCGTTTGTGTAAGAAAAATATCCATGTTTAAAGCTTTATAAACCGTAATTTTTAGCTTTAGTTCTGGTGAGAATATGCAAGTCTCACATTCCACACTTCTCACTTACGCTACACTGAAACGCCACTGTCTTGTAAATGCGCATACAACAGTTAGCGGAAGCTAGAGATTACAGTTTATAAAGTTTTAAACGTGGATATTTTTCTCATACAAACACATCAATTCACTTCAGAAGGCATTTATTAAACCCTGAAGCTGTGTGGAGCACTTTTTACGCTGGATGGATGCACTTTTTTGGACTTCAAAATCTCAACACCCATTCACTGGCATTGTAAAGCTTGGAAGAGCCAGGACATTTTTTAATATAACTCCAATTGTATTCGTCTGAAAGAAAAGAGTCATATACACCTAGAATGGCTTGAGGGTGACTAAATCATGTGGTGATTTTCATTTTTGGGTGAACTATCCCTTTTAAAGAGTCATCGGATGCCCATTTTCCAAGTTGATATGATTCTTTAGGGTCTTAATGAAAAGTCTATAATATACTTTGGTTAAAAAATCTCAATGGTAGTGTAAAAAACACCTTTTTTTACCTTGCCAAAATCAGCTCTGCAAAAATCATCCTGTTCTGGTCGAGGCTGCTTTAAATGTTAATGAGCTCTGTTCGTCCCACCCCTCTCTTCTCTCTGTGGAGTGACGAGCCTGTTTACTTCAGCCGCATTCAGCCACTAAACTTTCTAACTAATAGGCAAAGATTCATAAAAACCCTTATACTCACTTCTGCTGTAGGTGAAGCTGGATCACAAATGATTTGCACGAACATAGACGCATTTATGTAGATCGGGAGCCGCATTCCCTTCACAAACAAACGTAATCCACTGAGTAAATGACGACCATTATGTTCATTATAAAATCCAGCACAACACAACACCTCAAGTGCTCAATTTGAGATATTCTTGTCTAACTTACATCCCTGCTCCGGCATCGACACAATGGAGGTCGGACTGTTACAGCAGATTTCGGGCGGGTCTGAGGTAAAAGGTCAATTATCAATTATCGTGGGAGCGGCCAGACTGACAGACATCTGAGAATGGCTCGATTTGAAAAAGGGATATTATTTTTACAGATTAATTAAAAACCACTGCATGGATTTTTATCATTATAGGGTAGATTTGTACATACACTGCCAACACACATTAATGTTCAAACAACATGTAAAAGTGAACTTTGCATCCGATGACTCCTTTAAGCAATTATTAAAGTACTTAACCATTCCATTCCTATTTCATTTCTTTCAGCGCTACCTAACACAGATGTCGGAGTCTCATATAATCACGTGACCATCTAGTGGGATCACAGCACATCTGCTTATACCCACAATCCTGTGACATCTGTTGTCATCTAGAGCCGTGGGTAAGAGAACACACACCTCAATATCCATTCATGACCGGACGCTGACACACGCAGTGTTGTGGTCGAGTTGATTTACGTAAATGAGATATTACTCATGAACCCATCCGCCGTTACAAACGCTAAATCGATCAGGGACACAGCGAGCTTCATGCGGCTGCTGACGTGAGCTTTGGACTCCAGACTTATGAGCGTGTGTAGAGGGACCGGAGGATCTGAAGAGTATGCAGTTAAAAGACAGGTGAATTATTCTGGCCTCTGCTGCTCCAGACACTCAATCAATACACACTCTCAAAGTCCTGCAGTGGGGGACGCGCTCTGCAGGTACAACACCCGCTCTCTGGGTGAACTGTCGGGAAAATGCTTTTTGAGAAATTTCATTGGAACAGAACTGGCTCTTGCATTCTGTCGCTATGGTGCATTCTGTGCAGTTGCTAGGCTGTTGTCAACAAAAGAGTAGCTTTTATGGCTCCCTTTGGTTTTTCGCCAAAATAAAAGCTCAGTGGTTTAACAATTGAAGATTAATTAAAGGGATAGTGCACCCAAAAATGAACATTCTGTCTTCATTCTCTCACCCTCATGTTGTTCCAAATCTGTATGAATTTCTTTCTTCAGCTGAACACAAAAAAAGATGTTTTGAAAAATGTAACCAAACGGTTTTGAAGAATGTGGGCGACCAAAAGGTACCACATGACAAAAAATTTCATTTTGGGTGAACTACCCTTAAGACAGCCATAAATATTAGTATTTAATCATACTGTTGTTTTGAAATAATAATAATAATATCTTTTACAGTAAAATATTGCAATAGTACTTTCATAACTTATCATTTACATTTGTTACTATTTTAATACAACTACTACGACCAATAATAATAATTATTATTATTATCATTATTAATTTTTTATAAATACTGTTTCATAAAATTTTATTTTTTTGTTTTACAGTAAAATATAACAATAGTTTTACTTAACATTTACATTTTTTATTTTATTTACTACTACTACTACTACTAAGAATAATTATAATAATTATTATTATATTTTTATAAATACTATTTCATAAAATTGGGGGTAAAATATTTTGATAGTATTATTCATCATTACATTGTTTAATACATTAATATTACTACTACTAATTATTAGTAGTAGTAGTAGTAGTATTTTTTAGAAATACTTCATAAAATTGTATTTTTTATTTTAGAGTAAAATATTACAATAGTAGTCTTATTTACATTGTTTCAGATTTTACTACTACTACTACTACTACTACTTATTATTATTATTATATTTGTTATAAATACTTTTATAAAATGTAATATTATGATAGGATTACTTAACATTTACATTGTTTATTATTTTATTTAATATTAAAACTAAATGATATTAATAATACCGTCATTATATTTTATAAATACTATTTCAGAAAATTGTGTTTTTTATTTTACAGTAAAATATTACAATAGCATTACTTATTTACATTGTTTAATATTTTATTATTAATACTAATAATTATTATTTTTTAATATTATTATATTTTTATAAATGCTGTTTATAAAATTGTTTTTTATTTTACAGTAAAATATTACAATAGTATTACTTATCATTTACATTATTTATTATTTTATTATACTACTAACTTTTATTATATTTTTTATTTCTAATTTTAAAAAATGCAAATCTTTTTCCCCAAATCTTCAAATATTTACTTACTTATTTTACATTTAACATGGTCATTTAACAATAATAGCAATAATAATAATGGCAATAATGATAAATATTATTATGATTAGTAGTAGTAGTAGTAGTAGTAAATAAAACGTTTTAAACAAAATAAAATAATTATAACTCTCACAATATTTAGAGTATGTAATTATTGTATATAATTTATGATTTCATTATGTTATTGTATGTAATTATTATGTATCATTTTAATGTCGTTATAAACTTTAAAAATAAATTAAATAAATAACAATTACAATTTGTTTTTTAAATCCAATTACATTTTATTTTGATTAATATGTTCATTTATTAAAAATAACAGTAGTTAAAATATTAAACAAAATAACAAAGTAATAAATATTACTATTGTAATTGTGTTTATGCAAATCCTTAAGCCGAATATGAGCCTGCATCACTAATAATACAGCATCCACCACAACAACTGACAGTGACTGTGCTAGATATATTTAGTGAGAAACCGTGAATCAACTAACATTACAGATGCATTTTGAGAACTGCCAAAAGAACATTCAATAGACAGAAAGTGAATAACAAGTGGAGTATGAAGAACAGGATGTCCAACGGGGGGCAGAGATACAAGACTGTAAGATTGATGTAATCTCTAGAAAGACCGCAAACAAAAGAAACACTGAACGCCTTCTTAAGTACTCAGGTACTGCGGCATAAAAGAAGAGAAAAGAGGAAAGCAATCTGCGGTCATTAATTGCATCGATTCGTTAACTGTGGTACCAGCGTGTCTAAATGCAATTTTGAGATGTGACTAGAATGAGAAGCACTTTAAGCTTCATAATCACTACTGATTCGAAGGAGAAACACAGATTTATAATGTGTTCATCTCAGTTTGTCTGATAATCACAGAAACAGGCCAATAAAGAGATCAGACTTTCGCTAGACACTACTGAGCAGTGAATTCAGCAAGTGAAATACAAACAGTGGGATCCAAAAGTCCACAATGAAAATATGAAATACTTTTAAATGAATTAAAATATCACTTGTAATTATCACTTATTATAAATAAATTAAAATGTAAAAAATAAAATAATAATAATAACAATAACAATAGTATTTTTAAAAAAGCAATTAAAATATAATTAGATAATGCATAATATTAAATAAATAAACAGTAAACATTAAATAATTAATTCAAATAACAATAACAAGAACTGTTAAAAAGCTTAATAATCACTATTGATTACCAAGAGAACAGATTTATAATGTGTTTATCGCAGTTTGTCTGATAAATACAGAAACAGGCCAGTAAAGGAAAAAAAGCTAACAAAAAATCTAAATTAAAACGTAAAAAGAATTAAATTGTAATTAAATAATAAATAATATTAAATGAATAAATATTAAATAATCATTAATTTATATAAGAAGAAGAAGAAGAAGAAGAAGTGTTTTAAGCTTAATAAATCTAAGCTTAAGAATCTGAGAAGAAACAGATCTATAATGAACATTATCATGACAAAAAAAAATCTGGGATGTCTTTACATTTATTAAAATGCAATTATTAATTATTATAAATCAATTAAAATGTAAAAAAAAATGAAATTAAATGTAATTAAATAAAAAATTATATTAAATAAATATGAAATATGAAATATTCATTAATTTAAATAATAAATAATAATACATTATAATTGCAGAAAAATTCTGGCATGTCTTTAAATTTATTAAAATGTAATCAATTCAAATATATATAATATAAATCAAATATAAAATGCAATGGAATAATAAATAACATGATATAAATAAACTTTAAATATTGATTCATTTAAATAATAATAAAAGGAACTGTTTTTACCTTAATAATCACTATTATTTCTGAGGAGAAACACAGATTTATAATGAACACAACACAAAAAGGGATCTCTTTAATTATTATAAATAAATTAAAATGTATATAATAAATCAATTAAAATGTATATAATTTAAATTAATTTTAAAAATTTAATTTAAATTAAAATGTAATGAAATAATGAATAATATTATATAAACAAACATTAAATATTAATTAATTTAAATAATATTAAGAGGAACTGTTTTTACCTTAACAATCACTTTTGATTTTGAGGAGCAACACAGATTTATGATTTGTTCATCTCAATTATTTTGATAGACACAGAAACAGGCCAGTAAATAAATAAATAAATACAATTTAAAAAAAAAAAGTCCACAATGAAAATCTGGGTTTTAAATGAATTACAATGTAATTATTAATTATTATAAATTAATTACAATTAATCCATTTTAATTCAATAATAAATTATATTTTAAAAAATAAGTAATAAGAAATAAATAAATACAATTACAATAAAAAAAATTAAAAGTCCACAATGAAAATCTTGGTTTATAAAATGTAATTATTAATTATTATAAATCAATTAAAATTAATGCAACTTAATTAAATAATAACAGATATTTTAAAAATAAATTATAATAAATATTATTTTATTTTAATATTTAATTAATACATTTTATTGTGGAAACAAATAGAAAGTTTGGGATTTTAGACATTTTAAAACTAAGTTATTGATTAAGAAATATTGAAGATTCTGTACTGTTTCTAGGTCACTAGTCACTACTTAAATGATTACACATGTGACACTGTTCACTGTATCTCCTTTTTACAAAGGGTTTTTCTTACTAGAACAAGATGTTCTTTGTAAGATCTCAAATAATGCGAGGAGACGATCTACGATTTAGACCAGATTAGCTTCAGTGTTACTGTCAATAAAGCTGTCATTTAAAGTCTTGTACTGACCAGTTTTGCATCAAATTAAAGAACATAAAACAGAAGGCTTTTTACGTTTGAACCCTGCTGTGTCCTGTACATTTCCCATCAAGTTCTCCAGTACAGTTGACATCACGAGTCTGTCCAATCTGATCAATGTGAGCATTACGATAAGTGGACCTGGATGAGTCATACTGTGCTTTAAAGTACAGCCTGTCCTCCTCTTGTTGTTTCGGTGTATCGCGCTGTTATCCGAGATCCAAGGCCAGATTTTGTTTAGCCGAAATCAAACATCAGTAACAGAAGCTCTCTCCGTCTCTACATCTGCAATTAGCGCTCAAGTCATTATCCGCACACAGTAATCATTGACAAAAAGCACCGTTCTGCGTGTGAAAAGAGACGCCGGCATCATTGCAGATCACCGCTTTGGCGCTAAAGTGGAATATTTCAAAAAACCTCTCAGCTTAATCTGATTAGAGCTCGTATCCAGAACAAGCACATCAAAACAAATCAGTTTTACATTTTCCATAAGCCCTGACAGATCAGAAAGCTGACTAATGAGGACTGATATCCCATCTCCTCCCTTCAGCGCGCCAGTCAGACTTACAGCAACGAGGACTATCATTCCTGGAGCTATATATGTTTGCATCATCATTTATCTATATACTGTAGCTTTAAAATGTGATTCATCGGGTTGTAAGTCAGTCAGCTGAACTGTAAATAGTGACTAGTCAATCTGGATGACAAGCGACTAAACAGCAGAGTTATCATAGTTAAAACTAAAACCATGAACTGTTGTTACGCAAAATAAACATTAATTGAAACAAAATATGAAATATAAAATATGAAAACAACGTGACGTCATTATGCACCCAAGCTGTGAGTCAGTGAGCCTTAAATGGTGACTAATCAATCTGAGGTGCATTTCACAAAAACAACTGTGGTCACAAGTTCTGTCATTATTACTATTTGGAAACCATAGTTAGCTAAGAATGACTTTGGGAAGCGCACCCCTTTACGACAAGAAACTAAATATCAGAGTTATTATAGTTAACTAAAACGAAAACTAGTGCTGTTTAAAAAATCCTCGACTGGAATGTGCCCGTGTCCATTAACCGCCAAAATACCGGAAGTGGCGCATTCCACGGACGAGAATCAATGAAACACATTTTTTAGACCGTTTTCCAAGGCTGCCCAATGTTTTAAACCCATTTAAAAAAATCATAAAGTAATCATTAATCAATTAAATAAATGTTTAATATACATACAAGCGTCACAGCGCGGATCCATTCACACTATCATATTGTGACTGTTTGTTATCATTTACGTGTGTGGAGCGTCTCAAACGCCATCTTTGTTAATGTGGAAACGCAATGTGCGCCATTGCGCCAAGGCAAATCGTTTATAAACCTACGCAAACACAGGAGACGACATTAGTATCATTTTCAGTATGCTAATTAGTGATGGGTCGTTCTTCAACGATTCGTTCAGTTTGAACGAATCTTTAATGTGACTCGGGAAGAACGAGTCGTCTCGGGCAGTGATTCGTTCAGTCGCGCATGTGCAACATCCTATTAGGTTCTGTACTGGAATTAGTTCACCTGTTTCGAGTCTTCGGGTTTTTGGAGTCGTTCGTTGATCTTATGGGGCTGTCACGTGATGAACGAACGACTCAAACCCGAAGACTCGAGAGATGAACTAATCAATTCTCTTTCCGGCTCAGACTGCATTGGTTGAGCTTATGGGGCTGTCACGTGATGAACGAACGATTCAAACCCGAAAACTTGTCAGATAAGAGGTGAGGTGAGCTAATCATAGACTAAACACCCAGGTAAACAATGAATTCATCTTTTCTGTTTCTTATAGGATTATAGTTTTGTCTTGTTTGTAGTGTGATCAACGTTTGTGTAAGCAGTAGATGTGTTAGGGAAGTAACACGTAACATTTTAATTATATTTTGCTAAAATGAACGAAATGACTCGAAAAAAAGATTCGTTCATTTTGCTGAACGAGACTCAAAGGTCCGAGTCACTAATGCTAATTTTCAATATGTTCGTCGCGATTTCAAAATAAGAGCTCAAACCTTCTCTCAGTGTTTACACGTTTTGATGTCCACATATTCAAGAAATTACAGTGGCTGTAGTATCTGTCTTTAAGAAATGGCCAAGTATTAAAGATTAAGTGGACATTTGAGTTATGTTGTTTAGTTGACATTAAACAAGGATTAGATCGCGTAGTAAAATTTAAAAAGAATCGTCAGGCCGTCGGCGCCCTCTGCAGGCTTTTTGTATAATGCATAATATACATTAGCTCTATTGTTTATAATACATTATGTATTTTAACAGTTTTGTTCACTAAAATCATATGATTACTTGCTTATATGTATTTTAAAGTAATAAGTAATTTTAAAGGCTATTTTTTTGCTGAGGTCTATTTTTATTACCATAAAAAATTAATAACTCGAGTAATCGTCAGAATAATCATTTGTTGTAATGGATAATGTACATTAGTTCTATAGTCCTATTAGTTGTTTATAATGTTACATATTTTACCCATATGTTTTCTAGCTGTTGATACTTTATTTAAACTAATTATTATTGCCTCATTTCTATTATATATGTATATAAGTCATTTTAAATGCTATTGTTCGCGTAGGTCTGTTTTATTACCACAGAAAAATTAATTATAATTATCCAATTACTTGATTAATTGTCAGAATAATCAACAGATTACTCAGTTATTAGTGACAGCTCTAACTAAAATCATACATTTTGTTACTTAAAAATAAAATAAAATATAGAAACCCTTAAACTTTATTTCAGGAAGGTGATGACTTAAAATGCCTAAAACTATAATAATTATGTGGACATATTTAAATAAAACTTGAAATTACAAAATAAAAATGACAAAAACACAACAAAATTACTAAAACTTTTTCCAACATTTAAATAAAAATAAAATCATACATTTTTGTTACTTAATAAATTAAAATAAAAAAAATAAAAAAATCCTTAAACTTATTCCAGCACTTTAATGTACTAAACTAACTCAAACTAAAACAATGACATTTCCAACATAATAAAAATTACAAATACACAACAAAATTACTAAAATGTTAACTCAAATTTAAATAAAAAAAAAACCTGAGAATGTAAAACCAATTCAAAATATTTATAAAAACTATAATAGCGTCTTGACTGTAAAATAACACTGTTAAATAGGTGTGACCTCAAAATCAGGAAAAAAATATTTAAAAAAGTATTATGTTCTAAATATTATATATTGTTTATGAAATATATAATTGTTTTTGAATGATTTTAAGACCCTCCAAAACAGAATCAGGCAGAGGTAAAATATCTATAATAATATGTTTGAATTTTTGATTTATTTATTTGTTTGTTTGTTTATTTTATATTTTATTTATTCATTCGTGTGTTAGAATACAGCTACTTATGAATTTGTTCTATTCTAAATGACATATTTTTGGTTGTAGTTTTTTTAAATGGCCATATATTGAATTTTTTTTTTTTTTTGGTGTTTTGCATAAGATCATACAGGTTTGAAATGACATGAGCATAATTAAATGACAGAATTATAATTTTTGGGTGAGCTATCTCTTTAATTCTGCCAAACGGTGCAGTTATGATGTTCACCAGCGGGGACTAATGACCCTTTGATCTAACGAGGTTAATTCTTGCAATTCTGATTCAATTGTATGTTAATGAAATTAAGGTCAGCGAAACAATATTACAACTATGAATGACAGATCTTAAAATGCCTGAAAGCGACCTCCTTATGCCTGTATTCCAGCGGCTGTTTTTCTTGTCTGTCCGGCACTTTCAACAGCTCATTACACCATTTACCTGAGAGGCAGGTTTACACTGAAATGCATCTCGCTTTGAAAATAGACACCGAAGCTGACATAATCAGATGGACTGCCAGATGGATTGTGTTGGTACATCGCTAACATCTTTCCATATTAGCTGATGTCTACGGCTAACTTGCAGCAGACGAGCTTTACAGGTTTCGCACATCTGTTGTTTCTCAGCTTGGCTGCTGACCAAACATCCATTCTGTGTTCCGCCTATACCATACAAATACAAACACGCACTGATTTATCCATGAGAATCTGATTATACTAATACAGACATTCAGTTCACTGGATGACGAATCAAGCAGGAAGAGAAAACATCACTCAGAGATGAAACAACAGCTATTTTGCTGCTAATAATTTGACAATTAGAAAATAAACTGTGTTCCATGTTATAATAATTTAATGATCTTTCCTGAGTCTTATTTTTCTCTAACATTTCAGTCTTGCAGACCATGTGAATCTTGCTCCTGGCCTGCATGAACACAACAGTCTTTGCATTGCAAATGAATTGGCTTCAGGCTGCCCTGAGCCTTTAACATCCGCTAGGATCTATACATTTCCATACAGAACGTCATTGAAATATCTACAGCTCATAAAAAAGCAATAGAGAGGTTAATTGGGTGGGCATATTGAACCTCTAAATCGACAGTCTCCAATGGCATACCTGTAAACCCATCAAAAGAGAAATGCATTATTAGCCTACATGCTGCCACTGCTCTTTGTTCCAGATGGCGTGATGGCGAGCTAAACATGCTGCCAATACTTGCCAAACAATTTCTGGTCACTTATGTAAAATTAAGACTCACTTTATATGTTTAACATTTACAGTAAGCAAGCAGTGCTACAGAACAATGCTAAATGCATAAACACAATGTGTAGAACTAAATAAAATGCATATTATGCACATAATTATGCAGCGTTCATGTTGCTATTTATTGATATTAATTATTAGACAACAAATGCTTCAGATATTCTGCTTATAATATAGTAGAAATGAGATAACTTGCTTATTTTTTGTTGTTGTACATTAGAATTGAGTAATGTTACCACTTGGGTGTTCATGCAAGTATTTTTATATAAGTACAAAATAATATTAATAATATTTAATAATATTAGACAATTAATATTATTGGACACCATGTATGTAATGCATAATTATATTGTTGAGCTGTTTACAGTTATGCTTTGTCGTTCATAGTATTATTAGTAGTATTAATCACATTTCAGTGTTCATGTAGGTGTATTCATAAATAAGTACTAAAAATATTATTGGACAACATATACTTATTGCATAATTATTTTGTGGAGCTATTTACAATTACACATTGTTTCTATTATTCTTTTTTTAAATCACATTTCAGTGTTCATGTAAGTGTGTTAACATAAATAAATGCTAAAAATATTTTTGGACAACATGTACTTATTGCATAATTATTTTGTGGAGCTATTCACAATTGCACGTTTTTTCTATTATTATTATCATTTTTATTTTTATTAATCACATTTCAGTGTTCATGTAAGTGTATTAACATGAATAAATACTAAAAATGTTTTTGGACAACGTACTTATTGCATGATTATTTTGTGGAGCGAGTTACAATTATGCATTGTTGTTCATATTATTATTATTATTATTAATAGTATTATTATTAATCATATTTCAGTTTTCATGTAAGTGTATTTAAATAAACACTAAAATATTATTGGACAACATGTACTTATTGCTTAATTATTTTGTGGAGTGAGTTACAAATTAGGCATTGTTGTCCATATTATTATTATTATTATTATCATTATTATTATTATTATTATTATTATTATTATTGTTATATTAATCACATTTTAGTGTTCATTTAAGTGTATTTACATAAATAAGTATTAAAAATATTATTGGAAAAAGTACTTATTGCATTATTTTTTGTGGAGTGATTTACAATTATGCATTGTTGTTCATATTATTATTATTATTATTATTAATATTATATTAATTACTTTTCAGTTCATGTAGGTGTATTTACGTAAGTACTAAAAATATTGGACAACCTGTACTTTTTGCAAATTAATTATGCATTGTTGATTATATTATTATTATTATTATTATATTAATCACATTTCAGTGTTCACGTAAGTGTATTTACATAAATAAGTACTACAAATATTTTTGGACAACATGTACTTATTGCATAATTATTCTGTGTAGCTGTTTACAATTATGCATTGTTGTTTATAGTATTATTTTTAGTATTTATAGCCACATTTCAGTGTTGATGTAAATGTATTTTCATATATATATATATATATGAAATAATATTATTAAAGAACATATACTTAGTACATAATTGTATTGTTGAGCTATTTACAGTGATGTATTTTTGCTCATATTGTTAATAATAATAGGCCTTATAACATTTTTGTGTTTATATATATGTATTTAAATAAATAACTAAAGGTACTAAAATATTATTGGACAACGTACTTATTGCATAACTATTTTGTGGAGCTGTTTACAATTTTGCATTGTTGTTCAGATTATTAACCACTGAACGTTCATAAAAAAAAAAATGAACAATGAACAACTTGTACTTTGTGTAGCTGTACATACTGTAGTAATTTACTACAGCAACAATAACATGTGCAACATGGCCACTGCATTGCAATGTACCACTAAGACATCCATTTAAAATGCTAAATATGAGCATTAACGTGAAGAAAACACACACAGGCGTTGTTGTTGTGATATAAAGCAGCGTTTGTGTACCTGCTCGGGCCCTTGGAAGCAGATTCGACACTGAGGTGTTCTCATGCCGCTGCCCGTGCTGCTGGAGAGGCTGACCGCGTCCAGGCCCGCCTGCAGTTTCGGGTCTTTCTCCTCGAACGCCAGACTCCTGGGCCTGGGGTCGCTCCCGTAGTATTCTTCCTCGTCATCGCGGCTGGAGCAGTCGACGAAGGGCGGCCATCCGCAGCCGCCCATCCCGAGCCCCCTCATGCTGTTGGATCGTCTGTTCGGCTCTGCGTCACTGTCGGACCGTCTAGAACCGGATCGCATGAAAACCAGCACCTTCAGTTCGTTAAAAAACATGCGGATCCGGTTCTTGAACATGTTTGACTACATGTGTATGTCGTATGGCTGAAGTGATTTTTTTTGTAATGTTTACGAAAGGAGTGATTGATTTTTATTAATTTATATATAGGTGAATATTATTATTGTTGATGTTTTTATTAGTATCAGTATTGTTGTTTTTATTAGTATTATTATTATTGTTGTTGTTATTGATCCCGTCAGGCCTATTATTAATATTTTATTCGCCAGAAACGCAGTTGCTACCCTAAAGTCTCAGAGGAAAGTGTCCAAAGCAAAGGTAATTGGTCAGAAAATCTCAGGGCTTGTTATTTTCCCTCTGATGGCATGTATGTGCCTGTTAGGGCCGATGTTGTTTCTCTGTTACAATCATCACAGGGCGCGATCATGACTATAAAAAGCCTACGGTATTGCAAAAATGCATTGTTCCAGCTCTAAAGAGATGTAATTTTCATAAACTCCCAGCGATCCAAAGCCTGGACGCGCGGATGAGAGACAAGGAAGATGCAAAATGGCATTTCAGAGCGTTGCTGCCACATACAGTCATCGTCGGACGATCCTTCAGCATAAAAACATAATCCAAAAGAGCTGGAAGTTGGATTCGGACGCAATCCTATAGTTTTGTTTATTGTTCATCAGAGGCACCATGACGAGGCTTTCACATCATTTCCTTGTGCATCTTCCCGTCGACATATTCCAACGCCGCCTCCCATCCCGAACGCCGAGCTCAGAACAATCCATTAGGTTGGTGTTTTAAAAACAGCAAGAACGATGGCAGTAGAAGAGCTGGGGGGAAATGCCAGCATCTTGTCTCCATTTGAAGTTCATCACCATCCCCCTCCCGGCCCGATATGGTTCCTCGCCACGTTCAAAGGAAGATGGAGCTTCGAGAAAGGAAAAATTAAAAGGCACCGCGCGCCGCTTCGCCTATTTTCGTTCTTCGCAGGGTGTGATAGGCAGTCGGAGCGGCTGATGCCGTGGATCGTACTGTGATGGGGATGCTGATGCTGATGCTGCTCCCCTCTGATTCATCCTCGAAATGGACGTTCTGCCGTGCGCATCAACACACGGCCCTTGTTTCCAAGGCGCGCTCTCGCCCAATCAAAATGATTCATTTACAAACGTCTCGCTGCCGTGCGCGCTCCTGCTCCATTCTCCCGTGGGAGATTCCAACTATGCTGAATTTTGACGGGCGCCGCTGTCCGAGGTGCTGATCTCTCGTCGTGACGTTTCCCCTACGTGTCAAAGAGACGCGGGAAATATAAATGAGCTTTACGGGTCAGCACCTCTTGAACTCTGCAACACAAAGCAGAAGCATACAGTTGAAGTTTAATGGTAAAACTTCTGATTATTTTACCAAAATAAGAGGGGTCACACAAAATGCATGTTATCTTTTATTTACTACTGATCTGAATAAGATATTTCACCTATACCTATAGTACATATAGAGAAAATAATAGTTGAATGTATAAAAATGACCCCGTTCAAAAGTTTACATACGCTTGATTCTTAATACCTGAATGATCCACAGCTGTTTTTTTGTTTAGTGATGTTGTTCATGAGGTCCCACAGCTCCAATTCGTTGGGTTTTCAGCATTTTTGTGTATTTGAACCCTTTCCAACAATGACTGTATGATTTTGAGATCCATCTTTTCACACTGAGAGACTCATATGCAACTATTACAGAAGGAGAAACGATGCATGAAGAGCCAGGGGGTGAAAACTTTTGAACGTGTACATTTTTCTTATTTTGCCTAAATATCCTACCTTTTCACATTTAGTACTGGCCTTCAGAAGCTACAGAAAATACTTGCATGTTTCCAAAAGACAAATTCAAATTCAAAAAGTTTTCACCCCCTGGCTCTTAATGCATCGTGTTTCCCTCTGAAGCATCATTGAGCGTTTGAACCTTGTGTAATAGTTGCATATGAGTCCCTTAATTGTCCTCAGTGTGAAAAGAAGGATCTCAAGATCATACAGTCATTGTTGGAAAGCATTCAAATACACAAAAATGCTAAAAAACCCAAAATTTGTAGGATCTAAAGGATTTCTGACTGTTCAGAACAAACAAGAGACTCATTAACAACTATCACTAAACAAAAAACCTGGATCATTCAGGTAACAACACTGTATTAAGAATCAAGTGTATGTAAACTTTTGAACAGGGTAATTTTTATAAATTCAACTATTATTTTCTCTTGTGAACTATATGTAAACGTCTTTTATGTGAAATATCTTATTTAGGTCAGTACTAAATAAAAAATAACGTATTTTGTATGATCTCATTTGAACATTTTGCAGATTCTGCAAGGTGTATGCAAACTTTTGACTTTAACTGTATTTGTGAAGATATTTCATATTATAGAACTTTATATTTTGCCTATTAAAAATGTGATAGGGACATGGAGATGTTCTGCATAACAGGATTGACCCATATAACGACGTATTCATGGCTTTAGCTGATGGGTCAGCACTCTAATGCAGTTTATTGACTGAGATTCTTGTCAATTTCTGCCTTAGCTGGGCGGCTCTAAAAATTGATCTTTTACACTCGGCCGTTGCATTTATTGCACGCTGTGTTAAGTAGCTAGGACCTGGAAGAATGAAGTGACAATTGTTTCTTTCGTTACTGCCTAGTTGATGTACTACTAGTTGGACTACTGATACAGATTTACAGCTCACTCTAAAAGGTACACTACCAGTCAAGAGTTTTTGAACAGTAAGATTTCTAATGTTTTTAAAGAAGTCTCTTCTGATCACAAAGCCTGCATTTGTTTGATTCAAAGTACAGCAAAAACAGTTACATTTTGAAATATTTTTACTGTTTGAAATAACTGCTTTCTATTTAAATATATTTGAAAATGTAATTTATTCCTGTGATCAAAGCTAAATTTTCAGCATCATTACTCCAGTCTTCAGTGATCCTTCAGAAATCATTGTAATATGCTGATTTGATTTTCAAGAATTTTTTTTTTAATTACTATTATCATTATTTCAAACAGTTGAGTACATTTTATGTTTTCAGGATTCTTTGATGATTGGTGATGATTGATGATTGGTCATTTTTGACCAGGAAAACTACAATTTGAGGGGGAAAATCTGCAAATAAAGGTACAAAAATATCACCTTTTTAGGAAGAAGTTGTTAGTCCCTGTGTGAGCATCGTAAGTTGGGTCACAACATGAGGGTTAAAGCAATAGTTCATCCAAAAATGAAAACTGCATCATCATTTACTCACCTTCATGTCATTCCACACCTGCATGACTTTCTTTCTTCTGTGGAAAACAAAATACTTTTTGATGCCACTGTACATGTAAACACATTCTTACGTAACTTTGATCAATTCTTTGCAGTTATAATGGACAGTGAGTCTGATCCCAGTTGGCACTGAACTGTCAAAACAATTCTTTCTGGTTGTACAGATCAATCTCCAACAAATCATTACATTCATATTGTTGATTTATTGTTATAGCATGACTATGCAGCACAAAGGCATATAGTGTGTCCGTTGTGCACATCAATAATTGAACTTTTGCAAAGTGAGTGGACCCTCGCACATACATTGTGATACACTTCCTGGGAAATATTTATATGATAATGTTTTAATACCTGGCTCTCAATGGTGGACACTAAAGGAACAATGCAAACACAATCGAAACCAGTACTGATATACTGAAAAAAAGACGTGAATGTTTTTATTATTATTATTTTAAGTGCCCCTATTATGCCATTTCCATTATTGCCTTTCAAGCCGAAAGTGTACGGTAAATAAAACTTATTGTCTCCCAAAATAAAAAAAAAATCGACTCTGTATGGCCTAAATGAGTCATTAGTAATTAGAAACCCACACATCTAAATAATTCCTGCCTATGTTCTATGTTGGCCGGCCAACGGACCAATCAGAGCAGAGTAGGCTCACGGAAAGGAGGGGTTTAGAGAGACTGAATCTTTGAACTGCTTTGCAAATGGAAAATGAGGTGATATTAAATGCATAGAGAAAACAAAAGTGTCTTTTGACCTTGCATGCATGTAAACCTATTGTAGGAGACTCCCAAACAATATTAAGAGCCTTAAACAAGGCATAATAGGGGCATTATTTTAATTAAAATAATTATTTAAAAAGTAATTTAACCCTTTAACTGTCACCATCCCCTCTGTGGTACGCCTAAGTTTACTTCACTATATTATATATAATATAATAAATCCTATTCTAATCATGACAAACTATACATCATTGGTAAGGTCTAAGACTCCTAAATAGATATTTTACCATATTTTTGTGTTACAAATTATGTAGGAAAAGTAATAGATTAATATATGCCAAGAGTGCAACTTAAAAAAAATCTACATCATAACATGAGTTCTGACCTTTGTCACAAGACTTTCTTCGTCGCCTTTTTCCATATCACGTTTTAGAAATCATAAGAAATTATATATCAGTTCAAAACTTAAAATCTCAAAATTCATCCTTTGAAAGGCATTTTAAAATCAGACATTGCATTACCAAGGAAAATGTACATTAAAATCATATTACAAAATGTTTTCATTCATGAATTATAAAAATTTAAGTTTGGATAGTGCATTTTTATGTCTGTGTTCAAAAATGGGAGTGACCGTTAAAGGGTTAAATTATAAAGTAAAATAAAATAAATTAATAATCTATTATTAACATAATAATAGTACTATATGTATATAATAATATTACCATGTGAGATTATATATTTAATGTTTTTTAAAGGCTGCATTTATTTGATTAAAAATACAGTAAAAACAGTAATATTTTGAAGTATTATTGCAGTTTAAAATAACTTCTATTTGAATATATTACATAATGGAAATATATCTAATATATTTATTTATTTGATCAAAAACACAGTTAATACAGTAATAGTGTGAAATATTATTACAGTTTAAAATAACTTCTATTTGAATATATTACATATTGGAAATGTATGTAATATATTCATTTATGTGATCAAAAATACAGTAATATTGTGAAATATTATTACAGTTAAAAAAATGTATTTGAATATATTACATATTGGAAATATATGTAATATATTCATTTATATGATCAAAAATACAGTAAAAACAGCAATATTGTAAAATATTATTACAGTTTAAAATAACTTTTCTATTTGAATACATTACATATTAGAATTTTTTGTAACTTAATTTATTTGATCAAAATACGATAAAAACAGTAATATGTGACCCTGGATCACAAAACCAGTCGTAAGCTTTTCATTGATGTATAGTTTGTTAGGATAGGACAATATTTGGTCGAGATACAACTATTTAAACATCAGGAATCTGAGGGTGGAAAAAAATCTAAATATTGAGAAAAATATAATGTATATTATATAATGTAATATAATGTTCTTAACAATGTATATTACTAATCAAAAATTAAGTTTTCATACATTTACAGTAGGAATTTTACAAAATATCTTAATGGAACATGATCTTCACTTAATTTCCTAATGATTTTTGCCATAAAAGAAAAATCAATAATTTTGACCCATATAATGTATTTTCGGCTATTGCTACAAATAAACCCCAGCGACTTAAGACTGGTTTTGTGGTCCAGGGTCACATATTGTGAAATATTTTAATTTAAAATAACTTTTCTATTTGAATATATTAATCTATTTGATCAAAAAATACAGTAAAAACAGTAATACTGTGAAACATTACAAATTAAAACATCTTTTCTATTTGAATAGATTACATATAAAAAATGTATGTAATATATTAATTTATTTGATTAAAAATACAGTAAAAACAGTAATATTGTGAAATATTATTACAATTTAAAAAAACTTTTTTATTTGAATATATTACATATTGAAAATTTATGTAATTTATTCATTTAATTGATCAAAAATACAATAAAAACTGTAATATTGTGAAATATTATTACAATTTAAAACAACTTCTCTATTTGTATATATTACATATTGGAAATATTGTAGATGATTGTGATTTTATCATCAGCTGTTTGGACTCTCATTCTGACGGCACCAATGCACTACAGAGGATCCATTAGTGAGCAAGCGACGTAAATTTCTCCAAATCTGCTCCAATGAGTAAGCAAACTCATCTACACCTCGGATGGCCTTAGGGTGAGTATATTCTCAGCAGATTTTCATTTTTTTGGGTAAACTATTTCTTTAAGCTTAGTCTAGACCACTTAAGAGTTTAGAAAGTGCACAGGTTGGCTTGTCGCTCCAAACACTATACCAGTGACCTGATGCTGACCAATGGGACTGTGTGGTGCGTCTCACACAGCAAGGACACAGTACACGCTCGATGCTCGTTTCCCACAGACAGTCCGGCTGGTCCGTCTTCATTTGCACTAACAACATGCATCTAGTCTGTTTCATTATTTATGCCACTATTGACCCGCTTGTCTCCCCGTTCAGATGGGAGAGATTTCTCTTCCTGTTTGTCTGACTGGATCAGCATGAGGAATCGCAATCAGCTCCATTATCTGTCCTCATCACGGCATTCGTCATAGCAGATAACACCCCGTAGGTCAGGATGCAGAGAGAGACGTTTTCCCATTGCTGATCATCACACTCCATATGTTGCACTTCTACATTTAGGTCTTTGCTAAGGATGCTTCTCAAAAATCTCATAGACCTTTTGCTATATCGGTCGCTAGACAGGTGGTCAGACTGGTTTGTGCATATGGACACTCATGGAAAGGAGTGAGAACTGGCAAATGTCCCAACACGGAGTCCAAGTGTGCTGACAGGATGGGGGGTTCGCTTTGCTGAGCATGTCTAAAATCCCGTTGACCGGAAATTCAAGGAAACCAGACACCTTACAAAGCACATTCTACTTACATAAGCGACCGACAGCACAGAAAGACAAAAAATAAGCCTTTAGGAATTATTTTTATTTCAAATGTTATTAAAATAAAAACACAAGCTCCATAAACAGTCAATTTTGCATCTAATTTAGGTGCAGAATTACCCCATGATTTACTCACCCTCAAGCCATCCAAGGTGTATACGACTTCCTTCTTTCAGACAAATACAGTCAGAGCTATGCTAAAAAATGTCCTGGCTGTTCCAAGCTTTATAATGACAGTGAATGGGTGTTGAGAATTTGAAGTCCAATAAAGTGCATCCGTTCATCATAAAAGTGAAAAATATAAATATATATATATATATATATATATCCATAATCTCAGTTTGTCCAGCTTTAATATAAAAATGCATTGTTGTTCCATTCTAAATTCAGCTGTTGTTTATCCATGAAGTGCTTTCAGCTGTGAACCTTTCGATCTATTTGTTGTGGCCACTGGCAATAATTATTGATGCGCTGAAGCTCATCAGTGCAAATGTGGTGATATCTTGCAAATGATAAGGTCATAAGATGCAGCTCAAAAACTCAAGTAGAGAAAGGCATCATATGAAGGATACAGCAGGCATTTAATTTACGTTTACATTTATTAAAGCAATAAAACTGAGCCTGTGGTATGAATATAGTTGCTTCTGTTCACAGTGTATCACATCCTCTATTTTATTACTTCAACTTTGTTTAATATATTCAGTCTGAGGAATCATGCACGACTTCAAATGTTGTGATTTTGTATGAACCAGTGATATTTTGACATTATATACTGGTATTTTTTAATATGAGCTTTTTTTTCTATATTTTCAGTTCATTTTAAATTTCAGTTTAAAGAGATAGTTCACACAAAAATGAAGCCATTCTAGGTGTATATGACTTTCTTCCTTCAGACGAATACAATCAGAGTTATATTAAAAAATGTCCTGGCTCTTCTAAGCTTTATAATGGTAGTGAATGGCTGTTGAGATTTTGAAGTCCAATAAAGTGCATCCATCTATCATAAAATGCTCCGGGGGGTTAATAAAGGCCTTCTGAAGTGAATCGATGTGTTTGTGTAAGAAAAATATCCATATTTAAAACTTTATAAACCGTAAACTTTAGCTTTCTCTAACTGTCGTATGCATGTTCACAAGAGAGTACAAAACGAGGATTTGTAAAGACAAATGTTGGAGGATTTCAATATCGGCCAAGAGGAGACTGATTTTTCTTTGCTGTAAACAAAACTTGGTTCTCACGAGACTTGCATATTCTCATCAGAGCTACGTCTTATGTACAACGTCATCCGTTGGAACAACACTTTCTTGTAAACAGATGCTACAGACTACGATTTACGAAGTTTTAAATATGGATATTTTTCAGTTTTATGATGGATGGACGGATGCACTTAATCAGACTTCAAAATCTCAACACCTTCACTGCCATTATAAAGCTTGGAAGAGCCAGGACAGCCGACTGTATTCATCTGTATTCATATACACCTAGGATTGTTTAAGGCTGAGTAAATCATTTTTAGTTTTAGTAATTTTGTCATGTGCTTTTGTAATTTTTTTCCCCCAATATATTCAGTTTGAGGGTCTTCAAATGTTCTGATTTTGCATGAACCAGTGCTGTTTTAGCATTATTTCTATACTAGTATTTATTATAATTTGAATTAGTTTAATTTGTGAATTTTCAGTTGATTTTAAATTTTACTTTAGGTTTTAGTAATTGTGTGACTGTCATTTTTACTCATTTTTAATGATTAAATATTGACAATTATATTATTATTTATTTTATTTCTCTTTTAGTTGTAGTAATTGTTCTATTTGTCTATTTTATTTACATTTTGATCTAATATTTAGATTTTATTTTATTTCAGCGATTTATTCAGAAAACGATTTTTAATAGATTTAACTTTAGTTAACAATAATAACACTGGTACAAACCTGACATGTGACCCTGCACCACAAAACCAGTCTTAAGTAGCACAGGTATATTTGTAGCAGTGGCCAAAAATACATTGTATGAGTCAAAATCAATCGATTTTTCCTTTATGCCAAAAATCATTAGGATATTAAGATCATGTTCCACGAAGATATTTTTTAAATTTCCTACCATAAATATATCAAAACTTCATTTTTGATTAGTATGCTTTGATTTGGACAACATTAAAGGTGATTTTCTCAATATTTAGATTTTTTTGCACCATCACATTCCAGATTTTCAAATATTGCAAAGCATTTAAATCAATGCAAAGCATTTATTCAGCTTTCAGATGATGTATAAATCTGACCCTTACAACTGGTTTTGTGGTCCAGGGTCATATATATGTTTGGATAGTGGATTACAAACACTACATGCACAGAATAAGCTCTAAAAGCAAAGCTTTTACCTTTAGACTGGGCTTTGCTTTATGGATCCTAAGCCGTATTTAAATGCAGCATTTTGTTGTTTTTGTTCCAGTGGGCACCACATGGGGGCAGTGCATTTTGAGGCACTTGCCTATTACCACCTTATAAAACCTTCACCCATGATATAAAAGCACTACACAACCATGGGCACAATACAAATCAGCGGACACACAGCATAAAGCTTAGTGTTAATGCTGGAAGTTGAAGTGGGGTATTACTCTAACAAACTGTTTACCTCTGAGAGACATTACAACAGCAAATTTACTCTTAAAGCAACCTAACAGTGTTTGTCTCTCACTAGGGGAGCATTCTCTAAGATAACGTTGTTTGAATATTTTTTTAGATCTAGTATGAATCATTTTACACACTCCTACAATCCTACACAAGTTGCATAATCTAAATATAACAGCCTAGTGTAAATTGTTCACAGGAAAGGGAAAAAAAACCCTTAACACTGAATACAAAATAAGGAGCTGGAGACAAAAACATCCTCAAGTCTTTTTTTAGGATTATCCTTGTGTCAAAATGGATTATTAGTTGTGGGGGAAATTGATGTACCTCTAGTGCATATAAACACAATATGAATGTAACACCTGTTGTTGTCAGTGATTTCTAGCTAAAGGAATGACAGCGAATGACAGTTAGCTTTGATATTCTAATCCAGTGGTTGTCAAGTGATATGTTGCGACCCATTTTTTGGAAAAACAAGGCTAATTGCAAATAATAAAATGTCACAATGCACATAATTGTGTACATTTCAAATAAATTCCAAATGAACAGGCATAAAATAGAGAAGAAACACTTCTTTTGCTGATGATGTGAAAGGCTGTGTGTCCCATCAAACTCTATTTAACTTCACTTTGTAGAACTAGGACAAATGTGACACAGGCAAACATGGACCAGCTGAACAAAATGCCCTGATTCTCAAAAGCCATTGAATAAAATTAAAGGAAAAGTTCACCCAAAAATGAAAATTTGATGAAAATGTGCTCACCCTTTGGTCATTCAACATGTCAATGAGTTTGTTTCTTGATAAAAGAACAGATTTGGAGAAATTTAGATTTAAATCACCTGCTCTCCAATGGAACCTCTGTAGTGAATGGGTGCCGTCAGAATGAGAGTCCAAACAGCGGATAATAACGTCACAATAATCCACAAGTAATCCACCAACATATTACATAACACATCTAAAATTACGAAATTAAAGTCGTAATATTTTGACAATAAAGTCAAAATATTTTGAGAATACAGTCAAATTGTTTCGAGAATGAAGTCGAAATTACGAGAATTAAATCGTAGCAATTAATGTTATAATATTTTGAGAAGCCTGAGAAGAGAATATTTTCAGCCTGTGGAAGAAGTGGCCAGGTCACCGGAATTTATTTGAATATATGTGGGATTATTAGCAAAAATCATACCATGTGTTATACTCACAGGGACAGTATGCTTGCAGAATGCAGTATGCAATAATATTTCACATCTTCAGTTGCATTTATTAGGCTTATTTGTAGTGCGCCAGCCACCCAATAATAGCAATAAGCTTTGTGCTTTTCGTACTTATAATATAAAACAAAGTCTCAGCCTTCAAAATGTGTCAATTTTATAGTGAAATACAAACAATGTGTTATAATAATGTGTTTTTCACGCTGTATTCATGTGAATCAATCGTCTTTTCGATTACAATGAGACATTTGTTTCATTAAATTACACTGTTTTCTTTGTGAAAATTCCACCAGGTACTCTGCAAAAAAAAGTCTGTGGAGTCCAATCTTTCATTCCTCACATGTATTTGATTAAAAACAACAATAAAATTGTCTAAACAGACATTTTGTTTGTATTTTGCTATAAAACTGACAGATTTTGAAAGCTGAGATTTTGGAATATTTTCCGGTGCTCCCAATCCGGGCCATTTGCATGTGCAATAGGCTTGAACATAATCTGAAATCATTATAACTTTAACCTCGTAATTGCTATGAATTAATTTCCGAAACTCTTCGACTTTATTCTCGTAATAGTTCGATTTTATTCTCGTAATAGTTCGACTTCAATCTCGTAATTTTAGATTTTCTTTACATTTTTAACGTGGCACCAAAACGCCGTCGTAATGGATGGACGTATTAAATATGGATTTGTTTCTAACAAACATGGGGATTGGGAGTACATTTTCATCAAACTTTAATTTCTGGGTAAACTATTCCTTTAAATACAGGTTTGGAACTGCGTTGGGTCGTCACTTGAAGTCAAATGTAAAATCTTGAGTGCAAAACCAGCATGACAAGGGCACAATTAAAAAAAGAGAGAGAATTTCACAGGTATTGATCTAAGAATATTTAATTGGAAAAGTCAGTTTCAAAAATACAAGGCAAATCCAGGGAAAATGGTGCTTACAGCTCACCAAGTCGGGTACTGCGGCCTTCTCACAATGCCAATAAATAACTACTATAGCACAGACATTGATTTCACCTCTTCAAAATCCATCAGTGAAACACGCTCATAATACCATGACCAAGTGAAGCAGAACACATTTAAGCTGTACTGAGTGATGGTCCAATCTTCCCATTTTCTCAATCATGTGGGGCGGAAACTAAAGCGGTTAAGACTGTGAGTATCAGCCAGTATGTTCTTCTATTAATATGAGTAAGTAAATTAACACAAGAACATATTGGACATGTGGAATCAACATATGCGTGTGCACAATGATCTATCTACAACAACAATGTTCAACATTGCAAAAAACGCACACTTTAATGGCAACTTAACACTATTAGCACAAATAAGCGCGACAACGAAAGAGAGAGATTTGGCAAAACACAAACTAAGAAGGATTTAACTGAATTGGCACATTATTCAGTGCTAAAATTATGGACCTGATGCCGTTAGTACCTTTTAAAAGTAGCTGGAAAGAAGCGATACATGATTGCAAATAATAAAAACCGCAAGTTAGTGCACGAGGCTTAAACCAAGCCGACTGAGTAAATGGCACGCCAACAAACACGTCCACAAAACAATGCGTAAGATATTAAAACACTATATCCATGAGTAATACTAAGCTTCAAAGGAAATGGAGAACTTAAAATGTCCAGTGAGAACAGCGAGACCCGAATGAGGCGGTAGGATCTCGCTGGTTTAAATAAGAATGCAAAAGAATCAGTGAACGTCGACCCTGTCACGGTAAAGACTATGTACAACAGGAGGACTGCAGTCCATCGGCAGGGGAAAATCCTCCCATTCACATGGCTCAGTTACACAAGTGTTTCTTAAATATTCACGTTCTACGTCTAAATCCTAAACTAATATCCCATAGGCTGGACTGGTCACCTCATTGAGACGGACTTCATATAGCATTGCACAAAACACAGGTGTTTCGCAGGTCATTCAAATCGGACCTGGATGCGGTTTTCCTGGGAGATACGTGACAGAATTTCACCCTGACTAACTGATACTAAACATTAACATAGTTTATGTGGGTTAACTTTCCTTTACACTGAAACTACAGGGACCATTTCGGCACTACATACCTGGCTATGTGTACATAAGTGTGCTGAATGTGTCACAAGAAACTGAGGCTATGAACATGCAGACATCGATGGCTTTACATTGCAGATTTTCGGTTTGCATACAGAAAACAGGAAGAGCTTCTCACATCAAGGATGGGGGAAGTGCCAGAACGAGCATCCTATCATACATGATACCTCCTCCTGCTGGTTTAAATTAGCCCTCTGCAGACCTTGTGTGGAAAATGGGTCAGATCTATCATTAAAATAGATGTATTTGTATCTACCGTGTTCTGAACCGGCTGTGCAGATGTGAGTTTTTTGAGGGGGGATCTGTGTGTTGTGTTCTGCATTTAATGCTTTAAATGTCTCTTGGTGCGCTCCACTCTACCTGTGCAAAAGGGAACTGGAATAGCTGGACTACACTAAACGTAGTTTAGGACAGACGGTCTGAGAGACTATAAGAATGCACTGGGGTTCGCTCTCGGGTCCTTTTGGTTTCTGTAGCGCATGGCCAGCCAAACTCCTAAGATCTGAGGGAAAGGACAAAAATATTGATTACGAACACAATACTGGAGTATAATAGCTATAATAAGCAAAAAGTCCAGGTATTAAAAAGACTGCATCATTTTAAGTAAATTAACACTGTAATGCATAGCTAAAAATGACTTATTTAGATCTCAGCAATATGATAACAGATCAATGTTTAATATTCTAGTATATCATATTATATTCTAGTATTACATTCTAATATTCTGCTAAAATTTTAGAATCCGTAAGACTTGAAATGTTCTTAAAGAAGTCTCTTATGCTCATCAAGGCTGCATTTATTTGATCAACAATACAGAAAAAAAACCCAGTAATACTGTGAAATGTTATTACAATATAAAATAATGGTTTCTGTTTGAATACATTTTAAAATATAATTTATTTCTCTAATCAAAGATGTCTTCACTGTCACATGACCCTTCAGAATCACTCTAATATGCTGATTTATTATTAGAATTATCAATGTTGGTAACAGTTGTGCTGCTTAATATTTTTTGGAACCTGCAATATTTTTTTTAGAATTCTTTGATGAACAATGTCAAAAAGAACAGCATTTATTCAAAATATAAATCTTTTTTAAACAATATAAGTCTTTGGTATCACTTTTAGTCAATTTAACACATCCTTGCTAAATAAAAGAATTAATTTATTTAAAAAAAAATAATAAAAATTTACTGACCCCAAATGTATGAGTGCATTATTAGAAAAGATTTTTTTTTTTTAAAATAAATGCTGTTCTTTTAAACTTTTTATTCAAAGAATCCTGAAAAGAAAAGGTATCACAGGTTCCAAAAAAAATATTAAGCAGCACAACTGTTTCCAGGACTGATAATAAATCAGCATATTAGAATGATTTCAGAAGGATCATGTGACACTGAAGACTGAAGTAATGATGCTGAAAATGTAGCTTTGATCACAGGAATAAATCTGATTTTAATGTATATTAAAATAGAAAACCGCTATTTTACATTGTAATAATATTTCACAATATAAATATAAATGCAGCCTTGATGTGCACTTCAAAAAACATTAAAAAGCTTACCGATCCCAAACTTTTCAACAGCAATGTATTCTGCTATATGAATAAAATTGTTGTTAAATAAAATAAAGCTGATATTTAAAAAATAAATAAATAAATAAATAAATAAAAAACATATATAGTACTAAAGCACTAATGACTAAATCTGAAATAAAAACAACAACAATAATAATAATAATAATAATAATAATAATAATAATGAAAAACACATAAGCATAACAGGCATAAAAGAAAATTAACAAAACAAAATTACTAAAACAAAAATAAAAATTAACTGAAAATATAAAATAAAAGCTAATTCAAAATATTAATAAATTAACATTACTGAGGAACTTGACTGTAATATTATTTAACTAATGTACATGTCTGTATATTTTAAAACAACAAGATTTTAAATTAAGATCGGTTTTAAAAACTGAATATTCCTTCAAAAATATTCCTCCTGAAAAATTACAAGCCTCAAAGTCATACTTATAATGTCATGTAGTTGTTGAGCATTTGTTGAGCAGTTGTATTTATCTCTTGTTCACTTACTAACAACTACAGCTATTTTATTTGTTGACCTTATACAACAAAATAGAGTAAAGGACAAATTTTAGATGTGAAATTAATACTTTACACTAGGGCTGTCAAACAATTAATCGCATACAAAATAAAAGTTTGAATTTGCCTAATATAATAAAATATGTACTGTGTGTAATTATTATGTATATATAAATATGTATATATTTAAGAGAAATGTAATTTATGTACAAAATATTTTTATTTATAATTAATATTAATTATATAAAAATTATAATAAATACATACACTACCGTTCAAAAGTTTGGGGTCAGTACATTTTTATTGTTTCTTTTTTTTTTTTAAGAAATTAATACTTTTATTCACCAAGGATGTATTAAGTTAATAATTAAAAGTTTATTAAAAGTTAATAATAAATAATTTACATTGTTATAAAATATTTATATTTTGAATAAACACTGTACTTTTTAAACTTGTTATTCATGAAAGAATCCTGAAAAAAAAAAAATCACAGGTTCCAAAAAATATTTGGCAGCACAACTGTTGATATTATCCAACATTGATCATTCTAATAATAAATCCGCATATTACAATGATTTCTGAAGGATCATGTGACACTTAAGACTGGAGTAGCAGCTGATAAAAATTCAGCTTTTCATCACAGGAATAAATTCTATTTTAAAGTATGTTAAAATAAAAAACATACATTTTGCAATATTACTGTTTTTTTTCTATATTTTTAATCAAATAAATGCAGCCTTGATGAGCATAAGAGACTTCTTTAAAGACTATTACAAGTCTTACTGACCCCAAACTTTTGAATGGTGGTGTATACTTGTAAACATTTTTAAATATATACATGAATGTGTTTGTATTTATATATACATAATAATTACAAACAGCACACACACATATATTAGGCAAACTCTAACTTTTATTTTGTATGTGATTAATCGTTTGACAGCCCTACTTTATACACTACCAGTCAAAAGTTTTTGATTTTAGAGTTTTAAGATTTAATTTTTTTTAAGAAGTCTCTTCTACTCACCAAGCCTGCATATATTTGATCCAAAATACAGCAAAAGCAGTAATACTGTGAAATATTTTTACTATTTAAAATAACTGCTTAATTATTTGAATATATTATAGAATGTAATTTATTCCTGTGATCAAAGCTAAATTTTCAGCATCATTACTCCAGTCTGTAGTGTCACATGATCCTTCAGAAATCATTTTAATATGCTGATTTGTTGTTCAAGAAACATTTATTATTATTATTAATACATAAATCAGTTGAGTACATTTTTCAGGATTTCTTGATGAACAGGAAGATCCAAAGATTTATCTGAAATAAAAAGCTTTTGTAACATTATACACTGTACCATTTAAAAGCTTGGAGTGAGAAGAAATGATAGAAATTAATACATTTATTTAGCAAGGATGCTTTAAATTGATCAAAAGTGATGATAAAGACATTTATAATGTTACAAAAGATTTCCATTTCAGATAAATGCTGTTCTTCTGAACTTTCTATTTATCCAAGAAGAAAAAAAAATCTACTCGGCTGTTTTCAACATAATAATAATAATAATAATAAATATTTTTGAGCAGCAAATCAGAATATTAGAATGATTTCTGAAGGATCATGTGACTGGAGTAATGATTCTAAAAATTCAGCTTTGAAATCACAGGAATAAATTACATTTTAAAATATATAAATAGAAAACAGTCGTTTTAAATGGTAACAATATTTCAAAATTTCCTGTTTTTGCTGTGCTTTGGATTAAATAAATGCAGGCTTGGTGAGCAGAAGAGACTTCTTTAAAAAAACATTAAAAATCCTACTGTTCAAAAACTTTTGACTGGTAGTGTATGTATTTCATCCTTCTAATAGAGAGGAATGTAGTTTTGAAGTATGTCACATTCTTATTTGTAACTTATTTATGACCAATACCTATTTTTTTTCAACCATGATTCTTTACTTATGAGCCCACAGCTCAGAAAGTCAGGCTTCAAAAGAAGTCCTAATCTAGTTACCACAACCTTGTTGTTTCATTCAGACAACATGTAATCTAAACTAACCTCCGTAAAGCTGAAAAAGAGGCCGACTCCTCCAAGGATCTTCAAAGCTTCTGATGAATGTTGGAGCATCTTTTCACCACAGGTGAGGCAGGAGCTCTTTTTTATACATGGCTGGAGAAAAAGAAAGCAGGGTGTTCATCTTCATTTTTCACATTTGTTTAACTCAGCATCCACTATCTGGGCTATGTGTTATCATCAGACACAAGTGCTCCATTCACTTATCTTAAAATAAACTGTAGCAGGTTGGTCAGACATTTTTCTTTTACAGAATAAGATGTAATGTGGAGCAGATTGAATTTTTGTTGCTCATTCACCACAATTTCCTTTATTACTCTACTTTATCTGTTCAATAACGTGTCAAAAAGCCAAAATAAAACAAAAGGGAACAAATGGATGTATTCTTACAGCATCACAGAGGTGTAAGTCAGTCTGAAACGTTGTCTGGTCCTGCGTATTGTTAAACAGACCACAGCAGTCCAGCTTCTTCTCAAGACTGATCCTTGTGTCGTTACTCATTATTCCCCAGGATGAGCCCAGCAGCTTCTCCTGTTTTGGTAATGTGACAAAACAAAAACTAAGTTTGTGTGTGCAACAACAAGAAGAGTGCTTTAAAGTTAATTAGGCTTACCTGTTGTCCCTGATTCATGGCCAGGCAGGAACAGGAAACGCCAAACTGGAAGAGGAACACGATGAAGAGAATGACCATGTACTGTGGAAAAGCAGCTGTGGTCAAGGACTTTACAACATTGGAAGATGAGAGAATTTAGAATGGAAGTTTTAAAAGAATAGAACTACAAAAACATGCAGTACAAAGGCTGCTGAAGGATACAAAGAAAAGCATGACTTGGTGATGATGGACGGCTCCAATGAGTCCCACAATGGCGATCAGCAGCAGAAAGAAGCCCACGGCAATCACGCCTCCGATGATGTGGATGCTGGAGACAATGCCAAAGCCTTTCCCCCATGCTGCTACGACAATCAACAGGAGACCCACCAGCTGAAGATGACAAAAGACTAATCAGAAACATGTCACAACCTTTTACTGTAAAGCAAATTGTATGAAATAACACTATATTGTGCTTAAAGTCAACATGAAATAGTGTTTACAACATTGTTTACTTCCATAAGGTGACATATTTCCAAGTTCAACAGGATATTTAGAGAGGATAAAATTAAGGAGGAACTGGACTTTATTTGTAGAGGAGATTAAAAATAAATAAATAAATACAAAAAAACAAACACTATACTGGCACTGTTACACAAAATAAAACTTTAACTGCAACTGAAATAATTTGTTTTTCATTTTTAAAGTTTAGTTTAACGTAAAAAAAAAAAAATGTTTCCATAGAACTGACTGAAAAAGAAAACCATATAAATAAAATAAAAACAAACCAAACAAAATAAAACAAACCAAACCAAAATAAAGTAAAAACTGACTGAAAAATATCAAATAAAACCAACTTTTTCATTTTTAAACTTTAATTTAACTTACATTTTTCCATAGAACTGACTAACACAAGGGAAAAACAAACCAAACAAAAAACAAATTCAATCAAACCAAAATAAAGTAAAAATTGAGTGAGAAAAAAATAAAATAAAACAAAAACCAATTATTTTTTTATACAAACCAAACAAAATAAAACAAATTAAATCAAATGAAAATAAAGTAAAAATTGACTGAAAAATATCAAATAAAACCAACTGTCTTTCATTTTTAAACTTTAGTTTACCTTACACATTTTTCCAGAAAACTGACTGAAAAAAGGAAAATAAACCAAGCAAAAAACAAATGAAATCAAACAAAAATAAAGTAAAAACTGACAAAAAAAAAAAAACAATAAAACCAACTGTTTTCATTTTTAAACTTTCGGTTTATCTTACAGATTTTTCCACAGAATTGACTGAATAAAGGAAAAACAAACCAAATGAAATCAAACCATAGTTTTTCCATAGAACTGACAAAAAAAAAAAATATATATATATATATATATATATATATATATATTTTAATAAAAAAAAAAAAACAAAAGTAAAACCAAACTAAATAAAACAAAATTAAATTACATTAAATTAATTAAATACATTAAACTAAAATAAATTAAATAAAAAAACTTCTCTCAAACATCTCAAATAGAATAAGTTACAATTCATTTGTTGCTTGCAGATATAATCTTTGACTCAAAAGATGGCAAATTATGAATGTTCATCAATGGAAAAACAGGCAGTGGCCTAACATATATCATGGTAACCAAATGCTAGCTGGGTATGGTCTCCATATGTCTATGTTGTTGGAGAGAAGGTAGTTAGCTAGAGAAGGACTTGAAAAAAATAAGACGACAAATTATGAATCATTCACAATAAGGCTAATAGAGTAAATAGAGTGAATTTTAAATTTCATGTTGACTTCAAGTGAGGTCTACAGATATTAATACGATGGGAATTTTGCACTGCCTAAAGATGACTACATTATATTGCTTTTGAATTGATTACAACTACTGTAACGATGACAGGAAGCACAACTCACATTCTGTTTCGCTTTTAAAATGTTTATTCTACACATCATTTCTATAAGCTAAAATGTGACTAGGGTCAATCTACAGTTTCAGGGTTTGTCTGGAATCTGTATAACCCAAAGCAAAGGGCAGCAGGATAAGGACTGCAGGTCCAGAGAGCAACATATGCATCAAAATAACCTTACCGAACATCAATACTGTCACAGGCAGCATATGACAGGTCAAACCCAAAGCCGACCGAACAATGTGCACACAGTTCCTCCTTAAATGCCAGCATGAGGTGTATGATTATAGCGTTATGGAGAACATTGTGACCCAAAACCAAACCAAACACACCACAAAGTGGTTTGAATAGTGAAGACTTCAAAATCCATATCTAATCAGTACATGTACAGTACACTCATAACAAAAGCAGTTCCAATGGATGACCTGAGGTGAAGCTTCTTTACCTTTAAATGTTCTAACCTTTGGGTTACTAGCACAGATCTTTAACCACTAGACTACACCACCCAATGTCATTTAGCAACGCAACTTCTTATTTACAGCTCTGACTAGAGTGCAAAGTCCTTTATTTTTGGCTAAGTGTCACTGTAACACCATGACTTTAACCCAGTACTGTCATTACTCATGTGAGTCAGAGGCATTATGGACGTATGATCAGTGACTCAGTCCTGTACGCATCATATTAAGCAAGCATGAATACTAAATCAACAATATTTGACGTGACATTTGAGTTTTGACAGACACATACATAAAGCTGCCAGACCAAAATCTCCCAAGGTAATCAATAGTGAAATAGACACAACTACATATGTATTTGTAATTTACAAATACACTTATTTCAAGAAAAAAAACGATTAAGTTAGCCTAAATAAAAAACATATTACACAAACACAGGGGCGGTTATGCAACACTGGATGGCGAAATATCATTCAGGAGATTACAGACAACAGATAAACTCAAAATACCTTAAAATTAACACCTAAAACCGATTTTTTTACTCTCTAATGAAAATAAAACTAAAAGGTTTTGTTTAACTACTACCGCCTATGAAGATAAACAGCTAGCTGATTCATCTACTGATAGCTAGAAAACAAAGACCTCACCTATGACCTATCAACAGACACTTTTGTATTGAATATAAATACAGTAAATTCTTCAAAACACGCCTTAAATCCTGTACAAATTGTGAGATAAAGTGAACTAAAGGTTTTAGGTATATATATACCGGATTAGCCGTTGCTAACGGGCTAACTGAGCTAAAAAATCATGTGTGTGCGACTCACCATATAAACTACATTTAGCGAACAGAGGGCGTTTTTCGAGCACGTAAATCCTCCGCAAACCATGTTGAATCTTCAGGCATTTACCGGTGAGATGAAACGAGCTGCTACTGATGTTGTTTTCGCTACCGTGAGTATGCTATAAGCTGCTCTTCTTTTCTTGTGGCGAGCACTGTAGCGATGTCCGATTCATCAACGAATCGTTCGTTTGAGTCGAATCTTTTCTATGAATCAGTAAACCAGTATGCAAAACCACGATGCAAAACCGTCTTAACAGTTCTTATCTGGAGTCAACGACTACATGAAATTTAGCATGGTTTAATTCCAATGTAAATTACATTTAGGTTCTAAATAACTACACTACTAGTCAAAAGTTTTTGAACAGTAAGATTTTTAGTGTTTTTTAAAGAAGTCTCTTCTGCTCACCAAGACAGCATTTATTTGATAAAAAGTACAGCAAAAAAAAAAAAAACAGGAAAATGTTGAAATATTTTTAGTATTTTCTATTCTATTTGAATGTAATATATTCCTGTGATTTCAAACCTGAGTTTTTAACATCATTACTCCAGCCACATGATCCTTCAGAAATCATTCTAATATTATGATTTGCTGCTAAAATACATTTATTATTGTTGTTGTTGTTGTTATTATTATTATGTTGAAAACAGCTGAGAAGGGTTTTTTTAAGGTTTCTTTGATGAATAGAAAGTTCAGAAGAACAGCATTTATCTGTAATAGAAATCTTTTGTAACATTATAAATGTCTTTATTATCACTTTTGATCAATTTAAAGCATCCTTCTAAATAAGAGTATTAATATATATTAATATAATTTCTTTCCCCAAAAAGAAAGAAAAAGAAAAAGATATATTCAGATAAATATATATTTCAGATAAAAAAAAATGTACTAAACTGTTTTAAATATTGATAACAACAACAACAACAACAATAATAATAATAATTGTTTCTTGAATAGCAAATCAGCATATTAGAATAATTTCTGAAGGATCATGTGACGCTGAAAATGTAGCTTTGAAAAGTTATTTTTAAATAGTACAAATATTTCACGATATAGCTGCTTTTGTTGTATTTTGGATCAAATAAATGCAGACCTGGTGAGCAGAAGAGAAAAAAAAAACATTGAAAATTAAAATAAATGGTAGTGTATGTTTTAATAGCTAAATCACGGATGCAACAAACTAAAACACATGAAATTGCCATTAATTACTTTTGTTAATTAAACTGAAATAAAACATACATACAGTTTTTAACGTTTTTTTTTTTTTTTTTGAGAATCTACGGCGGAATGTCAAGGGACTACGTGATGACGCAAGTAGGTCAAGATATAAACGAATCGCTGAATCGTTTTGATTGATTCTTTGACATGAACAGTTCGAAAGAACTGATTCGCGGAAATTGGTTCCCATCTGTAGGGCTGAACTAGCCGGTGACGTCAATCGGAACCGCAGACCCTCTAGCGGCAGAACTTTTACACACGTGCTTTGCTTGTAATGTTCGTGATAAGACGCTAGGAGAGATCAGAGATAATTTCCTAATCATTGCCATAAACGTTTTCATTGACATAAAACCTACCGTATATATAAAAAACATATATAAATATACACAAAAATACAAATAACAGCCAGGGTGTCGAAAATATGAAAATCTTTTTATGTATTTTTTTATATCAGTGTTTTATATCACAATTAAACTAGTTCACACAGGTCATTTAAAAAAGGTAAATAATATGTATTAAATTATTTCCAAAAATGCAAGCACAAAATGTTCGTTCCTTGTCCTCCTCTGATCTCGCGATAACAAACGCTTCTGCCTCCAAATAGAACGGCAGCGTATTATCATAATGTAGTTTGCTGTTGATTAGCCCACGGAAGGCAACATACTCATTTATTAAACACATGAAGACATAATCAGGGACGGTTTCACAGTAGATTTGCCAACAAATATGCACGCTTCAGTGACAGTGAAGGCAAGTATTCATGCTTAACGTGAATTTGTTTCCTCCGCTTATTTCTATGTTTATTGAGATAATAATAAGAGTGTTCTGATTTGATGATTATAGTAAATAGCGAGCCTTCGCTCCATGTTGACTGATATTTAAACCAGCGCTGAAGTGAAGCTTGTGTGCTGCTTCAGCATCATTGGCTGAGTAGAGTAGCAACAAACCACGTCACGCTTCGGCCCGCCCTCTGTCGTCACAGGCGTGTGAGACACAGGATGCTGCATTGAGGACTGGTGATAAAGACAGACCCACATTCTGAGTCAGACACTATGAAGCCCTGGAGACACTGTGAAATTTATATTCAAGTACGTTTTTTCATCTCCAAATCATGCCAAATATTACTTAGGTATTAATATTTTATGGAGTTGTATAGGGGAGGCCGAGGCTAAATGACCCATTTCTCAGGATAGGTTTATTTTTAAATGTCAATTCATGTATAGGCACAAACATTATAACGACATGTTGACACTGTACAGGATAAAAAAAGATGTCACAATGGGAACCTGTTATTATAGGCAATTATATGAAATATAAAAATAAAAATGTAATATCAAAGCATTATTTAAGCCAATAACAAATAATACATAATTACATGAAAGTCCTTATAGTAATAATAATAATATAATAATAATAATAAAACATGTAACACTTATATTGTCCCAGATATTAATGTGATATTAAGTTTTAAGTATTAAGATATTAAGTTGTCGTAATCTCCTGCTCTTAGCCTATTGTATAAAAATAAATAAATAACTAAATAAATAAATAAAAAGATTGTTTAGGCTGAAAATTAAAATTAAATTATATTTTAAAAACTAATAATTGATTATTCCAGAATAAAAAATAGGGTTAGGATTAACAAGTGCCCTGACATAACCTTTATAAAAAATTACCTTGTCTGACGAACAGCATGTGACAATTAGCCCCAATTTAGTTTATTAGTATGATAATAATAATAACCTGTTGTAATAGGAACCTGCTATTAAATAGCTTATTATATGAAATGAAAAAAAAAAAAGAAGCAAAACAATTATTTAGGCTAAAAATAGATATTGTAATGAATAAATTATAATTCAATTCTATTTTAAAAACTATTAATTTCTATAAATTAAAAATAGGGTTAGGGTTAACAAGTGCCCTGACATAACCTGTATGAAAAATATCTTTGTTTGATGAACAGCATGTGACAATTAGCCCCAATTTAGCTTATTAGTATAACAATAATAAGTTGCTGTAATAGGTACCTGCTATGCAATAGCCTATTATATGAAATTTCAAAAATAAATAAATAAAAATAAATAAAACTATTATTTAGGCTAATAATAGATATTGTAATAAATAAATTCTAATTGAATAATATTTTAAAAACTATTAATTGATTTATTATATAATTAAAAATTGGGTTAGGGCTAAGAACTGCCCTGACATAACCTTTATTAAAATATCCTTGTCTGACGAACAGCATGGGACAGTTAGCCCAATTTAGCTTTTTAGTATAATAATAATAATAATAATAATAATAATAATAATAATTTGTTGTAATAGGTACCTGCTATTAAATAGTCTATTATATTAAATAAAAGAAAATAAATAAAAATGAAAAACAAAACAAAACTATTATTTAGGCTAAAAATATATTGTAATTAATAAACTAAATTAAAAAAAAAACAAAACTATTATTTGATTATTTATATAATAATAATGGGGTTGGGGTTAACAAGTGACCTGACATAACCTTGTCTGACAAAAAAAAAATACCCTTGTCTGACAAACCTATTTGACAATTCCCCTATTGGTATCATAATTTATTTTTAAGTTTTACCCTTACAGCTCTAAATCTAAAAATATATGTGAGTCTGTCTTTTTGAAGCCTCATTTTCAGTTTGAAACCAAAGTCTTATTATTTTCTTTTTCAACGGTTGCCTTGAATTTACCACAAAATCCTGTTTGCGAGAAAGCAGCCTATGAGATGGTGACACTTTTTAAAATCAGGAAGTGAATTCAGAGAGAAAGAGAGAGAGAGAGGAAATTCATGCAAGCAAAACTACTTCTGCTCCGAGCTGCATACCTAGAGTCTGAAAGGCTTTCTGCTTCTCTTCGTGACACTGACATGAAAGAACGGGCAGGAAATGCTGATGGGTTACAGGAGAAACTCCATGCATTTTAAGCAGTCGCGTTGGTCCAAATATGAATAGCTCAAATAAAGTTACACACTCGACTGCAATTAGAGCTGAGGTGAGAAGACATGAAAGCTTGCAAAACACCATAAACAAATTTCTCAAACAATTGGAAAGGGTTGAGGACCAGCAGCTCAGGACAGGACTAAAGGTTTTCCTCCACAGCATTCAAGGTGAGCCTCAAATCTCATAAATATCATGCAATTGCTGATTTTGTCCCGTAGAACACTTCCCATAGCGTTTTGCAAGGTGTGATGTTGACTTCAGCGTCTTTAGCGGTCCGTACTTACCAAGACTTGCACGCTGTTTAATGTTGAAGACAGATTCTGATAGTATTTCATGTCTAGATCATCCTTAGAAGAAAACAAGTTTACTAAGCGTTTATCAGATTAGTTGTATAAGTTAAAAATGCACATTTTGCATTAGGCTATTTCACATGGCACCAATTTTTCCATTCATTATCTTGAGCCTTGTAATAATGTCATGTTATAAAATGTCCCGAATGTATATTTTAGAAAGGCCAGACAGATAAAAAGGAACATAAATGTTTTAACTCATGTTAAATTGAATTACACATCTAGTAGACGTCTCCAAATGCACACGCTTCTCCATTAGACTGTGATGATGAACTGTTACTACAGTCCGGATGTAAAATCAAAATCGTGGATGTTCATTTAAAGAGGCCTAGGTTGAAACATTAGCACCATCTTAGAGACATCGTCACGGTGGCAAGCTTTTGAACACGAAGTGCTGGTCCATTTCCTGTCTGACGCTCTCTTGCTGCCCACGAAAGCCACATCCTCTACATCTCAAGCACCACCTGTCTATAGTGCTACTCTTACTCTGCATATCTGACCTAATTATTTTTAGTTTTCCACAAGATTACACTTATTTCTTTTTTTGGGAATTTGTTACCTGATTTGAACTAATCTGGCATCCATCGAGCAAGACCTAAAGTTCATTTATTTTAGGATGCAACATTTATAAACCATGTTAGCAGGAAGCATTGCCATGTGTGCATTCTTTTTAGGTCAGAGCATATGGTGACAGACTAATGCATCTTTAATATAGTGTTTGTTGATACTCCTTATAATTTACTTCCTCCACGCACTTCCTCTTGCGAGCGTTTTATGCATCCGTCACTCTAGATTGCAGCTCAATATGAAGACGTAATGAACATAATCTCACACCTTAGCTATCTACAAGCCAGAACTTTTTAGAACTTACCTATGTAAAGGTTGTTTCTATCATGTAAATTTTGAACCCGTTTTTATCATTTTCCATTTGTTCAGTTGCACTCATGATGTCTGTAAACACAGTTGCAGAACAGATGAGATGAAAAGTAGATGCTCTATGATTTGTCTAGCCCACATAGTCATATGATGATTCGAATTATGCTTGATGGGAATAAAATAAAAGTAAAGGAAACTGTAAAGGGGAAGTCATTGGCTTCTGTTGGCTTCTGAGCATAGGGATTTGAGAATAGGACTGACACATTTACATGTTGCTTACTGCGTGCGGGGAGCCAAGAGAGTGGGAGACAGACAGAGTGACAGCGATTTAGGGAAGAAAGAAAGGGGAATATATATTTATGAGTGTTGGATCTCCAAGTCAGAGATGTCTATTTTTGTATTTAGCAGAACAATAATATGCTGTATAAATAAACAAACTATAGTGAAATGTAAGTCGTGTTTGCCTGTGGTTGCTAGGATGTTGCTATGTGGTTAATAAGGTGTTCTGAGAGGTTTCCAGCGTGTTGCTATGCGGTTGCTAACGTCTTGTGGTTGGTTGCTAGGGTAGTTTCTTTCATAATTTACTTGTGCCATTTCAAAGATGTATGCATTGTTTTTCTGTGGAATACAAAATAAGATATTTTGAATACTGTGGTTTTTTTAGGGGAATTTTGGGTGAACTGTCCCTTTAAGAATTGAAATTTCTAAGCTTAACTGTGTACAATAGTAATCGTGACTAATTGACTAATCAATACAGAAGCGAATCAATAAAAAATGTTCTTAAATGTTCTGTTGAATTGTGTTTTATGTGACACGTGTCTTCATGATTGATAGCAACCAATAGCATATATTATTGATTTGTAAACTCCAACTCAATTGATTTGTAAAGTACCACTCAATTGACTGCCAGTATGTGTGTGTGTGTATATGTATTTTATATATACATATATATATATACTACCAGTCAAACGTTTTTAAACAGCAAGATTTTCAATGTTTTTTTTAAAGAAGTCTCTTCTGCTCACCAGGCCTGCGTTTATTTGAGCCAAAGTACAGCAAAAACAATACATTTTGAAATATTTTTACTATTTAAAATAACTGTTTTCTATTTGACTATGTTTTAAAACGTAATTTATTCCTGTGATTTCAAAGCTGAATTTTTAGAATCATTTCTCCACTCACATGATTCTTTAGAAATCCTTCTAATATTCTGATTTGCTGCTCAAAAAACATTTATTAATAATATTACTGTTGAAAACATCTAAGTAGATTTTTTTCAGGTTTCTTTGATGAATAGAAATTTCAGAAGAACAGCATTTATCTGAAACAGAAATCTTTTGTAACATTATAAATGTCTTTATCATCACGTTTGATCAGTTTAAAGATTTCCTAAATAAAAGTATTCATTTCTATCATTTCTTTCCCAAAAAAAAAAAATATATATATATATATACTGACTCCAAGCTTTTGAATGGTATAGTGTATAATGTTACAAAAGCGTTTTTATTTCAGATAAATGCTGATCTTTGGATCTTTATATTCATCAAAGAATCCTGAAAAAAAAGAACTTAACTGTTAAATATTGAAAATAGTAATAATAAATGTTTTTTGAACAGCAAATCGGAGTATTAGAATGATTTCTTAAGGATCATGTGACTGGAGTAATGATGCTAAAATTTTAGCTTTGAAATCACAGAGAGCAAATTACATTTTAAAATGTATTCAAATCGAAAACAGTTACTTTAAATAATAAAAATATTTCAAAATTGTACTGTTTTTGCTGTACTTTGGATCAAATAAATGCAGGCTTGGTGAGCAGAAGAGATTTCTTTAAAAATGGTAAAAATCTTACTGTTCAAAAACTTTTGTCTGGTAGTGTATAGACTATTGCAATACTGTGATGTCATTTACCCATGAACATTTCCTGCTTTGTCGTCAAACTATTTCAAAACAGTAACAGGAGGCACGCCAGTCAACGTTACGTTAGCACGGCTGTCGTAACATGCTTATTCAGAATGCAGACCTTTTGGATTCTGTTATTTTCTATTAAAAGTGTAAAACCGGAAATGCATTAGGACTTTTGGATTATATATATTTTCAGACATCTAAATAGTCTTGCATGGGACATCTATTGTTTTTTTACTGTTATCACTGATACACTCTAAGAAAAAAAGTTCAAAAGCTGTCACTGAGGCAATACCCTTTCAAAAAGGTACACCTTTGTACCTTTATTTACCCCTAATGTGTGCATATTAGAATCTTAAAGGTACAGAGGTACAGATATTGGTATCTTTTGAAAGGGTATGGCACCAGTGGCAGCTTTTGTACCTTTTTATCTCAGATTGTACTGAATCAATTCGAGTGTAGTATTTACTCAATGTAGTATTTAATCAAGCCCACTTGACAAACAGATCAGTCAATAAATTTGTCAATAATATTGCATGCCCTCACACAATCACCTACTCATTCATACACACCTTGACAAGGACAGTGAGCTCACAGAGCAGGGGGGTTAGATATGGAGATAGCAAACGGGAGCCAGAGACTAGATGGAATCAGTGCATGAAGGAGGAGGAGTTTCGCCTCGGAATACCTTGGTAACAAGCAAGCTCAGTGTCTAGGAAAGAAAAGGTGGGGGGACACGGCGGCTCCTGAATCACTGTACTGACTGTGACTGTGATATGTGGCACGTTGCCGCCTGATACGGCACTGGATCGAGTGCAAAATTTGGTTGATTGAGGTGCCAGTCTTGATTAGCTTTGCACGTAACTGCATATTTGTGCGGTTGACCCTCTTTCCCTGTCAGAACCTTGCAAGCTTTACAGTCTGTCTTTATTCCTCAACACATCACTGATTCTCGCTTTTTAAGCAGGAGAGAGTGTGCGAGCGAGAGAAAAGAGAGGGAGAAGGCGAGGGAGGGAGGGAGGGAGGGAGAGCGAGAGGAGGGGGTAGCAGGCTGTAGAAAGCAGGGGCTGGGAGCTGTCTGGCTGGTGACAAGGGCAGAGAGAGAGAGAGAGAGAGAAGCAGGAGATGGAGAGAGCAGGGTATTCCTGCACGGTGCCGTTCTGCGTGGGTTTGAAGAAGACCTTCCACCGGAGAGATCTGAAGGACCCTTGTTCGTGATGCGTGACTCGTCTAAACCTTTGGCGTGAGATGCACCTTCCTCTCTAGAACGAAGCATGATTGTCTTGCGCGTCTGCTTTATTGACATCCCCGACTGCTTGACGCACCGATCACCGGAGGCGTGATGGATAGACTCTGTGTGGGAACACTGGGATCTCTCTCTGTGGACTCGCCGTAAACCTTTCTACCGATCCATGTGGCATGTAGACTGACTCCCCAGGCTGACTCTTTAGTCTGTCAGCGTCTCCTCCACACGCCGTGGAGCAGGTTGGTGAAACAATGTGCCTTGATCTAAGGTTAACAGTTCTGCATGTCTCCCAGATGTAATTTCACTCGTTGTCGTCCTTGAAGGAATTTTCAATCCTGTGCATTGTCATTTTTGCCTTCGCATCTGCCTCTTGTTGAATGTAGTCAATGGAATCGGGAGCATGCTTTTCATGCAGGTGTGGAGAGGTGGGCACATGTCTGCATGCTTAAAATAGGTGGGAGAGGACCAGAGAACAGCAATATGAAGAGAATGAAGTCTGGGACGAGACATGAAGGTGTGAAAGAGCACAAAGGACATTAGCTAAAATTTTTCCAGACTCCAGGGAACCAGGTCACAGTTCGCTTCTTTTTGACATACTTGCCTGAATTGTCTCTTTCTGTGAGTTCTGTCATTTCTTTCTTCTGTAGAAGACTATTTGACTCGGCGGGTGTTTATTTTCTGTCCTTGGTCTGTTGAGCAATTCTGGACCACATGAACCGAACCGGGACCTCACAGTCAAAAACCACCTACCTTATCTCCCTCACGTTGGTGAAGGTAGAAACCACTGAGGAGAATGAGTTGGAGAAGTCCAGGTCGGCTTTGGGGGGAGCGGTGTATGATTCTGATGGAGCGAAACATCTCAAGCACGCCGGATCCAATGAGGGCCAGGAGTGCCAGAAAATGGGTGAGGCTGTTGAGCTGGAAGCTGGAGAATCTGTCAAATTCTCAGTGGAACAGGAAATACTCCAAAGCCCGAGGGAGGACAAGGCACTTTTTGCAGATGGCGTTCATCCCGGAGATAGACAAAAATCAATAATCTCACCCTCCACTGAGAATGGAAGAGCTAGAGAATCCACCGGAGTGCCCCAAACCTCTTTTCCCCGGGATGTTGCCAGGCATCTCGGTGACATCCCAGTCCGTGCGACCCAACGGCCCGTCTCGCTTCTTAAAGCACACGGCGGAGGCCGTGAATATAAAGAGTCCAGAGAGAGCATCCACGCCTCCTCCAAGAGCCTTGACCGCAAGGACAGTCGGACCAGGATCCAGTCCCCAACTAGCCCGACACCTGGATCTTTCCGGGCCTCGTGGGCCGTAAGCGAGGTTAAACCTTGCGATGAAGATCTCAAAGGAGGTGTTGGGATAAAGAGGCCTACTGAAGGGGACATCATAGCCATGCGAACCCAAAGCCCCCGGGCTGAGAGATTAAAGGCGGGATCTACATCTCTTCCGACCCCTGTCGCCTTGATTACCAAGCCTCAACGCAAAGGAAAGAGTCGCACCCTGGACAACAGTGACCTGAACTGTCTGTCCGAGGACCTCCTGAAGTGCAAAGGTGGACAAATGGTGGCAGACTATAGAACAGCTCAGTCCCAGGGGGCTTCGGCACGTGACCGCAAGATGCTGAGATTTATTAGTGGCATTTTTACGAAGAGCACTCCAGTTGCAACCAGTGCCACGACCATCGTGACTCCGGTCTATAGCACCATTCAGAGGGAATCGAGTGAAGAGGAAGGTAGGAGAACATGACTTACTCATCCATGCACAACTCAAACTCTTTGTAGAAGCAGAAGCAGGATTGCTTCTGAAAATGGGAGTGGGATATGCCAGGTAGTTTGTACATTTTGTAAATGAGGGCTTCTGCAAGTTTTCAAAATGAATTTTTAATTTAAAAATGGTGTCATTCTAAACCTGAATGACTTTATTTCTTTGTGTTTTTATTCATGCAGTGGGGTCTAAGACAATATCGGACTCCACTTATTTTTATTGTCTGAAAAAAGAAGACATCTTTTGTATTCCACAGAAGAAAGAAAGTCTAACAGGTTTGGAATGACACGAGGACTGATGACAGAGTCAACTGATTTAGTGAAAAACTGACATATGGAAGTCTGTACACACATTTATGGAATTCTGGTTTTATTAATTCTAATGCCTAGGGTTGTAGATTTAAGGCACTGAAAGCATCCCAGCCTTTTCTTTATATCCACCCCCTACTGTTTCTGTTTCGGCACTGGAAAAATTGGAATGGGAGACAAATTTGATAATACCCATGCCACAGGCAGCATAATTTTGCCCAACATCCTAATCCCATCTTTGATGTTCCGCCCACTTCCTGTATTCTGATCTCATTCTTTCACGGAAGCTTCAGTCCTTTCATCACCAGCCTCTTAATTTCAAACCATATCCAGCCATGAATTTTAGCACTCTAAACTGGAGGTGAAGCATTGGTTTTTGTAGCGGAGAGATAACTCAAAGAGTCTGAATCACTGCAGGCAGCTGGATGGATAACCACCCAAGCAAAGTAAGTCGGTTTTCCTTCTAATGATCAGAAGTAAGATGTCTTCAACTAAATTAAATGCAGAGCTTGTTGGACAAAGGATTCATTTCAAACAGCATATTTCTCATCAATATAGATTTGATGATTAGGTTTCTTATTTGGTAGGACGTTCACTCAATATAGGGGTGAGTGGACTATATGCTACGAGCAAAAGGTCTGATGTGTCTGTACACACAACGCATGCGCACACAAAATATTTACGTATGTGTTCTCCGAGTGAACAGAAGCAGCGGCTGGAGGTGGGGTTGTCATGGCAACAGGGAGGGCTGAGAGAGTTGCCTGTTGTGTGGCTGTGTTATGCCAGGGAGCGAGCCACAGATGAAATGAATGGGAGTGAGGGTATGCGAGGAGGGGTCCTTTTGAAACCCAGAGAGACCAGCTTTAGAATTTGACACATAGAGCGTCCGTTTGGATGGAGGGGGTGGCATGTGGTATATGGCACATAAGGATCGCACTGTTTAACCGCACTGGCTCGACTCCTGATGTTCCCCGCCGTACAATGACCTCATAGAATTGCGCTGAATTCGGAGGGGGTTAAACCTCTTCCGTGGTGTCGTGGGTGGCGTGTGAGAGAGGAAACTGCGAATGACACGAGTGCCAACTCAGATCGTAGCTGTGAACTCCTGCATCTGTGCGTCGTGAGCTGGTTTAATCAATCCAGCGTGTATCACCCCCCTTAACAAAAGCATCTCATCCGCACCCACAGCTGTGCAGGCACACACACACACACCAAAAAAAACGAGGTGACGTGCCCGTCTATCACTGGGTGCCGGGTCTGTGCAAAGACTTCTAATATAAAGCGGAGAGAAGGGTGTGGGAGCTCCATGCTCGCTGCTGCACGGATACACCTGCAGTCCTTCACGCTCTGTGAATTATCAGAGATTTATAACACCTCCAGATGAACCGTCAACCGAGGCTACAGATTGCACTTCGATGCAGCATAGAAATGTGCTACAAGGGCAACGCCTGATCTGTGTTTAAATGGACACGCATCCTCAGGCCTGGTCTGACTTTGACAGTCATGAAAAATAACATGGCTTGACATGAAAGGAAGTGATAATGTCATTAATTCTGGTGCTCAGTTAGAGTATTGTGAGAACCGGGTAATCGTAAAATCGTGTCAAACTCGCTCTTCCTGTAAGTGAGTCATCTGAAGTTTCACGTCACTGACATCAAGGGTCAGAACGAGGGGATTTAAGCTGTAGATCAATATGAAAGATCTTTTTTGAAAAACAGAAATGCGGTAGCTGTCTTACCGAGACATAATATTCATAAATCAGCACATATCCCATTGCATTTTCCGTTATGTGATTCATTCATCTGTTTTTCTTGCTAAGCACCTCTTATACAGACCAGAATATAAAACCCCAATTTGAGCTAAATCAGACAATGCACTTAAAAGATATGAGACTTTGCCATTAATTTAATCCCATGCCAATGCAGCACCATTGGAGATATTGAAAATCTGTTTGTAATTCAGCATTTTCAATGTCTTGGTTTAGTGTTGAAAAATTTCTTTCCACATTTGTGACCCTGGACCAAAAAAAAAATCTTAAATTGCACAAGTATATTTGTAGCAATAGCCAAAATACAATGTATGGGTCAATATGATCAATTTTTTTAATGCCAAAAATCATTAGGATGTTAAGTAAAGATCATGTTTCATGAAGATATTATTTGCATTGCTAAGAACTTCATTTGAACAACTTAATATTTTGATTTTTTTTTTTTTTCAGTGGAAAGCTTATTCAACTTTCAGATGATGTATAAATCTCAATTTCAAAAAATTGACCCTTAAGACTGGTTTTGCGGGCCAGGGTCACATTTAGTCCAATATAGCTTACTTCCTGTTGGGCTGAGCTAGTGATTGTAATATAGAAAGTTGTCTGGCTTGATGAGAATGAAATGTTTACTGAGTCTAGTGACTGTAGGTAAAACTAACCCCACCACTTTAGTCAAAAGGGTCACTGTGTTAAATATAGAATGTCTAACTTGAGGACGACAGACTCTGTCTACTTTGGAAACCACCCAAAACCCTTTTAGAAACTGAAAAGCAGCACATCAAAACACATAGTAACACATTAAAAGGCACTCAAACACCCTGCAGTGTCATAGCATGGGGTGGGGTGTTTTGCACACTTATTTTCTTCACCAATTTGAAGTTATGACTTAACTTTGACTCTTCTTTTTTTAGCATCATGTGCCAATAGCCAGGAATGGACCCTAACTCGTGCTATTCCAGAACTGCGATTGGTGAGAAAACCTAAATATTTATTTATGTATATTTTTAATATCTCAAACAAGCAACAGTTTCATATCATTTTAGGCATACATCTATGAAAACAGTATTTAAGTTCCGTAGTAAAACGGTAATACAGTCAAAGCCAAAATTATTCAGACAGCAGATGTAGTTTTTAAATATTTTTTACTAGTGGGTGCAGGACACTATAGATCATTTATGTAAGTGAGAATAGCAAAATCAAGCAAAATGTGACATGTTGTATATTATAAAAAGGTCGCATTAGCAATTAAAGTAGGGCTGTCAAACAATTAATTGCGATTAATCGCATATAAAATAAAAGTTTGAGTTTGCCTAGTATATGTTTGTGTACTGTGTGTAATTATTATGTATATAAGTACACACAAAATAATGTACATATTTAAGAGAAATATGTTATGTACAAAATATTTTATTTATGTATAATATAAATTATATACAAATTATAATATATACACATACTTGTAAATACTTCTTAAATATATACATGAATGTTTGTATTTATATATACATAATAATTAAACACAGTACGCACACATATATTAGGCAAGCTCTAACTTTTATTTTGTATGCAATTAATCGTGATTAATCGTTTGACAGCCCTACTTTTATTGCTAATGCGACCTTTTTACACCACAGACTGAACAAAAATAAGCATTGCTTGGTAATTGGTCAACAAAGTATTGATAGTTGTGTAAATATTGTCATACTAACAGTTGGTGAATTTTTGGTTAATTGTAATCTGTTACATACCTTTATATTAAAGTTATCTGACATTATCAAGATGAATTTGTTCTGACACAGTTCTTGTCATGTTTTATTACCATTTTCTAAACTATAGTGAATAAATTTTGGTTTGACTATTTAAAATATATTTACTTTATACTAAGTATAGTTCAAATCTTTTGACATATCACTTGAGACTTACTGATATAAAAATTGTTGATTAGACTTTATTTAAAGTACTATTTGTGCATAATACACTTTTCTTAATGTTAAGCCTGAAATGTGTTTTAATGTCACTATTGATGAGAATTGTATGGTCTTTGAATAATATCATTCTTTAAATGCAAGATATTGTAAGTATATTTGCAAAATTTCAAATTTAGCACAAACAAATATACTAGTTGTTCCAATTTAGCAGACTTTAAGTGTACCAGTTTAGTATACTAAAAGTTCAATTGCAGGGTATTTTGATTGCGTACATAAATATGGAAATGTATTTGTAGTATACTTAGAATGAAATAAATGTATTTCAAATGCATTGTAGTATATTTACTTTTCATTAGGGTTGGTTAAATACACTACAAATAGGCTTGTTTATTTTTAATTTTTGTCATACTGCTGAGTAAGGATACATCTTTGCCCGTAGGAAAGAAAAATCACAAATGAGATCTTTTAAAGTCCAAAATGCTTCTTCTAAACACCACCAAAATTAAAAGTGGACGAATGGAGACTTTTATTTAAATCCAGCTTGGGCTTCTCATGAGAAAAGGCCCTAGTAGTCTCAAATGTATCCTCAGGAGTTCTCAACTATGTCATACCGATATATATATATTCAGTTTTTTGGAGTGAAATATTATCTTTCTGCTACATACAGGGGGTTCTGGGTAGCCTTCGCAGTGGAAAATCTGCTCTGGTAAACAGATTCATCACAGGAAGTTATCTTCCACTTGAGTCGCATGAGGGTGAGAACTTTGTTTTTTTCTCATCTCTTCTTTGAAGACTGTCATTTTAACTGTTTAGGAGCTTTATAGGTGTCTTATCTTTTGCCTTTGTCCTCTTTTTCTTCTCTGGAAGGGGGGAGATATAAAAAAGAGGTGTTGGTGGAGGGACAGAGTCATTTATTGCTGATCCGAGAGGAATCTGGCCCACCAAGTGCACAGGTGTGTTTATTGCTGCAAAGTACACTTGAGACAGAAGCATATAGTATGCAAGACAGAAATATTCGGCCAATGTGCATCTTCCTCTTTTTTTTATATTTAACATTACACCGGATGTGTTTAACTAAAGGACCGTTTTTGCAATTACGTTATATTAAGAATTCCGTATTCTTACACTGCCAGTCAAAAGTTTTTGAACAGGAAGATTTTTAACGTTTTTTAAAGAAGTCTCTTCTGCTCACCAAGCCTGCTTTATTTGATCCAAAGTACAGCAAAAACAGTAAAATTTTGAAATATTTTTACTTTTTAAAATAACTGCTTTTTATTTAAATATAATAGAATGTCATTTATTCCTGTGATCAAATCAAATTTTCATCATCATTACTCCAGTCTTCAGTGTCACATGATCCTTCAGAAATCATTCTAATATGCTGATTTGCTATTCAAGAAACATTTTATTATTATTAATATTATTATCAATATTTAGAACAGTTGAGTACATTTTCCCAAAATTCTTTGATGAGTAGAATTTATCTAAATTAAAAAGCTTCTGTAACATAATACACCATATCATTTTTTGTTTTTTTTTATAGAAATTAATACTTTTATTTAGCAAGTATTGATTCAAAATTGATGATAAAGTCATTTTTTATTGTTACAAAAGATTTCAATCAGATAAATGCTGTTCCTCTGAACTTTCTATTCATCAAAGAAACCTAAAAAAAATTCTACTCAGCTGTTTTCAGCATAATTATTATAATAATAAATGTTTTTAACCAGCAAATGAGAATATTAGAGTGATTTCTGAAGGATGATGTGACTGGAGTAATAATGCTAAAAATTCAGTTTTGAATTCACAGAAATAAATGACATTTTAAATATATTCAAATAGAAAATTATTTTAAATAGTAAAAATATTTCAGAATTTTACTGCTTTTGCTGTACTTTGGATCAAATAAAAGCAGGCTTGGTAAGCAGAAAAGTCTTCTTTAAATACAAAAAAATCTTGCTGTTCAAAAACTTTTGACTGGTAGTTTAGTAACATTTCTTAATATTGTCTGATTTTTTCTGTATTCTTTAATATATAAAAAGAAAAAAAAAGAGCAATTATTTGAATTTGACATCGTTTGTAACATTCTAAAGGTCTTTACTAAACAATTTGATGCATTCTCGCTAAATTAAAGTATTAAATTTGAAAAAAATCAAAGTTTTCTGACCCCAAAATTTTGAACAGTAGTGTAATCTGCTTTAAAGTAACGGCTTGTCCAAAAATGAATATTTTCTGAAAATGTACTTATCCTCAAACCATCCAAGATGTAGATGAGTTATTTGGAGAAATTTAGCATTACATCACTTGCTCACCAATGGATCCTCTGCAGCGAATGGTTGCCGTCAGAATGAGAGTCCAAACAGCTGATAAAAACATCAATTAACATCTTGTGAAGCAAAATGCTACATTTTAACTTTAAACCATTGCTTCTGACCAAAGAAGCATCCATAATCCATAATAACTGCTAATTTTCTCCAAATCTGTGAGTGAATGATTTTCAGCGACTTTTCTTTTTTGAGTTTTTCCCTGTTTTTCATTCCTAAATTTGTGATCGTAGATCTGCAACTGGCTTGATGGCGTCATCCTAGTTTTTAGCCTGGAAAACGAAGCAAGTTTCCAGGATGTGTACAAGAACTACAGTGAGCTAAGCGCACATCGTAACATAGCAGAAATCCCCATTATAGCGGTTGGAACGCAAGGTAAAAGCTATACTTGTTTTGATTTTAGGGATGTTTTATTGAGTAATATGATGTTGTGTGCAAACTCTCTGTCTGTTTTTCTTTCTGCAGATAAGATTAGTAGCACTAACGCCCGTGTGATTGAGGACAAGAGAGTCCAGCAGCTGTGTATAGATGTGCGTCGCTGCACTTATTTTGAGACCTGTGCCACATATGGCCTCAATGTGGACAGAGTATTTAATGAAAGTGAGTTGGATCTCAAAATAGGGGTTAAAATAACAGGGTACTTTGAACAAGATGCAAGTGTTAATTGAACAATCTTGTTTCTCATTTAGTGACTCACAAAATTGTCGCTGCCAAGAAGCAAGCCGCCCTTCTGGCCTCCTGTAAATCCCTACCAAACTCTCCGAGTCACTCAGGGGCCTCCACTCCAGTGTCAGGGCCCGGACAGGTATCTCAGGGCTCATGAGTCTGTCAGATACTTGGGTGAATTAAATGGTGGGGTGGGGGAATCTAATTTAGATTACTATAAAAAAAAAAGATATAAATATAAAAAAAAAAAAGTAAATTTGTGAGATTCATTTGTATTTATTATTTCTTGTACTAAATCATTTTTTAAATTAAATTAAAGTAAATTAAAAATATATTATCATTATTATTATATTTTATTAAAATATAATTTATTTTATTATTTTAAGTTTTTTATAAAAAGATCATAAAAATAAATGCAAAATATTTATTTGATACTTTACATTAATTGCATTTGCCTATAATAATTAAAATTGACCTCATATTAATACAAAAAGGATTTGCAGAGTTATATGCTATGCAGAATATCTAGAATATATAATTAGTTTTATATATTTGATATATTTTTGTTGAATTTTATTTCAATACTATGTTATTTGATGGTAACTGTACTCATTTTAATAACATAAATAATAATAATAATAATAATAATAATAATAATAATAACAATAATAATAATAATATATTTTAAATACTGTGAATGAGAGGGAAAAAATGGTCTTTATCATTATAGTAGTTGATATTAATATATATCAAACATAACGTCTTTTTCTTTATACAAGATATAATTTCCCTATTTTATTTTATTTTATTTTATTTATTTAAAATATGACTGAGAGATTTCTCTGTGAGATTTACCCCTTTATGATGAATTAAATACCATCATGGTGTTGTTCTTCCAATATGTAGAAATTTGCTTTTACAAAATATTCTGATCTGATTCATTTAATATTCTTTGCCCAGTTATATGCTATGCAGAAAATCAAAAATTTGTCACATTTTTGTAGAATTTGGAAAAATTTTATACTGTTATTTGATGGTAATTTCACTTATTTTTAATAACATAAATAATAATAATAATAAATATTGTGAATTTGGGGGGAAAAATGTCTTTATCTTAATATTACTTTATATATTAAACATACCCTTTTTTCCTTATACAAAATATAATTTCCTTGTGTAATTTAATTTAATTTAATTTAATTTAATTTTATTTTATTTTATTTTATTTTATTTTATTATGAAATATGACCCAGACATTTCTCTGTAAGATTTACCCCTTTATCATCATAATTCTTGTGAAGTATTTTAATGAATTAAATATGGTCATGGTGTTCTTTCAATATTGAATGTTGTTGGGGGGTAAAAATTTGCTTTTACAAAATATTTGATCTGAATTATTTAATATTTTTTGCCCAATCATATGTTATGCAGAAAGTAAGAACTTAGTCACATTTTTCTTGAATTTTATTTCAGTACTATGCTTTGATGGTAATTTTACTCATTTTCGATAACATTAATAATTATAAAAATATAATAATAATAATAATAATAATAACAATATTATTATTATTATTATTAATAATAAATATACTTTCTTGTACAAGAAATTACATTCTTATATTTTATTATGGATTCACTCTAAATTATTAAATTCCATATGAACATGTTTTCATTTTCGGATCAATGCATGGCAAATTTTTACACCCGTTGTTGTGTATTTGACTCTTTTGAGTATTTGTGTAAAACTTTTTTTGTCTCCATTAATTTGTCTACACCATTCACCATTCCAACCTCTGTCTCATTCTTTTCTCCGTCCCATCATCCTCTCTTAGGCCAGTAATGGGGGTCAGAGTAGTGATTACCCCTCTTTGCCTTCTACCCCTGTGATAAGTCACAAAGACATACGGGGTGGGGCAAGTGGAGACGGGGGCTCGCAAAGAAATCTGCCCCGACGGCGGACATCATTATTTGCGGTTAGTTCTTTGAGCTCATTACAGAGTGTCAAATCTTTCCAGGTTAGATTATATGCAACAGCAGTGAAACTGTATGGAAAATTTGATATTATATCATTCATATTTTAAAATACAATTGGACTTCTATTTGAAATATATATACTAGAGGTAATGTGTGTAACTTTTAGATTTTAAAAGTATTTATTCTATCCCAATTTAGCCAACAGCAGAACGGGAAACCTGTTCGAAAACAGTCATTGTTTTCTTTTTGGTGGAGAAATTACACACTTCACCGCCAAAAGCTGTTACAGTAAAGCAGACGCTTGACTGTATGTTTAGTCCTAGTTTCTATGAACTAGGGATCTATGAACTCTCAATGTCACCCTAACGTTCACCTCATCTCATGAGTCACATCAGTTTCCTTCCTTTATGTGTTTCACCTTCCTCTCATCTGTACTTTATTAAGTGTGTCTGTTATTTTAGAACCGCCGTGGGAGTGATTCTGAAAAAAGAGCTTCTGATAGCAGAAGTGACATGAGCAGTCGATCAGTTCCTATCAAACAGGTTCGTGTCATTTTTCAGCACTGACTTGAGGATATGACGTGAGGTTTCTTTGAAATGCAGTGACACCAGAAAGCATTTAGACATGCAGAAGACACTTTTAAAATGTCTGAACCTCAATGCAATTATGAAAAAATGAATTAAATAAAGCACTTTTTTTTGTCAGGGGACTTTGTGGAAACGCAGTGAACGCTCTTTAAATAAGGAGTGGAAGAAGAAGTATGTGACACTGTCAAACAACGGCATGCTGATGTATCATTCAAATATAAATGTGAGTACGGCTCTTTGGCAAGCCATACTGTTTTCTGTTTACAGAGCGTTAAATGCTTCCTGTACGCTTTTGTTTTTATAATCACATTTTGTGTTTGCAGAATTTTACCTTGTGGTTTATTCAAAATACTTTTTAATAGTATTTTTAGCTTTATTAACATAATGATTAATAATATTTTTAAAGGGTTATTTAATAAAATTGTGTTTTTGTCATTTGTAATATATATATATATATATATATATATATGGGATCAGTACGATTTTTAATGTGTTTTGAAGTCTTCTCTGCTCATCAATTTGATTAAAAATACAGAAAAAAACAGTAATATTGTGAAATATTATTGCAGTTTAAAATAGCGGTTTTCTATTTTTAAATACTTTAAAATGTAATTTATTCCTGTGATGTAAAGCTAAATTTTCAGCATCATTACTCCAGTTTTCAATGTCACATGATTTTTCAGAAATCATTCTAATATAGCCTACTGATTTATTATCAATGTTGAAAACAGTTGTGCTGCTTAATATTTTGTTGGAAACTGTGATACTTTTTTCAGGATTCTTTAATAAATAAAAAGTGAAAAAGGACAGCATTTATTTAAAATAGACATATTTTATAACAATATACTACCATTTAAAAGTTTGTGGTCAGTAAATTTGTTCATTTCTTTTTTTGAAAAAAATAAAAATTAATAATAATAATACTATTCACTATTCAATAATATTCACCAAGGATGTGATAAAAAAAGTGATAGCAAAGACTTATATTGTTGGAAAAGATTTCTATTTGAATAAATGCTTTTCTTTTTAAGTTTTTATTCATCAAATAATCCTAAAAAAAAAAGAATCACAGGTTCCAAAAAAATATTAAGCAGCACCACTGTTTCCAGTACTGAAAATTAAAGTAATAAATCAGCATATTAGACTGATTTCTGGAGGATCATGTGACACTAAAGACTGGAGTAATGATGCTGAAAATTCAGATTCGCATCACAGGAATAAATTATATTTTTAAATATATTAAAACACAAAACCATTATTTTAAACTGTAATAATATTTCACAATATTACTGTTTTTTCAGTATATCCGATCTGAAATGCAGCCTTGATGAGCATAAAAGAATTATTTGAAAACATTAAAGATCTTACTGATTTCAAGCTTTTGAATGGCAGTGTATATTTAAATTGCTCTAAAATGAGAAATGGAAAATATTTAATATAAAACACTTTAAAATAAAAAACTATTACAAATGACAAAAACAGAATAAAATTAATATAAATAAAAACAGATTCAAAATGTTAATAAAAACTAAGAAAAGTATTAATTATCAATGATACTGAAATAACACTGGTGTGTGTGTGTGTTTGTATATATAAATATATATGTACATTTTTATTTCTGTTTTAGTTATTTTACTACATCAAGTTAAATTGCCCTAGAAATGGAAAATACTCAGTATAAAATATTATAATCTATAAACAGTTGTAAAATATGATAATTCTATTTTAGAATGTTATGTTATAATTGCTTATAATTATATTTTGGGTGTGAATTTGTCATTTGGTTGTAATGGATAAAATCCAGAAAATGTTTTCAAATATTACTCTGTTTGTTGGTCTGGGTTTTTTGCGGAAAAGGAAAAATCAATGGTACTAAATAAAATTGCATTAGTATTTCTAAAACCATTCCAAAGCTTTTATGTTGTGTTACTTAGGCTGTAGAAGAGAACCAGTGTATTCTAGATTCTAGATTGTGTAGCTGTTGCACATACTATATATAATTCTGTGATTGCAGGAGTTTTTGCAGAACTCTCAAGGTAAAGAGATGGATTTATTGCGAGTAACAGTAAAGGTGCCAGGAAAGCGTCTTCATCGTGCAGTTACTCCCGGCGGACCGTCCCCTGGCCCTACTCTCGTCCCCGTGCCCGGTGTAAATGGACTTAGTAAAGACAAGCAGTCTTCTGAAAGTGGTGCTACATGTAAATGAACATTTTTTTCATTTTCCATACGCACTCAATCACTAATAAAGTAGTTTAAATTTTTTTACTGCCATTATTTATTTGTTTATTTATTATTTCTCTTTTTCCAGCAAATCTTCTGACTGTAGAAGAGGCTTCCAGATCCGGTTTGTCATTTCATAATGATCAAAAGGTGAAACGCTGCCCGTCATCTGTGTCTAATAAAGGCTTTAGTGTGGGTACGTAAATATTTTGTTTATACTTTCTGCTTATTCTTTCTATAATAGTGTTTAAAAGTAGAAATGCTACTAACCTGTTGTTTCATTTCAGTTGTTGGTTCATATGCAAATCTGTTCATTTGGCAGTTCATTTTAATGATTCATACGTGTCGTATTACTCAATGGACTAGTTTAGGATTAACGTGTGTGTTTGATCCTGTAAATTATTATTTATTACTATTTAGTAATATATATATATATATATATATATATAGGGTACAACATGGCTAAAGGCGCCCCGGGGTAAAAGGTTTAGAGGAAAACATCTGCTTTTCAAGATGCATGTGCAAATTTGTCTGATCCTATATACTTTTGAGACAAATGTCTTCTGAATGATTTTCAGTTTTGTTTAAGGTAATTAAACAAACAGTTTTTAAATAACAAAAGAATATATAAAAGTATGGTATTTGGGGTAAAACGCGCACCTGCTATTGGGGCTAAAATGCACAATACTTAAAATGAAAGTTAATAGGTGGCTGACTTTTCCATTTGTTAGCATGACATGGTTAAATTCAGATGTTAAATATCATATATTATGTTGGGTGTCCATCTTAAAAATAATCACCATGTTTAGAATGAAACCATCATGTTTAAAAACATGATATTAATCATATAATATAATAAACTATCATTTGTTGTTACTACTGTAGATCTATATTAAATTATTATGGGATCTCCTTCAATGCTTTCAGAATCTTTACTTTTTAAAATGATTTTGTTTTTGTACTTATATTTTTTATATATTATATATTTGTTATATTAACATATTTTAATGACAATATAAATATTGAACAAAAATAATTTCTTTTATTTTTTTTTTAAATAAGCAGAAAATAGTACAAACTTTACTGCAGTGGTTGATTGTGTTACCATAATCATATTAATATAATAGCATTTTCTAACATAATTGTTTATATATATTGTGCGTGCATGTGTGTGTGAATATATATATATATATAATTAACATTTTATCACATTACTGTGTACATTTATTGTGTGTATATATATATATATATATATATATATATACACATGCACACACAATATATATAAACAATTATGTTAGAAAATGCTAATTATATTTATATATATATATACACACACACATGCACGCACAATATATATAAACATTTATGTTAGAAATGCTAATTATATATATATATATATATATATACATACACATGCACGCAATATATATAAACAATTGTTATACAGTGCTAAATATTTATATATATATATACACACACACACACAATATATTTAAACAATTATGTTATACAATGCTAATTATATTTATATATATATATATACACACACACACACACATGCACACACAATATATATAAAAAATTATGTTATACAATGCTAATTATATATATATATATATATACACACACAGACACACACATGCACGCACAATATATATAAACAATTAGTAATAAAAAATTATGGTAACACAGTAAGGTTCATTAGGTTCATTAATGTTAATTTTAGCATTTACTAACACATTATAATCACAAGTTGTGTTTGTTAACATTAGTTAATGCATTTAACTAACAATGAACAACTGTATTTTTATTAACTAATGTTAACAAAGATTGATAAAAAGTGTAATAATTGTATTGTTCATTGTTTGTTCACGTTAGTTAATACATTATAAAGTGTTACCATTATTATAATATAATTAAATATACTCAGTGTAATTAATACAAATGTAAATGTATTTTGGGTGTGGATTTATCATCAGAATGGTTAGAAAACTTTTGCAAGAAATGTTTTGGTTTCTTAATAGACTCAAGCATTGAGGGGGCTACAAGTCCTCCTTTAGGAAAAGACCACATCCCATCTTCTCCAATGACTGACAGGAAGAAGAAAAAACGCAACAGAAGTATTAACTTGAAAGGAGACGCAGCGGCTGGGCAGGCTGAGGGTAAGAGATCAGATTTGTGAAAGATTACCAGATTCAGTTTCACCGATAAAGCAATCATTGTTAGTATTATGATGAATAGTTGAGGCGAATTTGCTTTGCTCTCTTTTCCAATGTGGACCTGATTAATTGCTTTCTCTAAGGTCCTTTTACAATCTCTTTTACTTCTTTCTTTCCTCTGTCTTTTCTTCCTCTCTTTCCTCTTATCCTCTGCCGCCCTGGACTAATTTCTTGCACCGCAAGCCAAGCGCAAAATGTGGAAATTAAAAAGCTTTGGTAGCTTGAGAAACATTAACAAAACAGGTAACGTGAATGTATGAAACGAGTGGCTGAGCCGACTCCGTCTCACTGTCTTTTCTGCAGTTTGTGTCCGTGTCCATCTCTTGTCACATCATTAGATTACAGCAAATGGGTCTGAGTGTTTCTGTGTTCCTGTCTCTCTCAAACACATAATTATACTGAGACGTTACATTAGGCCTAGGACACAATGGGTGTTTTTATTGATCCCTTCCTCTTGTGTAAATAACCGTCGCTCTCGCCCAAACAGAAGAGGAGAGCGCAGACTTCATCATCATATCGAGCACAGGACAGAGCTGGCATTTTGAAGCTCAAAGTCAAGAGGACAGGGACGCCTGGGTTCAGGCCATCGAAAGCCAGATCCTCGCAAGTCTACAGAGCTGTGAGAGCAGAAATAAGGTAAAGAGGGCAACAAAAATTATTCTGATCTCTATCAGCTTGACAGTATAACTTTTGAGAACACTTCTGCACTTTTTACACTAGCAGGATTTTTTAAAAATTTTAAATTATTATAATCATTTATGTGATCCAAAGTACAGCAAAACCAGTAAAATTCTGAAAAATGTATTTACTATTTAAAGTAACTGTTTTCTATTTGAATATATTTTAAAATGTAATTTATTCAAGTGATTTCCTAAACGAATTTTAGCATCATTCACATGATCCTTCAGACATCATTCTAAAATTGTGATTTGCTCTTCAAAAAACTTTTATTATTATGTTGAAAACAGCTGATTTTTTTTCAGGTTTCTTTGATGAATAGAAAGTTCAGAAGAACAGATAATAATGATAATAATGATAATAAAAAAAAATTCTTGAACGGCAAATCAGCATATTAGAATGATTTCTGAAGGATCATGTGACACTGAAAACTTTAGTAATGATGCAGAAAATTCATCTTTGCGTCACAGGAATAATAGTTTTTGAATGATAATAGAATAGTTTTTGCTGTACTTTGGATCAAATAAATGCAGGCTTGGTGAGTAGAAGATACTTATTGTTCAAAAACTTTTGACTGGTAGTGTATCTACAATATACATCAGTAAATCTTTAAAGGAATAGTTCACCCAAAAATGATAAATTTGCTAAAAATGTACATCCAAGATGTAGATTAATTTGTTACTTCATCAAAATAAGATTTGGAGACATTTGGCATTAAAACATCAAGTCAAGTCACCTTAATTTTATAGCGATGTATACAATACAGATTGTGTCAAAACAGCTTTACAGAGTTAAACAGGAAAATAGTGTTTCAATAATGCACATTTGCAAAAAATGCTAATTCAATTCTGCTGTAAACAGTCAATTTTCCATTAAAAGTTCAACATTCAGTGATGTCATCACCCAGCTTAGTTCAGTTCTCATCCAATGCTGTTTGTGCAATCAAGTTCATAATATTGCCTAATATTAAGTGTCCACAACTAAACAAGCCAAAAGGCAACAGTGGCAAGGAACCCAAACTTCATTCAACTTCATGAGAGAAACCAGGCCAGTTCTCCTCAGGCCAGACAAAACCAGCATGGAGTGGTTTAATTCCAGGCTGCAACACAAGTCAGATTGTGAACTGGCATCACTCAGAACATCCATCGAGTTCTTTCACCTTAAAGATTGAATACATCACATGGTAAAGGAGTCAAAGCTGGCCACAGGGTCGGTGCAGAAGACTAGTCTAGTTCTTGTAGTCTTTGCTAAGGATTTGTGCCGTCTAGCTGACAAGGTCTTTGCAGGGGATCTGTCTTCAGGGCTCATCTAGTTGATATGGTCTCCACTGACATTCAGGGCATCTCCAGGTGCTGATACACCATCTGGACTGGATACAGACTGAATCCAGGTGGCTACAGTGACCTTGGAATAAAAATGAAACAGACTGATTAGCGCAGATGCCATTCTTCTTATGATGTAACAAGTACATAGGGTGTTATGCGAAGTGTTCCTGGTTCTGGCTGACCTAATTAATACAGCCTAATAATCCTTTAATGGTTTTAAATTATTAAAATGCAGTAGTGAGTTACATGTAAGCAAGGTTAAAGAGATGGGTCTTTAATCTAGATTTAAACTGAGTTTGTCTGCCTCCTGAACAACACTAGGAAGATTATTCCAGAGTTTGGGCGCTAAATAGGAAAAGAAACTGCCGCCCACAGTTGATTTTGATATTCTAGGTATTATCAAATGGCCAGAGGTTTGAGAAAGCAGCAGATGAGAAGGACTATAATGCAATAAGAGCTCGCTCAAGTACTGAGGAGCCTAAACCATTCAGGGCTTTATTTTGGACCAGGTGGAGTTTGTTTATTAAGCATGCAGAGCAACCAACCCAATAAAGCATTACAATAATCGAACCTTGAGGTGAGGAATACATGAATTAAAAATCTCTGCATTTGACATTGAGAGCATATGTTGTAATTCAGAGATATTTTTAAGATGGAAAAATGTGGATTTACAAACGTCGCTTTCAACTGAAAGATCGCTATCAAATAGCACACTTAGTTCTTAACTCATGACGTAGACTTGACAGAATAGCCATCAAGTGTTAGATGGTGTTCTAGATTATTACATGCAGCCTTTTTGGTCCAATATCACGCCTTTATTTCAGAATATAGGAAATTACTACACTGTAAAAAACAAAAAACACAATTTGTTGAGTCAGCTTAAAATAATTTGTTACCCTTCTGCCTTAAATTTTTAAGTTCAGTCAACTCAAATAAGTTTATTCAACTTAAAATGTTAAGTTGTACTAAGTAACAACTTAGATATTTGTGTTTGTTAAACTTAAAAGCTGGGTAAGTAAACCAGCTGCCTTAAAAATTTAAGTTGAATCAACTCAAATATCTAAGTTGTCACTTAGTATAACTTAACATTTCAAGTTGAATAAACTTTTTTTTGAGTTAACTGAACTTAATATTTCAAGGCAGTTGGGTAACAAATTATTTTAAGTTGACTCAACAAATAGTTTTTTTACAGTGTAGTTAACCAATTTTTATATCAACTATGCATTCTGGTTTTGTGAATGCTTCGTCAGCTTTTGAAGAAATATAGAGCTAAGTATTATCAGTATAACAGTGAAAGCTAACACCATGTTTCCTGATGATATCTCCCAAGGGTAACATGTACAGGGTAAAAAGTAATGGTCCTAGTACTGAGCCCTGTGGTACTCCATACTGTACTTGTGATCTATATGATTCCTCTTCATTCTACGAATTGATGACGGTCAGATAAATACGATTTGAAACATGCCGATGCAATTCCACTAATGCCAACATAATTTTCTAGTCTATTCAAGAGAATGTTGTGGTCAATAGTGTCAAATGCAGCGCTAAGATCCAGCAGCACTAATAAAGAGATACAACCACTTTACCGTCTTTACATCACTTGCTCACAAAAGAATCTGCAGTGAATGGGTGCCGTCAGAATGAGAGTCCACACCAAGTAATCCACACCACTCCAATCTCTCATCTATAATAAGGTGAAAAAATCCATCGCGTTTTCCTCTCACATCAAAATCCACCAACATATTGTTTTGATCTGTTTCTGACTGTTTTTACTTGTAAACGGTACTGATCTGTGCATATTTCTCACCTGATTCAGACAGCTTTTTCACCAGAGAAAAATTTTTAGCTTCTTACAAACAAGTAGCGTTTTACTTCACAAGACATTATTTGATAGACTGATTGTGTTGTGGATTATTGTGAAATTTTTATTAGCTGTTGGTCTCTCATTCTGACGGCACCCATTCACTGCAGAGGATGCATTGATGAGCAAGTGATGTAATGTTAATTTTCTCCAAATCTGTTATAATGAGAAAACAAACTCATCTACATCTTGGATTGCCTGAGGCTGAGTTTCAGCATATTTTCATTTTTTGGGTGACCTTTTCCTTCAACCATTTTCTATTGCTAAAATAGAAGAGCAATAATTGGTTAATATGTTTTTTTTCCCAGACCAAAAAGATATTGATTCATTACTACATACATAATTCATGTTATGCAGCAATATACTACACATATATTGCTACACAGTTTGCCCTGTGATATTACAAAATAATAGACGTAATTTTCATCTCTCAGGCTCGAAGGAACAGCCAAAGTGAAGCTGTTGCCCTGCAGGCCATTCGAAATGCCAAAGGGAACGACCTCTGTGTGGACTGTGGAGGGTCAAGTAAGTGCTGTCCTCAAATAATGCCTTAGTAAACTTAAAAATACTGTATGTTGAGACCTCTATCATTGTTCACTATATATGAGAACATTACGGTGTCCTTGCAGATCCAACATGGGCGAGTCTTAATCTTGGTGCTCTAATCTGCATTGAGTGTTCGGGAATACACCGGAACCTGGGGACGCACCTGTCCCGCGTGCGCTCACTAGACCTGGACGACTGGCCCAGTGAACTCACAAAAGTGCTTTCGGCTATAGGTAACCATATGGCCAATAGCATTTGGGAGACCTGCACCCAGGGGCGCCAGAAGTTGACACCGGAGGCAACAAGGTGAGCTGGCTTTGACTGTAAATGTTTTGGACATTGTGGACAGTGGTTCAGTCATTTTTGTTTTACAGAGACATTTAAAAAAATAAAATAAAATAAAATAAAATAATCTCAAGTTCAAAAGTTCGGGGCTGGTAAGATTTCAGGTAATGTTCTTGAAATACGTCTTTTATGCTTGCCAAGACTGCATTTATTTGATCAAAAATACAATAAGCAACATTGTGATATATTATTACAATTTAAACTAACCACTTTCTATAACAATATATTTAAAAATTAAGTTTATTTGTGTCATGCAAAGCTGATTTTTTAGCATCATTGCTCCAGAAATCATTCTAATATGCTGATTAATATGCTCAAGTAATAATTTTTATTATTATTAATGTTAAAAACAGTTGTGGTGCTTTAACTTTTTATGGAAACCCTGATACATTTTTCAGGATTCTTTAATGAATAAAAACAGCATTAGAAATCTTTTGTTATACTTTTTTTCTAATTGTCTTTACTGTCACTTTTGATCAGTTAAATGCATCTTTGTTGAAAAAACTATTAAAAAACATTATATATATATATATATATATATATATATACACACTGTGTGCATAATTATTAGGCACGCTAATATTCTGGTCATATTTTTTTTCCAAGCACATTTTACCAATTCCAAACCACATCAATCTTAATAACTACTATTCATTTTGTATTTAATCATTTATACGTGATATATATTTGTCCATGAAGGCTGGAAGTGAAAAACTCCTTATATTCAGGTGTGCATAATTATTAGGCACGTTTTCTTTTACATATAAATAAGCCAAAAAAGAGATTTAACCCAGACTGAAAAGTCAAAAATTATTAAATGCCCATGAGAAGAATGCAATACTAATGCAATACTAGAATTTGCAAAGTTAAGGCATGACCATTGGATAGAGAAATGCTCATTGGGTCAGCACAGCGAGAAAAAAAACAGTGGAGAAGAAAAGACACGTTAACTGCAAAAGAATTAAGAATTAAAGTGAAGAATTAGCTGTGAAACCATCAGGAACCATTTAGTCTCCAGCGCCACCATTTTCCAGAGCTGCAACCTACCTGGAGTCTTCAGAAGTTCAATGTGTCAGGTTCTCAGAGACTTGAGTGAAAAATCCTAAAAAATGACCCTCATTTAAAGAGAATAACATGCTGAAGTGTTGTGAAATACATGAAGACTGTTTTCTATAGGCTTTATAGACAGATAAGTTGAGAGTGACTTTTGAAGGACCAGCATCAAATCCTCCTATACCACTCTTTCAAAAATTTATCTTCCAAAATCTGGCAGTAAGTTTTGGGAGTTCATTTTAGTCCATCTCTGCAAGTCAGACTTTTCAGGATAGGAGATAGACTAAAAATGAACTCCCAAAATGTACTGCTAGATTCTGGAAGACAAATTCTTGAATCAGAAGTACAAGAGGATGTGGTGCTGGTCCTTCAAGAGTCACTCTCAATTTATCTGTCTATAAAGCCTATAAAAAAAAACTGTCTTCATGTATTTCTTAACACTTCAGAATGTTATTCTTATTAAGTGAGGGTCATTTTTTAGGTTTTTTTCTCAAGCAAAGTCTCTGAGAACCTGACACATTGAACTTCTGAAGACTCCAGGTAGGTTGCAGCTCTGGAAAATGGTGGCGCTGGAGACTAAATGGTTCCTGATGGTTTCACAGCTAATTCACTTTAATTCTTAATTCTCTTGCAGTTAACGTGTCTTTTCTTCTCCACCGTTTTTTTTTTTCTCACCGTGTTGACCCAACGAGCATTTCTCTGTCCAATGGTCGTGCCTTAACTTAGCAAATTCTAGTATTGCATTGGTTTTGCATCCTTCTCTTGGGCATTTAATAATTTTTGACTTTTCAGTCTGGGTTAAATCTTTTTTTTTGGCTTATTTATATGTAAAAGAAAAGGTGCCTAATAATTATGCACACCTGAATATTAGGAGTTTTTCACTTCCAGCCTTCATGGACAAATATATATCACGTATAAATGATTAAATACAAAATTAATAGTAGTTATTAAGACTGATGTGGTTTGGAATTGGTAAAATGTGCTTGGTAAAAAAAATATGACCAGAATATCAACATGCCTAATAATTATGCACACAGTGTATATATAGACAGATATATATATATATATTTAAAAAAAAAATATATATATATATATATATATATATATATATATATAAATTGTGCTTTCTGCTTTAAGCAAATGAACAGATCTCCTAATGGCAGACGAAGCACTTAAGTTCAAGATATATTTTTACTGAAAAACACAAAACAAAGATACTGTTTAAGAAAATTACTTTTGCAGCATTGACCAAAAACATAAAAAAGGCTGCATTTCTTCAGTGTTCACCATGACATTGTGTAAAGAGATAACGTCTACTGCGGTTAGCCACTATGATAATAATTTGGCCATTGCTTTGTGTTTGTTTCAGAGAGCAGAGAGAGTCGTGGATCCGTGCCAAATATGAACAGCGGGCATTTGTGTCGCCCTTGCCCGCTCAGTGTTCAGAGGACACAATGTCGACTTGGTTGCTTAAAGCAGTAATCGACAGAGACCTTCCCAGACTTCTGCTGCTCCTCGCGCACAGCACCAAGGAAGTGATCAACGTCCCGCCTGAAGGGGCAGCGCAGCAGCATCACAGCGCATTACATGCGGCCTGCCAGCTGGGCGACGTGGTCATGACGCAGCTTCTGGTCTGGGTGAGTTATTGAGCCTGTTTCTTTGAGCTAAAGGCATAGTTGACCCAAAAATGAAGATTAGCTGAAAATGTACAAATTAGGAGAAATTTAGCATTGCGTCACTTGCTCACCAATGGATCGTCTGCAGTGAATGGGTGCCGTCAGAATGAGAGTCCAAACAGCTGACATGCATGTTTGTAGGATGATGTGGATGATTATGATGGTTTTATCAGCTGGTTGAACTCTCATTATGATGGCACCCATTCACTACAGAGGATTGGTGAGCAAGTGATGCAATGCTAAATTTCTCCAAATCTCGGATGGCTTCCATTAATTCGTGCACTTTCAGGATTGCTTACGCATTTCTAATGGGTTACTTTTCTGCTTAATTTTTCTCAACAGTACGGCAGTGATGTGAAGTCAAAGGATCCGCAAGGTAGAACCGCACTGACGTTGGCGCGCCAAGCTGGCAGCAAAGAGTGTGCTGAGATTCTCCTCCAACACGGCTGCCCCAACGAGACGTCGCCCACTTCCCCGACACCTGTTCTGTCCCGCAAAAGTAGCATCACCAGTGTCGGACGTGTCAATTCCAGGAGGAGGGTCTCGTAACCCATGAACATTCATGATCCTATAAACATTTTTCTCCAGGGCCATTTTTATTTCTTCATACAGAGTTGTGTGTTCCGTGTGTCTGTGAATTTCTGTCCCAGGATATCGCCAACAACGCTGTATTTATATACTGTACGTACATCCTTGGATTCCTCAGAAAAGGGAGAAAGTTAAGAAAAAAGAAGAAACTTAATCGTCCATATTAGAACAGGCTTAGAATGACAGCTACAAAATTTCAACATGCCTTTTTCAAAAAATGGGAGCTGTTTTAACAACTAAAAAGCAATATTATTTATAATATGCTGATGAATATACTGTAAAATAGATGCATTACATGGTCAAATGTAGCTTGAGAGTTTCCCAAAGCAATCTGAGGGAATGTATTTACCGTTATGACTGTCATTACCATTGTTATTTGAAACAGACATCATGACTGAGGGTAATGTAATGTAAGAATACATTGTTTATATTCAGAAGAAATAGTATTTGTCATTGTGCATCATTTCTAAAAACTATAGACAATAAACGCTGTTCTTCAAACTCTCTTTGGCACTGCTTATTAAGTTTCCATCTTTTTTGATCAAAAAGCCAATCTTTCCACACTTTAATGCCTCAAAACTACACTATCATCGAAGGCCTGTTTGATTTCAGACAAATCACTTGGTCAAAATATGCATTTTGCTATGATACTGTATGTGTCAGTAAAATTATCAAGTTACAGAATAAAATGACTGAGACCTTATTTTCCCGTAAGAGCGGGTGTGGCTCTATGTACATGGGTCTGGCTTCCGGTTTTATCCGTGTCCAGCTATTTTTTGCAGTATAAAACAGATTATTTTTCCGCTTGATATTGCAAATTGGTGTGTCTTACCATATTATTTTAATGTATTATCTTAATTATGAACACACGAGTTTGTAGTGCGAACAGTTTTACCGTTTACTGTACCGTTATTATTCTCGTAATTTCCCTATAGCGTTTTATGAACCGGAAGTCTCGCCCATAGGCTTACTTCCGCGTTAAGGAATAAGGTAAATATTGTGCATTAAAATTCTCGTTGTTTTATGGGCTCATAATGCATATAAACGCAAGACTGCATAATGTTTCTTGGCACTATTATCTCATATTTGCATTTTGCATTCATGCATATATTCGATAATAGCCAGTGATGTGGATGGTTTGCTTAGCTGCACCTACTTTTCCAATATATTAATAACTCGTTTTTTTTTGTAATATATAAATGAAAAGATTCCTGAACTGAACAAATGAATCAGTACATCAGTACAATTAACTCTTTTTAAACATAAAAATATTAAACATTAACATTTTGTAAAGATTAAAAACAGTCTTAAGAATGTGACTGCACAGCTTTTAAAAGAATTTGTCCCAAAAAAAAGCCTTAAAGCTATTTTTTGGATGTTCAGTAATATTTTTGGTTAATAGCCAATATTGCTATATATATCTTAGGTGTATTGGTTAAATCTACCGTTGTAATATTTTTCAAATATGATCATAAAACTAACTAGTTTAAATAACTGCTTAACACAACCTTGCATTATATACATAAACATTCCCGAGTCAATGTGTAGGTTTTTCCACAGTAATAATAGGATTACATGAATTTCAGTGGGTGGCGCTCCCTCTCAGTGTTTGGTGTTCAGTTTGTTTTAGTCTAATATGACACAATGGCCGTGTCTTACAAACATATCGAGCTCTTCAGTTCTAAACAGCATTTTTGGTCATTACATGCGCGTTCCAAACCAACCGAGTGAACTAGGTAGGCAGCTCACTAGGTTTTAAGACACCGTCCGTGTCTATGCTGGGGACGGCTGTCTGGGCTAACAGGAACCGAGTGAGATTATTTATCTGTCGCAAACTAGCAGCACTCTATGGGTAAGGAAACCTTTGAGTTGTTATGCGGTTTCTGTGTGCTAGTTTCTAGCTCATCGGCCTGTTTCATTTTCACTGCGAGAGATGATGCTAAAATGCTAGTTAGCCAGCCCCACATGCTAACTGAATCCAATGGCAACCGGTTAGCTACAGCTAAACTAATGATGCACTAAATAAACTAGGATGAATTAAACGGTTTCATTGCAAGCAAGACTGTGTGCTTCGTGTGGTTAAATATAGTCTACAAAGGAGTAGCAAATATTGTGTTAATCCAAAATTTGGATTTGTGTGTATTCTGGAGTGTCTTTGTTAGGACATCCGTTGTTTTCTGAAGAGATGTAACGTTATGTTAACATTATAATTTACATGAGAATCCTGCTTCTACATTCACACATGTAATGCATTTGTGTGAATACACCAAAACATCTGAGACTGCTCTGACCTTGTGTTGAAACTATCTGCTGATAAATGTAAACTTAAGTTAAAGTCAGTGTAATGTCATGTGTTATATTAAAAATGCATAAAGATTTTCATAAGTATGGTTTTATTTGCGATTTTAGGTAAGGTACAGGATATTTTGTTTGCACTTTATTCCATGCTTGTCTTCATATTCTTTTATCAAAAAGACTTGCTCTGACTCTAAAACGTCAGCAAGCACTGGTATTTTTCAAGTGTTTGTAATTGGGATTGTATTCAAAATACAACACTACTTTACTACCTTTTGAATTCTGTGCAGTATATACTCTATACCACTTACTGTTTGCATAATTCCATGCTAAACTCTTCAAACATTAATCATGTAAAGCAATGATGGATCATGTGACAACAATGTTGTGTACTACCTAGTTGCCACATGACAAAATAACCTGTTGCAACATGATCAATGATTAGCTCAAAAAGTGGTGTCCACTTATAATGTTAAAAATTAATTTTAGTTTAAGTTTTAGTCATTTTGTTATGTGCTTTTGTCATTTTTATTTGATTTTTTTTTTTTTTTTCTCCTATGTAGCTTTTTATTTTTATTTTGTGTTTAGTGTAACTTTAGTACTTTATTTAAGCTTTATTTCAGTTACCACTAATATTTTTGAAGGTTTGGTTTTAATTAACAATAGCATCACTGATAGTGTGATAGAGTGTTTTGATGTATATGTATTCAATGCATACAGAAAATCTGAATATTGTGTAGTATACATATTATCATATAGTATACATAATACACTACCAGTCAAAAGCTTTTGAACAGTAAGATTTTTAATGTGTTTTTTTAAGAAGTCTTTTCTGCTCACCAAGCCTGCATTTATTTGATCCAAAGTACAGCAAAAACAGTACATTTTTTGAAATATTTTCTGTTGAATATATTTTAAAATGTCATTTATTCCTGTGATCAAAGCTAAATTTTTAGCATCATTACTCCAGTCTTCAGTGTCACATAATCTTTCAGAAATCATTATAATATATTGATTTCCTTGTTCAAGAAACATTTGTATTATTTATTATTATTATCAATATTTCAAAAAGTTGAGTACATTTGGGTTTTAAGTATTCTTTGATGAATAGAAAGATCCAAGAGCAGCATTTATCTGAAATAAAAGTCCAAAAAGAGTTAGTTGTTTTTTAAAATTATATAAATTATTACTTTTATTTAGCAAGGATGCTTTAAATTGATCAAAAGCGATAATAAAGACATTTATAATGTTACAAAAGATTTCAATCTCAGATAAACGCTGTTTTTCTGAACTTTATATTCATCAAAGGAACCTGAAAAAATTGTACTCAGCTGTTTTCAACAACAACAACAACAACAATAATAATAATAATAAATGTTTTTTGAACAGCAAATCAGAATATTATAATGATTTTTGAAGGATCATGTGACTGGAGTAATAATGCTAAAAATTCAGCTTTGAAATCACAGGAATAAATGACATTTCAATATATATTTAAATAGAAAACAGTTATTTTAAATAGTAAAAGTATTTCAAAATTGTACTGTTTTTGCTGTACTTTGGATCAAACAAATGCAGGCTTGGTGAGCAGATAACACTTATTTATCTTGAATCCATTTGAATCTCACCCTTTTTCCATTTACTTCTGTGTTTCAGTCCAAATCCTGGCTTTTGTTGCAATTGCCAGGCATGCGGATCAGGCTGCAGGGCTCTGGCCACGCGGCCCGTCTCCTCTCCGAGCTCAACCGCTGCCGTCTGTCTCGCCTCCTGTGCGACGTCGTCCTCCAGGTCGGAGGCCGTTCCTTCCCGGCTCACCGTGTGGTGTTGGCGTGCTCTTGCACGCACTTTAACAGCCTTTTCTCCAGAGGTTCCGGCAACCACGGTGCCGTTCCCACTACCTTCTCTCTGGACTTTGTCTCTGCCGCCAATTTCGAGAAGGTCTTGACTTTTATCTACACTGGTGAGATATTCACAGACTTGATCGATGTGGGTGTTCTGTACGAGTTGGCGGAAAGGCTTGGCGTGAGGGAGTTGGTAAACGCTTGCCATGCCACTTTTCCTGACCTTCAGAGCTCCAGCTCTGGAGATCCGGTTCCCGAAGGAGATTTGGAAAACGATATGGTGTCGGTCAATGCTGTGGCTGCGTCCGTTTGCTCATCCTCTGCGGCGTCCTGCTCTTCGTTGTCTTCTTCAGCCGCTCCTACTCCTGTAACTCCATCTCCGGTTTCTCAAGGCAGGAACGGCCGATTGAATCGGTCACACTTGGCCACCCATTCACCAAAAAATGAAGACTTGCAGGTACATTTGGGATACAATCAGCAGGTCACCAACAAGCCGAGTCCTTCGGACAGTAACCGTTCTGCGGATGCTCTTCCTGGCCTGACATTGCAGCTCAAGACTGAACAGGAAGATGAAGGAGAAGATACAGGAAGCAACTCAGTAGACCAGCTTGTTGTTAATGGTAGCAAATCAACGTTTGGGTCTCAGGAACCATGTTCAGTCCCTGATTCTTCAGCCCAGATTGGAGGGGAAACCTGCGCCCCTTCGTCGTCCTCTAATGACCCCTTGGACAATTTGCAGCTGGGGGCCGTTGCAGGACCAATCAAAGAATCAGATTTTTTTGCGGACGATCATTCTAGGAAGAGGCACCGACTACAGGAAGAGCAAACGGAGGGTGGCGATCAGTGGCGGGGACTTTCAGAAGACATCATTGAGTTGAGCGACGAGGAGGAGCACTTCATTGTAGAAGAAGAGGACGACGAGGACTTGATGTGCATCGAGAATGGAGAAAACGGGGCGTCACTCGGGCAGCTGGCATCATCGCAGCCGTGCAAATCGTGCGGGATGCTGCTTCTGGCAGAAAACGCCGCCATACGAAGTCACGCTGAGACACACCTCTCGGAATCGGGTTCGTGCCAGGTGTGTGGTGCCTCCTTCTCAGACCGTACTGCTGCTGTTGCTCACGCCCTCACACATGTTGGCATCCTGCTGTTCTCCTGCGACGTTTGCGAGCATCAGTTTCGGACTGAATCCGCACTGATTCACCACAGGCGTCAGTCTGCTGCCAAGTGTGCCCCTCAAAATCCAGATCAAGTGAATGGAACCTCCCAACGACAAGGAGGGGAACTGCAATGCACTATCTGTGCTAAATCCATGATGAATGATTTTAAGGTTAGTGGAGCCGTTTTTTTTTTTTTTCCCTAAGTCTTATAAAAAACAAACAAACAGGTGCAACGTGACAACTTTGAATCATTACGCTTATGCCTTAAAGGAATAGTTCACGCAAAAATGAAAATTCTGTCATTACCTACATGTTGTTCCAAAACCTTTGTTCATCTTCGGAACAAAAAAAAGAGAAGAATTGTTGAATGAAGTCATTATATTTTTTTTTCTCTTTGCACACAAAAAGGATTCTCGTAGCTTCATGACATTAAGGTTGAACTTTTATTAATGTCCTTACTACCTTTCTGGGCCTTGAATGTGGTAGTTGTGTTGCTGTCTATGCAGGCTCAGAAAGCACTTGGATTTCATCAAAAATATCTTAATTTGTCTTCTGAAGATGAACAAAGGTCTTACGGGTTTGGAACGACATGTGCGTGAGTAATTAATGAGAATCTAATGAGAATCTTAATTTTTGGGTGAACTATCTTTTTAAAATAAATACAAATATTCAATTAAAACGTTACAGCTGATATACTTGGCAACTTACTAAAATAATCAAAGTTATTAAATTACTAAAGCTAAAACAAATAAGATGAGTAAATTAAAGCTAAATGAATGAATTAATGAATGAATTAAAGCACATCAAATTACTAAAACAAACTACAATGAAAAAAAAAAACATTTCAAAATATTAATAAATACTATAACAGTATTTAAATTAGATATTAAATTAACACTGTATTAAGCTAGTATTAAATTAACACTGTTGAAAATGGCTTTTTAAAAACATTTTTAAATGATAAATATTAATATAATAAATATTTATAATAAATATTTTTATAAGATTAATTTAAATGAGAAAAATTGAGAAATATATATTTATAATTAATATAATTAATATTAAATTAAAATGCAAAAAATCTAACATTGTACACTAAGTAAACATTCTTTACTGTTTCAAGTAATTGTTCAAGTAAACCAGAATACAAACAAACTATAAACATTATATCAAAAATTACAATAAAAAAAATTACAACAAAAATGCATATAAAACACACTACTGCTACATGTTGTTAACTAACTTGTGTGGTAAAGGAAGAAAATGACTTCAGTAAAATTCACTTACATACATTTTTTCCTAAGATTACCTTGAGATTACTGTTATAATATTGTAATATTCACTGTTGTTTTATTATTCTAACATTACTTTTTGTTATCCCAGGTGAAAATAAAGTATACTTGAATGCACTAAAAAATACTTAAATACCAGCAAGTACATTTGTAGTACATTCTTATTTTTTGTGCTAAATAAAATTGTAAAAGTCATACACTATAAATACACTAATTAAAAGTATGTTTCAACTTCAGTAGTACTTCAGTGCAATTGCAAAAGTATACAAATACCACTGATATTTAAACAGTTATTTAGTACATTGAAATAAAGTGTACTACTGTAAAAATATACAGAGGACTTTTATCAGTGTAGTTCTTAAAAATGTGCTTTGAATGATTTAAAAATTTGTTTAATGTTAGTACAGTTTTATATAGTTTAAATTAAATTGATTTTACTTAAAATACATTAGTAATGTAATAGTTATAAGAATTTTTCTAACTGTGATGCTTAAGTACACTTAATATAAATACACAAATTGGCACTAACATTGATTTTAAGTGTAGTCAGATAAAGTACTACACTACATAAAGTAGTGGATTTTTCATGAAAAATACAGTAGAAATGTATCACTCAAGGTCAGTTTGGACTTGTGTGGTATTAACAATTTATTATTCTAATGATTTGCTTTTATAAATAATTTTTTTTTTTTCCATAGACTGTCAGGGACCACATTCAAAGCCACGCGTGCTTGAGGACATTACGTTGTGGAGTGTGCCAGCTGTCTCAACCCTCTCAATGCGCCCTCCTGTGGCACACACTGACGCACCTCTTTCCTATTTACACTTGTCCACAATGCGCCAGCCCCTTCCTGGAGAGCGCGCTGCTGGAAAGACACCTGTCTCTACACACGGAGGAAGGTGTGACGGTGAAACAGGATGACGGCAGTCCAGAGACGAGTGGAGAAGGCCAGGCCGAGCTGCGCTGCTTCCTGTGTCCGCAGACCTTCCGCTCGGAAACCGCGTTTCATTACCATCTCAGCGTGCATTCAAATGAGCTCCAGGGCAGCCAGGTATGGCCAGCCAAACGCAAGGCGGACCAGCTCCTCGAATTCTCCTCATCCTCGTCCTCGCCTATGGAGGCGAGTGGCTCGGGTAAAGCAGGTTACAACTTAAACCTAGGCTTCAACCTACAGGACAAAATGCCTCACGGCGGCACCCCGTTCCCTGCCGGACTCGTACTGAACGGCAACTCCGGTGGCGGAACGGGGCTTAGGGAAAAACTGTATCGCTGTCGTTACTGTGGGAAGCATTTTGCACACTCAGGTGAGTTCACCTACCACCTCCGCATCCACACGGGCGAGAAGCCCTACCAGTGTAAAGTATGCCTGCGTTTTTTCCGGGGCCGTTCCACTATGATATGTCACTTAAAGACACATTCGGGCGCCCTCATGTATCGCTGCACCGTCTGCGGCTTGTTTTTCTCCACGCTCAAGATGGTTTCCTCGCACATGGAGCTGCATAAAGACCAGCTGCCACCCGATTTCAACATCGAGGAGACCTTTATGTATAACGACCACTCTAAAGAGCCCGTCCCCAACATGGACACCTGAAAATCGCCCTCTCTGAACGCTCCGTCACACTGTGTGCCCACATTTACTTAGTCCGTATGTTGTAAAGGAAAAGTGACAGTAGTCTTAGAATGTAATTAAGTGTTAAATGTGATCGTTTTCATGTTGTTGTGTACAGAATGAGAGCGGTTCTTGTTTTTTAAAGACTAAATTAAAGGTAAAACTTTATTTTAAAAATGTAGTGATGATACTTGACCACTTGATGGCAAGAGAGACTGAGCAAGGTTGCACTGCCAGTCAAATGTTTGGACACGCCTACTCATTATTAATATTTCTTTTTTTACATTTTAGAGTAAAAATAAAGTCATCAAAGCTATGAAATAACAAAAAATAAACATTTTATATTTTAGCTTTTTCAAGCCTTTGCCAAGAACTTCATGAGACACAGTGTTTGAACACTATTAAAGTTTACATGTGTGCTGAGCACTTTTTGGCTGCTTTTCAGTCATTATGTGGTTTAGCTCATTTATTTAAAACTAAAATTTAGTTTTGTAAAGACATTCTTGCACAGAAAGTTATATTTGTCTTCAAAGTCAGTTTCAACCATTTATAGTTGCAGTCAAAAATTTACATACACCTTGCAGAATCTGCAAAATGTTAATTATTTTACCAAAATATGAGGGATCATACAAAATTCATGTTATTTTTTTTTTAGTACTGCCCTGAATAAGATATTTTGCATAAAAGATGTTTACAGATGTCCACAAGAGAAAATAATAGTCAAATTTATAAAGAATGACCACATTCAAAAGTTTACATACACTTGATTCTTAATATTGTGTTGTTACCTGAATGATCCTCAGCTGTGTTTTTTTGTTTAGTGATAGTTGTTCGTGAGTCCCTTGTTTGTCCTGAACAGTTAAACTGCCTGCTGCTCTTCAGAAAAGTCCCTCAGTTGTCCCACAAATTCTTTGGTTTTTCAGCATTTTTGTGTATTTGAACCCTTTCAGACAACGACTGTATTATTTTGAGATCCATCTTTTCACACTGAGGACAACTGAGGGACTATATATGCAACTATTACAGAAGGGTCAAGCGCTCACTGATGCTCCAGAAGGGAAAACGATGCAATGGGGTGAAAACTTTTGAATTTTAAGGCCAGGGTAAAATTTAACTTATTTTGTCTTCTGAGGAACATGTAGATATCTTCTGTAGCTTCTGAAGGGAAGTACTACATGAAAAAAATATGATATTTAGGCAAAATAAGAAAAATGTACACATCCTCATTTTGTTCAAAAGTTTTCACCCCCTGGCTCTTAATGCACCATTTTTCCTTCTGAAGCATTAGTGAGCATTTGAACCTTCTGTAATAGTTACATATGTGTCCCTCAGTTGTCATCAGTGTGAAAATATGGATCTCAAAATCATACAGTCATTGTTGAAAAGGATTCAAACACACAAAAATTCTGAAAAACCAAAGAATCTGTCGGACATGAAGGAGTTTTCAGACAACAACTATCACTAAACAAACAAAAATAAAAAAACAGCTGTGGATCATTCAACAACACAGTATTAAGAATCAAGTGTATGTAAACTTTTGAACAGGGTCATTTTTATAATTTCAACTATTATTTTCTCTTGTGGACTGTATGTAAACAGCTTTTATGTGAAATATCTTATTCAGGGCAGTATTAAATAAAAAAATAACATTCATTTTGTATGATCCCTCTTATTTTGTTAAAATAATTAACATTTTGCAAATTCCGCAAGGTGTATGTAAACTTTTTATTCCAACTTTAAGTATAAACATGTAGATCAGATTTTTGGCCAACAAATTTAGTCGTGTCCAAGCTTTTGATTTGTAGTGTTTTAATTAACTAAGTCATTTTTAACGGGATGCTTTTCTAAGTGCTGATCTGCAATTACCTCTATATACTCTTCTGGCAACTCTATCACAATAAGCTAAAGGGTCTCTGGTTATTCTAAAGAAGCACAAAGTAACCTTTGTTCTTACACAACACAAGTGCACGTTGAGAATAAACCAAGACTTTTTTTTCTACGTTTTCTGATGCACAAAGCAGTGCTCTAGGTCAAGGATATAAATAAAATGGTCATTTTTAAAATAAATAATTAAATAAAGGTACTTTTCTTTTACAGAATAATCGTTATTTTTATAGTAGTGTTGTGTATCACTTGACATAGACTAAATTAGACATACTTACTGGTTTATGAGATGCAGTATCATAGTTGTCGTGTTGTACATGAAGCAAAACTATTTAAACGTCTTTCGTTGATTTCATTCATAAGCGAGAAGTGATTCAAACCGAGGTGCTAATATATCAGTCAGTTCATATGGCAGTGTTCACCGTATTCACTCGGGACGTATCAGAGTGTTTTGTTCAAATCGTATCGTATCATGAATAAATGACAGGTATCCTTAGAAAGCTGTGATGTTCTTCTGTACTATTTTCCCAGCAGTTAAATGCCTTTTTTTCATATATGGGACAGTTTTATATTGTACATAATTTCTTGTTCAATTCAATTTTGATTTGGCACAACGGTCTATTCAGAATAGATGCCAAACCACAAAGTACACTACTAGTCAAAAGTTTTTGAACAGTAAGATTTGTAATGTTTTTAAAGAAGTCTCTTCTGCTCACCAAGCCTACATTCATTTGATCCAAATTACAGCAAATTTTTGAAATATTTTTACTATTTAAAATAGCTGTTTTCTATTTATATATTTTAAAATGTAATTTATTCCTGTGATTTCAAAGCTGAATTTTTATCATCATTACTGCAGTCACATGATCCTTCAGAAATCATTCCAATATTCCAATTTGCTGCTCAAAAACATTTATTATTATTATTATTATTATTATTATGTTGAAAGCAGCTGAGTAGAATTTTTTTTCAGGTTTCTTTGATGAATAGAAAGTTCAGAAGAACAACATTTATATGAAATAGAAATCTTTTGTAACATTATAAATGTCTTTTGATCAATTTAAAGCATCCTTACTAAATAAAAGTATTAATTTCTGTAATTTCTTTCAGATAAATGCTGATATTTGGATCTTTCTATTCATCAAAGAATCCTGAAAAAAATGTCAGCTGTTTTAAATAAATATTGATAATAATAAATGCTTCAGCATATGACAATGATTTCTGAAGGATCACGTGACACTGAAGACTGTAGTAATGATGCTTAAAATGTATATTTTAAAATATATTTACATAGAAAGCGATTATTTTAAATGGTAAAATATTTCACAATATTACTACTTTTGCAGTATTTTGGATCAAATAAATACAGGCTTGGTAAGCAGAAGAAACTTTAAAACATTAAAAATCTTTTGACTGGTAGTGTATAAATTCAAAACTGCTGGGACAACTGGTTGTTATAGCTTTATTTACAATGTAGCACAGAAATTACCAGTTGAACTGTATAAACTGCCTGGTTTTATCAGTGAATCAGTTTTATTTTTAGGAGAAAATGCACATTATCAGTGCTTTGCCACGGTTTGCAGCTGATGTTGAGATTATAAACCATAAAGATCTCAATCGATGTTGAATATGAGATAGGGAATGTCATGCTACATTTTATTTTCAACATGAAACAATTGCCTTATATCACTTCAGTGTTATTTATTTGATTTATTCATGTTCAGTGTCACTATCAGAAATCTGTTCTCTTTTATTACAGCTGTACTTGTGTTCGGAATAAAAACGGTACTTATGAAACTCATTAGAGATTCTTGTCTTTTTATTAGTAAAATTCCAATTTCAACACAACATCACCACTTGTTAAATGTTAAATAGAGTGTATTTATATTCAACAAATAATTCTGTAGTGAAAAATAATCTTGGAGACACCAGAACAGCATGTTCTTCAAAGAAGTGCCCCTTCACTCAAACAACGTACAAACTTTTATTCAATTTTTTTTAATGGCATCACATCTATAACAATATGTACAAGCAAGTTGCTGAGCTCAAAAGCCATTAAAACAACTCTAGGTGTTGCGAGCATATGGACAGCTAAGTGAATGTTTTTGTTGAGCAGAACAATCAAAACAGTCTTTGTACAAACGCTGGCATGTGGACAGAGCTTTTATTACTTATCTAGGAGTTCCTAGATGTGACAATAGGAACTGGTGGAAATGAAGGTTGCGAAAGGTTGACAATATTTCCTTCCTTGCACTGTTAACAATAGTGAGGTGAGAAAAACAGGAGACAATATGGCTAGTTACCAGGCGACTGACCAAAAACAACCCCCTCAACTAGGCCATTTCTTTTGTGGCATGTTAATGACCAAATCGTCATTTAGGAGTTTCCCGTCTCATGCGCCAATGTCGGAATGACTTGTGCTGGCATTACTGAGCTTCCGCTCTTTTACCGCCGTTGTCCCTGCTTTGTCGGCTACAGCGTTAGTTGGCGCACTGGTTTGCGGTAAAGAGATGCGGCTGATCACTGCATTTATTAGATTGTTGCGGAAGCTCTTACTGAGGAAGTTGTAGAGGATTGGGTTGGCGATGCAGTGAAAGAGCGACAAGCATTGCACGAGGCTAAACGAGAAGTACAGCACCCCGACCGTGTTGCAGGAGAACAGGTGCGGGTCCAGGTCGTCCACTGTCAACAAGAACAACACCAAATGGTACGGTAGCCAGCAAGCCACAAAAACCAGCGAGTACACGTGCACCAACCACACCTCCCGGCGATTCTGGACGTCCGGGGTTGTTCGGACGGCTCGGGCGATCAGGACGTTGCAGGTGATGATGACGGACGCTGGACCCAGGAACTGAAATATCAGGCAGAGGAAGGAAACCGATACGAACCACTCTGTGTAGTACTGCTCCGGAACCATGTAGCAACCTGGCTCGTCCCACTCCAACAAGTCAACGTGGACGTTTTCTAGCAAGGCCAGGACAAGCGACAGAAGCCAGATCCCGGCGCAGAGAAACCAGCGGCGTTTATGCTGCGTCGGGAAGCAGGCAGGCTTGTTGGGCCGCGTCAGGGACAGGTAACGCTCCAAGGTCATGAACGCCAGGAAGAAGGAGCTACTGTAGAAGTTTATGACGTACACAAGGTGCGTCACCTTGCAAAGGAAGCGGCCCCACAGCCAGACCTTGTCCATGGTCACCTCCAGCATGAAGAAGGGCATGGTGAAGATCACCATTAAGTCGGACAAACTCACGTTGATGACGCAGAACAGCACGCCGTTCGCCGAATGCCGCCTTCGCCAGTTCACCCACACCACCAGGGTGTTTTCGGCCAAGCCTACCATGAAGAGCACTAGGTACAGGAGGAAAAGAGCGATCCGTCGGCCATCCTCATCTAGGTGGATGGTGCAGTCGTAGATAAACCACGGCGTGCCGTTGTAGAAGTCGTACGACGAGTTGTGTAGATCGTTTGTCATCTTCTGCAGATGGAAAAGACACCGAAAGAGTTTGTTAAAAATTGTACATGTAAATGCATATTGCACTTGCTGAGCTGGGAAAGGCCAAGCCAAAAAAATTCAGACACAAAAGCCTCAAAGTGGACAACCCACGTAGCTCCAACCCAAAGCGTACCTACCTGAAATTCTTCAAGTAATCCTAAAGAATTTTCAGGTTTAATTAAGGTTGCAGCTAAACTCTGCTGGAAAGTGGACCTTGAAGGCCAGAGTTGTCCACCCCTGCTGTTAGAGGATTATGTGCGAGGCATTTTTCCCTCAAATCCATCTCGTTTGGCTGTTCCCAGCTCAGCAAGTTTTGAGAGTAGACCTTGAGGGCCAGAGTTGCCCACCCCTGTTCTTCCACCACCAAATATGTTACTAGATTTTATTTCCCAGTTTGAAAATTCAAGTCGACACAACCCCATCAACTACAAGAGATATCATTGCATTTAGGAGACATACCTTGCTATATGGTTACCGCAGATGAGGCTCTCAGGGTTGACCCCTTGATAAAAGCAGTCCTGGAGAAATATCACCGGAGGCTTTGCTCAACTGGAACCTTGTGTGGGATCTAGACATACATTGGGCTGTGGGGCAAAATAAGCTCTTCCCTCTCCCTCTCACACGCCTGGTTGCTCTACCGTCACACTGACAGGACATCCTCACAGGACAGGAGGGGGTTGAATCCGACAGGAAGGACTCCAAGAATCTCTTGATCGCAGATAGTATCGTCCATATAAATGGAGAGAATGTTTGTTTTTCCTCCGAATATTGGTCTAAACAACGCGCGGAGCCAAGATGGAATTAAAGTGGTTGCACGAGGGTGTGGCGCAACAACAAAATAAGGATTAGAACAAGCCCCAGGGTGTATATGTTGCACGTTACCCAAAGCACAGCAAATCTCTACTAATGAGTAGGCACATAATACTCTTATTGGTTGCTGAAAGCACTGTGTATTCGGTCACAATGATGCGTAATAAATAAACATGCAACTTTATGGAAGATTGGACGAGGTATGCTAAAGTGTTTGGAGTGATATCTATTTTAAAACACTGTTGTAAACAAATGCAGTCCATCTATTGCTCTATTTGTAAATAAAGTAGATATTGGATGTACTAGAATTTACATGTATTTGTCGGTGCCTATCCACGTTTTTCTTCCTATGAGAGTGGGTGCAGCCATTTGTAAATTTTATGGGTCTGGCTAACAGATGCTTCATTGCTTGATATTGCAAATTGGTGTGTCTTACCATTTTAATGTATTATCTTGCTTATAAACACACTGGTTTGTAGTGTGACCAGTTTTACCATTTACTGCACGTTGTTATTCTTCTTGTTATTTCCCTATAGCGAATGAACTGGAAGTTTTGCCCATAGGCTTACTTCCGCATTAAAGAAAAAGGTGGTTAGCACGCTGACATATAGCTCAACTACGCCGCCAGCCGACCTGGATTCGAATCTCGACTGAAGGTCCTTTGCTGATCCATCTTAACCCAACAATTTCCTGTCAATCTCCACTGTCCTGTCATCTAAAAAATCTAAGAATTTGCATGTATTTATTACCATATTCTTTTGATCTACATGCAAATTAAACAAAAACAAGCAATTTATAATTAAGAACCAATATTAGCAATACTACAATATGAAACATTAATAGTCCCCCAAAAGCAAATAGGTTTTGAATGAAAACAAAATAAAAAATAAATTTAAAAAGTTGCATGGTTATTGTAGGAAAGCAGAAACTGGTTGTTCAAGTGCCTAAATTTGCTCAGTCTAATTTTATTAAGAAAAGGTGTCTTTTATTCGTGATTGGGTCATTCTACAGAAATGTCCACTTTTGGTATGGCAAGTCTTAAAATGTATTTCTTTTTCTAACATTTAAATTTAGACCACCTTATTAGATTACCTTTTGACTTTATGAATACATATAAATGACAGCTTAATGATTTTTTTTTTCTATTTATGTGCAGTTATTTAAAGACCCACATGTACCATTTTTTTGGTCACTGGTGTTACCTTCTTTGGCAATATTAAAGGTTTTTATGAAATATTATTTCTTGATTTTTTTTTTTCAGCACATGTAGTCAGAATTACAGATGAATACTAAAAATGCAACAAAATAAGTAGATTATGTTTTATTTATTTAATGTGACAGAAAAAAAACACAGTAACACCAGTGTAAGGTAGTAAGGTAACATCAAACCACATGTTGCCAATCATGGTATACTCACTGAATTAAGTAGTTTCATCCATTTGTATTGTAGTTTAATTTTTATTTTTATTTTTTTTATTTTTTTTTTTTTTACAATTCCCTAACAATAAAGTAGGCCATACCAGTGACTTCAGCTAAAAGCTTCATATGAAATCATGAGATGAATGAAAAAAGTTCTGATAACTGAAAAGAGAAAGTTTACTTAACATTGGCCTTTTTTCATAGATCTGTAGGAAATAGGAAGAAGGAAGTCAAGTGATGTCATCAGTGTGATTTTTTTTATTTGAAAATAAACCATTTTTGTTAAAACGGTAACACCAGTGACACAACTCCAGGGGACCACTACTTTTATTATAGAATTTTAAATATTTATGTGAGATTTAGTTTTTTTTTATGCCATTTACATCATATATTTGATAGTTATGAATACATTATTGTATTTTAAATGGTAGAAAAACCTGTTTTTGACCTCAAAATAAAGCACTTTCCCTCTGTACATGTCTGTGGGGACAAGCAGTTTTGTGGCGCTAGGAATTTATATAATTAATTTAAAAACAAATATCGCCACATTAATTGCTCAAGAAAGTATAAACATTCAAATAACTGTATTGTTTTTTTAAAAAAAAAAACATAAAGAAACTGCGTTTTTCAAGTGTAATATTTCTGTAAAGGCTAGAGACAGAAAAATCGACATTTCCATAGAATGACCTGATTAGAATAGAATATTCCCGAAGTAGAATATTTTTTATTATCATTTCCTGTCCAATTACTTCACCACAGCTCAACTGTGAATTATTTAGATGTGTGTTTATTGACTTTAATAGGAACATGATAAAAGCAAGTTAAACCTGTATCTTTTTGGCCCCGAGTTCTGTTGGGGCCCTGGGGCCCCTGTATGTTTTTTTTTTCTCCATTTTTGTTTTTTTTCAGAGAATCTTTTAACAGTTCTTAAAGTCTAAAAGGGAAAAAAAAATATTTAGCTGGTTTGTGCCTGATATGCTGAAAAAACACAACCCCCAGCAGGACAATAGCAGGAAATGCTTTCGTGGTCGAGGGGCAGTGAGTGGCAGGCAGAGCAAGAGAGAAGTAGGAAGCCAGCCGTACATCAAAACACCCCCGGCATCCCCCACTGACCATTTAGCGACTGCTTCAGAAGTGCACCACTCAAGAACACTACATACTGATCCTTAATCTAATCTGATTTACATCTATTTCTGCCTATCAGCTTTCAGCGTCAAAGAACGAAGCCGAAATGTTGTGGTTGGGCTGATTGTTTGGGTTGGCTTCAGTGTTTAGACATTTCTGTTTGAACATCTGTGTTGAAAATGACAAATTTGTAGCAAGTCTGTCAGCAACCAGGGGCATAATTCAATAAATGTGAGCAGAACTAATTACTGTGTGAATTATACATTAAATAACTCACTTCAATGGGCAATTACATGCGTATTTGTATACGTTCCTGTGTATATGGCTGTTCAGAATCAAATACTAGGTTACTAAATAATATGCACTATACACTGCATACTAAAAAAAATTGTATTTCTTAAACAAACATAAAGCATTGACTAATATTTCAAATTTCTATTAGTTCAAAACGTCAAGGGATAGTTCACCCAAAAATGATTTAATGTTAAAGGGATAGTTAATATTAGTTCAAAATTTAAAGGGATATTTCACTCAAAAATGACAATTCAGCAGAGACTGATGTGTAAGAGAAGAAATTAAGTAAAGTTATTATTTTTATTATCTTTGTGCACAAAAGCTATTCTAGCTTCATAACATTACAGTTGAACCACTGATGTCACATGGACTATTGTAACAACGTTCTTACTACACTGTAAAAAACAATTTGTTGAGTCAATTTAATAATTTGTTACCCCACTGCCAAGTTCAGTCAACTCAAAAAAGTTTAGCCAACGTGAAATGTTAAGTTGTACGAAGTGACAACTTAGATATCTGAGTTGATTCAACTTAAAATTTGAAGGCAACTGGGTACCAAAAAGATATATAACATATAATGTACTCACCGCCTTGTTATTCAAGATGTTCATGTCTTTCTTTCTTCAGTCTTAAAGAAATTGTTTTTTTGAGGAAAATATTTTAGCGTTTTTCTCCATATAGTGGTCTTCTATGGTGCCCCGAGTTTGAACTTCCAAAATGCAGTTTAAATGCATCTTCAAACAATCTCAAATGCGGTTGTAAACGATCCCAGCCGAGAAAGAAGGGTCTTATCTAGCGAAACGATCGGTTATTTTCATAAAAATAATACAATTTATATACTTTTTAATGTCAAACATTTGTCTTGTCTTACTCTGCCTGAACTGTTTTTTTCCGGTTTATGACAGTTAGGGTATGTTTACTTTGCAAAGACTGGGTCGGAACTTCTGCAGTGATGTAGGATGATTTTGAAATGATTTTTGAAGTTCAGGGAGAAAATAGTTTTTCGACATACCCTAAACTGTCTTGAGTTCAGGCAAAGCAAGACAAGACGAGCGTTTGAGATTAAAAAGTTTTAAATTGTATTTTTTTTAATGAAAATAACTTATCGTTTTGCTAGATAAAACCCATTCTTCCTTGGCTGGGATCATTTACAACCGCATTTGGGATCGTTTGAAGTCACATTTAAACTGCTTTTTGGAAGTTCAAACTTGGGGCACCATAGAAGTCCACTATATGGAGAAAAATGCTGAAATGTTTTCCTCAAAAAACATAATATTTTTACGACTGAAGACAGAAAGACATGAACATCTTGGATGACAAGGGGGTGAGTACATTATATGTTAATCTTTGTTCTGGAAGTGGACTTCTTTAAATTTAACAAACCGAATTTTTAGTTTATTCAACTCAAATATCTAAGTTCTTACTGAATACAACTTAACATTTCAAGTTGACTAAACTTATTTGAGTTGACTCAACTCAACTCTGTTTTTTTGTTTTTTACAGTGTATCTTTCTGGGCCTTGAACGTGGTAGTTGCGTTGCTGTCTATGCAGGATCAGAAAGCTGTTGGATTTCATCAAAAATAATTTGAGTTCTGAAGATGAACGAAGGTCTTACAGGTTTTGAACGACATGTAGGTGAGAAATTAATGACAGAATTTTTTTTTTTGGGGTGACCTATCCCTTTAAACTGGTTCTAAATGAGGTCTATTTTGTAAATATTGACCCTGAGTTTTCTTTATATATTAAATTTCTTATTAGCTTTTACTGCCAGAGCTAATACTGCTCTGAAAGATTCTAACTAACTTAACCGAGGGTTAAAAGTGACCTTAACCCAGCACAGTAAGAAAAGCCTTGATGAGAATAATGTGATGCTTTGAACTCCGTGTTCCAGCTACTCTTACAACCACAAGAATTCGTCAGCAGTTTGTTGGGCGATTAGCTTTTTTCCCCCCCTGCACGCTCCCCATTGTTAAGAGTACATCTTTTTGTCAGTGAAACAGGAAAGAGTTTGTCAGCAAAATCACAGCTCCTGGAAAGGGCTAGGTGGATCCCATCCTTGACCTCTGTTCGGAGGCCCCGGCTTAACTACAGCGACCTCAATTCTTCCAAAGTTTATCAGTTACAATAAAAATAGTAGCTCGTCATGGGCTAAATACACATTCAATTTTAAATGGCTAACACATTTTAGTTTTTTTCCAAAATTATATGTTTTAAAAATAAAAATTATATGTTAAAAATATTAATAACATAAGAATCTAATATAATTAATAGTATTACATTATTCTACAGTTTTATGTCCACATATATACGTGCCCTCCACTAATATTGGCACCCTTGGTAAATATGATCAAAGGTGGCTATGAAAATAAATATGCAATGCTTATCCTTTTGATCTTTCATTCAAAAAATTAACATTTTAACCTATCACTGAAGTAAAACAATAGAAAGTGGGGAAAAATCTCATTATGAAGAAATGTTTTTCTCTAGTTCATGTTGGCCAGTTATTGGCACCCAATTATTTCAACATCTTTTTCCAAAATATAAGAGCTGTGAGTTCTCTCCTATATTGCTTGAAAAGTTTGGAGAGCACCTGACAAGAGATCAGAGACTATTTCTTCATACAAAATTTCTCCGGATCCTTCATTTCCCCCCAGTAATTTTCTCTAGGGTTCAGATCAGAGGACTGAGACGCCCATGGCAGAAGCTTCATTTTCCGCTCATTGACACATTTGCACCCACTTTCTATTGTTTTACTTCAATGAAAGGTTAGAATTTTGTGAATTTTCTAAATGAAAGATCAAAAAGATAAATTATTTTTTTGAATTATTTTTACAGCTGCCTTTACTCACATTTACCATATTATGCTTTATATATATATATATATATATATATATATATATATATGTGTGTATATATATATATATATATATATATAAATAAAAGCATAATAGGTGCATAATATGTGTGTGTGTGTGTCTATATATATTAATGCATATACACGCATATATATTCACACACACATATATTCTTGCAGAATCTGCAAAATGTTAATTATTTTACCAAAATAAGAGGGATCATACAAAATGCATGTTATGTTACTTTTTTTTTTTTGTGATAGTTGTTCGTGAGTCCCTTTGTCCTGAACAGTTAAACTAGTTAAACTACCCACTGTTCTTCAGAAATAATCCTTCTGGTCCCACAAATTCTTTGCTTTTTTAGCATTTTTATGTATTTGAACCCTTTCCAACAATGACTGTATGATTTTGAGATCCATCTTTTCACACTGAGGACAACTGAGGGACTCATTTGCAACTATTATAGAAGGTTCAAATACTCACTGTTGCATTAAGAGCCAGGGGGTGAAAACTTTTGAACAGAATGAAGATGTGTACAATTTTCTTATTTTGCCTAAATATAATTTTGTTTTCATTTAGTACTACCCTTCAGAAGCTACAGATGATACTTACATGTTTCCCAGAAGACAAAAGTTACATTTAACTTGATCTTCAAATTCAAAAAGTTTTAAGTTGCATATGAGTCCCTCAGTTGCCCTCAGTGTGAAAAGATGGATCTTAAAATCATAGTCATTGTTGGAAAGAGTTCATATACACAAAAATGCTAAAAAAAAAAACATTTGTGGGACCTGAAGGATTTTTCTGAAGAGCAGCAGGCAGTTTATCTGTTCAGGACAAACAAGGAACTCATGAACAACTATCACTAAACAAATAAAAAAAAACACTTCATTCAAGTAACAACACAGTATTAAGAATCAAGAGTATGTAAACTTTTGACCGGGGTCATTTTTTATAAATTCGCTATTATTTTCTCTTGTGGACATATATGTAAACATCTTTTATGTGAAATATCTTATTCAATAACATGCATTTTGTATGATCATTCTTATTTTGGTAAAATAATTAACATTTTGCAGATTTTGCAAGGTGTATGTAAACTTTTGACTTCAACTGTATATACTTTTATGGGATTTTACAGTTTTTATGACTTAGGTTTAATTACAAACTATTATTCCAAAATGTAGACAATTAGTAGAAGCCCAAATGTTCACTGAAACTGTACAGAATTGAACGTATATGTAAACCCAATATGTAAGAAAAAATGTTTATTGTAGTTAGGAATGCACATTATTGGTAATTACAGTCGTTACATGCATTATGTGAACACAATGTAACAACTTGTCTTAATGTAACAACATCTTGAAGTGTTAAAACAGCTCTGAAAATACCATTTAAAGTACAACTATTATGGACATACTGGAATTGTGCCAATTGTCATTGTACAAAGCTAAAATGCATAAATAACAGAAACCATGTTTTTGGAAATCTCTGAAAAATATATTTGGTCCAAACACTGATTTGCAAAATAAATAAAATGCAACAATAAGGCATTTCATACTAAATCAGCTCAGTGTTGCTAGAATATTTCTACTACAAACTACAAAAATCCTCCTTTCTGCATTAAGGCTAACTGCATAAAATAGCTCAAAGAAGAGAAAAGAAGAGTGTGCGCTCCATCCATCCATCCATCCATCTAAACAGTCAGTATTCAGTTCATAATATTACTTCAATCTAGACCCTTACTGTACACATAGGGTCACCGGCTGGTCATTTTGTGTTTTTGTTTATACAAGTATCTTGTTATCCTCCTTACAACATTCTAGTGCTGCATATATTAAGTGAAGCTAGCATGCACTTAAATCATTGGACAACATGAGTTTCTGCTATTCTCCACAATCGGTTCTGTAAGCGGTTAAGGCGAAGGTTTCTCTCTCTGGGAAGCCAAAGTCCAAAGAAAGAGAGAGAAAACATTATGAACATATTATGTCACTGCTACAGGTTCGGAGTTACATCTCCTTAACATATTAGGCAATGTTCCCATGTTTGTAGGTTGTGCCACAAGGTGAATCTAGTGTTACTCATTTGTGAATCTACACTTAATGAACGTAGCTGTAGTGTGTCAAGTTCCTGTCAACATATCCTGCTTAAATATCATGTTATGAAAATATGAAGCACAGCCAAGAGGTGTTAAAAAAAAAACATAACCTATATGTGATGGCAGCAGATAGAGATGGCAAAAACATGTTGAGTGAATCTGACAAAAACCTGTGAAGAAGATGAAAAACGGTGCATGTCACCCTAGAATTAAAAAAATTAATAATAAAATATTATATTTTGCTTTAAAAAAAAAATAAGCCTATTAAGCACTGATTAAAATTTTATTCAGACATTATTTTTAGAATAAAACACATTTCCCCTCAAAATTCTCATCATAATGCTATATATATATATATATATATATATATATATATATATATAAAATGCTATATATATATATATATATATATATATATATATATATATATATATATATATATATATATATATATAGTATATATGCATACACACAAAATACTGAAAACTGTATTCATGAAAAAAAAAAAAAAAATTAAGAAATACTTAAATTTGTTATATAAGCTAATAATATAACCTAACATCAGAATATTTTAAATATTACTGTATTAAATATTGTTTGTGTGTTTTTGAACAGTAAGATTTTTAATTTCTTTTGTTTGTTTTTGAAGAATTCTTTTCTGCTCACCAAGCCTCCATTTATTTGGTTCAAAATACAGCAAAAGCTGTTTTTTTTTACTGTTAAAATAGATAAATAAAGTTTGCTTTTTTTATTTGAATACATTTTAAAATGTACTTTATTAATTTAACTAATTTTTAATTTAACTTAATTTAACTACTTTTTTAAGCTAACTTTTTGCATCATTACTCCAGTGTCACATGATCCTTCAGAAATCATTCTAATATGCTGATTTCCTGTTAAGGAAACATTTATTATTATTATTATTATTAATAATAATAATAATAATAATAATATCATCAATATTTAAAACATTTTGAGTCAGTGTAATTATTTTTTTACAAAAGATTTCTATTTCAGATAAATATTCTATTCTTCAAAGAAACCTGAAAAAAAATTCTACTCAGCGGTTTTCAACAATAATAAAAATAATAATAATAATAATAATAATGTTTTTTGAGCAGCAAATCAGAATATTATAATGATTTCTGAAGGATCACGTGACTGGAGTAATGATTCTAAAAATTCAGCTTTGAAATCACAGGAATAAATTACATTTTAAAATATTTTCAAAATAGTCATTTTAAAAAGTAAAAATATTTCAAAATTCAGCTGTTTTTGCTGTACTTTGGATCAAATAAATACAGGCTCTGTAAACAGAAGAGATTAAAATCTCCTAAAACAACAACAACAAAAAAAATCTTTGTGTGTGTGTTAAAACAATTACTGTATTTCTGCAGGAAAAAAAAAAAAAGAAAAAGACAAAAAAAGGACATCTGGACATATTACAGTAATAGGGGCAAATGTGTTTTATTATAATAAAAATAATGTCACAGTGAAAAATAACTTAATGGTCCTAAAAACAGACCTAATTTTTTTTATGCAAAATATAATTTAGTACTTTTTTCTTTTGATTTTGGGGTGAAATGTGACCTTGAAGTGTTACGCAAAAATGTTGGAGATGAATTCACGGAATCGTTTGGCATACTGCTCAGGATGAACCGTAGATATTTCAGCACCAGCCTGAAAGGAAGGAACAGGATGAGTCATGTTATTGTAACCTCCTATAACTCAGAATTAAGCGAATTGCACTGGACGAGCACGCATTAAAATTGTTTTTCCACTCACGCCATGTTTAACGGTCTTTGCAGCGTGGGCAGCTTTCTTCTTAGTGTCATACTGCGTCAACACGTCAATGAGGCCCATAAAATACACCTCCCTCTGCGGCGCTCCTGGAATCCGAAACACAAACACGCACATCACCTCCTTTCCCGCTTCCCTTCTCCATACGTGCTAAATGCAAGCAGTTCCCCCTCAACTTCCCCTCCGTTTTACCAGCTAGAACTTACCTGGGGCGCTTTTGACAGCGTATACATCAATGTAAGGGTCAAATTCTCCAGGTCCCAGGGGTTTGAAGGAGTTCATGTAACCGGCGATGCCCTCCGGCGACGTGCCGTACGAGCCCACCTGTGCGGCCGGAGCAAGGCCGTTTTCTGGATCGGTGTCATCTTCGCAGCAGGGCTCCTCAGCCTCCTCTTCCTCCCGCTCGCCGCGTGCCACGTCGTGGATGCCTAACAGCAGGCTGTAGTCCATGATCTTCAGCTTCACCAGGAACTGTCATCAAGAGCAGGGATTTTAGAAGCTCATCATGATGCATACAGTGCATTTTTTAAAAGTACAAGTCTTTACCTCTACATCTCGGTTTAGTTTCTCCATAATCTTCTCTTTCTGCTCTTCTGTCACATACACCTTCTGCATGTTATTTCTGAAATCCATGTCTTTAAAAGTCGGCAGCTCTTTCACCTGCATTCAAACAAGAAAAAAACCTCTGAATTGTTTGATATCGCAACAGATAACTTTGAAAAATGATGTGGACTGACATCCTACCTTCTCTTTGTCACTGGCCTCACGATCTACCAGGGAACCCTGAATAAAACACAAAGGTTGATATTTTTTAAGACAGTCTTTCACTAAACGTATCAGCATCAGATGCTTTAACAGACGATTTGTTGTGGTGCATTAGTCTGTGTTGTACATCAGTGCAATCACACCCCCTTGTGGCACAAAATCAAAATAGCAATAAACATGGACGTTAAGGCCCATTTCTACCAAAACCAAAGACACTTCAGCCATGCACATAATTATTAATAGATATAGTTATAATATCATAAACATTACAATGATTATTTTATTATGATATACACTGCAGTTAATAATTTGCAGGTCACTAAGCTGAAGAAATTCATACTTTTTTCAGCAAAGATGCATTTAGGATTTATATTTAAAGTAAATGCTGTTCTTTTTTTAACTTTATATTCAAAGAACCCTGAAAAAAATATAAGTTTTCCACAAATAATATTAAACAGCACTACTGTAATAATAAATGTTTTAGCATCAAATCACCATATTATGATCATTAAAATTATGATTTTTGAAGGATCATGTGACACTAAAGACTGGAATAATGGCTGATGAAAATTCAGCTTTGCATCAAAGGAATAAATACCATTTAAAATAATAATAATAATAAAATAACAAAACTTATTAATAACAGTTTTATTTTATTAATATTTTAAAATATGACTGTTTTACTGTATTTTCCATCCAATAAATGCAGTCTTGGTGAGCAGAATAGACTTTTAAAACCATTTTTTAAAAATGGTGTGTGTAAATGGTAGCATAAATGTAATATATAAAGCAAATATATAAGTAACTGTGATTAATTTTAAACTAAAAGCCACTGTTTCCACGTTGTTTGAAAATGTTAAATGTAAGAACTAAAACATTTTGACCCAGAGTTGGATCAATTCCCTGTTACATTTTATTTAGCCATAAATATATTATATTGCCTATTCTACGGGATGGAAAAAAAACCTTAATAATAAATAATAAAAAATAAATTAAAAATGAATAATAATAATAACAATAATAATAATAATAATAATAATAATATTATATATATATATATATATATATATAAAATTTCCATTTTATTTTAACATAAATATATTATATTGCCCAATCTACAATGGGAAATAATGGGAAAAAAAAAAAAAACTTTGTTCTCACTGAATTTCGCACACATATTTAATTGAAAATATATTATATACACTTTGTTCTTTTATATATAATTAATTAATTAAATAAATTAAATTATATATTCATTTTATTTTGCCATAAATATATTATATTGCCTATTTCACAGGATGGAAAGAAACTTTGTTCTCACTGAATTTCATACACATAATTAACTGAAAATATATAATAATTATTAGTAGTATTTGATTACATTTTATTTTGCAATAAATAGATTATATTGCCTATTCTACAGGGTGTAAAAAAAACCTTTGTTCTCATTGAATGTCTTATACATAATTAATTGAATTTAATAATTTAAAAAATATTTTTTTTTCTTCATTTTATTTTGCCATACATAAATTATACTGCCTATTCTACCGGATGAAAAAACCCTTTGTCCTCATTGAATTTTATACATAAGAACCATTTCAATTTATAGCTTTGGCAATGAAGCCCAGCACTCAGTCCCTTAATAACAGCCACATCTGAGATACTCTTCATGAACTACTCAATCACATCCACATGAATCTCTTAAAACAGGTCTAAGGGGATGTGCTGCATGATTTAGGTGCTGTTTGCTTATTGCTTGTGAAGTTAATGATGCGCAAAGACAAATATCAGTCAAGCTGTGAAAAGTTCAGGCGCACAGCGTCACAGTCAAAACAATCCTGAAGAAACAGCATCTCATCTCTGCTGCAAGGAACACTTCCTACCTTCAAATCATATTTCCTGTGGACGACGAGTCTGTGGCTGAACATGTTTCTCATGACAATCAGGTACGTGTCCTCGCTCTCCACCGTAACACGGTACATGCCCAGAAACTGAGGGAGGAGTGTACTGCCATGACACTTCACTATATGCTGCAAAACACAAAGAATAATATTTCATGAGCTTCACCCATAAAGCTTACACAGTCAAAATGTATTCAATAAAACACAGTTTATAACCAATAAACCAACTCTGAGCACCATATGGCATCCAGTATCAAAACAAGCCCACAGGCTTAATAAATTACAGTGTTTCTTTCCCTGTCTGCATCATTGCCCACATAGACTATCTTAAAATCAGCAGTGCTGAACTAAAACTGTAAGGAATATGAAGGAAAACTAGCATTTAAAAAACAAATATTAGCTTATAATGTAACATTTAGTAGGACATTTGTCATTATAGATTCTGGGGTATGTGTTAGCACACCCTCAAGCCATGTTGTGAATATAAAGGCAGTACAAATGCAGAAGCACAGTCTTGATTAAAATCTGCTCATGCAGCTACAATGGAAACTGAGAAACCCACTCACACTTACTTTTCTCACAGCACTGTAAACAACACACAAGCACTTAAACGCCACGCTATAACCCAACACTTACAAGAGCACAGCCTCAAGTGTTTCAAAAAGCTTTAAAATGAATAATACTTTTAACAACTACATTTAAAGACTGCGCAACAGTTTGGGGTTGTAATATATTCCAGTGTTTTTAAAATGGTCCTATTATGCTCTTTAACAGAGTCTTGATTTTGTTTTGGGGGTGTACTGGAACATGCTTTCATGCTTGGTGGTTCAAAAAACGTATTATTTTTAACATAATTTACATTATTACAATACATTTCTCCCAACCTGGCACAACTGACTCGATTAGTTCCGGGTTCCGCCTTCCGAAAAACGAAATGTGTTCTGATTGGTTAGCTGTCCCACTGCATTGCGATTGGCGAACAACTTAGATGGTGTTTCATTACTGCCACGCCCCTTTTAAAGCAGCAAGTTCCGTGTACAACCGTTAGCGCAAACTAGATTAAAGTGATTCTTACGTTTTAAATATGGATTTTTTCTTACAAAAACACAGGAGGCCTTTATTAACCCCCTGGAGCAGTGTGAGGCAAATTTTAATATAACTCCGATTGCACTGGTCTGAAAGAAGAAAGTCATATACACCTAGGATGCATGGAGGGTGAGTAAATAATACACTACAGTAGTGTTGGATCCTATCATCAGCCTGCGAGATCGCCAATATATGATATTATCATGCTAATGCATTTAATTATTTACATACTTAGTTTCATTGCCCGAAACCAGCTTCAGCATAAGGCTAGACGCAGCCTAAGATTATCAAAGAACATCATCACTGATTAGCCTAGCCTAGTCTAGTGCAAGTTTATGCATTTAAAAAAGTGAAGCTAACGTTATCTACGCTGTATGATGAATGAAGCTCTTACCACACACTGCACATGTCTGCGGCGCGATATGGCTCCGACGCGGCAACCGGAGTAGACCGCGGCTTCGGCATGTGTTTCGACCCACTGTACTTCACACGTCTGTGGCGCTTTACTGCTCTGAATCAACGCTTGTGCTTATACCCACCGCGCTGCGGTTCGTCGAAGCGACTCTCCGCGCTGCATCATTAAGGTAATTCCCCCCCCAACAATTCGAATTTCAGTGGGCGGGATTTAATTAAATTGGCTTGAGAAAGCCATTTAAGAATATTATTATTATTCTTCTTCTGAGCCAAATTTCGGTATCTATCTCCTCCTAGAGCTAATCATGTTCAAAACATGCTAGTAACTTGTTAATCATGCCAGCAACATGCTAATCATGCTAACAACATGCTAGTAACTTGGTAATAATGCTAGCAACATGCTAGTTGCATGCTAATCATACTGGAAACATGATAACAACATGCTAATCATGCTAGCAACACGCTAGTAACTTGCTAATCATGCTAGCAGCATGCTAATCATGTTAGAAACATGATAACAGCGTGTTAGTATCATGCTAGTAACATGCTAATCATGTTAGAAACATGTTAACAACATGCTAGTAACTTGTTAATCATGCTAACAACATGCTAATCATGCTAGCAACATGCCAATCACGTTAACAACATGCTAGTAATATGCTAATCATGCTAGAAACATATTAACAACAAGCTAGTAACATGTTAGCCATGTTAGAAATATGCTAGTAACATGCTAATCATGCACAAACATGCTATCAACATGCTAATCAGGCTAGAAACATGTTAGTAACTTGCTATTCATGCTAACAACATTCTAGTAATTTGCTAATTATGCTAACAACATGTTAAACCATGTAAGCAATGTGTTAAATCATGCTAGCTGCTTTCATACATTTACAACTGCTTCAAACGTTCAGGCTAGGCTTTCTCAAGCCAACTTAAAGTTTGTTCTCAAACTTTACTCATCTAGTTTTAATAATATTCTAATGGACCACGTTGTGACATCATTGCATGCGGGAAACAAACGTTGTAGTCCAAAGGAGCCGTTCGTTGTAGTTCTTGAAAATGGATTTTTTTTAAAAAAACGAAATATCTCCCTTTGGAGTGGACTTTGAGATCTGTAACTTTGTAGATCTTTTTTATGCCCAAACATACACACCACACTGACTTAAGTTCAAAAAGTGAAAAAGCATATTAGGACCCCTTTAAAATAAGTCTCTTATGCTCATCAAAAATACAGTAAAAATAGTAATATTATTACAATTTAAATAACTGTTTTCTATTACAGTATGCTTGAAAATATAATTTATTCCTGTGATGCAAAGCTGAATTTTCAGCATTATCACTCCAGTCTTCAGTGTCACATGATCCTTCAGAAATAATTTTAATATGCTGAAAAGCAATACCTTTTGGTACCTTTTTCACAATTCAAGTTTAAATGAGCCTCTATTTGTAATAGAAACCTTTTGTAACATTATTATTAATAACTGTCACTTCTGACCAATTTTTTGTCTCTTTACTGTATAAAAGTGTTAATTTTTTTCCAAAAAAAAAAAAATCCTACTGACCCCATTCTTTTGAACTGTAGTGTAGTTGTTACTCTACGTAAGGAAGGTCACCATTCATGGTGGCTGCCATATTGAAATCCCATGACATAATATTTCTCTCAGTAGTGTCTTTTTTGACTTTGTGACAAACTCACCTTTGAATATAACAACACAATCTTAACCCAAAATCTTATTGCTGTATGCATGCCAATAGGTTTATAAAACCGAAAACTATCGCTGTATCAACCACTAAACACAAACAAACTTACTACACCTTTAAATAAGCATGCAGAACAACAAAAGCTCATTGTCAATCATAAAAGAAATTTACCTATTTCAAGGAAGTGTGAATGTAACATGAAAATGACTTCAGTGACTGAAAAAGTTATGACAGCATGGAGGGGAAACGAACAACAGTGCGTGCGGATCCCAACTGGGTAATTAAACATAAAAATAGCTGGAGTTTGAATTCTTTGTCTGATTATTTCCGCAACACATGCAAACGTGTATAATAAGCAAACTAAAATAGTATACAAGTTTAAGTTGAAATGAACAGCAAACAAGCTTAAAATTAAAACATAAATGCCTGTCATACAATGTGTTTGTATTGTTTGCAACTTTTGAAGCTAAAGTTTAATAATTGAGACCTTATTGTGACTCCTAAAGAGTTGGTTGGTATACTAAGTTCTGAATTTCATTTGAACATATCACCACTTCAAAAGTGAAGTTATGAACATTTGAACAGATATTAGTTATATGTTAGATTAAATATTCCAACCGTGAATGTCCTGAGCAGTATGTTGTGAGATACCTGGTGATACTCGGACAGAATGTTATGCATATCAGCTACTTCTTCACTGGAGATCTGCTTTACTATCAGCGTACGGTCGTAGGACGTGAAGAGAAGACCTTCTCCCTGTCCATCGCCTTTCATGGGAGCACTGCGGGCCAGAGACACCTGATGGAAAACAGCACAAAAATTCAGATCAAATTTGGCAGTAACATTATATTACACTACCAGTCAAAAGTTTTTGAACAGTAAGATTTTTAATGTTTTTTTAAAGAAGTCTCTTCTGCTCACCAAGACTGCATTTATTTGATTCGAAGTACAGCGAAAACTTTTGAAATAATTTTTTTGGAATATTTTTATTATTTTAAATAACGGTTTTCTATTTGAATGTATTTTAAAATGTAATTTATTCCTGTGATTAGCTGAATTTTTAGCATCATTAGTCCAGTCACATGATCCCTCAGAAAACATTCTAATATTCTGATTTGCTTTTTAAAAACACACTATTATTAACATGTTGAAAACAGCTGAGTAGCTTTTTTTTTTTTAGGTTTCTTTGATGAATAGAAAGTTCAGAAGAAAAGCATTTATCTGAAATAGAAATCTTTTGTAACATTATAAATGTCTTCATCATCACTTTTGAGCAATTTAAAGCATGCTTGCTAAATAAAAGTATTAATTTCTATAATTTCTTTCCTAATAAAAAAAAAAAAATACACAAACTTTTTATTTCAGATAATAGTTGCTTTCAACTGTTTTAAATATTGATAATAATAAAAAATGTTTCTTGAACAGCAAATCGGCATATTAGAATGATTTCTAAAGGACCATGTGACACTGATGACTGGAGTAATGATGCTGAAAATTTAGATTTGATCACAAGAATAAATTACATTTTAAAATTCATTCAAATAGAAAACCGTTGTTTTAAATAGTAAAAATATTTCAAAATTTTACTGTTTTTGCTGTACTTTGGATCAAATAAATGCAGGCTTGGTGAACAGAAGACTTCTTTAAAAAAAAAAAAAAACATTAAAAATCTTACTGTTCAAAAACTTTTGACTGGTAGTGTACATCTAAGAACAAAATAACACTTTTGTCACCTGGTAGTCCAGATCTTCAATTCCAAATCGCTCCCTGAGGTTTCTGAAAACTTGTGGACAGTACTCCTTAAATTTAAAATGGCCTGGAAGATTCTCCCTGTTAAGAAAACAAGGATCCTTTCATATTACAAATTCTTGCATTTCACGTTCACCTGAAGGCAAAACGCTGCTTTGATGTGGTTGTTCTGTCGAAAAAGCTGCCAATTACATTCTTTCACGGTCATTACGAGAATTCGACAGCCAACGAAGGTAAAACATGCAAGATCAAGTTCACACACAGCTGTAGACACAATGCAATAAAAATCGGTGTAAAATAATGATGTGCTTCTGATAAATACTTGTTGAAGAGATGGTTGTTCACTTTAATTTTGGTGTTGGCCTTAAAGTCGTCAGGGAGAAGCATGACGGGCACTGGAACTTGATTCAAATCATTTATCTGGAAAACAGTGGGAAAAACAACTTTAAGCATCTGAAATGAACTTTGCACTCCCAGATTTTTCATATCCTAACGGTGAATGACTCAATGCTTGTATACGCCCTCTTCTAACACATGCCATCGCATGAAGATTTCCCAGTCTCCCAATTATGCAATAACCAAATGCTTCACATAACATTAACTCCTGCTAAAGGTAATAAACTTCCCAGGATCCTGCCAAAATCGTAAAGGAATGTAAACGGGATTCCTTCATAATGTTTTAGTCATCATTAAAAACAGTACATATATAAAAAGGACGAGTTTAAGATATTATATCTGCAAGAAGTACTTAATCTAAAACAGTCATTTTATGAAATCTGATTCATTTGCCAAACGGCTCTTTAGAACAGTGTCAAAGAATCGTTCAAAACAGTAACTCAGGGATTCGTTCCTCTCATGATATTAGTTCATCATCATATGGCCCGTCATTCCGGAGTTAAACATTACCTAAAACGTGAATGTGTCGCTGTTAAATTCGCTGCATAAGCAATTTAGATAATAAAAACAAAGTGGTTTAGAACCTAAATATGACTTATATAACAACACTAAACCAAAAAAATGTCCAGAATCGGTTGAACTGCTTAGAACGATTCAGTCTGACTCGCCACAAATCGGTGAGACCAGTGCTGTGAACCAATTCGATTTCAAAGAGCCGACTCAAAAGAACGATTCGTTCGAAAATCGAACGTAGCTAGCAACAGTTGCAAATCCGCCGCATGCAATGAAACAATGTATCCGGTTTGCCTGTGACCTCATGTGCCAAAACCCATATTAGCAACAGCACACGCACATTTTATGAACGTTATTATACATAATGCATGTAAAGACCTCAAATCCGCATTATACGTGCTTGCAGCTAACTGTTAGCTCATAAAATGGCAGTTGTGTTGTGTGATGTAGGAAGTTAAGTGAATCATATGCCACCTTACCGAATGATTAACGCCCCACATGAACACGCTGAGCATTGGGTCGCTCGCCCGGAACACTTTCACCTTCTGCTGGACGAAATGTTTCTTTTTGGTCTTGGTTTTGGGGGCGAGCATGACCATCGGGCTGGAGGCGCTGCCGGTGTTACCGAGGGACGCCATCATCACGGTCACTCCCCTGTAACACAGCGGTCTATTTTCCTCTCGGATCCGCCTCCCTCTGTTCCTACTCCGGTTCCTCTAACTGACAATCAAAGGTCGAAAACAACACCAGCGCTAAGCCGCGGGGGCCGATTTTTCCGCTGTGTCTGCAGGCCCAGATGGACCGATTCTTCATGGAAGTGAACAACACTAGGTTGCTGAAGTGGCAGTGATCCAGATGCTCCTCCCACAAGTTCATAAGAACAAATCTTGATATATTGTGACAGCAAGAATGTGTGTCAGACTCTCACCTGAGTGTACGTCACGTGGTTTGTGGACGTATAGGTGAGATGAGACAGTGAAAAATATCATACTAATCTAACCATAACAATTAAACTTCTTGTCGCTCGTTTCTGCGGTTGACATATCCGAACGAACAGTTGTTTTGAGGTGGCTCTTTATAATGTTTCGGTTCGTTCACGAATCCGACTGAATCCGTCTGAGCGGTTCTTGAATCAACGATTAAAAAGCCGAACCAATCAGTGAATCCAGAATTTGAAACGAAACGAAACACGTTGTATTTAGCCTAATTAAAATGTGTGAAAAATTTTAAGCCAGAAGATTTAGAAGAAGTAGAATTATATTTAGATTCTAAATTACTTATTTGATATATTTCACTGTTTGAGCCTAAACACAGCTGCAACAAATTGAGTTGTAGTGCATTACAATAAACATAAAAATAATATATAATCTTATTCGGAAAAAAAAATTGCATGGCCATTTATAAATTTTATGGGTAAGGCTTCTGGTCTCATGCGTGTCCAGCTATTTTTAGTAACAACTCGTTTTGTTGCTTGATATTGCAAATTATGTCTTGCCATATTATCTTAATTTATTATCTTATTATGAACAAACTGGTTTGTAATGCAAACAGTTTTACCGTTTATGGCACGCTACACTGTTATTCTTCTCATTATTTCCCTATAGCGGATAATGAACCGGAAGTCTCACCCATAAGCTTACTTCCCTGTTGAAGAAAGAGGTGGATACCAGTGGCTACGTAAATACGCGAAAGAATCATCTGGCTCTTTGAAAAGAATTGTTCGAAAGAACCAATTCGCGGAATTGAATCAAACGTCCTGTAACCTCAAATCGTGAGCAGTTTACCTTAACTTAAGGAAGACTACGAGTATTTAGATATCAGGATGTTAGTAGAGACTTGGAAGTAGACGTTTGACTCTTGGGCCAGTAAGTAACCACTTAAAACCAACACGCGAAATTAGAGGAATCACATAGCAACACCCTGGCAACCACCCAAGTTATTTTTAGCATTGTTAACATTTACACAGGTAAGCACAACTCACATTTTTCTAAAATCTGTCTGAAATTAGTCTATTTGGCGGAGCGTGTTTAAGGCTGGGAAAGGCTTAGGGGACTTGGGGCAAAAAAATGCCACTAAATTGGACAAAAGTGCCCCTGCACAAGCAAATTAAATCTATTTTGTCTGTTGCTAACAAAGTACAAATTACTAGAAAGTGTCGATTGCGGCATTAAATTAAGATCTGCTCATGTTGCACTGTAAGTTAATTCTTTTTAGGCGTTTTTACAGTGTTCCATTATAACCAATCACACACGCTTTTGTTGAGCTTAGGAATGCAATGGCCAATCAGAGGCGTTCAGATGAGTCATCGCTGAAAGTCAGGTTTTGTTGAATCCGCGCAACTCTTGAATTCTCTCATCATAAACAACAAAGCTTAGATGCACATACAATGTAAGTAAGAGACTAATTTCACTGTGTAGAGAGCTTCATATTATAATGATACATTTGTTTGTTTTGAGAGTGCTTGCCATAGTTCAAAGTTAATGATGTCGCTTTCTGTATATAATTAGCTGTTTGAATAACCATTGAAATACAAATACAGTTATTAATTTCTAATGTGTTTTTTTTTAATTCAGTTGTAATCACGTTAAATACAAATTCAGTCCCATTAAAAATATTTTATTAGCATACATGACACCTGTGTCTGGTTCCCAAAAGACGAGTTTATTGTAGACATAGAATTAGCTGCTTTTAGACTTACTCAGGAGTTGGTTCACCCTCCGCCTATGCAAGGAACTCTTGTGATTTTTAAGTGACTGTATAATAAATGTCAGCAATGTATGTGGGTAAAAATGCTGTTAATACATTTGCTTATATCTTCCATTGCAGATCCTATATTTTGGCTGTCTAGATTCGACACAGCGAATAATATATGCATTCAAAAATGTTGCATCCGTTACAGAGGGAATAAATTCTCCAAGTCACAGTGATCTAAAGTAGGGCATGATGAAAGCACAGACATATGCTATATTCTGCTATATGTTGTTACCTTGGAAACAAGCATATGGATTTTTGTGTGAGTATACATGTGCATAAATATGTCTTGGCAAATGCACCAGCACTCTAAACATTCCTTTATATTCATGAAAATGAGACTGTATAAATAGCATATGTAACTGCTTGGATGATATAACAAGATATTATGCCCTGATAAAGCACAAAGTTATTCTTAGTAAGCTAAATCTGTTCTGGGCTTGCAAAAAATGCACAGTCACCATAGCTCAGTATGCACAAGGCAATATTTGTATGTGACATTTGTATGAGCATATGGCTGTATTTTTGCAGCCAACAGCAGCATCTGCTCTTCCTTGATGCCTTTGCTAATTCATTGCTTCTTTTTTTTTTTTTAATATCTGCAGTTATGCATGTGCATGTTTTGATAGTGCATTTCATGCATGTGAGTTTCTAAATGAGATTCTGCAGCCAGTCTTTATATTAACATATGCATTTATTTTTCTCTGTATCCGTTTATTTTTTTGTATCATAGTTCTTGCACACGTTATAATTTTTGCAATGGGTTCCTTTTCAAGGGCCCACAACTACTGGCACATATATTGATACAACAAAATCAGTGTGAGGTACATTGATCAGACATTATTTTGTGCACTTTTTTTCTCAATGCATTGTGGGAATGAGAAAACACAGGGTTCTGAACAAAATACCCAAATACAATCTGAAATATTGAAAATGAAGCGGTATAGTAACACTTTCCAATACTGAAGGATCAACATATCAACATAAATAATGAAACAAGTGTGAAATAAAATCATAAAAATTATATAAAAAACACATGTACAGCAGTAAATGCTCTTAAGGGTATGTTTAAATTGTATTTTTGTTTTTAATCCCTTTTTATGGCATGGCACTCACTCTCTTAGCAAATAAAATAAGCTCTGTTTTGACAATGAAAAAACTGCTGACAATATAAAAATACATGGCATTGTAGTTCATTAAATAAATCAACAATTTATATATATTTATATATATATATATATATAAAATAGCATATTGAAATATAGAAAAATATGCCTAACAACTTCTCGAAAAAGGTAACAGCCATCAGCATTCAAGAATATTCCACCTCATGACACAACCAACCACGATAACCTCACTTATGTACAAATAATCCACGACGTGTGTTTGCGGTCAGAGTGTCGTATGAACGAAAAAGGAGTACTTCCCAAATGTGCACATTATGATAGCGTTTAGATGTCGATTACATGACAATGTGTACGATTCAAAGTATGCAAGTCTTTGAGGAAAATATTCAAGGAAATTTAGTAATACTCCAGAATAAATTAGACGAGAAGGTATATTCCGTTTTCATAAGTATAGTTTAGTCAGTGTATCATTGGAGAAGGGGAGAGGGGACGGGTTCGAAAACATAGTCACCCCGTCTGCTTAATAATTAAACAGCCCATTGAGAAACAAACATAGAAGTTGTGGCCAGGAATTAAATATCTCTCTGTAACAGCTGACCTATCCCAACTTAAGCTCATGTGGTGTAGTGGTCACTATTTCTGTGTTCTGATGCTGTTTGTTCGAGTTTATGGCAGTGAACGTGGTCTGGACGTTCTGAGTGAGGGCCCGTTCCCGTGTGAAGTGGTTTATCCCTGGTGTGTCCTGGTCAGGCAGTGTCTTGCACCGAGCTGAAGTCATCCCCTCTCCCTGTACCCCTCCTCTTCCTCCAGGCTCAGAGCTGTGGGGCCGTCGCTCCCCTCACTCTCCGTCACATGGTAAAGTGCCATCCTCCCCGGCACGTGATGGCACGGTGTTGCCCATCTCGTCGACGCACCAGCAGTGGCCGCGCTGCATGCCCTTAGAGGACCGACACTACGAGACAACAGGAGATTGTTCTGGCTTTGGTACGTCAAAGGTTGTCATTCGCAGTACAAAATGGCTCATAATGGTGACCTTCACATATCAAAACTTCCTCCTCGGGTTAATTAATTGAAACAAACTTCCGCAAGGAAGTGGGGTAGATGCTGCTATTGAAAAACAAGAGGAACTAACACTTTTCAGCCTTTTTTTTTAAATGTTAATGTTGCCATTGCTTAATATTAAAAAAATAAATTCCCACTTGATATTCATTTAGTCAGTACCTGCTTTTTCCTGTAGAAACCACGAGTGTCACAGTTCGGGATGTAGATGTCACGATCCGACTGGAAAATGGTGAGCTCAAGACCTCGCAAGACAGTGTTGAGCAGCTTACGACATGGAGCCTGGTGAGAAAATGTTGAAAAAATGTTGGAACACCACATATCATACATAAGTATTTGTATTTTGAATATTCCTAAGAGGCACATTCTGTTCTGGCACTGATTTTTGTGTATATAGCACAGCCTACACAAATGAGTTTGGTGTAACAATATAAAATAATAACTATATTGATATGTGTGACCCTAGACCGAAAAAGGGTCAGTTTTTTTTAATTAAGATTTATACATAATCTGAAAGCTGAATAAATAAGCAGCTTTCCATAGATATATGGTTTGTTAGAATAGGACAATATTTGGCTGATATATAACTATTTGAAAATCTAGAATCTGAGGGTGAAGTTCTTAGCAATGCATATTACAATCAAAAATTAGGTTTTGATATATTTACAGTAGGAAATTTACTAAATATCTTCATGGAACATGATCTTAATATCCTAATGATTTTTGGCATAAAAGCAAAAATTGATCATTTTGACCCATACAATGTATTTTTGGCTATTGCTACAAATATATCCGTGCTGCTTACGACTGGTTTTGTGGTCCAGGGTCACTTTTTTTTCTTAAAACCTGTCCATTAACATTTAATATTAATTTAACAATTACTATGAAACATAATTAACCATTTTTCTAGTAGATTGCATTGGTCATGCTCTATTCAGCATTGTGAGCATTAATCATAGAAGCCGAAAACCGAAGGATAGACTCACCTTGTCTATTTCACCACTGTTCGAAGGATGTGGCCCTGTGAAAAAAAAAAAGAGACATTAATGACTGTGCACTTTTGAGAAAAAGACATTGAAATCTGTGATTCGACTAAATGAATATGGCTGTGATTTAAGAGTATATGTTATTTGATTTGGGTTTCTCAAACTGGACAACCCCATATTTTTAGGAAACAGTTCCTCGAATCATTTTTATGAATTGACCATATAAGCTCTATCAAATTGTAATAACCTAAAGTAAACAGTAGATGGAGACTGCATGACTACATTTCACCTGCTACATGAAATGACACTGTAGGAATGTGGGTGACACTGATATACACTCAAGAACACACACACACACACACACACACACACACACACTACTCTTGCTCTTTATCTCCTGTTTCTCCTCTTTATTCTGCTTTGAATAGTTCTGATGGCCATATGCACAGCACAGTTGCATATACTGTCACACATCTGTACTCATATACAACCCTCGTGCATTCATTCAAGCGCCCATTATTACAAGTGATCTTCATCATGCGTATTTACGAGGTGCGAAAGCCTCAAATCACAGAAATGCCTTTACACCCTGCAGAAATTTACAGCCATCACATGCAAACCAGCAGCTATTCCCGGCACTTTATGCACATGTCCTTGGTTCAGTTACAGTTTTGTCATCCTACCAAGCCTGTGATATGGACACTGCAGCACAGCGGCTTGCCAGCACATCCATGGAAGCTGAAATGCATCCTCTAGCTATTTCGCCATGGTACTTAAAGCAGATTACCCATCGCATTTTCTCACCGCATGCGGCAACACCGGCACTGAGGAAGGGACTGCAAAGGCATCCGCTGGCTGAAACTCTTACCTGTGGGGCGGGGCCTCTCGGTGGGACTCGTTTTGCTCTGTTTGGCGCAGAAGCCTCTGCCCTGCAGCAGAGCCTGAAGGGGGCTGTGTTCACGTGGAGGGGGCACGCAGCGAAGCCCCTTGGCGCAGCTCAGGGTGTAAACCCCGCAGGGCTCCCCCAACGCCAGCACGGTGGTGGCGGGCGCCCCAGCCGGGTCCCTGGAGGCCCGGCCCGCACCCGAGGGTTGCCCGTCTTTGCAGGTCAGGCAGTTCTTGTGGGGGCCCAAGCGACCCGCCGAGGACCAGGATCCACAGTGGATGAGCAGCAACAGGACAACGGGCGTCAAGTTGGAAAGGAAAGACATCTTGCGTCCGGGTCTCAGGTTCTCCAAGCTCGGTTGTGTCGTACGTGGCTGATGCTATTTCTGGAAGTCTGTTTCTCTTTCCCCTCTCTGTTTCTTTGCTGGCTTTTCAGCTTGGTGAGGCTGCGAGCCGGGAGTCCCCTGCAGTGCCAGAGGATACAAACCGAGAACGAGTGAGAAACGGCAAGCAGCGGCTTTTAAAGATCTGAAAGGCGGTGATAGAGAGCGAGAGGGAGAGAGCACAGTTATGACACCTTCAGGGGCTGGGACTGAGAGACAGAGAGAGAGAGAGAGAGGGAGAGAGAATGTGTAAGGGGGGGTGGAAAGAAAGAGAGAGAGGGAGAGAGAGACAGAAAGAGAGAGATTATTTTTCCTTTTAGAAATCATCAAGCACTGCTCCAGCTTTCCCTCACCCATTATTGTATCTGGAAACATTCCTATGCCCAGGATACTTACTCTGGCTATGATGGTTACTTTTTCTGCATCATCTGTGAAAATGTTAGAGCATTCTAGTAATCTTTGCCATGGTAACAATAAAGGCGAGGGATTCCATTTCTCTGCCGACTACCGTAATTTGCTTGTGGGAGAGTCGCTCCATTAACCCTGTTGCTTCTAAGAATGATCAGACACTTCATAGAAGTGAAGCTTTTGTTATGTTGCATTGTAGTATTAGTGACTTTTTGAACCTTTCAGATGCAGGAAAACTACTTATTAAAGTTGAGATCAAACAGAAGTGGTGATAGATCTTTTATTCAGTATTCAGACATACCTCTGAGCATTGAAAAAGACTAAATGTAGAGCAGGGATTTGATTTGTGGTTCGGTTGTTGAATGGATGTTAAGATGTGGTCATTGCGTTTGAAAAAAACGGTAAAAAAAAAGATTGGAAAAGTCCGGCATATGTCATGGAAGTTACCAATTATGAAGTCAAAAAAGTTACAAAAAATGTAAATTCTGTCATTAATTACTCACCATCATGTCTTTTCAAACCTGTAAGACCTTCGTTCATCTTCGGCACACAAATTAAGATATTTCTGATGAAATCTGAGAGAAATCTGACAGAAAGGTAGTAAGGTTTGTTGAAGAGAGGAATTGTTGAATAAAGTCGTTAATTTTTGTTTTCTTTGTGCACAAAAAGTGTTCTTGTAGCTTCATAACATTACGGTTGAACCACTGATGTCACATGGACTATTTTAATGATGTCCTTACTACGTTTCTGAGCCATTTGAACATTTCAATTGCGTTGCTGTTTATGCATGGTCAGAAAACTCTTGGATTTCGTTAGAAATATCTTCATTGTGTGCTGAAGATGAGCAAAGGTCTTACAGGTTTGGAACGACATGAGGGTGAGTAATTAATGACAGAATTTTCATTTAATGGTGAACTATCCCTTTAAGTTGTGATGTAAGAAATGCAGTTTCTGGGTCCAAGCCTCTACTTGTTTCGGTTGAGAACACTCAATCTCAACAGCCATTTATACTGTAAGTACTTTTTATTCGCACATTTAAACAAAGCCTTTAAAAACTAAAGGTATAAATTACAGTCTGAGGGCTCACGGTGTCCCAGACACCAATATTTTAATGATTCATAAAAGATGAGTTGCTTCCTGGTGATTTAAAGATCGTGATTTTTTGTTAGTATTACAGCACATTGTGAGTGTATATTATCACTGTTTGCTTTTGGGATCTGATAGGAGGACGTTTGGACCCTGTGACACGTGACGTCAGACTTAACCAGGCGATTGAACAAACACCTGCATTGAGAAAGTTGGTTTATGATGGAGCGATTCAACCATGGGAGATTCTGCCACTTAATAGTGTATTTTGGAGAAGGCACAGTGTGGATAATTGGGTCAGTGTTTTCGCTGGAATGTACACAAGACGATATATGCCAGCAGCTAATAATGCAATCCATCAGCCTAGTCAACCAGACAAATCTGATCTCTTTGAAGGACTTCATAAAGTTCTAGTTGTCCTTTGGCCTGGATACCATTAATTGAGAGTTTGTAGAAGACGATGAAACTTTCTGCTAAGATTTATACCATCAGGATGCACCAAGCAGGTGTGTCTGATGGGGTCTCCTACATGCAAAAGCCTGCTTTTAGGTCACACCCAGCTGAAAGGGTCCCATAAGGACAAAGTGGTGTTTATTTGTTGTTGTTGTGAAGCGGGATGGAAGTTAAGATGTCAAAGACGGGCTGGTATGAGTGCAGAAGGCAAACAGGATTTAGATGATTATCTTAGGATATTGACATGTGTGGTCACAGTTCTCTTTAACACAAACATGTTTGCCTTCTGAGTCTCGGTTTATGCTGCAGAATAGTTGTTTATCGGTTACGAATACCATTGAACAATCCCGATTTGATAGGCCAGGCCTACTGTAGATGTTTAACTTCTGGAAACCACAAAAGGTTGGAGCGTTCCTTGTTTGGGGAGATGTCGGCTGGCTGATGTTCTCTTATTAGAGTTGATTAGTCTTGGCAGCGAACGTAAAAATCACCTGCCGTCTGACATTCCCATCCGTGCCACAGCACGACCCCGTTCTCTGTTTCCACATGTTCTGGCTGGAGAATGTTCCAAGGAGCGTGCCAAACCGATGGGGTCTCTCTGCTTCCAGATTCACCAGATTACACGGTTTTCCTCCTCATCTTTGTCTACAAGTCAGAGTTCGACGGCTCCTTGTGTATCTTTTTAAACCTTCCTGCTTTCATTTGTCAGCAGTTTCTTAGTGTAACTTACACCAAAAGTAAGATGCATGCATCATCCTGTCTTTCAGGTTCAATACGCTTACAATATAGTACATTTAACTCCTGCAGTCGTCATTATAAGGGCCCAGTAGATTCTGCCAAATGTTCTGTAACCCACTTTTCGTCTATGTGAGGTAATAGAGCGCCAGACTGTTTTAATAAACTGAACATGCGTCCTCACAGTGAATAAAAAATGGAAATAGTTATGTCAACACTTGTGTTAATAATGTTGGTATTTGTGTCACTTCATTACACGACTTTCTGGAACACTTGATTCTGATTGGTCATTCCTGGTATTCTCCAGTCAGATATTTCAGAATAATAGCCACTGACAGTCTCTTCGTGGTCTCTTTGGAAAAAATAAAATAATTCAACTCAAATAAATGTTTAATATATATAATTTTTCACATTTATTTATTTTATTAATTAGTTGTGAGATAATGTAGAGTGTGTTTTTAATTATCAAATGTGACCCTGGACCACAAAACCAGTCTTAAGTAGCATGGGTATTTTTGTAGCAATAGCCAAAAATACATTGTATGGGCCAAAATTATCGATTTTTCTTTTATGACAAACATCATTATGATATTAAGTTAAGTTCATGTTCTATTAAGGTATTTTGTAAATGTCCTACCGTAAATATATTAAAACTTAATTTTTGATTAATAATATGCATTGCTAAGAACTTCATTTGGACAACTTTAAAGGCGATTTTTCTTGCACCCTCAGATTCCTGATATTCAGATAGTTGTATCTCGGCCAAATATTGTCCTGTCTTAACAAACTTTACATCAGTGGAAAGCTTATTTATTAGTTTTTAGATTATGTATAAATGTCAATTTAAAAGAAATTACCCTTGTGACTGTTATTTGTGGTTCAGAGACACACATATATAAATTTCTCACTGTATTCATCAATGTTTTCATTTTCAGAATTATACACATATATACTTTATGCTTTTTTGAGTTTGTAAAATTAAACGTAATATGTAAAATTGATCAAAAGCTCATTTCTCCTGCGCGGTTTTAGAGCTCAACTTAAAAACCAATGCGACTCGCTGCGAAGTTTCTCATTGGTCAAACGCCTGTCAATCAACTGTATGACGCTTTTCATTGGTTCGCCGCATTCATTCCTCCACTGACGCCATCCAGGAAGAGCCGCTCTCACTTCTGCGAAGTTTGTCAGGTAGCCTAGCTAATGGAGTCGAAAGCTGGAAGTAAACACAAGTGGCCTTAGAATGTTATTACGTCTTACTCACTGATGTACATAAGGTATGTATGTGACGACATAATATTTGGATACGTTAACGATACACTTGTGACTGTAGACATTTGGCCGTTCTGTAATGTTTGTATTTTATTTCGAGTAGGCCTCAAAGCTAATAATTTGTTAGCTATGCAAGGTGATTAGCAGTGATTGAAACTAACCTGCTAGTGCGAGTTAGTGCATCTGTTACTTAATAATTATTTCCCTTTTGTGGCAAATGCGATACAAAGTTTTCTTTAAACATACAAATATGATTTAAATAATACGCTGTTGTATTATAAGATATAGTTTATTGTTGACACTATATATAGCAATGATGTAGTCAGTGTTTACATAGTTAGATGCTTTCGTCTGAACTTACTATGAAAAGCAGATAATATCTGTATCTGTTGGTAAATACTGTAGTAAGTGCCTCTGTGTGATTGACATGATATTTATGATAATAGTTATCCTCTGTCATATCCTGGATGTATGAATGACAGCTGACACGTTACATCTGTTGAGGCCTTTAGAATCTTAGATATCTCAAATGTATAGCCCAAATGTGACAGTAAGGCCCTGTGATAAACTAAAATGACTGATACTGGGGAACTTTATAAAGCTGACTCAAGATGGTTAAGTATTTAGTGCTGAGTGATGTTCATTTTAGGTGTAGGCGGGTAGATAAATATGCATCCAATTTCCAAACCATTAAGCAGGGGTTCCCAAACCTTTTTTTTTTTCCCCTCTTCTTTCTTGGCCAAGAAGATGTTAAATATTTACTCGAAGTTTCCACTGAGATTTTAATTAATATTTCAGTAATTTCACATGTATATGGTTTTCTGATAGCAGTAAATTGTCACATGACTTGCAAGTAAACAATCTTTGTGTTTTATTTATTTCTGATGTATTTAAGCGTTTTTCAGTTTCTAAATAATTTATATATGGGGCTACAATATTTCGTCGTACATTTTGATGATTTCAGTGATAAAATTTAACAGAGTAAGCTGTACTTTAAATAATCTCAAACCTCTTTTTAGTTTATAATGTTCACACTAGTCTTTTAGGAACCCAATCAAATGGAATGTAATAATGTTAAGCTTAATCATATTAATAAGCACTGTTATTGTTAGTGTACTGTTAACTCTAATTATAACCAATAAAGGCAGAAATATATTACAATAAAACTTGAATTTACATAATTAATAATTAATTATAATGTTATATGTTTCATTTAAATTAATTGTGCCGCTCTATTTGTTAATTAATTACCAGCTATTTTTCATCATCTCTTCATGAACTCTTGTTAGGGAAACCCTGCACTAGTAGTTAAAAAACTGAAAACGTGTTCATTGATAGCCATATAGACTGTCCACAGTTCATTATTGCAGTTCTATTATTACTTCCACTTCTAGTGTCTTGAATGAGTTTCGAATCACAGATGCTCAATCTGAAACCTTTAAACCTTACGGCATGTGTTTTCCACTCCACAGATCTATGAGATGGATGATATCAATTTACACTACAGATTCCTGAACTGGCGGCGCAGGATCAGAGAAATCAGGGAAGTCCGTGCCGTTCGTTATCAAGAGCGATACAAACGAATGTTGAAGAATGGAGACACGCTAAGGTAGGTTTGCCCAGCGAGTGCCCCTCGCTCTGTTCTTTTTCCACTCTGTTTGGTAATCAGCTCCTGGCCTGCGTTGACCCCCGTAGTTTGTATGGAAAAATTCTGCACTGCTTTTCATTTATCCTTATTTATTTGTATATTTTGAATTGCACAACCATCCACCCCCATCAATATCAGCAAGCTGGGCTTGCGAGCGTAAAGCATTCTGAGTGCGTGTATTTGAGCCACTAAAGACGTAATCAGCCTTGACTCACTTGACCTTACTGATTGAAACAATTATAATTTCAGAGGAAGTCAGTGGCTACTTGTTTTTATTTGATCAGAATAAGGATGAAAAGCAAACTCCGTTTTCCGTCGGAAAATTAAATAGGCCCTGCACATGTGATGTTGTAATTCGTCTTTTTTTAAATGCAGCATTTTCAGAATTAATTTGTATCAGTTTGTTTGTCCACTTTGAGAATTCAAAGAGTGCAAAAAATGTGTTCGCTGACTTCAAAGGAATAGTTTGCTCAAGAATATTGTAAATATTTTTTAAATGTTTTGGAAAATTCTTACACTCACCATGGCTGCAATTAATGTGATCAAAATACAGTAAAACAGCAATGTTCTGAAATATTATTGCAAAGTCAATTAACTGTTTTTTGATTGAATATATTTTAAAATCAATTTTTTTCCTGTGATGCAAAGCTGAATTTTCAGCATCATTACTCCAGTCTTCAGTGTTACATGATTCTTCAGAAATCATTCTAATATGCTGATTTGCTGCTCATGAAACATTTATTATTATTATCGATGTTGAAAATAGTTTCTATGTAAACAATGATACATTTTCCAGGATTCTTTAATGAATAGAAATTTCTAAAATAACATTATAAATGTCTGTCTAATCTGAAATGTAATGCATTAAAGGTGCTAAATAAAAGTATTTATTTCCAAAGAAAAAAATACAGACCCCAAGCTTTTGAAGGGTAGTGTGTGTATATTTATATCTATATATATATAAATCTATACCTGTATCCAGTCTGTCTACCTGTCTATATACACTGCCTTTCAAATGATTTTTTTAAGAAGTCTTCTCTGCTCATCAAGGCTGCATTTATTTGATTTAAAGATACAGAAAAAACAGTAATGTTATTGCAGTTTATTGCAATGGTTTTCTGTTTTAATGTACTTTAACATAAAATTGATTCCTGTGATGCAAAGCTGAATTTTCAGCATCATTACTCCAGTCTTCAGTGTCATCTGATCCTTCAGAAATCATTCTAATAATATGCTGATTTATTAACAATGTTATAAACAGTTGTACTGCTTAATTTTTTTTTCAGGACCTTTTGATTAATAAAAGTTTGAAAAGAACAGCATTTATTTAAAATAGCAATCTTTTGTAACAATATACACTGCCGTTCAAAATTTGGGGTCTGTGCATTTTTTTTCTTTCTTTGTTTGAAAGAAATGTATACTTTTATTCAGCAAGGATTTGTTAAATTGATAAAGTGATAGTAAAGACCAAAAGATTTCTGTTTTAAATAAATGCTGTTCTTTTTCATCAAAGAATCCTGAAAAAAAAAAAAAAGTACCACGGGTTCCAAAAAATATATATAGCAGCACAAATGTTTCCAACATTGATAATAAATCAGCATATTAAAGTAATTTCTGAAAAATCATGAGACACTAAAGACTGGAATAATGGCTGATGAAAATTCAGCTTTGCATCACAGAAGTAAATTATATTTTAAAGTATATTAAAATGTAGATCTGTTATTTTAAATTGCAATAATATTTCATAATATTGCTTTTTTTTCCCCCCTGTATTTTTGATTATATAAATGTAACTTTGATGAGCATAAGAGATATCTATCTATATGTATTCCTTTACATAGCATTTTGCTCTACATTTTATGGTGGCTTTAGTTCACGTAGTATTATTGAAGATCAGTAGCATTGACAGCTCAGTGACAACTTGATCTTTCTGCAGTAGTTCTGGCTTGAAGTTTTGGAAAGCTGACTGCTGTCTAGTCTTCAAAAGTAGGGCTCAAAAAGTAGCTCTCACCCGTATGAAACATGTAGAAACACAACTGAACCTGATTTCAACAGCTAGGCCACACATCACTGGACATTTCAATAATGTACCTATAGCAACAGTGCTCTGGTTATTAGAGATTAAGCTTTTTATTACTTCCCTGCTCTAGTTACCAAGGGAACTCTGATGAAGTTGGCTGCTACGTGGCTCCACGCCCCTTATCAAAGGGAAACTGTTACTTCGAGGTAAGCAGCACACCTATGTTGTCAGGTTGCTAAAAACATTAGAATCATTTCAACACCCCCTTCTGTTGCCTTTGTTAAGAAATCCAGTCACCTAAATACTAATATTTTTGTGTAACTGCATGCACTATGATATCAAGTTATTTAAACTATTTTAACCCAGTCTGATTTTGTAGATTTTCTATATTGTATGCCTCAGTCAGTTTTTTTTTTTTTTTTTATCTACATGGTTCTTAATTTTCCAAATGTTTGACTTATTATCTTATCGTTTTATCTTTTACTAACATTTATTTCACAGCAGTTTAATAGTTGCTTAGATAGCTCACTGGCTAATCTGTTTTTAAAATGTGTAATGCTTCCTGTGTCCATCCTCATTACAAAAGGCACTGCCCTTTGAATTGATATGATCAGATAGCGCCGTGACCTCTCTTGCAACTTTGCCATAAAATACAGTTTGGAAAAGAAGCTCCCAGGTCATTTAGTACCGGAAAACTCTGAGGGATTGGGCTATAAATTAGTCTTTGGGAGAGGGCAAGCGTTTTTTAATTTATGGAGCACAGCAGACGCTGCCTGGATGTGTATCTGAGGCAGGAGACAGCTCTGATGGGTTTTCTGCTGCTGGCAGATTGAGCTGGTGTGATGAACTTCCTCTCTGGGGAATTGGAGCGGGAAAGTAACACCCTGTATGTTACTCAAAAGAGTCCTACGTACAGCCAGTGTTGTTGTTGTTGTTTTTTTTGAATATATGCTTTGTCTTATTTTGTCCTTTGATGAAAATGCTTTAAATGTAGTCAGTATTTTAGTCCATTTAAAATGCATGTAATTCTAACTGATAAATTTAAATGTAATCTTTTATTAATTGAACCTTCTACCAAATATACTTTAATCAACATAAAAAAGTATTAGCTACTTTTAAGAAGTTATTGTGTTGTGTATTCTTCCACAGAGATGATTATTACATTTCTGTTTTAGAGACCATTTGTGACCCTGGACCACAAAACCAGTCTTAAGTAGCAATAGCCAAAAATACATTTTATGGGTCAAAATGATTTTTCTATTATGCCAAAAATCATTAAGATATTAAGTAAAGATCATGTTCCATGAAGATATTTTGTAAATTTTCTGCTATAAAAATATCAAAACCTAATTTTGGTTAGTAATATGCATTGCTAATAACTTAATTTGGACAACTTTAAACGCAATTTTCTCAATTTTTTTTTTGTACCTTCAGATTACAGATTTTCAAATAGTTGTATCTCTACCAGATATAGTCCTATCCATACATTAATGGAAAGCTTATTTATTCAGCTTTCAGATAATATATAAATCTCAATTTAAAAAAAAGACCCTTATGACTGATTTTGTGGTCTGGGGTCACATGTAGGATATTGCATTATATTTAGTGTGCAATGTTGTGGCAGTGACTTGTTCATAACAAGAATTGTTGTTTTACTTATTGGGTCTCATTCACAAATTTGTGTGTGAAACCTGCAGATAAATGTTTTCACAAATAAATCATGATTCACTAAAACTTTCATACTAAAATTTATTCTAAATTTAAGAAAAAAAAATATATAGGAACAACTGAAAGCACACATACACAAAAATCACTCTTTGTCCAGTCTTAATAATCTATATAATCTATAATTAGGCTATATATAAATGTTTGTTAGGATAATGTATATGGATAATTGAATGGATATGTAATATTTCTTAGGATAATAGTTATAGTTATATATGATTATACATACTTATGTATATGTGTATATTTAATCTTAAATGTATATATTTAATCTTAAAATTATTTCTTTAGTACATTATAAAAAATACTGGGTTAAAAACAACTCAACTTGGGTTATTTGGCAACCCAGCACTGGGTAAATATTGAACAGAACACATTCTGGGTTATTTTGACCCAGCTGGTTTGGTTAAATGTTTGGTGAAAACATGCTGGGTTAATTATGTCAACTATTGTTTAAAAAATATTATATTGCTGGTTTAAAATGGACTGAAACTGAAACACACACGGAATTACTAGAGGCAACGGCAATAATCAAAAGATGAACATATATTTTTAAGCAAGAACACATAGACAGAATACAATACAAATTGAATTTATTTGGGTGAATACAGCATAGTTTACAATATTACATACATTTAAACTTGTTTAACCAGCATTTTAGACAAAAAAAAAGTGTAACATTTGGTGTAGTCAGCCGTCCTCTGTAATTGCTTTTTACTAAAAAAAAAAATAATAATAATAATAATAAGCTAACTGAAATACTAATTCTTATGCTGGTGTGTCGCCGAAATCTGAGCCGGGAAAAGGGCTGCTTTTCTCCAGGTTAAATGCAAACTTCAGACTGCAGCCTCGTGTTTCTCTCATAGCTAAAAGATGCCATGACTGACTCCAAAACTTGCCCGTAAACAAACAGTACTGACATTAGAGAACGTATTTTAAGATTAAACTTATAAAGTTAAGTATAATAATGAATAAAATCCATTTATTTTATGCAAGGCAAAGGCGTTTCCATCCTGCGAAACAACTGCTGCTAACGCAGCTGACTGACATGTCATGTTGTGTTACGTAAAATGATAACATTTACAGCACAGTAAAGGCTTTATAAATGAAATAAAATGTATACAAACCTTTATTTCGCTGAAGAAGTGCAAATCGGTGGCACTGAGAACCCATCTCTCCTGTAAAGGACTCAAAAAGCCTGCGCTCTGACTGACTATGACTCAGCAGCTGGGTTTTTTTCATCAGAGACAGGCTCAACCAAGCGGTTGGGTAGAAAAAAATGACCCAGCAACTTAGTTACAGAAGAACTATCCAGCACCTGGGTAAAAAATATTAAAAATAACCCAATAAAATGACTCAAGAAGTTGAACCCAGCAGTTGGGTTAAAGAAAATTATCCCAGCATCTGGGTAAAAAGACTAAAAATAACCCAGTAAAATGACCCAACGGGTTGAACCCAGCATTTGGGTTAAAAAATTACCCAGGATTTTTTAGAGTGTAAGAAAAGCTGAGTTGGACCAGCTCGAGCTGCCAGGCTTCACTCAGTGACAGTGCATGTATGGCTGGCTAATAAATCTTTGGGTCTGTATAAAAGGTGTTTTATTGTGTATGAACTGAGTTTTGAGGACTGTACACTTGGCATTGCTCAAAGATCTGTCGAGGGCACATTTGTAGACAGCATCGTATGGGGTTGCATTGCATGGAGTTTTTAGAACCAGCTAATCAATGTCTTACTAGGTATACTTGAAACTTCCAGGCAGGTGTGTTGAGGAAAGTTGGAGGTAAACTCTGCAGGACACCGGCCCTCCAGAAACAAGTTTGGTGACCCCTGTCTTAGACAATCTAAAAGCTAATTTTTTGACAGTAACTATAAGCAATCCACATCTGGTTGTTTTAGAAAAAAAGCATTTTCGCATACCCAATCCTTGACGTCTCTTAAATCGAGTCAGTGTTTTGGTTCTGTCCATTTTTGGAGGAATTACTGAGATGGTAACATTTATTCTATTTTAATAATCATTTGTGGCTTGTAAAACATTTCTCAAAGACCAGACTGTATCGCAATCATATTGACCAATAGCATCACTGTGTGCGTGATTGTGCACCCTGGGAATATCTGCAGCCAGTGGGAATGAATGTGACATCTTCGGCAGCGAGCTATGAGTAATCAATAAAGAACTCGCTCTTGCTTTATACGCTCTACATCACCTGATTGTGACGCAGAATCCTTCAGATTGGCAAAGTCTGGGAACTTTTTTTCCTCCTTCTCCAGAAAGGTCATCTGCCAGTCGGGATATGCGTCAGCGTCGTCCTCATGTTTCCTCATTAGGTTTTCACAGGGGTTTCATTTCAGCCCCTGTGGGCAGGGAAGTCAGTGCTCCATCAAAATTGGACTGTGTTGCTGCACCTTCACCGCCTGTTTCAACATTGAAGTGCCATACAGTGATTAACCCCTGCTCTGTTTTCTCAGGGTGCTCACGTGTGCATGTGCAAATCAGTTTTGTCCTTAGTCAAGTGGAAATATCTCTATTAGTGTAATTGATTATTTTCCCTGGAGCTCCGGCGCGGAATTTTGTAGCCGCAAGGTTCATGGCAAGGTTCTTCGTCGAAGCTGCGGTAAAATAATTGACTGCCCTTAAATTAATCATTGTGCACTGAATTCGCAGCAGGAAGGGCTTTAACCAGCAGCAAGTGTTCGTATGTAGGTTATCAGGATTTACAGTTGCTTCTCAAAGCTTGGAAAGCAAATCCTCGAAAGAGACAACAAGGGAGATGGGGAAACTTGGACTTAAATCTGTGGGAACCGGTGGACTCCCTTTTGTACGCTCGTGTGTGGTTTTGGCTGTGCCCGCGGAGTCAAGTTTAGTTTGTGGAGCAATAACTGGGTAAATTTGTCTGTGCTTGCCCCCTCCAAGGGTACGGCTACAATCGATGAGTCACATTCTGCGGGATTAATTTGTCTTTATTGCATGATAGTCCTTCAAAATCAACAAATTTTCAATTAAACTAATCGCTCCGTCTGTCTGAGAACTTGATTTATGAGCATGAGAAAATGTAACAAATGAGCTTTGGCAGTCCTTTCCAAATTTCATAGCTGTATGTTGGAAATTTACTAGCTTTGAGGAGGTTGCCATGGAGAGGGTGTGGAAGTTGTTCCCGAGATGCTTTGCATACAAAGGGAGAGATAAGTAGTAGCCAAGACGTTAAAATTCTTAATAGCAGGTTACCTGACATTTCCATCCTGTGACTCAGTCGAACGCTTCTTGTTAACTGTTGATTTCTACATCGCCTGTTATTTTGGAATCGGTGCCGCTCGTGACGCACATTACCGATGGCATTTGCTTAGAAGTCCCTGAAAGCATCTTTTGCCCTTTAGTCATTTCAAAACAAACTGTCATAAAAAAAAACAAAAAAAAAAACAGAACTGTTTAGCTGTGCTCCACGTATACTGATGCCCATGTGTTTTTAATGGTTTTTATGCTACTTCAAGGTGACCATTATGGATACTGGAGTGAGAGGGACAATTGCTGTCGGGCTGGTTCCCCAGTATTACAAACTTGACCATCAGCCTGGCTGGCTTCCACATTCAATTGCTTACCATGCAGATGATGGAAAGTAAGAATTCTTATTGTTTTACTTTCAATTTGTTGACTTTTTCTTGTGTTTTTAAATATTTAAGGTATTTTAATAGATAATTCATTCAAATTTTCTTTTAAACAAAATGTGTTTTTTGTCAACTTTGTTTTGTTGGTTGCTTAGTGGAATTTTTTGATTCAGCCTCACTTCTTCTTTCCGTGAACCTTTCCAGTTTTAAGTCACTGGTGACTCTATCTCTCCTGTTCCCAGGCTGTACAACGGCAACCCTGTCGGTCAGCAGTTTGGTCCTAAATGTAACCGCGGTGACCGAATCGGTTGCGGTATCTATGCAGACACTTTCGATGCCGGACTCGTCACTGTGTTTTTCACAAAGAATGGCAAGGAGGTGAGTCTCAATGCCTTGGTACCGAAGTCACAGCACATGTCACCAATTTACAGAAATATGAATGCAAAAAAAAGTACAGAAGAAGTATGGCGTTTTACGGAAAGCTGTCGGAAAAAATAATGCTAATAAATGGTATTCATCAAAGAATCTTCACGTCGACGCCGACATACAGCACCGTTGCGTTACGGCGTCCAGACTTCGCTTCCTGTCAGCTATGATCTGTGTTGGGGGTAACGCATTACAAGTAACGCGAGTTATGTAATATTATTACTTTTTCCAAGTAACTAGTAAAGTAACACATTACTTTTTAATTGACAAGAAAATATCCGAGTTACTTTTTCAAATAAGTCACGCCAGTTACTTTTCCCCCATTTATTGATTAAAAGCTGTCCTGTCCACGTGTTGAGAGAAATCAGAAGTAAGATGTTAGTTCTAGAATAAATGTGAACATGCATTAATTCATTTCACTAACAAAAACTGATTCAGTATTCCTTAAAATGAATAAAAACGGTGAAATTCAACTCAGAATATGCAGCAAACCTGCAATAATTAAATATGTTAAATAATACAAATATCCTTTATGCATTTAATCCCATTTTATTAACCGATGACTTTGCTGCCGACCTTCGATGATCCAGTTTAACCATACTAATAAGCAAAAATTACGCAAGATAATCTAACATTTGTTTTCCTTTTTTATTGCTGAAGAGTTGACGTTTTTTTTCTTCTGCGGTCTACTGTACAGACGTGAGTTTACTTTTCTCAAAGCCTGAGGCTTTTGGTGTGAAACACCAAAAACAGAACTTTTTATATTAAAAACAAACAAGCAAGCCCTGTCCAGATTTAAAAGGTAACGCAAAAGTAAAGTAACGCATTACTTTCCATAAAAAGTAACTAAGTAATGTAATTAGTAACTTTTTTTAGGGAGTAACTCAATATTGTAATGCATTACTTTTAAAAGTAACTTTCCCCAACACTGCCTGTCATAATAAAGGCAAAAAGGCCAAAAATAAATCTTTAAGAGTGAATCTTCATAAAAGAATCACAGTTTCCACAAAAAAAAAAATTAGGCAGCACAACTGTTTTCAGCATAATAATAATAAACAGAGCCGGGTTAATTCACTGGTTCCAATTACATGACAAATTACATTGGTAAAGGATTACTCCACTTCCAGAATAAACATTTCCTGATAATTTACTCACCCCCATGTCATCCAAGATGTTCATGTCTTTCTTTCTACATTCACAAAGAAATTATGTTTTTTGAGGAGAACATTCCAGGATTTTTCTCCATATAGTGGACTTCAGTGGTGCTTAAATGCTATGAAATAAGGGTCTTATCTAGCGAAAGATCTGCCAGTTTCTTAAAAAAAAATCTATATATATATATATATTTTTACACTTTTTAACCACAAATGCTTGTCTTGCCTAGCTCTGCGATGCACATGTTGACTCCAGGTCAGTACTGATAGGGTAGGTCAAAAAACTCCCACCTCATTTTCATTTTATGGAGAAAAATCCTAGAATGTTTTCCTCAAAAAACTTGATTTCTTTGCGACTGAAGAAAGAAAGACATGAACATCTTGGATGACATGGGGGTGAGTAAATCATCAGGAAATTTTTATTTTGGAAGTGGAGTAATCCCTTAAATTAACGTAATCCATTACATTACACATTTTAGGTAATATAATCTGACTACTTTTAGATTACTTTTGACTCATTTATCACATTGATTAAAATAATCTTGTACCATATTGATATAAATAAATAATATAAAAATAAAACACTAAAAAAATTAAATATTTATTTGTTAACCTGCATATCATATAACAATTAACCAGTGACAGAGAACTGTGAACATGCAAATGTGATACTTAATTATGAATATATTTATTATTTAAAAATCTCTAGGGGTACTTCTATAGGGGAAATATATCTGGTGAAAGAGGTTCAGATTGCAAAAAAAATTTGGGAATCCTTGCATTGCATGTAAATAATAAATAATATGCAGTTTTTAAAGGCAAAAGCCTTCCAAAGACATAGTAATACATGGTTAAATAACCCACTGAGTAATATTTCAAACAACAGTAGTTGATGTTGAAAGACTTCTTAAATCTGAAATGATTTTTGTAAATCCAGTGGTTAAATGCTGTGGAATATTTAAAAGATTAAAAATAAGAATTAGGGATTAATGAATAATTTATTGCTATTGTGTGAATAATACGTAATCATGTAATCCATAAAAAAGTAAATGGTCTAACTACGAGTATTTTAAAATGTAATTTAACATAATTACAAGTACTTAATTTTTGGAATTTGATTATGTAATATGGATTACATGTAATCACTTACTACCTAGCTCTGCCAGATCAACACATTAGCATGATTTCTGATGGATCATGTGACACTGAAGACTAGAGTAAAGCTGCAAATTCAGCTACGTATGGCAGGAATAAATTACATTTTAAATGATATTCAAATAGAAAGCAGCTATTTTAAATGCTAATAGTATTTTACAGTATTACTGTTTCTACTGTATTTCTGATTACATAAATGCAGCCTAGGTGAGCATAAAAGACACTAACTTCAAACGTTTGAATGACAGTTGTGTTGACTGTATTAAATATCAATGAACTGACATTTATAGATGATTTAGGTAAAAAGAAAGTTTAAAGGTTTGAAACATCCCTTTAATTCAGTTTTTCGCCAAATTGCCAAGTAAAAACGTGTTAAACACGTTTAATTAATTGCAAGTGTAAACTTTGACAACCCTGTTAGACACTATAGATATAAACGCTCTTTAGCTAATCACATAACATCTGCATCAAACTAGTTCTATAGTCCATTGTGTGTAATGGTTTTGTTTATTACTCCATTACAGTGCTTACTAGAATCTGTAGAGATAAAGTCTTTGAAGACACAATAGTCTAGTCTTCAAATTGAGGGTTGTTTTCTGATGACTGGTTTTCCTGCGGGCCAGATAGTAGGGTCAGGAGTGATACAGACATCATTTCAAAGGGAAGTCTTTATTCTCAGTTATAATGCGCTGTAAAATAGTGGTTAACTTTATGGAATGCTTTAACAGAGCTCTCTTTATGTGTGCGTGTGAATGGAAGGTGGGGTCAGTGGTGGTGCCGGTGGCTCCAGATGGGCTTTTCCCTGCCATTGGCATGCACTCCCTCGGCGAGGAGGTACGGTTGGACCTGCAGGCGGAATGGGGTTCGGAGGAGGAGGACAGTGTCATGATGGTGGACAGCCATGAGGATGAATGGGCACGCCTGTATGATGTCAGAGTCAGCGGGACGGTAAGTGGGGGATGGCCATCGAAAACCAAACCAATGAGTTTCATAATCATTCTTGACTCTGCAGGTCTATGGAAAATCTGATGAGTTGAGTGCCGGCATGGTGATAGACTGTAAAGTAAACCTTATTTTACACTGGGTTCATGGGAACTCATATATTGTTAGGAATTAGTGGTGCTTGCAAAGGCAAGAAACAATATTCCTGTTGCCATATTTGGGCTTAGGGATTGTAACAAACCCCAAACCTTGGCAGACATGAGTGATGATGTTTTGCGGCTCATTTCTAAGCAGTTGAACGTATGATAAAACTGGCTCAGAGATTAGCACTAAAAGAGGAACATGAGCAAGTTCTGCACTGGGAAGTACCAGTTTGCAATACCATGGCATGTCATGGTATTCACATTCCTAATAAAATGTCCCAAAATAGCTTAGTTCTTGGCCCTAATTACATGGCATTGTACTCAACCACATATTTACATGGCAGTGCCATCAACCAGAGCATCATGACCACGTTTTCCTGGTAAGAGAGGATCATAGCCGTTGTTGTGGAGTTGTGATTACCACCCACATACACCAATCAATCAAAAGTTTGGGGACAGTAAGATTTTTAATAATTTGGAAACAAGTCTCTTGTGTTCGCCAAGACAATATGTGACCCTGGACTACAAAACCAGTCATAAGGGTCACATTTTTGAAATTGAGATTTATACATCATCTAAAAGCCTGAAATAAATAAACATCCATTGATGTATGGTTTTATTGGATAGGACAATATTTGGTGGAGATGCAACTATTTGAAAATCTGGAATCTGAGGGTTCTATTAGCAATTACTAATCAAAAATTAAGTTTTTATATATTTACGGTAGGAAATGTAGAAAATATCTTAATGGAACATGATCTTTACTTAATATCCTAATGATTTTTGGCATAAAAAATTTTATTATTTTACAATTATTTTGACCCATACCTTGTATTGTTGGGTAGTGCTACAAATATACCTATGTTAGTTAAGACTGGTTTTGTGGTCAGATTTATTTGATCAATAAAGTAAAAACAGTAAATTAATGTTTTGGATATTCAGCATTATAATGACTCCAGTCTAGTGTCACATGGTCCTTCAGAAATCATTCTGATAAGCAGATTTGATGCTCAAGAAACATTTCTCATGATTATCAATGTTGAAAACAGTTGTAAACTGTTTAATACTTTTGTGGAAATTATTTTTTAAGAATTGTTTTGAATATTAAGAACAGCTTTTATTTGAGATAGAAGCCTTTTTAGAGCTCAAGCACCAGTGGTGTGAGGACCCTATTGGAATTGCTCAGCTTCTTCTTCTCCAAAATTAATTGCAAATTTTGAGGGCCTAAACATGCTTGAACACTAATGAAACTTTGCACACATGCCAAAAGTGGTGAAAATTTACATCAGATATGGGTTTCAGAAGTGGGTGTGGCAAAATGGCTTGATAGCACCACCTATAAAATTTCAACAAAGTGTTCCTCGAGCTGTGTTTTACATATATGTGCGAAATTCGGTAGACTCATGTAGCACACCAACACGTACAAAAAAGTCCCCCAGGTACGAAGTCCGAATCCCAACAGGAAGTCTGTTATTTTAAATTTTTTTGGCAAGTTTTATCCATTTTTACCATTTCAGGCATTGTATTTAAACAAACTCCTCCTAGAAATTTAAACAGATCAACACCAAAGTTGGTCAGTGTAATCTAAAGCCCTTTGTGACATCAGTTTGCGAATACCTAGAGTTTTTGTTGAAGGGCGTGTCCATGGCAGCCTGACAAACTTCGATATTTCGCCATGAAAAAGGAAGTTGCTATAATTCAGGTTTATAATGTAATCTGCACCAAACTTCACGTTTGATAAGAGTCCTGTCCTGAACACATGCTCATGATCGTATTCAGTTATAGTCATAGCGCCACCTGCTAGCAACAGGAAGTGGCATGTTATACGCTCTAACAAACTCCTCATTGAGATTTAATGACATCAACATTATATTTGGTGAGTCTAATCTAAAGACCTTTACAATGTTAAATTGCAAAGATCTTGAGTTTTTGTTGAAGGGCGTGTCCGTGGTGGCCTGACAAAGTTCGATGTTTCGCCATGGGAATAGGTGGTGTTGTAACTCACCCATACAATGTCCAATCTGCTCCACACTTCACACATTCAATAGGTGTCCTGTCCTGAACACATGCCCATGATCATATTCAGTTATAGTCATAGCGCCACCTGATTGTTTTGTCGAATGATTTGTTTTGCACTTAAACTTAAACATGCAAATGTCCGATCTGCACCAGACTTCACGTTTAGTAAGAGTCCTGGCCTGAATACATCTAAAGGCCAATATTCAGTTATAATCATAGCGCCACCTGTTGGCAACAGGATACATCATGAACTGAAACTCGAACATGCATGTTCAATCTGCACCAAACTTCACATGTTTGATAAAAGTGCTACATGCCAATATCCACTTATAGTCATAGAGCCACCAGCTGCCAGCAGGAAGTTTGGCATATGTAAATATCTTTGACATTCCTTCTATATTTACCACTTTAAAAGCGTATTGATTACCATTTTCTGTTTTCTTAAAGCCACCAGGTTGAGGGCCCTTTCAAGGCTGCTTGAGCTTTAATGTATCATTATAATTATCACTTTTGATCAATGTAATGCATATTTGTTCAATGAAATGATTAATTTCTTTAAAAAAGAAAAGCTTACTGAGCCCAAACTTTTGGAAGGTAGTGAAGTTCTAACAGTATTGCAGTAAATAAGGTCTGTGTTCCCAGCATTCAAGCCTTTTAGTGTTAATCTGATATAATCCCCACTTGAAATATTTTCAACCATTATATCTCACAGGTTTCCCCAATAAATTATGACAGCAATGATGTAAATCCAAAAACCACACATTACTTTACTTCCTGTCAGCCATTTACCAAGTTGAAATCATCTTCATTCCTAGAAAAAAAAAAAAACACCTGGAGGAACAAGGTGATAGAGGAGTCTGCCGAACCGCAGTACGTGTGCGGTTGTGACTGAGTAGAGGGAATTGCTTGCTGGAGGCAATGTTTTTTCACCCATAATTCCTCAGAGTAGTGTTTAGATGAAGTTGAAAGGAACAAGCGGTCTTGTGTTTGGCTTGGTTATGGAGCAGAGACCTCCCAATAGAGAGAGACTCCGGTGTAAAACGTGCAGATGTTCTTCTGGGAGAAGAATGTGTGCTCGTCGTGCTCACCTTCCCATCTGATGCCCTGGACTTTCCTTGGCCTATTAATGCTGTACTGAGGTCATGAAAGCATTCAGCATAAAATGCTGCACTGTTGTTATGCTTCACTGGGCCGATGGCATGAACCGGGCAGCGCAGGCCAGAACTGGCGCTGGACCAGCTTGTAAAAACTCAATAAGAGGACTTACGGGGTGCCAAGGAATCTTTTCGCCTTTCTACAATCTGGTCGAGTCCCGTTGGCTTGGCGAGAGGGTGTCCCAAGGCTTAAAGACTCTGCTGATAAGAGCATGTTTTGACAAGAACCTGAAAAGTTGGGTAGATGGAACCAAGTACCAATGCCCCGTGGTTTAGTTTCCACATTAGTCGCCATTGAGTTCGGAATTAGCAATCTTGCGACAAGATGGATTTTGTGCAAAGAGCTCGCCGGCAGCGGCGTGCCAATAATAAAATTATTCTTTAATAGGTTGGATAGCTAAGGCTCGTCAGGCAGCTTTTGAAGATGCTTATCTCCTACTCTTCAGGCACGATCTAATGTAAACCAGGACTTGGAGTGTTCTTTCGCAGTCTGTCACAAGAGTCCATTTTGTGGCCTGTCTCCGGCAGATCCAACATAATGTCTGCGGCTTTCAGAACACCATCAGTCATTCCCTCCATTTATGGAGTAGCTCTTGTCTTTCAGCGATAGTTGGTAGGAACACATTTCCATTCTGTGGTCAAAATGATTTCGAAACATCTGTCTTTCAGTGAGACATTGGAAAATCAAGCGTATTACAGTATTACTATTGATATCAACACTGGTGTCTTAATCTGTTTTCTCTAACTTACGTGTGATGTCACCATAGGACAGCTTGATGAATTTAATAGGGATGACCCTCAAGTGATCCAAGGCAGGTAAAGGAGTAACTTGCCCAACAATAAAACTCCTGTCATCGTTTAATCGCTTCAGAGTACAAAAGGAGACATTAGCACATTTGCTTATTTAAAGTTTGCGTGTCATTGTGGGATTGACGTCAGTGACACCAAACCCTGTTGGTCCTTGTGTGTCTTGTAATTAATTGTGACATGGAAAGCCTGAACATGCAAAACTGGTAGCGAGCAGTATAAACATTCTTAAGACATCTTCTTAAGAAAAAAATTGTCATACAGGTTTGGAATAACACAGGGGTGAGTAAATGATGACAGAGTTTGCATTTACGGATGAAGCATCCCTTTAAGTGCCTCGCTCTTGAAGAAGTTCTGGCAGATCTGATTACGATTGCACTAATTTGCCCTGTAAGGCAGTTCCACTTCTGTTCAGGTTTACATTCTTTGCGATCAGAGGGCCACTCCTGTTTAGATAAGAAAGTATCACATTCTGGGACTTCTAACTGTCATCATAGCAATCGCAAACACGCCCACGGTTTTATTTTTTATTTTTTTTATTGTCTACATACTTTGACATTCGTTTTCATGCATGCGATAACAGGGAAATATTTTGATGTGCTCAATAGTGCAGTTCACTCACTGTTGGAATAGATAGCTTGAGATGGATGTGTTTTTATGCAACACCTAAAACAGCTCATCCTGGCCTTTCCTTGTTCATCATGTATGTGTGGATGACGATACTGAGGAAGTTTCATTTGGAAGTCAGAAATTGAAATAACCTAAATGGTTTTTAGAATTCTAAGTAATTGTTTAGCAAATTGTGGTTTTATAAAATTGGAATGAATACAAGAATGTTCCTTATTTAATAATATTAACATGAACCAAGGACTACCACAAAAGCCCAGCAATATGCAGAATTGGTAATTACAGCACCAGAGAGCAGATCATTTATTTGAGAGTTAGATTTTGAATTGAGGTAGCGGACAGAATTTACTTAATTCAACAACGTATAGGGGCCTATGAAATCAGTTTTATTTTTTTTATTTTCTATTTTGTTTTTGTTTAAATATTTCAGGATTCCATATTTAAATTTTTGAACTCTCTTAATGACTCTTAATGATTAAATTAAATTGTAGTAATAAAAAAACTGTCTAACTGAAATACTTATACAGTTTATTAAAATGTTAATATTTTTATGTGACTTTTTTATATGTTTATTTATATTTCTCTTAATGAAATGAAGGCATAAAACATTAGTTTAATTTATAATCAAATTAAGTTAATTTATTTTGGCAAGCAAAGTGCTGCACAATAGACCAATTCGGTGTTTGCAAAAAGTGATGACGTTTTTGTGGGTGGAGCCTGTCTGGTGGCGGGAAATGACAGTTTTCAAGTGGTAGTCTATAAAAGCCACAGAATAAAGTAAACTTGAGTTTATATTTCAAAATTCTGACTTTATTCTCACAGTTCCAAGATTATATCTCACAATTCTGATAAGAAAAATCAACTCGCCATTCTCTCTTTCCCCTTGGCTCAGAATCATGAATTTATATCCCATACATCTGGCTGTTTTTTTTATTCCTCAGAATTGACAGACTCGCTATTGTTGAGTTAAATCGAGTTACAAAGTCCAAAATATGAGATATAAACTTGCATTTGCGAGAGAAAAGTCAGAATTGTGAGATAAAATAGGTAAGCATAAAATGTTATAGGGTTAAATAGTATTTCATGCTGTAACTATATAAATGTAATTTATTATTATTATTATTATTACAATGAACTGCATATTATGTAAACCTATTGTTTAAATCTAATTAATGCTTTAAAAGTAGGGTAATCATAGCAGGTTTCATCCGTTAGTCTGTCCGTCTTTGATGACAGTATTCTATAAAAATGATTTGCATTCTGATTCTGACATCCAAGACACAACAATACATTTTCGATTTCTCTCCACTTGTTACCAATGTTTTTATGCCACCACAATGCTTGCGCAGCTGCAAGTGACAGCTGTGACGTCTTTCCAAATTGATCTATAGAGGTTTACTGTTAATCTTAAAACATGTTTTAATCACTCCCCCTGATTTATTCATTAATTTGTAATATGTTATATTTTTTAAACAAGTTATGAGATTTGAACGATTTTCAGAATTTGTTAAGGTTATCACTGCATCTTTTTGGGGGGGAAAGAAAAGAAAAAGAAAATTTATTTATAGTTATTTTCAAAGCTGCAATGTACTGTCATTATAAAAGAGCTTTATTATTGTTTATTTCATTCTAACAAATAAGTTCTTGTTAAAAACTAATCAAAATGAAATATAATTTCTGCACAAGAGACTTGGTGTTGTTTCCATACAGAAGGAAATATATCAATATCGGCATCAGCTATTGGCTAAAATATCGGGAAAATCCGATATCGTGCATTCCTAGACTGAATGTGTATGTATGTATGGCTGCCAGAAATTCATCTTTGCTTCACTGGGATAAATGACACTGCAATTGTATTCCAATTAGGGTTGCAAAAAAAGTGCAAAATTTCCAGTAAATTTTGGAAATTTACCAGAATTGTTCCACCCCTTCGCGACCCTAATTACAATATAATTTTAAATTATAAGAATATTTTACAGTATTAATGCATTTACTGTATTTTTATCACCTGAATGCAGCCTTGGTGATTGCAAGAGATGGTGAGATTATTGCTTTTGGTGGAAGATCCCTTACACAGATGAACTCTGGGAAACTGAAGATTTGCTGACTCCTTCAATTCTCTTTCCAGTTAGCCTGTTGTAAAGCCACTAATTAGCCCATTCCCATCTCGTTTAAGTGGGTCTTTCTGGGTTATCCTGGAAATTCTGTGTTAAATTTAGCGTTAGTTTTACTGGATCTGGCGACTTTAAACAGTGCGACGTCTGCCGCTGTTTCTGGTTAAAATGAATGCATGAAAACAACATGACTTAAGTGCAGTGACAAGAGAAAATTGCAATCAAATGATATGGAAAATGGTGGTTTAGTATGGTTTGCTCAGAACCATAAATCCCAAGCCTAGCCCTGATATATGTTGCCAACATCGACAGCATGAGCAAAATTGAGCAATGAATTGTCACACATAGGTCACCCCTGTCTTTGTGTGTGTGTTATGAGAAGGCTTTTGGCTGGCTCCGCTGTGTACGTGCGGTTCTACGCGAACGCATGGCGACGATCAGTTTAGCTTTTACTACAGCGGAGCCTCTGCCCACCGACTAATCTCCCTACGGCTCTGCGGCCGCCAGACAGCAACCTGGACAACCGCTCGCACACATACGCGTGCACACCAAAGCTGGCATGCGCATACTCACTTCCACAGCCTTACATACGCTTCATACTCATGCATGCACTCACGCTGACTCACATACACGCTTATGAGTTGGTTGGGAGTGATAACGTCTGAGAATGCTGGCTTTAGAGTGAAGATTTATGGGCATAAACTCTTTGGCCCATTGTCTATGAGAAACGGGGCTTTTTTAAACACTTCGGCTCAGAGTGTTTGTGGTTTCGTCAGGCCTGGCGATGTTGCTGAGTGTCTGAAACTGACGGGGTGACTCAAAGGGTTCGGCTCATTACTGTACATTCCGCCATCCCAGTCAGAGAAATGATTTAGACTTAATGTTGTAGACAAGAAAACGAATGACAGTCCTCAAGCCTTCTGGCGCTGGCGATGTGACTGTGGCCCGGTTAATTCTGGTTAGGCTTTCAGAGCCGCACTCGTACAATTAAGGCTGGACGGGAATTCGTTATTCATTATCATTATGGCCGGTTTAACTGTATTACTGTAACACTAACCGCTGTCAGACGGTCTTCATAGTTTCATCTTGAATAAGCTACCAGGGACATCTGTTCCTGCTCTGCTCTTCTTTTCTTTTTTTTGTGTAACATCCCTACAGCGCAGTTGGATAGTTTTCTGTATTTCCATTCGGTTTGGAGCACTAGTTCATCTGATGAACCTTTAGTGTCCATATCGATGGACTTTTTGGTCAGCATGAGTTCATCGGTTTCCCACAACAGAAGGTTTCATTTGAAACTTGGTGTGCGAGGGCACTGGAACATCGCTTCACCCCTCAAAGGGAACTTGAGAGTGTGAGAAAAAGGAAATGATGACTTATCTGTAGCAGGGAGAGGCTGTTAACCTGCTTTAACTTGTAATTTCCTTTGCGTTTGCATCCTTTTTGATAAAAACCAAAATATGGCAGTCAAATGACATGTAAGGCAAAAGGGAGAAGCCTGATGCCCAATATGGCATCAGAAATACAATTTTACCATGTTTTGAGCTTAGGAAACACAATTTATGCTAACATTTGTAGTCACTTTATTGCTTGCTTAAATTTTTTCAATAAGGTTCTGTTAGTTAATTTATTTACTAATATGAACAAACAGTGAACAATACATTTATTACAGTATTTATTAATCTTTGTTAATGTTAATGAAAATGTTAATTCACAGTCCATTAGCTAATGTTAACAAGCACAACTTTTGATTTCAAATGCATTAGAAAATGTTGAAATTAACATTAACTAATATTAATAAATGCTGTAGAAGTTCATGTTAACCAACCACATAGCAACCACAATCGCAAACAATATTGTCGAGATCTCATTACAGAACACAGATAGATAAAATCGCACTTTTATTTAAGCCAAACATCTCACGTGGATATCGCTAAATTCAGCGTACTTGTTTGTCTGTGTTTTCAGATCAGCGTCGACACTTCTGTAATGAAGAGCGAGTGCATATGTGACCAGTCATAAGGGTCAATTTTTTTAAAATTGAGACTTACACATCATCTGAAAGCTGATTTGGCTGAAATACAACTTTTTGAAAATCAGGAATCTAAAGGTGCAAAAAAAAAAACTAAATACTGAGAAAATCGTCCAAATGAAGTTCTTAGCAATACATATTACTAATCAAAAATTAAGTTTTGATATATTTTACGGTAGAAAATTTACAAAATATCTTCATGGAACATGATCTTAATATCCTAATGATTTTTGGCATAAAAGAAAAATCTTTAATTTTGACCCATACAAAGTATTTTTGGCTATTGCTACCAATATACTTGTGCTACTTAAGACTGGTTTTGTGGTGCAGGGTCAAATATGTATGCATGGCTGCCAGATTGCAAAAATTAAGCAAAACACTGGGCACAAATTGTATCCTTTTAAGAGAGAATTTAAAGTTTTGAAGGGATTTAAAGTCTTGATATCTGGCAACCGCACACATAAAAAGCTCAAGTACTGGAGGCATGCACAGCAGTGTGCAATAATATTTTGTCTCCTTCCTTTTAAAAAATTTTGGTGTAGTTTTATTTTTTTGGAATACATTTAAAAAATTTGAAGTCATGGTTGTATTGTCAGCGATATTGCATGTTGGTTTTGCACAGGTATCATTTATTGACCTTATTGTCTCGTTTTAGTCACGGGAAAAAAGCTTGTCAACAAACATTTCTCTGCAAAAAAATGCAGTGATTGATGTATAGTTTATTTTTTATATAGTTTATAGTTATTTTCAAAGCTTCAATGTACTGTCATTATAAAACAACTTTATTATTGTTTATTTAATTCTAATAAATAAGTTTTTGTTTAAAAACCAACCAAAATTAAAAATAATTAAGTTGGCTTGAGAAAGCCAAATTACTGATCTACTATTTAAGATTATTCTTCTTCTTCTGAGCCAAATTTCATTATCTATCTCCTCCTAGAGCTTTCAAGCTAGAACGACCAAACTCCAGACCTTCAGACTGGTCTGACTCGGTGTGCTATATCTTTTCTAACTGATCCGGCTTACGGTTTTCGTAAACCAGACTATCAAATCCACCAAAAAAACCCATAGACTTACATTGATGGAATGTTCAAATGAGCCAACACTCATCAAACTCCAACTGACAAAATTCAAATCTAAACTCCCAGAATCCCTTGAGCCTCAATCAAGCTTCCCTTCTATGTACTATTTCTAATCAATTTAGACTCATTTAAGCTTCCACTCTAATATTTCTAATCTATCAATCTATCTAGATCATGCTAGCAACATGCTAGTAACTTGCTAATCATTTTAACAACATGTTAGAAACATGCTAACAAAATTCTAGTAATATGCTAATCATGCTAACAACATGCTAATAACTTGGTAATCATGCTAGCAACGTGCTTGTTACATGCTAATCATACTAGAAACATGTTAACAACATGCTAGTAACATGTTAATCATGCTAACAACATGCTAATCATGTTAGAAACATGCTAACAACATGTTAGTAACTTGTTAATCATGTTAGAAACATGCTAGTGACATGCTAATCATGCTAGAAACATGCTAGCAACTGCTAATCATGCTAGAAACTTTGCTAATCATGCTAGAAACTTTGCTAATCATGCTAGAAACTTGCTAATCATGTTAGAAACATGCTAGCAACTTGTTAATCATGCTAGAAACATGTTAGCAACTTGCTAATCATGCTAGAAACATGTTAGCAACTTGCTAATCATGTTAGAAACATGTTAGCAACTTGTTAATCATGTTAGAAACATGCTAGCAACTTTGCTAATCATGCCAAAAACATGCTAGCAACTTTGCTAATCATGTTAGAAACATGTTAGCAACTTGCAACATGTTAATAACATGTTAAATCATGTAAGCAATGTGTTAAATCATGCTAGCTGCTTCCATACTTTTACAACTGCTTCAAACTTTGAGGTTAGGCTTTCTCAAGCCAACTTAAAGTTTGTCCTAAAACTTTACTCATCTAGTTTGCTTATAATTTCTGCACAGGAGGGACATGGTGTTCCTTCCAAACAAAAGGAAATTATACCCATATCGGTATTGGCTATCAGCCAAAATGAGTTGAAAAATATCACCATATGGGGTATTGGCAAAAATCCAATATCGTACCCTCATCAAGTGTATTAGATCTAGTTTATTATAGGCTATTTAATATATAAATTAATATCAATTGCTTTGATATATGATAACAGTGAAGTTAACAATAGTAGTTGTAATAATTCCCAATGGCAATAATGTTTTTCTGTTAAAACAACAGAAGTTGTTTAGCAAGTAACCACAATTGCAAACAAAATAGTCGAGATCTCATGACAGAACACAGATTGGGTGAATGACACTTTAATTAAATCCGAACATCTCACATGGAGATCACTAAACTTTAGTTTGCTTGTTTGTCTGTGTTTTACTGAGCGAGCGTGTATGCATGGTTGTCAAATTGTAAAAATTAAGCAAAACTCCAGGCAGGAAATGTATCCTTGTATCCAACAGAGAAGCTATGATTTGGAGATTTGAACTCTTGATATCTGGCAACTGCACACATGAAAGCTCAGGTAGTTGAGGCATGCACAGCAGTCTGCAATAATATTTTGTCTCCTTTTTTCCATGAAAAGAAGAGATTTTGGTGTAGTTTTTCTTTTTAAAATATATTTTAAAATATCAACGATATTGCATGTTGATATAGTCACAGTTATCATTTATTAACCTTATTGTTTCGTTTTAGTCACAGGAAAAAACATTTCAACAAACATTTTTCGTCATAGTTTTCATTAACAAAATTAACACTAATACAGGGTTTAAAATTAACTTTTTACTTTGTAGCACCGGAGCTCCCAAATTCAAAAAGTTAGGAGCAACCAATGAATATTAAGGAGCACCACAACTGCCAATTGAGAGCAACGGCCAGCAACATCCTGATGATTAATAGCTTCACCAGTCGAACCTGATCGTGAATTCTTTACCACACGCTTCTTTTTGTCATGCTTTACAAACAAATGGTCTGATTTTGAAAGCTTTTTTTAAAAATAATTATTTATTGCCTTAAGAAAGGGACAAGAAAGAATGAAAATATGAGTACATGGACAAGATGTTTATTACAGGTCAAACTCTCTGTAGCCATTTAAATTAGAGGCAACCACTGCATTTTTAAACTGCATCCATGAGCCTTTTCTGATTTAAATTAGATTATAATTTCAATATCTGAAGCAAAAACAGAATGAACTGACAGACTTTAGCTTTGTGAAATTATGCTACATAAATCACCTGGGCCAAACCACACATGAAAGATAACTTGCTCCAGTAATCAGGTGCTGTTTGACAGTTTTTTTTATTTATTTATTTATTTTTTTGAGTACACATGCTTTAAATGTAACAGTACATGAACAAAATGTTTAAGTGGCAAGGTTTAAAGCTTGTGTGATTGCAAATACGTACAGTGTTTAGTGAGTGGAATTCTGCTGCCGAGTAAACATTTGGTGTGAATGTATGTCGCGTGAGATGGAGGTGCCAGAGCTGCAACTGATAGAATGTGCACTGTAGCGTGATAGGCCTACTTTATTTCTTCAATAATGGAAGATAGTAGGGATATTGCAATCGTCAAGAATAAAAAAATGTTCGTATCGCACACCCCTAATTGCAATGCAGTGCAAATCCGGAACAGAGAAAACGTTTGGAGCAAAAAACGTCTGGTTCCGAGTTCCAGCGGAGCACAGTGTGAGTGATTGACAGCTAATATCTAAAATCTGCATTAAAGCTAAAAATGTAAAGATGAAGTTTAATTGGTTACGTAAGCTAGTGTTGGATAGAACGGCTCACTGTATCAGCTCACAGCAGTCATATACTGTGCAGTACTTAGCAAAAGTTTTGTAAAGAAATGAAAACAAGTCGCACCACAACAATTACTCGCTCCCAAATATATTTTGAGGTCATGCAGATTAAATTCCGGGAGCATATGTCGCAATTTCGAGCCCTGTAATATGTATGTCTACAGAAAACCACTGCTTGGAGGAGATATCAAGATGGAGGGATCTGACTCATAATGCATACGTCACCTCCATAAGCTCTTTTAGCTTTAAGTCTCTTCAGAGACCTCTGATTGGTTCAGGTTGTTTTTGAGGCAGAGCTGGTGGAAGTTTAGCTGTTAGCTTGCTGTTGTTTGCAGTTATGGTCCTGTGACCAACTTCAGGAACGTTTAGCATTCAGGGCTAGTAACCGGAGACCTGCTGGTTCAGTACCCAGGAGATCCATTATCACTGTGTGAGCAAGGCATTTAACCCCAGGTTAACCCAAAGTTCTCCATTCTGTTGTGAAATCACATAAAAGTTGCAAAACAAATTCCCGACCCTGGAACAGGGTTGTTGGATTCTCATTGCAGCAGATTTTCAGGAAAGGAAATATTTGTGATTTCGAATGTTTTAAACTTCAGTTCAGTTTTCTGTCTGCTAACTCATTAGTTAATTTATTAGTTCACCGTGCATTAACTAATGTTAACATACACAACTTTTGATTTTCAAAAATTTGAAAATTGGATGTATAAATAATATGTAAATAAAGATAAAATAATTGCTCCCTAAATGTTGTTCATTGTAGTTAACTAACATAGTGTTGCCAACTCAAATGTAAGAAATTATTTTTAACCTCAACAACCCCTGTTTAGTTTAGTCTTTTTTTAGCGTTTGACTGAATGTTTCTGACCATCTGGTTAACAGTGAATAACATGCTCTGGAGAACATTTTTACATTTCTGTATTTTTTTATTTCTTCAGTGAGCCATTGTTTTCGTGTATTGACAAAGGTCAAGTATGCGGCAGTTTATTTTTAACTCCTTGGTCATTTCATCGTGAACTAATCAAAAGGAAACCGAAAAAATGTTGTGGCTGATATTCTTCAGTATGACAGCTGCTTTTTTGCAGAGCCATCTAAGTATGCAAATGTCTTTTATCACGCTATGTCTAACAGCATCAGCTGCAGCAGTCCTTTGGCAGGAGCGAGCGATTATGATTGGGCAACATCATTCCTCCAGCAATAACTGGTAGTGATAGTTGGATCTATTAAAAGGTGGTGAAAGACTTTACAGACTAGGCCTCCGTTGAGATTTTTTTTTCTTCTTTTCAGCTAAACACTAGTAGTTTTATTTTGAAGGAATACATGGGCTCGGTTTTGATTATAAGCCAAATACCAACACTGGAGTGCCACAACTTAAGATATTTCATAGGTATTAGATACTTGCAGATGTATGTACACTACCAGTCAAAAGTTTTTGAACAGTAAGATTTGTAATGTGTGTTTTTTTTTTTTCCTCTGAGTCTCTTCTGCTCACCAAGCCTGCATTTAGTTATATATTTTTTCTAAAATTAATCACGATTAATCCCACCTAATACATTGCAATAAATTCACATTCAACCGTCAAATTACTGTTGAAACAACATGAAGACCGTATGTTTTTAATATTTGTATAATAGCATCTTTTTTATTTTTATTTTTTTATCTTTTTTTTTATTGCATTGAATTAAATATGTGGCTTTGGTGCTAGTCAAACACCCACTGTTATGATTGGCTAATATCATAAGTATGAATGCTGCGCCGGAGAAAATAATCCAGAAGAACCTTGAAGGGTTTATAAATCTGTATCCAGCTGTTCAATCTAGCCCAGGTAGCTTTTACCACACCCCAAGCCGTAAATATTAATTAGCCATCAACAGATGCATTACATTACTAATGGCTTGGCTACGTGGTAAGGTTATAGTTTTTATCCGCTCCATGTTTGATTAACGGCTTCTTAGCAGCGCCTTCGTCATATTTAACTGATTCACAAATAATCTAAGCTGAAATGTCAAGCAAAATTTATAGTCCCACATTGATGTGATCAGGCATTTTATTAAATGATCTTAAAGGTGATAATTTACCTAAATTCTGTCATTATTCACTTGCCCTCATGCTGTTCCAAACCTGTATGACTGATTAGTCTGTGGAAAAAAATGTTTGGATCCAAACATCATTGAATCTGTTTACTTTCCTTGTAGGGACAAAAAATAACCGAGACATTTTTCAAACTATTTTCTTTTGTGTTCCACGGAAGAAAGTAAGTCACACCGGTTTGGAGGCCCTTCCACATGAGTAAACTATGACGAAATGTTCATTTTTGGGTATCCATTTAAGCCTCTTTTTCCTAATGCTAGGCTCCTTCGGAAAGTCATGCTGGTTTCCACAGCCAGGAGCAGCACAATTATCTTAATCTTTTTAACTTGTCTCAGCGTCTTAAAAACGTTTCGGCGAGGCACGCCGTAACGGTCAAAGACGTCCGTCAAGTGCGCATTACGCAGAAAAACAATTAAAATCAGTGCAGACTGACATGTTTTTGCAGCTAGATGCAGCAGAGTGGACGTGCCGTGCAGAACTTCTTTGAATTAAAAACAAGGCACAGAGATGAACGAACACGTCTTGCGTGGATGACCTCAAGCTGTATTTTTTTGTGTGCAGGTAAAATGACTGTTCTGCAGCATCTTTATTACTTCACCTACTGGGCACCAGTGAGCAGGTCATGGAGGTGATAATCTAAAAGTAGAAAGTAGTGCTTTGTTGGAGGCAATTATGTGCTGATGTGTTCCGTGAAATGTCACAACATTGCAGAAGAGTTGTTTTTAGTAGCTTTTGAGTTCTGCAACAAACTTTCGCAGGCAAAAAGGTCCATTGTCAATAGTGTAGCAATGCATGAAGCACATCTCACACAGAAGTCACTTTCAAACCAAGCTGCTTCATGTTGGTTCAGCTTGGTTGAACCCGATGCAAAGTCTTCATGATGAAATCTTTCACACTCACAAGAAATTTCTGATCGCACCACAACAATTAATCAATTCTGGTCCTGGATTTGGAACTGCGGTGGTCGCACCATTACAATGTGTTATTATACTACGATGAACTAATGCCCCATTACTTTTAAAGGATCAGCTCACTTCAATTTCCTAACCCCCAAGTCATCCAAGATGTTCATGTCTGTCTTTCTTCAGTTGAAAATAAATGAAGGTTTTTGAGGGAAAACGGATGGGGATCAGTGGGCTGAAGGTCCAAATTGCAGTTTCAATGCAGCTTCAAAGGGCTCTACACAACCCCAACTAAGTAATGCGATTGGTCTACCAGTCATTTTGTACAAAAAATAAAAATATCTATACTTCTTAACCACATCTCATTTTGCACTAGCTCTGCAACTACCAGTCAAACTGCTATCCCACAATAAAAAAAAAAAAACTGAATTAAAAAGCATTTAAGAATTCAAATCTTAGCTGTTTACTAAGATCCTTCTATTATCTATTGAAACCCACAATAATATTTAAAATATCAGTAAGCTTAATATATATAAAATCATCATTTATTTGGTGCTTTCAGCTGGGAGGTGGCTATCCTGAACCCTAATTCCTAAATTTTAATTTATGAAAAAAATATTGAAAAAAAGGTTTTATTCCATTCTATTTTCCATTCCATTTTAAGAATATCTTTTTGATTTTTAAAAAAGTTAAGTTAAAAATAATTATTTTATTTTTCTTCATAAAAACTTTATTTAAAAAAACTGTCCTTCATTTTCATGTCACTACCGAAACAGTGTATATTTTAGTCCATTGACTGAGACTGATTTTAACTACACCCCTACGTTTATGATCTGGAAATATTCATGTGTCCCTCTCTCTTGTAGCTACAGGGTGTGAGTAGATGGGTCCCATCGTTTTGAGGTAAATGTGTTTAAAGATCTGAAAATCAGTGTGCAACTTTAAGGAATGTCACTACCAACACCTTTTTTTTTCTGCAATTAAGCACTTTTTTTTTTTGAGCGTTATTCCATAACATTTAATTTTTATGTGCACAACTGTTTAGAACTGTGTCATTTATCTATGTGCTGATTAGTTTTGATTGAGCTAAGTTCAAAACTATCTAAAATTGCCACCGCCGTAACAGATACGCACAAAACATGTCATAATGGTTTCGGTAGTGACAAAAGGGAACGCTTAAGTTTTAGTATAGTTATGCAAATTTTTAGGTTTTTAATAGTGTTTTAGTATGAGAGAGAAAATTGTGTAATGTGATGTGCTACCGAAGCATTACTGTCACAACTGAAAATGACCAAAACTTGGGAGGTTTTGTCAAAAATAAAGTATATTGAATTATCAACTAAGATGCTATGATAGTGTTTGGTTCAGTGTATATTCAGACTAATCAATCCTTAACTTTGAAATCAGTATGATTAACTTTGTCTTTTACAAAGAAAGATTGGAATCAAAATAGAAGAATGCCACAGAAATGTCATAAATCATATTGTTAAAATTGTAATACTTATTTACATTTTAAAGACTTTCTAATAACATAGCAAAAACATATAAATATTTACAAGGTAGATGTAAACAAAATCTTAATAGGTCAATATAACACTTCTTATTAAATTATATATTACTGTGTTTCGGTAGTGACACATTTTGGGGAGAGGAAAAATACTCTGAAACTTTCTGAAAATACAATATTAGAATTAACTGCACAATTACTAGAAATGTTATCTTGGATATTCTACAATTTGCCTACATACAAAATTTGTGAAAAAAAAAAAAGTTTTTTCAATCAATTCAGTAGAATTAATTTAAATTTTATAAATATTATTATTATTTTTTTTTTTTTAGAAAATGACCAATAATTCATCTTTTCTGAAGTCTTTTAAAAAATTATTTTATTGTTATTTATTTGTCTGTTATTATTATTTTTTTATTAGTAGTAGTAGTATTTTTAAAGGTGTTTAATTTTTTGAAGTCTACCAGGGGTGGGATGGGTTGGGGTGGGTTCTAAATTTACAGTTGCTTTTTGTTTTATATTACTGTTCCCAGAAGAAATTTCAATAAACAGTTGTTAACAAAAAAGAAATATGACTAATCGTTTTGCTAGATAAGGCACTTTCTCGGCTGGGATCATGTAGAGCCTCTTGAAGCTGTGGCGAAACTGCAGTTTGGACCTTCAACCCGCTGATCCACACTGAAGTTTACTATATGGAGAAAAATCCTGAAATGTTTTCCACAAAAACCTTCAATTCTTTTAGACTGAAGAAAGAAAGACATGAGCATTTTAGATGACAGGGGGAGAGTAAACAATCAGGAAATTTTCGTTCTGGAAGTAAACTAATCCTTTAAAGACAAATTAATGGATGGGGATATTCCTGCCACATTATTTCTAAAAACTTTTAGAAATTGTACTGGGATACCATGATGTAAACATGCAAAAGTACTTTTTTTTATCATAGATCACCTGAAATCATTTTGTTTTGCTTTTTAGGACCGTCTTGGATAGTGACAGGAATTCCCAGCGCTCCACAAAACGGAGTCTGCATGTTGAGGCTTTTAATATATTGTTTTGTCAGTTAAACGAGCAGCTAAATGCCAAGTTCAACTAAACACTCTAAAGAACAAGGTGAATTAAGGATAAATTGCATTTAGACAGACTCTGAGTAACGGCTAGCCGACAGACGACTTATAACAACATCATCTTCACCGATTTCGTCTGAGGCTGTCAAAACATAGACCCTGTTTTAAAGACTGAAGACGAGCGAGACAAACATCTCAGCAGCTCCACTCGTGGGCGTCTCCCTCTTAGTGTCCTCCGCCTTTTCCACATTCTCTGCGCTGTGACAGGAAGTTGTGGGACTCGCTCGCAATGTTGCACCTGTTGCCGGGGCAGCGGGTCAACAAAACAAGCTGCCGCCCCCACGCAGGTCTGGGGATGGTGACGTTCGAGAGCATGTCGGATCTGTCAGCACTGTCATCCGAGCATGCTGGGAACTGTTGAGAGCTGTTAGGAGTGGTATAAAGGTAGACAACCTCCCCATTACTCAGCATCAAGGAGGCAGGAAGGTGTGACTAGGTGCAATTTTGCCTCCATCCTCAAATGAGCAGGCAACTGTCCTGGCACGAAAATTTAAAGAGATCGATGTTGAAAAGAAGAGTCGGGTTGAGGCAGGAAAAACCCCCCCAGAGTTTTGCATCTATAAAAAGCAACACACATTTAATAGCAATAAATGGATATCAGTCTCTCGGTGGGTGCATCCACCATTGTGAAACATGCATTCTTCAATATTGAACACCAATCAGTTTAGTTGGATCGATCGAGCCTGCTTTGATCAAAGCAGCAGCTGATTGTTTGCAGGATTTAACGTCTCATTTTCTGTAGTTCATCAGTGGTTTTGATGTCAGCGGGGGATATTCTTGGACAACTGACAGCAGTCTGTTCATGTCCGTTTAAAGCCTGCGTTTGGCTTTTGCACGCACATTTCCGTGTTTTTTCAAAATGTCTGGTCATTACCAGCATGTGGTTGTATGAGGCCCCCCGTCAGAGTCTCCGTCTGACCTGCAATCGTCTACTGGCATAAACAAAGGATACCAAAGGTTGTTGTAGATGGCGTTGGTGGAATCTTTCCATTGCCCCCATAAAGTGCTGATTCTGACGTTGCAGACGGAAATTTCTAAGTAATTAATGACAACCAGTTGAAATCTGAAAGTAATCACAACGCTGTGTTGTGAGGTTAGAAGCTGTGCTTGCAGAGCTGTTGGGCCAGAAACAGAACGTGGGAGAAAACTGGAGCCTTTTTGGGCATCATAGGCATGTGAAGTGCTGTCTAGGTAGGCAGCTCACTCGCTCAAAAGTCATACGAAGACCGAAAATGCGTTAATCAGAAGTTAAAGTCAACATTAAACATTTGAAAGTGCATGTCCAAAAAAGCTATTATGCACTAGGTTCTCAATTTAAGTATAAAATTTGTCCTTTTTGACAGAAGGAGTCTAGGTTGGAATCTGAGGTGTTAAAGTTTAAACCTTTGAAAGTGCACAAAAATGTTATCTAGCTTTTTAATATGAAATGTACTGATGTATTGGTAAGTAGCTCACTAGTTTACAACTTGAAGTGTAGATGTTTTGGCCATTCTTTGACCATTTTGTTCTTGCTACTCATTCCATTCCCAAAAATGCAGCTTAACTTGCAATATGAGGTGTTAAAGTTAAAGTTTGGGTTTGAAAGTGCATATGATGCTCCAAAACGCTGCTAGGCACTAGGATGTCAATTGGAGTATAGAAGTTTTGTCCTGTTTGACAGAACACACTTGACAAAAAAAAGCAGTTTAGGTGCACATGATGGCCAAAAAAGTTGTCCAGCTTTTAAATTGCAAAGTGCTGATGTCTAGGTAGGCAGTTCACTAGGTTTTAACCTTAAGTGCAAAGGTTTTGGCCATTCTAGTTGCCCATTTTGTTTTTTGCCACTTATTCCATCCCCAAAAATGCTATTATACACTAGGTTCTGAATTGAAGTATAGAAGTTTTGTCCTGTTTGACAGAAGACGCTTGACAAAAAAATGTGGTTTAGGTAGGAATCTGAGATTTTAAAGTTTGAATCAAAGATTTGAAAGTGCGTATGATGGCCAAAAATGTTGTCTAGCTTTTAATCTGAAATTTATTGGTGTCTAAGTAAGTAGCACACTAGGTTTCACCTTGAAGTGCAAACGTTTTGGCCGTTCCTTTTGCCTATTATTATTATTATTATTTTTTTTTTTTTTTGCCACTTATTCCATGCTCAAAAATACTGATTAAGTTGCAGTCTGAGGTGTTAAAATTAAATTAGAAGTTTAAATTAAACATTTGAAAGTGCACATTATGCCCAAAAATGCTGTTAGGCACTAGGATCTCAATTGGAGTATAGAAGTTTTGTCCTGTTTGACAGAAGACATGACAAAAAAATGCAGTTTAGGTTGGAATCTTATGTATTAAAGTCTAAATTGAACATTTGAAAATGCACATGATGGCCAACAAAGTTGTCTAGCTTTTAAACTGCAATGTACTGATGTCTAGGTAGGCAGCTCACTGGGTTTTAACCTTAAGTGCAAAGGTTTTGGCCATTTTGTTTTTTGACACTTATTCCATCCCCAAAAATGCTGATTTAAGTTACAATCTGAGGTGGTAAAGTTTAAATGAAATATTTGAAATTGCATACGATGCCCAAAAATGCTGTTACACACTAGGTTCTCAATTGAAGTATAGAAGTTTTGTCCTGTTTGACAGAAGACATGACAAAAATGCAGTCTAGGTTGGAATCTGAGGTGTTAAAGTTTAAACTGAACATTTGAAAGTGCACATGATGGCCAAAAATTTTATCTAGCTTGTAATATGAAATGTATTGATGTCTAGGTAAGTAGCGCACTAGGTTTCAACTTGAAGTGTAGAAGTTTTGGCCATTTTGTTCATGCCATTTATTCCACCCCAACCAAAAATGATGATTAACTTGGAATCTGAGCTATTGAAGTTAAAGTTAAAATTAAACAATTGAAGATGCATAAAATGCCCAAAAATGCTGTTAGGCACTAGGTTCTCAATTGAAGTATAGAAGCGTTGTGCTTTTTGACAGAAGACACATGACAAAAAATCTAAGTAGTTAAAGTTTCAAATTGAACATTTGAAAGTATGTATGATGGCTAAAAATGTTGTCTAGCTTTTAATTTTGAAATGTATTGATCCCTATGTAGGCAGCTCACTAGGTTTCAATTTAAAGTGCAAAAGTCGGCCTTTCTTTTTAGCCATTTTGTTTTTTGCCACTTATTCCATTCCCAAAAATGCTGGTTAAGTTACAATCTGAGGTGTTAAAGTTTAAATTAAATATTTGAAAGTGCATATGATGCCCAAAAATGCTGTTTTGTCCTGTTTGACAGAAGACACATGAAAAAATGCCGTCTAGGTTGGAATCTGAGGAGTTCAAGTTTAAATTAAACATTTGAAAGTGTCTATGATGGCCAAAAATGTTGTCTAGCTTTTAAATTATAAATTTATTGATGCCTAGGTAGGTTTCAACTTCAAGTGCAATTGTTTTGGCCATTCTTTTTGTCCATTTAGTTTTTTGTCATTTATTCCATGCTCAAGAATGCTGATTAAGTTGCAGTCTAAGGTGTTAAAGTTTAAATTAAACATTTGACAGTGCATACGATGCCCCAAAATGCTATTAGGCACTAGGTTCTCAATTGAAGTATAGAAGTTTTGTCCTATTTGACAGAAGACACATGACAGAAAATGCAGTATAGGTTGGAATCTGTGGTATTAGAAATTTAACATTTGAAAAATGTTGTCTAGCCCTTACATTGAAATGTATTGATGCCTAGGTAGGCAGCTCACTAGGTTTCATCTTGAAGTGCAGACGTTTTGGCCATTATGTTTTTTTTGCCACTTATTCCATGCCCAAAAATGCTGATTAAGTTGCAGTCTAAGGTGTTAAGGTTTAAAATTAAGGTTTAAATTACTTTGAAAGTACTTATGATGCCCAAAAATGCACTAAGTTTCAACTTGAAATGTAGATGTTTTGGCCATTTTGTTCCTTTTTTTTGGCCCCATATTATCTGCCTAAAAATGCTGATTAACTTGCAGTCTGAGGTGTTAAAGTTTAAATTGAACATCCAATTGTCCATATAATGTCTAATGATACACAAGTAGGCTGCTACATTAAGTTTGGCCCCAGTTGTGGCCTTTTAACTGACCTTCTAAACATGTGTAATAGGCTGAAAATGACGCTTAGGTAGGTGAAGTGTTGAAGCTTTGATTGTTTAAACTTGCATATGACACCTAACTAAACCATCTAAGTACACAGTTCACAAGGTTTAAAGTTTTACTCTTTCAAATATGCATGATAACCAAATACACAATTTAGTTTGGTCTTTAAATTAAGTGCTTGAAAGTGCACATCTCCAAAGAAGCAAAGAAGGCAGTCCATTAGGTAACACTTTTAACCTTTGATCACTTGAACAAACGTATGATGCCTAAAAATGTCACTTAGGTAGGCAGATTTCAAGGTCGAACCCAAAGTGTTGTTGACGTGGCCTTTGAATGAAATGTTTTGGTGTACATCAGGCATTACTAGGTCGAGACGGTCCAGATGGCCATTTTCACGATCTTAAAATCTAATTAAACCTCTTAATCTGGGTCATCCAGCTGTAACCTTCACAAATGAAAGTGTTCCATCTGTATTTCATAATATCTGATTTTGCAGCACTGTTGAATTCAACATTTGACCTTATGCCATGTCAAAAATGTTCCATTTGTAAATTTTTCTTTTCATTTGTAAGGCTAGGTGGGGCTGTCAATACCACTCACATGTCTGTAGTTGAAAGCCCATGCCCCACCCTCGCTATCCCATGAACTTCTTGAAGACAGGTCAACCTTTTTTGTCTTCTCTAATAGTCTTATTACATCTCTCTCTCTCTCTGCTAACACACCTGAAGTAAAAAGTAAATCTGCAGATGTGTCATCACTCCTGTGTGCTTGGGTTTGCCCATACTTGATCTCAGTTCTTGTAGATTATTCTTCTAAATATTCTTCTCTAAGTGCCTTGGGCTTAAAACCATCACTCAATGATGGGTTTATTTATATATACACAGTGCCGTTCAAAAGTTTGGGGTCAGTAAGACTTAAGATCACCAAGGGTGTGTTTATTTGATCAAAGATACAGTTATGTTGTGAAATGTTATTGCAGTTTACAATAACTTTTTTAAAATGTATTTTAAAATTGAATTTGAATATTTAGCATCATTACTTTGGTCTTCAGTGTCACAAGATCCTTCAGAAATCACTCTAATATGCTGATTTGCTGCTTAAAAAATATGATTGGCAGTGTTGAAAACAGTTGTGCTGCTTAATACTGGAATGCATAACTTTTGTTCAATTTAATGCATCCTTGCTGAATGAAATGAAACTTTTAATTTCTTTGAAAACATAAGTAGAACCTCAACAGTGGTGTGTGTGAACATAGAACTTGAAACCAGTTTCAAGATGGCTTGGCATAAATCAAGATCTTCCTTTCCTTTAAAAACTGAGGCTTAGCCAAACATGTTTGCCGCACAACATATCCAATTTCCTAAACTTGCTCACAGCCAGGCTGACTATTTTTATAGATACATCTGGTTTTTGCCAAGTTAACCTTAAACTGACCAGATAATCCGGCTGACAAGATCCTGTTTACTTTAGCATGAGCAAATGGTTGAAAACTCAATATTAAAACGTGTATCTCTCTAAAATGTATCTATAAGTCTATGATGTTTTCTGCCGTAGCTTCTGGAATATGTTGGGAAAGGGAAGAGCATCATGGACGTCGGTCTGGCTCAGGCCCGGCAGCCTCTCACGACACGAAGTCACTACTTTGAAGTGGAGATCGTGGATCCCGGAGAGAAGTGCTACATCGCCCTGGGCTTGGCAAGAAGAGTAAGTCATTTGCTGTATTGTTCCTCACTTATAAGTTCCTTGGTTTAAAAGCATCTGCTAAATCAGTGAATGTAGGGAAAGGGTTGCATGGATAACAATTACCACAGTGTCACACTATGGAAGTTAAGTTTTTTTTTTTTAAAGATATTTTTGGCAATAGTGTAGTCTTCTGATTAAAAATTCCCAGTGGTTTTTATGGTCAAGGCCTGAACAAGAAGAGCTGTGTACAGTAAGCTCTGGATATACACCAAGATCGCAAATGTGGCTTCGCAACACTGTGTCCTCATAACACTTAGAGTCTGACATTATAAAATGCCCTGAGGTGCAGAATGCAAATAGAACAGCCTTTTGAGAGAATCACCCTAAACGAACAGTTCATCCATATGTCATGATTTACTCATCCCCAGGTCATTCCCATATGACTTAGTTTCTTCTGTCAAATGGTGACCAGTGGCTGTCAAGCTCCAAAAATGCATCATAAAAGATTCAGAAAAGTAGTTCAAATGACTCAGGCAATATTACAAGTCTTTGCACAGTCATTGTACAAACAACAGACCATTTATTTAATAAAAACCCTCCCTTCTGGCATAGCTTTCAAATCTCAAATATCAAATCTGTTCAGAATATAATCGGCTACTTTTTAGTGTATTTATGGTTGTTTTTGCCATTACATTTTCTTGTAATAGAGCAGTGTGTTAGTCTAGTATTATTTATTAATATAGTTTTATTAGTAGTTAAAATGGGCTTTTATCTTTATATTTTTAGAATTTATTTATTTATTTATTTATTTTAGGAGTCGACTGATATGTGATCAGGAAGACCGATAACCGATATTTTGAACCGATATATATGTCTTGTGTAAAAAAAAAAAAAGAAAATTAATGTCAAAATTAAGAATAGCAAGGGCTCTGACAAAAACTTTCTTTAAATGCTTGTAAATTATTATATCAGCAAATTGGTTTTAAAAATGACTGATACGATTATTAAAGATCAAGTAGACCGATGACTGATGATTTGATCTGATATTATATGTCTTGTGTAAAAATGAAAATTAATGTCAAAATTAAGAATAGCAAGGGCTCTGACAAAAACTTTCTTTAAATGCTTATAAATTATTTTATCGGCAAATCGGTTTTGCAAATGACAAATAACCATAAAAATGCTTAATATCAGGGCCGATAATCTTTCTCTCTCTCTCTCTCTCTCTCTCTATATATATATATATATATATATATAATTTTATTATTAGTATTATTATTATTATTATTTAGTTTAGTTTTATTTAGTTTATTTCCATTTAGTAATTTAAGTGCAACATTTAAAATGTTTGGTTTAGAGTATGTTTTTCATCTAAAAAGTGTTTTATTTTTGCTTGATTTCAGTCAACAAAACGTTTTTAATGGTTTTAGGTTTAGCTAACAGTAATAACCCTCACTTTTTATATTTCACTTTTAATAATTCACTTTTTTTTTTTTTTTTTGGAGTGAACTATTCCTTTAATCAGGAGTAGTTAAGGTGGGAACAGGAACGTGACCATCGTGTTCTTCTGTTCCTCTCTCTTCCTGACATCCTGTACAAGACCAAGAGGAAAGAGGAGGGTAATTAGTCTCAGGTTGGGAACTGCAGACAGTAAACAAGCCTGTCATGTTGAGTCGTGCGAGGCCGCTGGTTGCTCAGAGAAACGGAGAGCGATTTGTTATTGTTTTTTCTAATTTTGACGTTTTCTGGAACTTTGCGTCTGTGTTTCATTAAGTATCAAATATCAGTTAAAGCATAGCTGCCTAATTGCTGTTTACTCCCATTGGACTTGGACTGTGTTCCCTGTATCCTGTGTCTGGAGAGAGTTTTACAAACAGTGTGGTTGTTAATTGTTACAACATCAAGTGCGCGTATCACCTCTGCCGCTTGAGGAATGGCAACCAGCCTGGGTAATGCTGCGGTGGGAACATCAGATGGGCTGAATTGTAAGCGAGTCTGCTCTCTGACAGTCCCAGTTTTCGGTCTGAGCATGATGGCGGATGTGGGGAGGAAGAGCCGAGCTCTTATCTGGGATCAGTGAACCCTCACCCCCTGTGAACGGGGACTTTAGCTGGCCGTACAAGCTCGTACGCATGCATCCGGAATATACACTGGGTTGCTAGGCTGCAAGACAAAGATTTTCTGGGTTCTAACGAGGGGCGGAGGTGCGTACCGGAGCCTCGGCGGCCACATCTGCGTGAATGGGTTCGACCCTTATCACCTCCTGACCTTCCCCTCTCGCACCAACCCTTTCCTTTGCTCTCATCCGGCTCCGCTGGCTTCGGTTTCAGCAAACTCTCTAGCACTTCCCATGGAGCGATCGAGCGAGTGTGTGTTCCTGAAAACCCTGGTGTCCTCATTTATTTTGGAAACATTCACATTTCAAAGTGCGGATCAACTTTTGATGTGTTCGGCAAGAAACACAATAGTCCATCTGTCACCAATCCATCTGACCTCTTCTGGCACTCCATTGTATTTTGGGGTGTTTCTTCAACTTTGGCCACTTTTAAGATATTAACAACTGCCTTGGAAGCATTTTGCCTTTAAAGAAAAACTGCTGCTTTCAAAAGTCTTGGTTTGGTTGATTTTATTGTTTTAACCTTGTATTTACCTTTTAACTGTAGAAATCCAGCATTTAAAATAGGAAAAGTTACATCTTTAAAACAGATCATCTAAAAGAAAAAATAAACCATTTCATTGTGTTATGCGTACATTGTATGTATTATGTATACACAAATATTTTTTTTATGTTATTGAAAAAAGGTCTCATTCCCACCAAGGCTGCAATCTATTTAAATACAAATATGATTTTAAAAAACAATAATATGAAATAGTATAACAACTCTTTACTTTTTTAATGTAGTTTAAAATGTAATTTATTTCTGTGATGCAAAGCTAAATTTTCAGCATCGTTACTTCAGTCTTCAATGTCACATGATCCTTCAGAAATCATTGTAATATGCTGATTTTGCTGCTTTTTTAAACTATTATTTTACTTTTTTTTCTATTATTACTATATTATTTTTGTGGAAACTGCAATCTTTTTTGGGGATTCCTTAATGAATAGAAAGCCTTTTTTAACATTTATTTGAAATAAAAATCTTTAACATTATAAATGTCTTTATTATAAATTATAACATTATAAATTACTGTTATTTTCTATTGAAAAAAATCGTATCCCAATTTTTTTTTTTACATTTTGAATTTCAATTATTTATTTATTTATTTATATTTTTGAATTTAATTAGAATTTTTTTTGGAAAATGAGACTGTCCCGCAGCTATAGCATTAATTTTCCTACTAATAATTTTTATTTCAAAAGTTAGTGCACTTGATATGAGATAAGTGACGTGTGGAGAAAACAAAATATCTTTTGTCAGTTTTTATTGTCATTTACTATTAATTTCTATCAAAAAAGTTACACATACCGTTTTTTCAATTTGAATTTTTTTTCTTCAATTTGAATTTGAATGTTTTTTTTTATTTTTATTTTTTTTGGAAGATGAGACTGTCCCACAGCTGTAGCATAATAAAATCACAAAAATGTTCTTGCCATTTCTAGCAAAATCTGTAATTTTGAGCAAGTATGCAAAAAGTGTAAAAATATTATTTAATTGTGTATATTTAGGCTGCATAGAATTAGCCTTAGCAAGACAGAGAAGTAAGTCACTTTATTCCAAAAATGCTTCAAATTTAATTTCCACCACCATCATGTCTATCACAAAATAGTAAATAAATGAATTAAAGGAGAACTTCACTTCCAGAACAACAATTCACAAATAATTTACTCATCCCCTTGTCATCCAAGATGTTTAGGTCTTTCTGTCTTCAGTCGTAAGGAAATTATGGTTTTTGGAATTAGTTTGGAATTAGTTCACCTGTTTCGAGTCTTCAGGTTTTTCGAGTCGTTCGTTCATCTTATGGGGCTGTCACGTTATATTTTGCTAAAATGAACAAAATGACTCAAAAAGATTCGTTCATTTTGCTGAACGAGACTCAAAGGTCCGAGTCGGTAAAATGATCCAAACTTCCCATCACTACTACGAATCACGTGTAAGTTCATCGTCTGTGTACTGAGTATGGCAAAAAACTCTTTATTTTCTCTTATAAACATCTTATTTTCTCCTACAACTTGAGAGGAGGACATCGTTTTACCTTTTTATTCGTGAACGGCGTTTACAAACTTACTTGCACTTGCTTAGTCTTTGCGCGTTCACTTTGTAAACACTGGGTCTGTAGTTTCGCCGAGTCAGATAAGACCCTTCTTCCTTGGCTGGGATCGTTTAGAGCCCTTTGAAGCTGCATTTGAACTACATTTATACATCAAGTTTTCGGAAGGTGTTGCAGGGGGCGCTGTAGATCCCCTGTGCCACGCCCGGGTCCCAGCCTCTGCAGCGTTTTCAAGAGTTTTTGAGCATGTTAAGGCCCCCAAAATGCCCTGTATAGTCGAAAAGAGAAAAAAAAAAAAAGAAAAAACAGCACCAATGAAGTCCATTATATGCAGAAAAATCCTGAAATGCTTTCAGCAAAAACCATAATTTCACGACTGAAGTCTTAAAGACATTGTAAGGGATTTACAGAAGTTAATTTAGCTCAAAGGGAATCATTTAAGATTGAACAGAGTCTCCGTTTTACAGCGGTTCAGTGAATCGGCCAGTGATTCATTGAGCAAGCCGCATAACATCAACTCTGTACTGGATACTAATATCCAAAATATAGTGAAAACGCTATTTATTAGCACGGTAACAATGTTGGCAGTTTAAGACATTAATTTATAAGCACAAAACACAAGATACTTCTCTTTTCGAAATGAATAGGAATTTATTGGAAAAACCTAAGACATATAAACTAATTTAACACATAGACACGCATTCACACATTCATACAAGTTGCAGAAAGAGAGAAAATGAGGAAAGAATGAGTTTAGAAGAGTGAACATATGAAATCCCAAGTTTATAGCATACGTATATGCAGTTGCTTAGACCTGAACAACCATCAATCATTTAATTAACCCTCGCATTGAGTTTCTCAATGAGGCTATTAAACTTCATATTAAATACACCAGTTCAGCTAGAATCTGGAGGTTTGTACTTGCGTTGCCTTTGTGTTAAGGGATTCCTTTCGATGACGTCGTTGCAGAAAGGGGGTTTCCCAAGGTTGCTGATTGGCTGGAAGTTCGTGGTCGTTGGAAGTGATGTCTTGGGCGTTGGCTGGAAGATGGAGTTGTGTACGCTGGTTGACGTTTTGAGGCGGGCACGAAGTCTGAGACACGGCTTAGTGGCAAAACTTAACTTAGAACACAAAACTCTCAACGGAAAGAAAAAGATTAAAGTAAAAGAAAGAAATGTGACGATCTCCTCGTGTTTCCGTTTTAGAGGAGTGGCTGGCGTGCAAGCCAGGAAGCGTTCAAAGAACGCAAAAAGCAGCGGCAAAATTGATGGCAAAAAGCATGGTGAAGACCAACAGCTAAAAGTGATGGAAATAGCTAGAAGCTAAAAGCAACAGCTAAAAGCGATGGTTAAAACCAGTAGCTAAAAGCTAAATTTTATGGTGTCCTGTGGTTTTAAACTCAGCTTTGGACACATCCCAAAATGGTGTCTTGGCCAATTAGATGTTGTCTTAACTCTGAGTATTGCTATGTTTGTCCTCCCAAAACATAAATCAGCATGTTATCTTATCATTCACATGGTCAGAATTTCCCCGCTCTTGCAGAATATAATTTGGCCATGATGTCTATAACATGAATACAATGCATTTGACAAAGAATTGATCGGTGGAAACGTTTAAAGCATGAATTTTCAAACTCATACATACCAAACATGAATATAAACCCTTAAGCTATTCAGTAGTTATTAAAAGGACATACACAACAAGTGATTAGAACATAATAGACAAATGTGTGGGTAACATACATAGTAGGGAGTTATGCAATGGTCTGATGTTCATTCATAAGTCCTTTTAAGCATCAATTTGGTGCATATTTAGGTAAAAGGGACAGTCTCTCTGTCATTCGGTGAACTAAGGGCATGTTCCGAGGAGCAAAGGAATTTAGAAGGAACTCAGTCTGGTTCTTGTCTTGGGTGGGGGAGCACCACCCTCATGTGATGGTCCTGATGTGCTGTATCTTTGACCATTGATCTTGACAATCTCCTTTCTGAGTTGGGATTATCAATAATTGTGTTCTTTGTTTTAATGTTGCAAGTTGTTCAAAGCTGTGAAAGTTGGTTGGTTAGGCTTACTTCAGGCTGGCTTGCGCCAGGGTATCCTGGACAGATTTATGACGTGGTCCTGGGCCTCTTTGTGGAATTTTGCTCTTTGGTTTCAACCAAATGTTCTGTTTGAATCTTCCATTTGTCTGATTCGCTCTGATACCCTACAACATGAACATCTTGGATGACAAGGGGATGTGGAAATTATTTGTGAACTGTTCTGGAAGTTGAGTTCTCTTTTAAAGTGTGGATGAAATGACATTTTCCTAAAAAGGATAAGAATTCTCCTTAGGTTTATTTATACACATTAAAAATGTTATCGCATATTTATTCATTATTTAACAGGGACAGTACAAAACAATACATAACTGCATAGTATTGAGCAGCAGATCTATATCTATATATAGCTAATTTGCAGCACCTATCCCTGGTTAGGCTTTTACTCTTTACTTTTAAGAGTTCACTTTCTAAAAGCGCTCATAGTTTGTTGTATGATGACAGAAGCATGCACAAATGCTATTCGCAGCACCTGCATTGTGGTGGGTGAGGGCAGGTACCCTCTTGGCCTAATCTGTACACTATATGTCATGTAGAGATGTGCATCTGCCTCCACCGGCAGGCTCTCCGCTACTTGTTGTCTTTGCCACAGTGTGGAAATGCAGGCAGCTCGAGTATCGCACATAAAAGCCCCGGGTGGATCTGATAGCGCTCTGCCGTGGACACATATGCTACTGTTTGTGTTTCTTGGAAGCTCGCTGCTTCTCTCTAATGGCTTTTGCAGTCTCCTCAGGGGGCCAAAACGTTATATGCATGAACAGCTCCTCTGCTCAAACAGGAGTAAGCGGTATATAATTTCATTTGACGAATTCAAAAAAAAACTGTTATGTGGGTCGCTGGGCCGAACGAGGTGATGGATGGCTTGTGTTCTTTGCGTGGCATGCTGAAGTGTCTGTTTGCTTGTGTGTTTATACGCGGTACATGATATGGAACACAGATGTAATCGTACGAATGCACGGAATGCGCTATCATTTATCATGGTGTCAGGGCGCAGATGTAAACTCATTCGAAATTAAGTAATGTTTGCAAACAGTTTACTTTGTCATGTGTCGTTCCAGAGAGCGTCACTCCATTGTCTCTACATGTTTAGAGCTGTTTGTCAGATTCACCTAAGGTATCGTCATCATCATCATCTCTGTTGCTCAACTTCATCTAGTCCCGTGCTTCACCTACACCGGCGGACCGAGGGACATTAAACGTGTCGTCTTACTTTCTTAGAAAGGGATTTTGTGGCTCCCGTTTAAATCATCTGTCTGTTTTAGGACAGGGTTTTTTGCTCCCTTGGTTTGTTTTCTCCTTCTTCCTTATTAGATAAACAGATTAAAAGATCTCGACTTGAACCATAACACAACCCTTTGTCAGCCTTAACCAAAACAGATCCTCTTGTAATCCTCTAGACCAGATTACAGAATGCCAGCACAAGGAGCTGCTCACCTGTGTTCCACTTATTGTCTTACGGAATTGATAATTACATATAAGTAATACATGTTCTTAATACATCATAAGTGCATTCTTTTTGCATTTTTATTACATTTAAATTGCATTTAAATTACAGCATCCACAATATTATGTTACTGCATTGTTACTTTTTAATTATTATTATTATTTTTTTTTATTAATTTAAGACACTTTTTTTCCACAAGGTTGCATTTTTTACATTATTAAACGTAAGATTAAAAACAATGTTAAATGCTGTTCTTGGAAAGAAATAGAAAGACATAGAAAGAAAAAGTGGAAATAGAAAAAATAAATCACAGTCCCTCACCACCATATAGTATATATGGGATCTTTATTTTAACAGCAGTTAACATCATTTAATGTTAAAAACTGGACACTTGCTGTACACAACATTTCCTAAAATTCAGTTAAAGGGACAGTTCACCCAAAAATGAAAATTACCCCATGATTTACTCACACTCAAGCCATCCTAGGACTTTCTTATTTCAGATGAATACATTCAGAGTTCTATTGAAAAATGTCCTGACTCTTCCAAGCTTTGTAATGGCAGTGAATGGGTGCTGAGATTTTGAAATCCAATGATGTGCATCCATCCATCATAAAAAGTACTCCGCATGGCTCCAGGGGGTTAATAAAGCGCATCTGAAACAATGCGATGTATTTGTGTAAGAAAAATATCCATATTTAAAGTTTTAAAACTCGTAATCCTTAGTTTCCACTAACTGTCGTATGTCGTATATACATATGTATATTTTCATTCCACATGGCTCCGGGGGGATAATAAAAGACTTCTGAAGTGAATTGATGAGTTTGTCTAAGAAAAATATCCATCTGCTACACCTACGTCATCTGATGGAACGACACTCTCTCGTGAACATGCATACGACTGTGTGTGTATATATATATATATATATATATATATATATATCTCTATATATATATATATATATATATATATATATATATATATATATATATATATAATTTATTATTATTTTTTTTTTATGATGGATGGATGCACTTTATTTGGCCTTCAAAATCTCAACACCCATTCACTGCTATTATAAAGCTTGGAAGAGCCAGGACATTTTTTTTAATGTAAGTCTGCCTATATTCATCTGAACGAAGAAGGTCAAATACACCTAGAATGGCTTGATGGTGAGTAAATAATGGAGTAATTTTAATTTTTTGGTGAACTATGCCTTTAAGAATTTAACACTTTACAGCAAGGTTCAACATAACATAACTTAATGCACTCTTATGAACTAGCAATTAAAAATACTGTTACAATGTATATCTTCATTAAGGTTACTTATTACATATACATTTTGAGTTGTGAAAATTAATGTATTATGATTAAACAATAATTAGCTTAACATTTTACAGCATTTATTCATCTGTTAATTTAATGCCCAGTGCACTTACTCATGCTAACATGATTTTTGAAGATTGGAAAGTGTATGATAAATGCATTAAGAATTCAAGTTAATTATTGCTACAATTCTTGGTGTAAACAAGCTGTAATAGTCTCTTCAAGTGACAACAGAGAAATACAGAAATATCTTTCCATGTTGATTAGCTCAGAGTCATTCTCAGATCTTATCAAAATATTGGCAGCTCCCCGTGTTTCTGCTGGCATGGTGTATCTGTATATGAGAAAACATAACCTTTACAGCTATGTGACAGCAACACTTAAACCTAAAACAATGAGCTGTGATACAGTAATTGTTTTCTGGCTATAGAGCTGTATCGTTTCTCCACCACATTAATATGAAAGTGTTGAGTGAGATCGTTAAAAGCGTGGCGAGTTCATGTTTACAGTAAATCCATCACTTCCATTGGTATCTATAAAACCAGACTGTTTTTCTTGTCTAATTGTTAGAATATGTATCTTTGTTTCCTCATTATTCTTTTTTTTTTTTCAGGATTATCCAAAGAACAGGCATCCGGGATGGAGTCGAGGTTCTGTTGCGTATCACGCAGGTGAGTTGTTATAAGTTTTTTAATTTAATAATTAAGTTAATTATAACAGTCAGTCTGTTTACATGCACAGTAATTTTTGAGCAACAGCAGGCTTTACATAGTCGGCAACTGTGGTTGCCAGAATTTTACTGTGGGAGGAAAAAGGTAGAAAGTTTTTAGGTTTTATGGATTGAGCGTTGATTTACAGTAAAAAAAGAAAAAAGCTTATTTCATTGACTGGTATAATGTTAATATACTAACCTACTGAAGTGCTAACCATCATAAAAACACAAGTGAAGTAAATGCTAATATATAATGGTGCACAGTGTCATTCACAAAAATACTTAACATGGTCATGGTAACACTGAAGTAATGCAGTAAACATTAATTTCATTAAAACGAAAAATCATCAAATGAAGTGTCACATAAGGAATTCTATGAATGTTTATGGTTTTTCACTGTATGTTGCCAGATGAAAACTGTAAATATAAGCGTTTAACTGTAAAATTACATAAATCATCTCTCCTTGACAGATTTATTATAGTTGTTCACAGTAAAACTATGGTTTATAGCTTTTTATGTTTTACAGTGTAGTCTTTATCCAAGTATGCATAACACAGTACATAATCAAAGAGTTTAAAGCATGAAATGCAAATAGCATGTGCACTATGTAGGGCCCTATGAACCTTTTTTTTTTTTTTTTGTCAAATTCCGTTTTTTCTGTTTTAATTTTTCTAGACTCTGTAATGGTTAAATTAAAAAATATTAAGCTTACACAATTTAACAGCAATTCAGTAAAAACTTTGAAATATGTTTTTTTTCCCTCCAAATTCAATTTTTTCTGTTTTACTTTTTCTGAATTCCATTTTTTCCATTTTAATTTTTCTACTGTTTTAATGGGCAAATTAAAAAAAAAATCAAAAGTCATGTCTAATTACTTGTAATCATGAAGCTTACACAATTTAACAGCAGTTTAGTAAAAGCTCTGTGAAATAATTTTTCTTTCTGTTTTATTTTTTCTGGATTAAATTTTTTTTTTGTTTGTTTTAGTGGGTAAATTTAAAAAATATATATCAAAAATCATGTTTAATTACTTGTAATCATAAAGCTTACACAATTTAACAGCAATTTAGTAAAAGCTTTATGAAATACGATTTTCCCCCCTCCAAATTCTGTTTTTTTTTGTTTTTTTTTTTCTGTTTGAATTTTTCTGGATTTTATTTTTTTACGTTTACATTTTTCTAGACTGTTTTAATGGGTAAATTTCAAAAAAAAAAAAAAATTAAAAAACATTCCTTATTACATGTAATCATGAACCGTACACAATTTAACAGCAATGTAGTAAAAGCCCTATGAAATAAGTGTTTTCCCCTCTCAAATTCAGTATTTTTACCAAAGTCTGTGTTTTCAATTAATTTTCTGGATTCCATTTTAATTGTTTCGTTAAATTTATCAAAAAAAAAATTCAAGTAATCAAAAGCACATCCAATTGATTGAGTTTATACTTTTTTTGTCTTCCCAGAAATTGGCATTTTTCTGGTATATAAATTCTGGTAAATAATTTTTCTGGTAAATTTTCCTTAAAAAATAATGTTTTAATGATTATTTTATTAGTAGTAGTACTGCAATTACGTTAAGTAATATATTTCTGTCACAGTTTCTTCAAGGTGAACCAAACCTATTTTGACAGGTTGCTGTCAAAAGTTTCTGTTTGTATATGAATTGATGGTAGTTTTTCTAAGAAAAAAAAGAAATGGTAAAATGCTCATGAAGTGACTCTCAGAGCAGTTCTATAGATTATGTTTGTTCATGTACTCATATATTGAGGCGGCAGAGGCTGAAAACACCACAAGCATCACACACGCTTCAGTATGTGTAGTAAAAGAAACAGCGTGTCTGCGCCATTCATTCACACAGAGAAACACAGAACATGCAGGATTTCTATTTAAATGGTTTGCAGCTTAAAGGAGAAGTCCACTTCCAGAACAACAGTTTACAAATAATTTACTCACCCCCTTTTCATCCACGATGTTCATGTCTTTCTGTCTTCAGTCTTATAGAAATTATGGTTTTTGAGGAAAGCATTTCAGGATTTTTCATCATATAATGGACTTGATTGGTGCCCTGATTTTGAACTTATAAAATATAGTTTAAATGCATCTTCAAATGGCTTTAAGCGATCCCAGCCGAGGAAGAAGGGTCTTATCTAGCGAAACAATCGGTCATTTTTTTCTGAAAAATAAAAATTTGTATACTTTTTAAGCACAAAAGCTCGTGTAGCACAGGCTCTGGGATGCGCGTTCACGATGCTATGAATTAGTGATGGATCGTTCTTGAACGAATCTTTAATGTGACTTGGGAAGAACGAGTCGTCTCGGGGAGTGATTCGTTCAGTCGTGCATGCGCAACATCCTATTAGGTTCTGTATTGGAATTAGTTCACCTGTTTCGAGTCTTTGGGTTTTTCGAGTCGTTCATTCATCTTATGGGGCTGTCACGTGATGAACGAACGACTCAAACCCGAAAACTTGTCAGATAAGAGGTGAGGTGAGCTAATCATAGACTACCCAGGTAAACAATGAATGAATCTTTTCTGTTTCTTATAGCATTATAGTTTTGTCTTGTTTGTAGTGTGATCAACGTTTGTGTAAGCAGTAGATGTGTTAGGGAAGTAACGCATAACATTTGAATAATATTTTGCTAAAATGAACGAAATGACTCGAAAAAAGATTAGTTCATTTTGCTGAACGAGACTCAAAGGTCAGAGTCGGTAAAATGATCCGAACTTCCGGAACTTCTACAAATCACGTCTAAGTTCATCGTCTGTGTAGAGTATGGCGAAAAACTCCATCTTATTTTCTCTTACAACTTTAAAATCGTCCGACATCGTTGTACCTTTTTGTTTGTAAACAGTGTTTGACTTACTTTCACTTGCTTAGTCTTTGCGAGTTCGCTTTGTAAACATTGGGTCTGTTCTGCCTGGTGTGACCTTTCAACGTGATTCAATAGTACGTAGCGTCATGATAGGCATTATAGAGCCTGTGCTACATGAGATTTTGTGCTTAAAAAGCATACAGATTTTTATATTTCAAAAAAAAGTGACAGATCGTTTCGCTAGACAAGACCCTTCTTCTTAGGCTGGGATTGTTTAGAACCCTTTAAAGCTGCATGTAAACTACATTTTGGAAGTTCAAAATCGGGTCACTAATCAAGTCCATTATATGAAGAAAAATCCTGAAATGTTTTCCTCAAAAACAATGATTTCTTTACAACTGAAGACAGAGAGACATGAACATCTTGGATGACAAGGGGGTGAGTAAATTATTTGTGAATTGTTGTTGTGGAAGTGGACTTCCCCTTTAATATTCACAGACACTAGTCCATATTGCATTTTGATTTGAATGTCTTGACCTACTTTTGAATTATTCATCCAAAATTTGGCAAATTCCGTGACATTCCTCGTTATACAATAAATTCCATTTTTATGACTGGATTCCGCAATTCCATCCGGATTTTCCGTCGTGGGAATCATAGGGCTCTAACTATGTTCGGGCCAGTTGTATTCTGGCTAACATATGCATGCTGGATGAAGCCAAGCTACAATGGCATTATGTAGATCTGTTGCATGATGTGATTTAGTACATATAAAATCTAAAATGAAACTTTAAATGTGAAAGTACTCGCTCTTTTCCCACATCCAGTTCTATTTATACACACACGAGTCCACACATCCAGATCCTGTTTACATAAAGTTAGTTTTGTTTTCTCCGTTTTGTCATCTCTGGTTGTATTCCTGTCACAGTTCATGCATGGATTACCCAGAATTCCTGCAGGTGGTGAATTTTTTTTTTTTTTTTAAAGCTTTATTATGTGGCTCCTCTTCTCTTTTCAAGCCTCCACATCTATGGGCACCATCTCTACTGTGTGTGGAGGTCCTGGGTGCTGATAAGAGGATTGTGGAGATGAGATGAGCATGTTGATTAGAAGCAAATCCTCTTGAAAATGGCAGTAGGATAAATAGCCCTATCTCACTCCACAGGTCCCATCTTTCAAAGCAGCTCAAAGGAAGTTGATATCGGATAAGATTGCTCCTCAATGTAAAGATGGCAATCTTTATACTCAACCCCGTCATGCCTTCATGCCACTCCACATAACAGATTAGTCACTGAGTATCATCCTGAATGAAACAATGTGCTTCTTTGGTGACTAAGAGCCTATAGTTTAAGGGTGAGGGATTTTTCCTGCCAGATAAACAGTGACAGTTTGGATTTTTTTTTTATATATATATATATATATATATATACGTCTGTTACTACTTTTAGTGGGTTATTTGGGTTCTTGGGTTTTAGCTGCAACAATGGAGATGCTATAAAATATGCACTCTCATTAATCTTACTTGATAGTCCAGACATTGATAGATTTGTGTTTTCCGTGAGACTTCTGACGCATCTGCAGGCCTGAGTGTCCAACTCCACTAAATGACTTTAAGACTTTAAGCACTTTGCAATTCAAAGTGAGCATAACATCAAGATACTGCTTGATATAGGTGATTAGCCATGCATGATACACATCTATACAATGTTAGTTATTTATATCAACCGATATTCGATGTAGAATTGCACATTATTATTTCTTTATTATTTTTGCATTTAGATTACATTGGTTGTCAATTAACAATTAACACTCACTTAAATCTTTATTCCTAAAAACACAAATAATTTAATAACAATGTTAAATATAATAGTTTATCTCAAAGAAAATATACATTTTTCATAGTGTACATTGTCATGATGCCTGCCCTAGTAAAAAATAAATATACTAAAATGTATTTGAAATGCATTTATGTTGTGCTAAGTGTACTACAAGTACATTTACATATTTACAAAAATACCCTGCATAAACTAATTTTGCTCAATTAGTTCTAAAGTGTAACTATTGCAAGTAGGTACACTTTAAATATCTTACAATTGACCAATATTATACAAATATCATACAGTTCTCATCAACAGTGTTATTAAAACACATTTTAGTTTTAATACTAAGAGTGCATTTTGTAGCAAGTAGTACTCTAAAGTTTAATTATAATTTTTATATCAGTAAGTCTTGAGCAATATGTCAATAAATATATTATTTGAACTATACTTAGTATGAAATAAATTTAATTTTTATGTATTACATTTTTACCAGGGCAAATTTGCATTTGAAATGAATATGAATTATTATTCTGTTTAATTATTATGTGTATTTATAAACAAATGAAAAAAAATAAAAATAACTGAATTAATATTCAATACAGTTGATTTTAAAATTCAATACAAGTCAAAACATGTAAATTACATATAAATATTTAAAAATAAATATCTAAATATTTATAAATATAGAAACTGTGTATATACATATTTTTTAACGCATAAATATTTAAATATGTATAAAAATAAATATCTGAATATTTATAAATAGTTTTATTGTCATTTTTATATCAGAAAGTCTTGAGTGATATGTTAATAAACATGTTGATATATTTGAACTATACTTCGTATGAAATGTATTTTTAATGTATTACTTTTTACTAGGGTAAATTTTCATTTAAAATATTAACTTATTTTTTTATTTTTTATTTTTTACGTATACATATTTAAATATATGTAAAAATTAAATATCTGAATATTTATAAATACATTTTAATTGGAATTTTTATATAAGTACGTCTTGATCGATATGTCAAATGTTTATGTATTTGAACTATACTTAGTATGAAATAAATGTATTTTTAATGTATTATTTTTTTATTAGAGTAAGTTTGCATTTAAAATGAATATTATTATTTTTGTTTAATTATTGTATGTATTTACAAATAAATGAAAAAAATTAAAAATGACTGAATTGAAATTCAATAAAGTGGAATTTAAAATTCATACAAGTTTGTCAAAACATCTATATTACATATAAATAAAAAATAAATATCTAAATATTTATTTGTAAATATAGAAATTGTGTGTATATACATTTTACATATATTTAAATGTATATAAAAATAAATATCTAAATATTTATTTATAAATATAGAAATTGTGTGTGTGTGTGTGTGTATAATACAAATATGATACATAAATATTTCAATATATCATAAATATTTAAATATTTTATATTTGGTGTTTTAAAATGCATAAAATTCTAATTCATTTTAAGAATCCTTTTAATTTATGAATGTAGAATTAGATTTTTACATATATATAGATAGACACAGAAATGTATTATTTCATATCTAAAAACTAATACTATAAAATACATATACATAACATTTCTATACAAGTTTATTTAAAAATATTTGTATTTGACTTTTTTTTTTAAATATATAAATACAAAAGCAGCACATAAACATGTATATGTATGTGCGATTTTTATTTATTTATTTATTTTTTGACATTTAATGATATCGACCACTTAAAGGTTATTGACCATAGCATGACAGTAATATCAAACCAAATTTTTCATACCAGCGCATCTCTACATGTGATGGAAGTTTGTTTATTTGCTAGTGAATTCACCCAGGCCTTGTGTTCTTCTCGACTGTGAAAAATTCCGTCATATCATCACTCTCATCGGGGCGATGTAGTTTGTCTTTGGCACCTCGAGGAGTGTCAGGCTCTCTTGTCAGCTTTTTGCAGAGCTGCATTTATGGGGCATGTCTTTTCTGCGCCTCATTGCGGCACCCGCTGATGGAGGTCTGGCACTGCCACAGAAGCGGGTCAGATTAGGGGGGCATGACTCATTGTCCTGCCCTGATCTATAAGAGGCCCACATCTATGACTCATAATCCTGTTAGTCATCACGTAGAGACACGTTACAGCCACTGATATGTCGCGCTGGGGGTTGGCGTCCTCGCTCGCGTCGCAGGCAAAGACAACGGGGCTGTTTTGATGGAAGAAATAACGATGGAAGTCGGGGTGGTGAATTTATTTGGAATTTGGAACAAGTACACAATCACAAGTCATGCTTTAATTCATCCGCTGACCGTGCCAAGTGGGTCGAAATAGTTGGCAGAGAGTCGCTTCACCCCGAATCGCTATTTTTGGTTTGTTTTAGCGGGGTACGTGACCCCTTCCTCGTTTAGGTTACTTGAAAATGTCGATGACACGAACAAGCTAATAGTTTTTCCGTCCTTAGCCGCCAGGCTCATAAAGCACCCTTCTTGTTTGCGGAAGCGAGTCTACGTTCCCAGTCTTTTCCAGAGAACAGCTCTGACATTCGAGGAAAGCCCTCTCTGCACTCCGGTGTACCGTTTCCTGTCGTCTCAGGTGCCAAAGGGCCTGAAAACTCTCCAGCAGGCAGCTTCAGCGAGAGCGCGCGCCCGAACCCCCCTCGTCTATTTTTAGTCGCCTTCCTCTCCCCCAGCGGTCGCGGTGTTTGCAGAGTGTGGTGTTGGGACAGAGGCCCACATGGGAATCATAATGATACAGTGTCTTCATCTCCCTCCGCATGTTCAGATAGGGATTGTTTAAACAGTATCCTGAGCTGGGAACGGGTCCCATGACAACTCCACAAATATTTACCAGCCACACACTGCAAGAGGGTTTTTTGTCTGCAGGCTACCTTTCCGTGTTTTTCTTTCACTTGCTCTTGATTGTTGTTGTCTCTTTGTTTTGTTATCTTCTTATATAAGGAGAGCTTCAACTTGGGAGAAAGAAACGTACAGAGGCATGAAAGCACATCTCCTTTCATCCTGTCAGTTTCTGGATGAAGACTACAAGACTTCTCTGGATCATTAAGAGCAAATGTGTGAGGAATGCAGCGCTTAGGTTCACGTCAGGTCTTGACAGAGCTCTGATGCGAAGCGCTATTTCGCCTTTATGTCCTAAACTTCTTTCAGATGATGAGTTTTGTTTTCCTCCATCGTTGACTATTAATGGGTCAGCCTTGAGGGAGGCTATAAAAAAGATTATCAGATAAGATACAGAAACAAACATTATGAAATGTGAAGTTAAACACTGTGTAAATCACTCATTTTACCTACGGTAATACTGTCCAACAGCGACACCAGCAGATGATGTTTCAGGTGGAGGTACCACTTCAATTAATAGGCCACCTTCTTACATGTGACTGCCTGTGTTTACCAGGGATTTTCTGATTTAATGGTTCAAAACGATACTAAATAATAGATACACAAAACATGCTTTTTTTATGTAGATTCGAAGCCGTAAAAATGTTTAAAAAGCATCAGCTTGATCAGACTTTGTGACTTGGTAAAATAGACTCAATATGTGACCAGTCTTAAGTAGCATGGGTATATTTGTAGCAATAGCCAAAAATACATTGTATGGGTCAAAATGATTTATTTTTCTTTTATGCCAACAATTATTAGGATATTAAGTAAAGATCATGTTCCATGAAGATATTTTGTTAGTTTCCTACTGTAAATATATTAACAAAAACTTAATTGTTGATAAGTAATGTGTATTGCTAAGAACTTCATTTGGACAACTTTATATGCGATTTTCTCAATATTTTAATTTTTTTGCACCCTCAAATTCCAGATTTTCAAATAGTTGTATTTTGGCCAAATATTGTTCTATCCTAACAAACCATACACTAATGGAAAGCCTATTTATTCAGCTTTCAGATGTTGTATAAATCTTACAAATCTTTCAAAAATGGACCCTTATGACTGGTTTTGTGGTCCTTGGTCACACATTTTATGAATTTCCTATCGTAAATGTATCAAAACCTAATTTTTGATTAATAACATGCCTTGCTAAGAACTAAGAACGGTTTTCTCAGTATTTTTTTTTTTTTTTTTTGCACCCTCAGATTGCATATTTTCAAATATTGTCCTATCCTAACAAACCATTGGAAAGCTGCATGTTTATTCATCTTTTAGATGTTGTATAACTCTTAATTCAAAAAATTGTCCCTTACTGCTGGTTTTGTGGTCCAGGGGCACACATGGTAATACCGTGGTACTTTTGGGTTTTTTTTTGTTGGAGCTTTTGTTTCATTAAGTTGTTCAAATTTTGAAAAATGGGTTATGGAACATTTTTCAAATATGGTAACTATAACTGTATTTTACACATGGTACAGTACTGTTCAAAATTTGGGGTTGGTAAGCTTATTTTTTCTGAGTGTCTGTTTACACTAAGTGCAAACAGCCCGCCTTGTTGGCATAGGCTATTTACACTAACTCCGCCCACCAACGTGTCATTGGGATATTCGACTATAAATACTCGGCTATTACTCCAGTCTTAAGAAATCATTCAGAATGCTGATTTGATGCTCATGAAAAAGTATTATTATTATTAATGTTGAAAACAGTTGTGCTGCTTAATTTTTCTTTAATGGTCAGGATATGTAGAGTTGATTTGCATAAAAAAATTATTAGTTCACTTCCGGAATTAAAATTTGCTGATAATGTATTCACCCCCATGTCATCCAAGATATTCATGTCTTTCTTTCTTCAGTTAAAAAGAAATTAAGGTTTTTGAGGAAAACATTTAAAGATTTTTCTCCATATAGTGGACTTCAATGGGAACCAACGAGTTGAAGGTCCAAACTGCAGTTTCAGTTTTCATTTTCAAGTTTCAGTGCAGCTTCAAATAACTCTACATGATCCTAACTGAGGAATAAGGGTCTTATCAAGTGAAACTATCAGTAATTTTCTAAAAAATAAAAAATGTATATACTTTTTAACCACAAATGCTCGTCTTGCACTAGCTCTGCCTCACTATTACATAATCATGTTGGAAAGGTCATGCATGGCGTAGGCGGAAGTACCGACCCTGTGTTTACAAGGTGAACGTGCAAAGAAAGTCAAACGCCCTTTACAGAAAAGGTAAAACGACAATGTTGAACTATTTAAAGTTGGAGGTGAAAATGAGCCCTACCCTACCTTTTTAAACCAAAGTACACAGACGAAGAACTGTGTGGCTTTTCCAACATGATTGTGTAATGCTTGAAGTCAAGCTAGTGCAAGATGAGCATTTGTGGTTACAAAATCTAGAAATTTTTTATTAATTTTTTTTAAAGAAAATGACAGATTGTTTCACTAGATAAGACCCTTATTCCTCAACTGGGATTGTGTAGAGCTCTTTGAAACTGCACAGAAATCTGCATTTGGACCTTAAATCCGCTGATCCCCATTGAAGTCCACTAAATGGAGAAAAATCCTGGAATGTTTTCCTCGAAAAATGTAATTTCTTTTCAACTGAAGAAAGAAAGACATGAACATCTTGGATGACATGGGGAGTAAATTCCCAGGACATTTTTAGTCTGGAAGTGAACTTTCTTTTAATGAAAGTAGCTGCATGTTAACTGCCCATCTTATCTGCTCATAGATGATGGGAAGATCTTCCATGGAAGTGGAGTAGGAGACCAGTTTGGCCCTCGCTGTTTTGAAGGGGACATCATGGGCTGTGGAATCATGTTTCCTCGGGACTACGTGCTGGAGTATGAAGGTAAAAACGCATACGTGGTGCTTACTAAACGAGATGAGAAGAAATTTCACATTTTGTTCCCAGTACTTCCAATGCATACTTGAAAACATGCTTTGATCAATTTAGCATACTTGTCAGGACTGTAGCCCAAGTTTTTAGATGTGCATCCAGCTCAACTGGTTTCTCTGTCAGATGAAATGGACGACTGGGATGCTGCTGATGTAAGACCGAAGCAGGGGCGTGTCGAAAATTTACTGTATTTGAATGATGAAGATGAGGAAGAAGGAGATGATCCAGAACAAGAACATGAGGGACGAAAGGTTATGGTGAGTATTTTTGTAATATTTTTATTACATAAAAATATAGTCTGATTCAGATTTAACATGACAGGAATAGATTACATTTAACTCTTTTCTGATTACATTTAACTCTAATTTTCTGTTAATTGTGAGACAATGCTGAATTTTCTAGGTTTTCATGTTCTCGCCGTTTTATGCATCTCCTAAATGAGTCTAGAATTTGCCAAAAACACAGATGAGGAACACGCAGAAAACAAGCGATCTCATATGTAAGCATATGCATATGAAAATAATGCGATCATCAACAATAAACAGCATATAAATGAAAACTACCTAATGCTACTGGGTTAAATGTCGATCCAGGAAGTGGTAAAGGCCTGTGTGAGCTTTAGGGATGCTGATGCTGAAGTGATCTACGGCATCTTTGCTTTGATAATAGTACTGAATATGATCCAGATGTAGTGTTTGATAAAGATGCGATTTTCTCAGCTTTTTGCTCAATTTTTGCAAATTTTTTGAAACTTACCTACATTCAAGTATTTATAAAAAAAGATTCAGCTATTCAGCTGTTCATACAACAAAATATTCTAGGGACCATGAAATTTTCAGTGAAAATCTTCCAAAATGCTGGCAGTGACTGGCAACTTTTTTAAAAACACTGGCGGGAAAGAGTTAAATATATTGAAATAGAAAACTATGGAAGTGCGTTTCCACCACTGAATAGAAAATGGAAAGAAAAAAACAGTTATTACGAATTTTTAACTAACAATTCTCACTTTTTTTTTTTCTTAGAATTGCATGATGTAAATTCAGAATTGCAAGTTATAAAGTCAGAAGTCCATAGTAAACTCACAGTTGCAAGAAATAAAGTCAGAATTTTGAGAAATTGCAATTTTGTTGTTTTTTTCTCGCAAATACAAGTTCATATTTTGCCTTTTTTTCAGAATTTTGAGACAAACTTGCAATTGCGAATTATAAAGTCCAATTTTAAGGGATGAAAAAGACTTATGATCTCAGAATTGCAAGTTTATAACTCAAAATTGTGTTATAAACGGAATTGCAATCCTTCGGAAAAAATTAATTGCAAGAAAAAAAGGCAAAATTGCGAGACAAACTCGCATCTGAGGAAAAAATCTGAATTGCGAGTTATTGTAAGTTTATATCTCAAAATTCTGACTTGATTTCTCAAAATTACAACTATTTCTCAGAATTGTGAGTTTATGTCGTGCAATTCTGACTTTATAATTCACAATTGCAAGTTTATATCACGCAATTATGACTTAATTTGCAATTGCGTGTTATAAACTCAGTTTATAGTAAAAAGTCACAATTGCAAGATGTAAACTTGCAATTCTTAGAAAAAAAGAATTGTGAGATTATATCTTGGAATTCTGACTGTATTTCTCAGAATTGTGAGTTCATGTCATGCATTTCTGACTTTATAACTTGCTAATGCAATTTATATCTCACAGTTCTGACTTTATAACTTGAAATTGCGAGTTTACATCTCACAATTCTGAGAAAGAAAGTTACAATTGCAAGATATAAACTCGCAGTTCTGAGGAAAAAAACAATTGTGTGTTTATTGGAATTCTGACTTTATTTCTCAAAATTGTGAATTTATTTCTCAGAATTGCAACAGAATTGACTTTATGACTCGCAATTGCAAGTTTATATCTCTCAATTCTGACTGAATAATTTGCAAATGAGTGTTATAAACTGAGTTTATAGTAAAAAGTCATAATTGCAAGATATAAACTTGCTATTTTGAGAAAAAAGGAATTGTGAGTTTATCTTGGAATTCTGACTTTATTTCTCAGAAGTGCAAGTTTATATCATGCGTTTCTGACTTTACAACTCAAAATTGCAAGTTTATCTCTCTATTCTGACTCAAGTTTATATCTCGCAATTCTGAGGAAAAAAGTCAGAATTGTGAGATAAAAAGTCGAAATTACTTTTTTTTTTTTTTTTTTTATTCAGTGGCGGAATCAGGCTTCCTTAGAAAATCATTATTTTAAATTGTAATACTATTTCATAATATTACTTTTACAGTGTTTTTCATTAAATAAATGTAGCCTTGGTAAGCAAAAGAGACTTATTTCAAAAACATAGAAAATTGTATTTATTCCAAACTTTTGGTCGGTTGTGTCTGTATATATTTAAATGTAAGTTTAGTGTGTGTGTTTGTGTGTGAGAGAATGTATGTAGTTTTACCCTGTGGTTTACTACTTGACTGGCAGATGTCTCTTGAATTTCTTGTCTTCAAACTAAATGACTTTTTAAGCCACAAAATAAATTGTTACTTATTACCGAAGAGCTCAAAGCCTCAGTTTTGACAGCTAAACAAATGAATCATTATTTTTGTCACAAGTTGTTTTTAAAGCCAGTGGAGTTGGTCTAACACTCATTCATCAAGTCAAATGTTTTAAAGCTCGCAGAAGATTAATGCATTACGGTCTCCCAGCGGGACGTTACACTATCAAGAGCGCGCCATGCCAAAAATTGCACTGCGCGACACTGTAATCAGCAAGTTTCTGACTGTCGATCCTACACGATGGCTTAACCACAGTGCTGTTCATTTTTGCCCACTGGGTGAGAGTTAAGATGCTCGTTTCCACACTTATGCAACAATACAAATAAGCTCGCTGTCAGACTTTCTCATAAGAACAGTCTTTTGAGAGCACAGGACATCCCAGATGCGGTTGAGATGAATTTGCTCGCAGATATTTTAGCCAGTTGCCTGGAAAGGCTTATTAGATATAAAAGAACAACGAATACCCTCAGTGCTCAAAAAAACAGATGTTGGCCAAGTGTTTTCTTGTCCTCATCATGTGTCCCGAAGTATTGAGAATTTTGGAACTAGTGTGTAGCAGGACTGTCAGACACCCTGTCTCAGCCCTGTAGCAATGGAAATGCTGACTCACTCTGTTCTCTCTCCAGCTGTGGAAATGCTGACTCACTGTCGCCCCTCTGTGCTCATCTAGGTGTTCTTCACCCGCAACGGCAAGATTATCGGCAGGAGGGAAGTAGTTGTCCCGGCCGGAGGGTTTTACCCCACTATCGGGATGCTCAGCAGCGGAGAAAAGGTGAAGGTGGACCTCCATCCTCTCAGCGGATAATCTCCAATCCCAGCCACAAATGGGTGGAAAAGACCAAAAAATTCATGCTGAGATTTCTGTTATCTTTCTTACGTTTCAAGGCACTTCAAAATGCAAGTTTAACATGTCTAACACGTTCACTCCAGTGCATGTTTCATCTAAAACGGTTTACTGTGAAACCACACAGAGGGGTTAGTGGCATGAAATGGCTAACATTGGGCCTCAAAAGAACTGTTTAACTGGTGACCGAAATAATATTGTACGAAGATACATTTTGTTTTTGAAAAATGCATAGAAAATAGTAAATTATATATTTTTAATGTACATGTACATATGTAAATTTATGTATTGGCTGCTATACAAACATTTATTTAGCTAAATCAATCATAAATATTAAAGGGATAGTTCACCCAAAAATGAAAATTCTGTCAGTAATTACTCATCCTCGTGTCGTTTCAAACCCGTAAGACTTTCGTTCATCTTCAGAACACAAATTAACATGTTTTTGAACAACTGACACGTTCAAGGCCCAGAAAGATGGTAAGAGCATTGATAAAATAGTCCATGTGACATAAGTAGTTTTGTGTGTGCAAAGAAAACAAAAATAACGACTTTATTTAAAAATTTCTTCTCTTCCGTGTCAGTCTTCGACATACGTTTACAAGAATACCACGATGCATCTTGTGAACGCACAGCGACTGACACGGAAGACCTTATTTTTGTTGTCTATGCACAAAAAGTATTCTTGCAGCTTCATAACATTACGGTTGAACCACTGATGTCACACGGACTATTTTAATGATGTCCTTACTATCTTTCTGGACCTCAAACGTTGCTTTCAGGGTCAGAAAGCTGTTGGATTTCATCAAAAACATCTTAATTTGTGTTCAGAAAACTAATGAAGGTCTCACAGGTTTGAAATGACATGAGGGTGATCGATTAATGACAGAATTTTCATTTTTGGGTGAACTATCCCTTTAAAAAACAGCTAGACACCCTAGAGAAAAAACAGGATATGGCATGAGGGTGTTAATAGTTATTAAAAATATTACTAAAATGACAGATACATATCAAAAATACAATAACTTCACAGTTTTCCACAAGCACTCCCTCTCACAAATGACTTGTGAAGGTGATGAAAGCATATTACGGTTATTTTTCTTATTTTGAATGTCATATTTAATCAAGTGCCATTTTTTGCTATTATTTCTATGTGAAAATGAGTGGTTGAGGGGAAGGTTTGTCAGTAAATAGCATGAAGTAATTGCTTACTGCGACGTCAGTGGGGGAGAGTTGTATTGTCTCCTGTTGTGTATCTCACACTCTCATTCGTCATCAGGAAACGCGATTCAGCAACTCGAGACCACAAGACCGGAAGAGAACACACAGAATCGGCAACTTCATGTTTATTTGTCTGCGAATGCATCTTAAACCAGTTATGTTTATTTAGTTCTGGCTTTTCTGATCAGTTTGTGGACATTTTATCAGATATTTCAGGGCAGATGCCACGTTGGAGTCAAGTCGGAGCTGTTTATTCAGGAATTGTCCACTGTAATGTGAACTAGGCTGGTTCACAAATGCCACAAGCACTTTAGAGACGCCTCAACTTAAGCTGATAGTCCAGCTGCGATGCTGCGCTCTAGACTTCTCAACAGATGCCATTTTGCACACCTCGCTGTTGCAATAATGCCCTTCCTCTTCTGTCCTGTTACATATCATGTATGGAACTAAATGGTTTCATATTTCATACTTTGCCAAATTTAATGTCTAATACTATCGCTTTCAATATAGTTTCTCCTTCAACATGTCTTTGAATGATATTAAATTTTCTCTATTGCCCTCATTGAGGTGCCTCAGTTTCTTAAGTTGCATCCTACAGTTTATTAGTCATTGGTTATGTTCAGAATATGTATCAGTACTGTATGTCTATATTATTATTTTTTTTGTTATATAATATGAGAAACGGTGCAAAATATTGGAAACGTGTTTCCACCAAAAGATAAAATCTCACAAATCAGACTTTTTTTTTTTTTTCTTGAAATTGTCACAAAACCTCACATTTCTCTTTTTTTTTTTTTTCAGTTATGAGACATAAAGTCAGAATTAAGAGATAGGAACTCGCAATTGTGAGAAAAAGTCAGAATTGTGAGCTAAAATTTCAAGATTTGTTAGTATTCTATGCATAAATGTAAATGCTATGCTAAGTATCCACCTTATTTTTCAACTGAAGTAAGCCGTTTTCTGTGAATGTGCGAGACTTCCGGTTCAGGAGCTGCTGTAGGGAAATACCGAGAAGAATATCAAACTGCAGTACAAGGTAAAACTGCGATCCAAAACAGTGTATTCGTAATTAAGATAATACATCAAAATAACATGGTAAGACACACTAGTTTGCAATATCAAGCAGCAAAACGAGTTTTGTACAGCTGAAAATAGCTGGATGCGGACATCGGAAGCCTCGCACATTAAATTTACAAATGGCTGCGCTTCACGGGAAAATGAAGGTGTAGTATGCTATTCTGAATATAGCCCTATAACATAGCCATAGTCATGTTTGACTGGACGCAAGGGGTTTCAAAGCACCTACATTAATAATAACCTTTGGTTAATTCATCAAGTTCCTCAGTGATTTATAACGCCCTGCATGTTTATAGTCTATTTTCTGCTACTAATTTTACATGAAATACATTAAATGAATTGATAAGAAAAATGGTCGTTCTGTAGAGAAGAATTCTTGTAAATTTGAGCGAAATGAATATTCTAAATCAGGTCATTTAATATAAAAAAATGCTTGTGTTCCAGACATAAATTGACAGCACAGGGAAGCCAAAACCAAATAATCTCTAATATCAGTTGCTTATAAAAAGCCAAGCGGTTGTCCTCTCCAAGATCATCTGAATTCCTCCACTGGAATGTTGTTGCTTGGCGCATAAATGGGTGATGATCGTTTCGCTTTCACAGTCTTACTAAATGGAGACTCGCGTTCAAGATGTTGATGTGTTGCTCTAATTGTAGCATGCACTCTTTTGCTAATGTGTACATAATAAAGAAACGGTTATTTCCACACAAACTACTTGGGATTGCAGTGAAATTCCTTTTCATAAATGTTATACCTCCGGGGATGCTATTTTTTTAACGAATATTAACCCTTTGAGTCCCACCTGTAACATCAGTGACTGAAATTATCCTTGTAGTTTATAAGATATATGTATTATATAAAAAGTTGATGTATTTTATAAATATTTGTTAGCTATAAGTGAAACAGACTGTTTTGGTTTTGTGTGAACATTTTTACATGGCTGGTGTAAAATTACACGACCAGGGGTGCGTTTCCCAAAAGCATCGTTAGCTAACTATGATTCAGTTGAACTCTTAGTTGCCGGTTTAAATTCGGTTTTCCCCACTGATAATGCCTGTCTCAAAGCTCAACATTCAAATACAGGTACTAAATTTCATATAGATAATCTTTAAAGTGTCTTATGTACAAGTGTACATAATAATTATGTACAAGTGAGAATGCTCTGGCACATACTAATAATGACGTCAATTACCAATTATTATACATTTATTCTTGGTTTATTATATTCTTATTCTGAATGATTGCACGTTAGTGATTTTTATATATCAGTCTCTTATATTCACCTAGCGGAGGTAAGACTATGGGCGAGACTTCCCGTTCATTAGCCGCTATAGGGAGATGAGGAGAAGGATAACAACGTGCGGTAAACGGTAAAACTGTTTTCACTACAAACCACTTTGTTCATAATTAATACATTAAAATAATATAGTAAGACACCGATTTGCAATATCAAGTACCAAAACGAGATGAAAAAAGGAATTATAAGTATCTCTGTAGAAAAATAACTCTTTCACTCCAGATTTTGTAATAGTAAATTTATTTGAAACAAAAGTATTCCAAGATATTTGGTCCCATGATAAAAAAAGTGACATTTAAAATAGTTAAATAATACAATTTTGATATAAACTAAAACATTCAAAGGTTGCCAATTCTTTCAAATGTGGTACAGCCGGGGGTGTTTAACATTTAAAGTACATCCAAGTGCATTACAGTAGTGATAGACCACTTGTGTGAAATTAAAAAACAAATGGGTGCTTGAAATGAACATATTAAGATTGGCCTAATAATCACATTTAAATTCTCAAAGCAATAGCAACATTTTTTTTCTTTAATTGTTCTGAGATGCAAATGTTCAGCAGCAGAATAAAATATTCTGAGCCTATGAATATATAAAACATAGAAAAAGTACCAAATGAATTAAAATTTCATAAAACTAGGTTTGAAGAGACTATGAGCTCTAGTGTATCATCTAGACTAGAGAAACCTTCTGAATAACCTGACAACTACTTGGTTTCTAGTTCGTTTACATTTATAGGCACATGTAAAAGCTGAAAACATGAAAAATTGCACGAAAGACAGACAAACAGAGACTACATGAAAATACGCTGGTGCTTCTGGGAAATGAAAGTCCATGGACATCTAATCTATCGTTCAGACCACATCGTCTTCATCGTCATCGTAGTAATGGCGGTTCCTCTTAATGAGGTCCTCCACAGAGACATCAGCTCTGTCTTCCTCAGCTTCTTCTCCATCCCAAAAGCCTACATCTTGTGAGGCCTGGTTCTTTTCAGGATCCAACCCAGACTCGCTCACGGGTGACAATGAAGGACTGTTGTCTGGTGAGCTGCATTTTAGAGAAGAAAGCTCCTCTTCTTGTGCTTCCAGTTTCTCCTCTTGTTCCATCTTTTCCTCATTGTCTTCCTCCTTGGTTTCACCCTGTTCCTCCTCTTCTGATTGGTTGATTTCAGTCATGTCTTCGGAGGAGATCACCGTATCGCTGGTGGAAGAAACAGGTGACATTTCCTCCTCTGAACTTGGCTTCTCATTTGAAGGAGATCTTTGGCAAATTTTGCTGGGTTGGGTGACCGGCGCAGAGCTGAAGATGGAAAACGGCTTGCTTCTCTCCTTGAGTGAGACGCTCCTGCGAATCTTTGGGAGGTCAGACTGGTCTGAATTGCTTGATACCGTGTCGCCCTCTGGAGGCCATTTCGGGCGGATGGGTTTAATGCCACAGCCGTCAGTAGTTCCAGACACATGGGTTGCGCTCTCATCCCCTTCTGACTGAGGTGGCCAGGATATCTTGAGTCGTCCCGTCTCCAGTGGCTTCTCCACCCTCTCAGAGGCGGCCTGGGTTCGGGTCTCTAAAGTGGCCGCAAGCACGTTAACTTTTACCAATGGAGACTCCTCTACTGTTGGGCTGGAGGTGGTTTCTTGAGGTGACAGCTTCACTTGCTCTTCAGTTCCTTCTTTTTGCGCCTCCCAAAGCTCTTTGTGGGGTCGGTGGCCGAAACCCTCATCATAGTTGCCCTTGGCTTTAAACAGCTGGCAGAAGTGCGGCTTGCAGTAGACGTTGTTGTGCAAAGAGGCGTAGTTCACCAGACTGACCAAAAGAGGGCGGCAAAACATAGTACGAAATTAGAAACAAACCAACTTGAATATCATATACTCACACAAGTCCTGTCCTAAATGACAACCTCTAGACTGACTAAAATGTTACTTCTTTTGTCAAGAATAACGCAGACAAGATGAAAAATAGTGCATCATGACAATGAATTTAACCATTTTAATAATAATAAAAAATTGATAGTATTAAAATATGACAGGAAAAATATAATGGGCCTACCACGTGACAGGCACTGTCTTTTTTTTAATCATAATAAATGTAGAAGATTAAGAAAAGAAAACATTTTGTTAAGTTGACGCGAGTCCAATTGGGCGCGAAATCATAATCAGTCGTCAAATTTGAATTAACCGACCGTTTTTTTCCTGACTGGAGAGAGGAGCGTTAGAGTGGCTCGCACTCGCGGACCAAAAAACTTGCGGGAGCAGCTTACGGTAAACAGTCAGCTAGCAGAAGTAAATTTAAGCGCTTTTGCTAGCTGGTTATTTAATTCATCCTGTAAACATATATATGAAAAAAAAAAAAAAAAAAAATCACAAAACTGGCGGGAGACGCTCCAGTGGACGACGACAATGACTGGATATGGAACCTTCAAATGATAAACGGCTCATATCTCCATCTCTGTAAGTTACCGGAAACACACATGAATTATACACACTAGACGTTGCTTTCTCGTGGTGACAGACAACTAGTTGAATGCAGTATAATTCACAAAACAGAGTTTTGCCGAAATTTTGATTGTGCGACCTGAAAAATGACTAGTATGAGTTCGGTAACACAATCCGGTTGTCATTTTTGTAAATAATCGACGTGTGAACGTATAAAGCACTCAGATACAAAACTGACAGCCGTACTCTGCTTATTTGGACGTGGGTTTTAGATAATTTAGTAGTTTATTAAAAAAAAAAAGACTACAACTGAACAAACGCCAGTAAAGTGAAGAGTTTGTTAGCGTGTTAACTAACTCCAACGCATTCTTTATGAGAATAAACATATTTGACAAATATAACCTACATTGACGCGAATGAACAAGTTAAATTAAACTAAGTTAACTAAAGTATAAAGATTTCACAACATTGTATTTTAATGTTCTCATTATAATGTTATTTGAGAGGATTGTTTTTTAATAGTGTTGTCAATTGTTAAAAAAAATATATATTTAAATGGCACGTTTTTTTCTGAAATTAATCACGATTAATCCAACCTAACATTAAAGTTTACCTTGCATGCATGCTTGTAGTTTAATTTTTGCTTTAATATAAAATTACAGACTACAGCGTACATTTTTACTGACGTATGCCCTGACAACGTTTCATTTTATGGCAGTTCACTGTTGTTCTACTGAAGCTGCCTCATCACCGGTTCCACCTGTACAATTTCTGCGCACTTTTGATGTGCTTGTAAAGACGTTCTGCGATTAAATAAATGCACTTCTGGTCAAAAAGCAGGTTGGGGGTGAAACGGAAACCTACAACACCTAGGGCCAAAAGAGGTTTTTACCTGGCCAGGCCAGGAAAAGGTATTGCTTTACGTTTAGAGCCAGCTTCAGGTGCCCTTTGGCTGCGTTTTTGAAACATAAGCTAAAAAAGTATGGACGATTAGAAAAGTCTAACAGTAAAATTAGATACCATTTAAAAAGTACAAATATGACTAAAGACAAAATATGAATAAGACAAAATATTGACTAAGAATATATTTTTGTCATTGGGCAAAAAGAGTAAATCTAACACTGGTTATGGGGTAGACAAAATTATGATCACCCCTCTGTATCATAAATGGGACATGTGCTACTCAAGGTCCACATCAAATGTCTCTGTGTAGGATCAGGGTCATGACAGTCTTTTGTCCTCACCTGAGTTTGGTGTTGCAGTAGGCACAGCGGAAGCAGGTGTTGTGGTAAATCTGCTGATTCGCTACAAGTTTCTCTAGCGGGTACACGGTCTTAAGGCACATCACGCAGGTTTCACGGACAGGCAAACGGAACTTCTATAAGCGCACAGAAACACAAATGTTAAGCCAGAGTTAAAAATAAGGAGATAAACTAAACTAAAAGTCACTAATCTAAAAGATAAAAATAAAAGTCAATTAAAGAAATAAACTGAATACTCACCCTAACAGCTTTAGGCTGGTTTTGTTCAGGACTTATAACAGAGCCTGTAAATAAAGAGAACAGTGATGGTTGGTGTTTCAGCAAAACAACCTCTAGAGGGCGCTGGCATCCAACTGACTAACAATGCATGTATTTGATTAAAAAAAACTTGAGTTTAGTCATGAAACAAAGCACGATCAGTTCTCACTATGTGTCAAAATAATTAACATGCAGTTTAAGTAAAATTAAACAATTTTCACCCATGATTAGTATGTTAAAGAAGTTGTTTACTTCATGAACAAATTTACAGATCATTTACTCACCACCTTCTCATCCAAGAGGTTTATGTCTGTCTTTCTTCAGTTGTAAAGAAATTATGTTTTCTGAGGAAAACATTTTAGGATTTCTCTCCAGGACTTCTATGGTGACCCCAGGTTTGAACTTTCAAAATGCAGTTTAAATGCAGCTTCAAAGGGCTCTAAACGATCTTAGCCGAGAAAGAAAGGACTTATCTAGTGAAACGATTTGTACAATTTATATACTTTTTAACCTCAAATGCCGGTTTATGACAGTTAGGGTAGGTTGAAAAACTCCCATCTCATTTTCTTCTCCAACTTCGAAATCATCCTACATTGTAAACACAGAGTTCACAGAGGGCTGCATTTAAACTGCATTTTGGAAGTTCAAACTCAGGGGCACCAAGTCCACTATATTGAGAACATTCCTGTAAAGTTCTCCTTAAACAATTTCTTTACGACTGAAGAAAGAAAGACATGAACATCTTGGATGACAAGGGGGTGAGTAAATTATCTGTAATTTTTTGTTCTGGAAGTGAACTTCTCCTTTAATGTGGCTGCAAATACTCACCATTCCTGTCTGAACTGGGACTTTTCATAGTGCTGGATTCAGAGCCCTGCAGACAGAAAGAGACGTAGTAAGGTAACAGTGCCAGAAACATTTACTACTTAAAGTATAAACTGTCATGTTAAAATGAAACTACATTTGTAACCCATTTTGCTTTCATTATGTGACATCAGAGTGAAAACAGGTATTCAACAAAAATAAAACACACAGGAATTGACTACATTATGAAAAGTGGGAGGAAGGCTGGGGGGTGGGGGGGGGGAAGAAAGGATTCATGATGTCAGCTGAAAATGAAAGTCAGATGTGGGGCAAGTTGTTCAATGAATGATTATGAAGACAAAAAAGGTTTATGTACACAATAAAACCAGAATCATATATTAACAAAAGCAAATAGGGTCAAATGAATCACAGGATTTCGTGTAGTCAGTTCTCACCACATCAGCAGACAATGGCGGCACATTTTCCTTCTGCTTCCCACTGTGACTGCGGACTTCATTGTCTGCTGGTTCACTCTACCAGAACCAGGAACACAAAAAGGGAAAAGGTTATCAGTGAGCATGTGCTCCCTTAAAGGAACGGTTCACCCAAAAATGAACATTCTGGTATAATTTTACTCCTTCTGAAGTCATTCCAATCCAAAACTTTAGGACTTTTCCCCATGCAACACAAAAGCAGCACTTTTTCAGCTGACTGCTTGTTGCTAATGGACGATATTCTTATACAGTCACAAACTGGACATAACTCAAGAAGATCTAGGGTCAATGTCAAGATTCTTGGGGATTTTTAGCTACTTGAAAGTTGTGTGAAAAGTTTCAGTCCCTGTTTGGAACAACATGAGGGTGAGTAAATGATGACAGACTTCTAATTTTGGGGTTAACCATCCCTTTAAACCAGATGCAAATATTGTCATGTCAGCAGAAAGACTGAACATATTGCATGTGATGAAATCATAAGAAGCGACAGTAATTGAGGGAGTGTTTATGGTAAGGGGGGTGGAGGGGGGTTGTCACTCACAGTGGGGGAGGAAGGGAAATCGAGCTTAGTCACAGCTGCCTGGTACATGGCCATTCGGTCCCTGAGAGGGGTGGACTCCACCATTTTGACTCCAGAGTCAAGACTTTCTGTGAAGAACGGAAGGCAAAGAGTCAGATCAATCATTGAAATACAATGAAAAAAAGCATATGTGCCACAAGGTCAAAGTGGAAATGGGAAACAGGAATTTCCACAGAACTGCCATCAGCACTTTCCAGAAAGCTGATTCTTACAGTGTTGCACAAAGGAAGCAGGAAGTTCAAGATGTAAGATCTTGTAACCTGCGTTTGTGTTTAGTGCCAAGTTTGATGCTGTACCTTTATCTCCTGGTTCCATATTCTCAGATCCACCGTCTCTTGCTTTCCCAGACTCCTAGAGAGACAAAGAAACGTGTGTTAATGAAGTGTGTTAAACACAGAACAAAGACCATTAAGTAATCCTTAAAGCAAATCTGAATAGTCATTTGACACCCATTTTACTACTTGAAAAGAAGGCATTTCATGAATGAAACAGGATATTTAATGAGAAAAAATAAAATCGTGATTTTATAAACAAAATTTGATCTTTTTCATTATTTCTTCCCAATAATTTCCTGTTTCTCATACTACTATGTCCTAGTGGCTGCTTGTTAGTATGCTGTGGTTGCTCTTTCAGATTTTCAATTAGGATGTCACTAAGTGATATGGGTGGTGGTTAAGGCATTGCTAAATGGTTGCTAGGGTATTCTGAGTGCCATGGTGTTCTTATATTGTGGTTAAGGTGTTTTAAGTTTTTAGCATGTTCTATATGGTTTCTTCCAGATCTGTGGCTCAAGTGGCTGCTAAGGTGTTCTGGTTGGTTGCTAGGGCGTTAAATAGTTGCTAGGTGGTTTCTCACTACACACTGAAATTTCTTTGACATTCTGTTAACTGGATGTGGCTTTAGGGTTTAGGGTTGCCAGGTCTGTATAACAAAACCAACCCAATTGTTTCTCAAAACTCACCAAAGCAAGCACAATCGCAGGGTTGCCAGGTCTGCATAACAAAACCAACCCAATTGTTTCTCAAAACTTGCCAAAGCAAGCACAATCGTATTCTACTTGAAAATGAAATTAACTTCTTGAAAACGCATTTCAAAATGAAAGAGGATATTTAATGATAAAAATCATATTGTGATTTTATAAACATTGACTTGCTTAAAACAACCCAGCATGTTTGGTAAAAACATCAAAATAACCCAGCATGTGTTCAATATTTTCCCAGCGCTGGGTTGCCAAATAACCCAAGTTGGGTTGTTTTTAACCCAGCATTTTTTAAGAGTGTAGAGTCTTCCAGATCTGTGGCTCAAGTGGCTGCTAAGGTGTTCTGGTTGGTTGCTAGGGCATTGCTAAATAGTTGCTAGGTTAGGGTTAGGGTTTCTCACTACACACTCAAATTTCTATGACATTCTAGTTTTTAGATATGGCTTGAGTGCTTTAGGGTTGCCAGGTCTGTACAAAACCATCCCAACTGCTTCTCAAAACGAGTCCAAAAAAGGCCAGAACAAGGCCAATCACAGAAAATTGACCATCAAAATCATGTTCCGAGAGCTTATCCTTGGTCAAAAATGGCATCCCAGGTGTAGAATTTCACTGAAACTTACTGAAATAAGTTTAAACGTATCCCAAATCCATGGGAAAACTGAGGACTTGGCAACATTCTTCCTTCAAATGCAAGTTCATAGGATTTTTTATCTGTCATTTGCCAGCATGCAAAAAAATAAAAAAAATAAATAAATAACAACAACAAAACAAAAAAAATCCATACATTTCTTCATAACAAGGCTTGTTCGGTGCGGCATGAGTTACGCCCTAAAGTTCAACACTCTGGGTAAGGGGTTTGTTGTTCAAATGCCCTAACCCCAAGAATGAGCTGAAGTAATAACGATGCTTACTTTAGCAAATAGCACTAATTAGCAAGGCGACAAGAGACATTTAAAGCCATGACAGCAGTATTTAAACATGTCTCCGTCTCTGGCCGGCCAGCTCCTCCACTGGCATCAATAATCCTCTAATGAGCTCTGAGAGAGCTGTGGACAGACACCAGCGTCTGGCTTTACTGCCACAAAAACACCAGCACATACAGCACAACCGCTCTCATGCAATTCTACACCCGCCAGACTGACACACATGGAGACCAGAACAACCACTGTTACTGATCCCACAACATTAAGCCAACAGTTTGAGCCCTGTTGATGTGGCTGAATTGCATTACCTAGAATTTGACATGATGAAATGAGCAATGTTTTAATGCGTGAACTTTTTCGTAAATTATTAATTGAAATCACAGGCATTGTTTATAAAGTTCAACATCTGTTCGTGCTTGTATACAATCATTTAGTATAATAAAATGAGCAGTTAAATGGGAGGTAAAATACAGATTCGCTTTAGTTTAGCTTTTGTTTCAGAAAATGACATTTGAACAAAAACATTTACTTTTAAAGAGCCTGGAAAATACTGTCCTACAACAGTGCAGTCAATCCCAGGACAAACACATCCTCCAAAAAGTCTGCTGTATCCATTGTCATTGTTCTCAGGAAAGCAGCACGACAGGAACTAAAACTGACATCATCCCAGCCAACAGAGAGTTTCCACATGTAACAATAACAGTATCGATCCGAAAGCCACGTGTCTTACCTATTTAAAATCAGACAGAGAACAACGGGCGGTCTGCCGTGATTCCTGGAGATTTACAGAGCCGAGTCTGTCCGCCTAAAGCCCGGCAGTGCTCTGAGAGCAGATTAGAGACGGTGAGCATGCCAGTGTTTTGCTGGCAGCAGCGGGAGAGATGGAGAGGGGGAGGGCTGAGAGGGTGGGGTGGGGTAGGCAGCTGGTTGAACCTCTAAATCCAACAAGGGGGCTGAAACCGGCCCACCCCCCAATCGTGGATTAGCCATCAGCACGGCTGTGGGGGGAACCAGTCGGCCAGGCATCAGCGCAGCGTCTCCAGGCTGGTGTGCCGACACCAGGGGAGCGGGAAATAAACACAGTACAAAAGGCAAAGGCAGCGCAGCCATAGGGGGCATCGGCCCAGACAAAAGACCCTCTATTAATCCAAAACACACAAAAGATGGGAACATCTGAGCCACGGCCTGCCAGAAGTGAGGAGTGTCCTTATGCTATCAGAGGATAAAATCTGAGACAAAAGATAGAATATATAAAATTGTATCTGTCGTATCTATAAATTACGTCTTCAAAATTATTTTTGTGTTCTTTTATTTCCGTGAAGAGGCAAAAGGAAGATATTATATATATTATATTATATATTATATACATTTTAAAATATATTCAAATTAAAAACTGTTATTTTAAATAGTAAAAATATGTAATATTTTAGATCAAATAAATACAAACTTGGTGAGCAGAAGAGACTTCTTTAAAAAAAAACAAAAAAAAAACATTAAAAATCTTGTAGTGTACCTGCAGTGGTTCTCATATAATCATTCCACCACTTCCTTGTATAATGACGCACACTGGATGGCGAAACATCTACAAAAGTCTAGTTTCTAATGAAATGTGTCCACCCTACTGACTCCGCACATCATTACATCTAGTCATATCTGGAACTTCTCTTTATGAACTTCTTTTCTCAGCAGTTCATTACTCAGTTCAGCTCTCAAAATAGCCTGAATTCAGTATCCAGGCATTAATAAAGAAAATCTCTGTAGCAGATTTAAAAATAAATAAAAGCTGCTGGAGGAGTTGGACGATGAATTCAAATCCTTTCAGTCAGTCTCTCTCCCTCATGACCATCCCTCAGGTTAAAGAAGAGAAGTTTGGCTTTGACAAGAGCAGAGAGCCTGAACCCTGCAGTGATCATGTGGACATTCATCTCATGACATCAGCCCCCCGGTGAGAACGGCAAAGACTTTTAATGAGAGCAACCTCATCCCTGTTTAATGATGGAAACATCTTTTGAGAGGGCAAGGAGTTTGAGTTTAGCTCAGAAATTTAGCTCAAAAATGTCTGAGTCATTAGTTATAATCTGAGCGAAAGTCAAATAATGGCTTTGCATGAGGAAAAAAAAGACCAAAATTTGACTAAACTTGAGAACTGCTGCAAGCAGATCATTGAGTCATTGAGGTGAACTCAAGAACTTTTTTCCATGACGCATCTGGTTGGAGTAAACAATTCAGAAGTTTAAAATACTTAAGTCTTAAATTCAGTCTTTCGATCGCGGCAGCTGAAAGTTTGGATTATGGATGTGAAAAACTCCTTTGCAAGAACCACTAACTATGGTGTGGATCTAGGTTCATGGCACACTAGGACGTTTTGAACCACTGGTGATGCGGTGGTGACAGCACAATGGGAAAAATGCATTCAGTTTCAGTCTTTCCCTTTCTTCCGCCCACGCTACTTCAAGCTTACTCTTTTGCAGACAAAATGTTGGGCACGATTCCCTTCGCAGTCCGTGGAACAAACAAGAGACACCATTGTCTAGGGTGAAATCCCAGTATATTTTGAACGCATAACCTTTGAGAAAAAAAATTAGGTTAAGAATAAGCAAAACATCAGACGAAAATGCGGAGGCATGACTAAAAAGACACCACAAGAATGTTAATGTCATCTTTAACCACACAGACTAGCAGAGAACAATAGATCCGAGATTCAATTCAGCAGATCTGGTTTCAAAAGAAGCTTCAGTAGACTTCCACATCTACTGATAGAAATGTGATGCTTTCCCTTGCAAAAATCAATACAATATTGTTGCTTTTTCTAACCCCAAGTATGAATGATGCTAAAGTTAGCAAGCAGTGCTAACATTTAATTCAAGGATACAGAACACAAATTAACAATAGTTGTCCTGCAGGCTGTTTAGCAGAGCAGTCAACCTACAGAAACAACTTTTTAGAGCTCAAAAGGAGCACACTGGTGTCTTCATGATCACAGACCGTGTGATTTACAGCATGAGCAGTCTCTTGAATGTTTTGAATACATGTCCAGCAACCAGAACAGACAGATCAAGTTGTCTTGATCACAGCAATTAATCAAATTGTATTATACTTTAAGGGGACATATGAGCAGACATACTACATACAGGACTTACTACACGAGTCAATGTCCAACATTCTCCTCAGTCCAACTAGAACATTTATGAATGTGAACTAAGCTGCAAAAACAGGCTGTTCAGACATGACACTACTATCCAAAAGTTTGGAGTTGTTTTCGAATGTTTTTCAAAGTCTCTTATGCTCACCAAGCCTGCTATTATTTATCAAAAACAGTAATATTGTGAAATATTATTACAATTTAAAATAATCGTTATCTATTTTAAAATTTAATTTATTCACGTGACGCAAAGCTGATTTTTCAGCATCATTACTCCAGTCTTCAGTGTCACATGATCCTTCAGAAATCATTTTTAATGCTGATTATTTTTACTTCTTTGATCCAAGTTGTCTCAATTAACATTTATAAGAAGGAAAAATATGGGTGACATATCATGAAAATCTGACTTTGTTAGCACTTAACCATGTTTAAGTGCTATAAAAGGGTCCCAAGTGCATTTACCAACCCAGAAAATATGAAAAAGGGTAACCCAGTAACTTAGTTTTGGTAAGCCTTTTTCTGCACCCCCCACCTCCCACCAAATTAAATTATTATTATTATTATTATTATTATTATTTAATTAAATGATACTTTAAATAAGAAACTAAATCTGCCAGCAGGTGGTGGTAAATGTCTTTACGAGTCATTTATACATTCAGTCATTCGATTTGTTCAAATGGCTGATTCATTCCTGAATAAAGAAAACAGCTCTGTTTATGACTGGGCCTTTGAGTCATTGATTCACACGATTCGTTTAAAACACTGATTCATTCAGAAACTAAACACCTCTGTGTTGCTCTGGGACGCGCAACAATTCTGCTATGGCTTCAAAGGTAATGTGTTCTCTGCAAAATTGAGCAAAAACACATAATATTTTATTCAAAATATATTAATTTCTTATTTACTAAACTGTTGTATAAAGTCACATTTAAGACAAAACACATACAGGAGTATTTTTTGCACCAATATCTTGAATTTTAGTGCATAACTGCATTTGTGGAGTTGTTGCCCTGCATCATATTTATCAACAGTCAACTATGTAAAAAACAATATAAGATGACGTACAAGTCTGGAGGCGGGGCCAGTGCATTAGCTGAGTTAAAGTATTTTAATTGCATTATTTTTTCATAAGTAATTAAGTTAACGCGTTAAACTGACAGCCCTAATTAAAATATTTATTGATTTATTTACTGTATATTACACTGCTCCCACAAAAACATCTAATATAAACATGCAATTTCTTTCCCAGCTGTTTACCTTCACAGACATAACCGACACTTTGTGTGTCTTTAACATAAACTTGTGTATTTGACAGTTCAAGCGCAACAAAACATGAAAGAGAACTTAGTTTAGTACTCACATACTGTGTGACAGCCGTTTTCTGTGTGCGTGCTTTGGACGTGTGCGCCCAGGAAACCATATATCAGAAATTTAAACTAATATCGTTTAAAACGTATGATTTCAACGCAATAGACATTATAATCGAAACCAAGCAGATGTTTTTTTTTTTTAGCAGAGTATCTAAGATACAAGCTATAAAGGTACAGCCCTATTCTAGAAAAGGGGCGGGAAGCGGCAGCTCATTTTCATTTAAAGAGACATGCACGAAAACAGCATGTTTCTGCTTCCACTCAAAACAGGCATTTTCAAAATTATTTCATTCATACCTACAAGTGATATTATTTACTAAACTACTAAAGTTCAGATAATACATCCCAATTTTAAAAATTATTTGTACTTACATTATTGTGAAGGGGCTCTCCTTTCTCAAACATCATCTTCAGGCTGTTGAGAGGCACTGTGGGCTTTTCAATGGGCACATCTTTTTGCGTCCACTTCTCCATCGGCTGCTCACTGTTGCTCAACAACTGGCTCTCTGTGTCGTCAATAAGCTGGACGTCTGTGGACTCCGGTGAGGTGTTAACACTGGTCTCTAAAGGCTGTCGCTGATGGTACTCCTGCTGTCTGGAAAGTGTTTTGGGTTCTGGAGATGTAGGCGTTTCAGCCGGTTGTTCCCAGAGCTGCTTCAGGGCACTCAGATTGCCGTTGCGCAGGGAAGGAGTCGACTTCTCTGGAGACTGTAAAGAACAAAGAGACTCTCAGTAGAGCGTTCACTCCTGGGGTTTCTCAACTTTTAAACTCAATTCAGACAATGGACTGTACTGATTTATCACCATGTAAATTTAAACTCAAAACAACACATACATTATCTCAGTACTAAGTTTTGAACAGGACAGCCTTAACTTAAAATTCTAAAACATCTAATTAAAAATACATTACTGATTTATGACAATGGTCACTGAAAACCAACAGAGAAAAGCAGTAAGCGGATATAAATGCTTGAAAGTATCTTGTCAATATTTAGATTAGTAGCAACTGGCTTAAAAAAATCATTGTTAGTCTGTTAGAAAAAGACTACAAAAGCTTCAAAAACCTGGCAAATGGAAGGAGTGGCTCCCTCAGACTGTGTTGGTGGAAATGAGGGGGGGGGGAAAATGCAGCACCAGATGCTAGTCTTTAGAAACTATCTGCATGAGGGAACTAGGCCAACCCCCTTAAAACAGGACAGACGAACCAGGAAGAACATATAAAGGGAAGTAGTGACAGGAAATGGGGAAAAAGAAAGTTTGTGAAAGATATTAAATGCCTAGTCACATGTCCAGGTTGTGTAAAACAGCTAATATTTAAGGTTTAATTAACCAAATAATTGCTTTAAATTTTTTGGACAAAAATAGACTTTAATTTCATTTTGTCATAAATTAGTGCTAAAATATTTAGAATTCTAAACATAGATATGAATTACTTTTAAAACAAGTAATTACAAGCTTAATTTCAGAACACTAAAGAAAAATAAGATTTTTTTTGTTGTTTTTTTTTTTTAATACTCAGAATTTTTTTTTTAAATACAGAAAAAAATATCAACCAGCTAGTTTGAATATAAATCTATTTAGCCTTTATCTTCAAAAAAAAATCTGTCAAGCACTAAGTAGTTAGTGGTAGTTGTGGTGTACTTACATACAAAAACAACTAAAGCATGCATTTGATCCTACTTTCGTTCCTTGCATGCTACAACAGCTCACATACTTTTGGCTGATGTTAAGACATCTTCTTGAGTCAACTATTTGAATTCCAGACAATTATGAGGCCTGACACAAACACTGAACCAACTGCCAAAACATTGCAAGGCATCCTCACGGTGGGGCAGAAAGCAAAACCTTTGATTTTTTTAGGTTTAATAAAACTTCAATGCAAAATCTACGTAACATGAAGACGCTGCAGTCTCATTTAGTTCATACCTACCTAGTCCTCATTTCTGCAGCTCTTGAAAAACTCTTAAACCATTTACTGAAGCTTCTTTGTAGTATTTTATTTATGACGAAACATACCATTCAGAAGACACAGATTGACTGGACTAGTTACAGTATGTAAAGCGCATAGGAATTACCTGGAGATTAAGACATCTAAGTAGGGATTGAGATGAGTGGACAGCAGCAGTTGTACTGCAGTATTGCAGTTTTCAGATCGATAGTTAGATAACGAATAGCAAGATGGTGAGAACTTACTTTTTTCTTGTCTGAACTCGTTTCTTCTGCTGCCTTCTGGTACCTGAGAAGAAATGAAGTGAAAGTGTTGTTTACTCAACTTAAACTCAAAGAGTAGCTTCTATGAATTTTAAAAAACAATCACTAGAAGGAGTCTGTTTTGCTTGATTTCTCAATTTCAGAGATGTGATTATCTCTTTTTATCTGCTTTAAAACTAAAATATCACTTTTGATCATTGGTGGCCCCTAGTGGTCATATGCAGCAGTGCAAACTGACTGGACTGTCTTAGTTTTGCTTCCAGTTTTATTTTTATGGGATGTTAAAAACAAAACTTGAAATCTAGCCTAAAGAGGTTTCAGATACAATAACCATCTGTCGGAGGGAGTTTTAAAAAATTCCCAGCCATGGAAAGCAGGAAGTTCAATCTGATTTTCAAAGGAAATTCACTGCGTAACTAGCGGTTGGCTCTAAATGTAGGTTAGTTGGAAAGAAAAACAGTGATAAAGTGATAAAAACCCGATGATAATCAGTTCTACAGGTCTGAACAAATGCAGCAGTTTAAAAGAGACAAATAGCAAACACATGATTTCTATCTGCCCACACCTATCACAGGTCAGTAATCAGATCCTAAACCATTTAATCCTTCGCTTTGAATTCTGCATTGCTCACTGATTCAGCTGGCAAATCGACAGTACTTGGGATGGTGAAGTCATTCGTGTAGATGTAGAAAGGAAGCCAAAAGCAGAATGCTGGAAAAGACATTAGAAAATCTGACAGGAGATGTACTGGAAACAACTCCAGATGCTTCGAGAAATTCCTCCGCACAGGAAATACACTGACTGAGAGCCAACAAAGATGCCTCTAATGAGTCGGGCAGCAGATATTTAGCTGTAAATCAAACACGTACACTGCGGTCCAGTTTCTCAGAACTGAGACTGAAAATGAGGAATTCAGTGGAACTTCAGTTTGGAACACAGGATTCTGAACATTTTAAAACAAGACAAGTATTTAACTAAATTTGTTAGTGGTTTCAGACTCTGAACCTCTAATATCTGAATTTGACTCCGTCTCTAGATGTTGACAGCATCATTACAGGATTTGACACCACCGGTGGTGAACCTCCTAAAAATGTTGGAGCAGAGGTTTGAACATCATAAACCAATTTAGAACATAAACAGAGGTGCCTCGTAAAAAAGGTTGGGAAACAAGGTCTATAGAACACTAAAAGAGTGCTAAAGTGAAAGCAAATTGGAGAGTTTAAATGACAAGTGAGATTAACTTTAGATATGCAAATCCTGAAATTTGCTTACTTGGAAAATCGCTCAGCGATGGCCGTGTTTTTGCCTCGCCCGCCAACAATGGAGAGCTCCTTTGCTGTAACTCGTAAGGACTGTGAGGCCCATTGCCCACGATTAAATGAACTGACTGCCATCTTTGTTTCCTGATGTCTTCAGTAGGACTTCTGTTAGGACAGAGGCATTTAAATATTAAAATGTTGTTGATTATAACACCAGACCATGAGGACTCCAACCAAGAAACCCCAAAAATATGAAAAAAATACATTATTTAACTTTCAAAATCCATTACAATATCAGATGATAACTTAATGATTATTCCAATACACTCTTTAAAATAAAAGTTTCAGTATTGGCTTTGATAATTCCATGAAGAACACCCCTGAAGCTTTTTATTCCACAAAAGGTTCTTTATAGTGGAAAAAGGTTCTTTAAACTTACAAATAAAGGTTCTAAAAAGCAGTGAAGCCATTGAAGAATCATTTTGGTTCCCCAAAGAACCTTTCTGTGATCAGTTCTTAAAAGAACCATTTTGTCTTACTGTGAAAAGCATTTTTTTCTTTAAATCTAAAGAACCTTTTTCCACTATAAAGAACCCTTTGTGGTTAAAAAAAAAGTTCCATGGATGTTTTCTATGGAACAATAGATGCCAATAAAGAACCTTTATTTTTAAGAGTATAGATTAAAAAAAAAAAAAGTTCTTAATATTAAGAAATTGCTCTTTTAAGAACTGTTTGCTAAAAGGTTCTTTATGGAACCAAAAACAGTTCTTCTATTGCATCGCTGTGAAACTATGGAGGCTCGTTTCCACTACCAATTTAAAAAAAAAAAAAACAACAACAAAAAAAAAAAAAAAAAGTAATTGCAATTTTTTTAAATCAGAATTGCAAGACAAACTCGCAATTCTGACTTTATTTCTCAGAGCTGTGAGTTTGTCTCACAATTCTGAGAAATAAAGTCACAATTGCGTGATATAAACTCGTAAATCTGACTTTTTTCTCAAAATTGCGTGATATAAAATCAGAATTGTGAGTTATAAAGTCAGAATTGCGAGACAAACTTGCAGTTCTGAGAAATAAAGTCAGAATTACATGACACTAAACCGTAAATTACTTTTTTTCTCAGAATTGCAAGATTTGACTTTTCTCTCAGAATTGTGTGATATAAAATCAAAGTTGCGTGATATAAAGTCAACTGTGAGACAAATTCTCACAATTCTGATTCTAGTTTTTACATAGTTTTTTCCCCCCTCAAAATGGGACTTTAAAACTTGCAAATGCAAGTTTATATCTCACAATTCTGAGAAAAAAAGTCACAAAATCTTTTTTCTTTTTTTATTCAGTGTCGGAAATGGGCTTCCATATGAAATCCCCCTTTAAAACCTTTATTTTTTTTGTGTGTAGATAGAAGTGCTTAATTGAATTTTATTAGAAAATTGAAAACCTTGCAATCAGACTGGTCCTATACAATACATTGCACAAAAAATAATAAATAAAATCCAGTTATATGGGTATATCGTCTAATGTGTCAAGAAATCCGCAAAACACCTGGGGAACTTTAGGAAGTGGGACAAATGACTTTTTCCCGACCTACTCTTGAAATGAGTCATCATTGGCGTCAGTGCACAACACCTGTAGCCGCTCACCTGATCATTCAGACATGCTGTGACTTATGCCTGATATAACAGGAAATAGTGGAGCAATGTTCTTATCGCATGTGATGTCACGCCTGTTAGTGTACTTTGAAAATTCACAGGAAACCAATCATCTGTGAGCAACCACAAACCTCTCCTTACCCATGAATTCATCACGTACACACAGGTGTGATTCTTACATGGATAGACAGAAACAAACTCACTGCTGGAAATGATTTCTGGGTTTCACTGTGATTTTCTCAGTAAATAACTATGATTAGGTTTCAATAACAGCAATTCTTCAAATTAATGACTAGCTTTAATAATCTATCAGTTCAAATGTTCTCACACCATGTACAGTTGAGCAAAGGGTTTTGTTTTGGGTCACGCAAGGGAAGAAGCGGATTCTCAGCTGAAACGTCAATGAAACGGCTGACACAGCAAACGAGTCATCATTACCTCAGATTACTCATGCATCATGCTTTACACTTGCATATAACCATAAACAGACTTTTAATCTGCTATATAGTCTGTTGCCTGAGAACAAACCATATCAAAGAAACCTAACAGTGAGGTTTATTAAGTTTGAATACTCTTAGAGATCCAAGTTTTCTCAAGGATCTCTCGATTTGAGACATTAGGATGTGACTCAGCAAATGAAAACACTCATCTCATAAATTTAGGACTTCCTAAAAATTACTGTCAAGGGCTTTTAAGAATTGCTGATTTGCTTTAAGGAGACACTCATCCATTCGGCATATGCAACGTGCTTCTGTTTAAATGGTGTGAGAACATTCAGATGAATCCAATGAGGCAGAAACATCACACTCAGGTCACATCAGCACTTCAGCATGCTTAGACAAGTCTACACTTTATTCCCAGAAGTTTGACTTTCCTTGCACTCTGCTTTTAATCATTTCATCAGCAGGTTCCCACATCTTTTGACCGACAAAATATCAAGACTTCAGCCAGTCATTAGTGTAGTAACTCTTTTTAAAAGTCACAAAAAGCAACTTCTACCTAGTCAAGTTAAAAAAAAAAGTCATAACTTTCCTATGCCTATAAATAGTTTTTAAAAAATAAAAGCGTGTAATAAAGATACATTTAAAGTAAATTTAATTTAAAAAATAAAAATGTTTCCTCAGAGTCATTTTTTTCAAATTAATGCACATTTCTTTCTAACTTGCTAAGCTTTTTTAAATAAATAAATAAATAAATTCTTAATAAAAGAAATTTTTAGTTATTTTTAATTCATGCTACAAAATTTCCATGACAATTGAAGCAATGCACAAATAATGCTGAAATGTGCTAATTTACTCTAATTAACATATTAATATTAACATATTTAGCATTAAACTACATATTACAGCTCTCACCCTTTGTTTTACACACAAAAAAAGAATTTCTAAAATCAACATATGTAGTGTATTGATGTAATACAGGTGTTTTTTCCATTACATTGTACTGAAAAGGAAGCTATCCCTTCTAAAGTCACTAAGCAAGTTATAAACCTCAACTCCAAAGAATCTAAAGGAAACATATGTCTGATGAGACCATTGAAAGGAAAGTGAAAAGTGAGAAGCAGCTCAATCAAACAAAACCATAAAGCATGCACTCAAAATTCAAAACATGAGCTTGTGCTCCCTATAAACACACCAATACAAACAAAGGCCTGTGAGTCACAAATCTAAACATACATACATGTATCAAGCCTCCTCTTGTAGTCTTTAAGTAGATGTGCTGAAGAGTTTTCCTGTTGGCTTCTCTCTGTCCTCTCAATGCTCTGAACACTCTGCTCACTCTCACATTGTTTGGGAGCGAGGAAATATACTGGCTCTGCTCAGCCAATGGGAAGAGAGCTGCTTTGCACCTAGCAGGTAAAGCCCCTCCCACTCTTGAGCTCAGCAGTTCACCAGCAGACTCTCAACAGAACAGACAAGAGTTAGTCAACAAGGCCTCTACACAGTCTGGGAATCCCACAGGATTCCTGGAAGTGAGCAAATGTCCCCGCCTCCACGCCCTGCTCATATTTCACCCCAAATTCTAAAGATTGTAAATTGAGTGCAACAAAGAAATAGTTTTTTTTTTCTTGTCTCATTAATTCCCATCTAATCTAAAATAAAACTGAGAACACAAAGCAGTGATGTCTCACAGAAGAGCCAGGAGTCAGGAGACACTGGAACAGTTTTGTTAATCTCAGTCACATGGAAATCTTGCTTGAGAATGGACACAGCATTCCACAGTGTTAGATTACGCCTTCCAGCACATTTTATATATGTATATAATAATGTTTTTAAAGACAGTCTCTTTTGCTCACCTAGCCTGCATTTATTTGATCCGAAGTACAGCAAAAACGGTAAAATTTAGAAATATGTTTACTATTTAAAATAACAGTATTCTATTTGAATATATTTTAAGTGCAATTAATTCCTGAGATTTCAAAGCTAAATTTTAGCATCATTACTCCAGTCACATGATCCTTCAGAAGTCATTCTAATATTCTGATTTGAAGCTCAAAAAACATTTATTATTATTATTATGTTTGAACGGCTGAGTAGATTTTTTTCAGGTATCTTTGATGAATAGAAAGTTCAGGAAAACAGCATTTATCTAAAATAGAAACCTTTTATATCATTTTAAATGTTCTTATCATCAATTTGATCCATTTAAAACGTCCTTGTGAAATAAAAGTATTAATTTCTATAATTTCTTTCACAATAAATAAATAAATTATACTGACTACAGGCTTTTAAATGGTTTAGTGTATAATGTTACAAAAGCTTGTTATTTCTGATAAATGCTGATCTTTGGATCTTTCTATTCATCAAAGAATCTTGAAAAAAATACACTCAACTGTTTTAAATATTATTGATAATAATAATAATAATAATAAATTGATTTCTAAAGGATCATGTGACACTGAAGACTGGAATAATGATATTGAAAACTTAGCTTTGGATCACAAGAATAAATTAAAATTTTAAATATATTCAAATAGAAAACAGTTATTTTAATTAGTAAAAATAGTTATAAATGCAGGCTTGGTGAGCAGAAGAGACTTCTTTAAAATGTTGTTCAAAAACTTTTGACTGCTAGTGTATATATATACATAATGTGCTGAAAAAGAAATAATAAATGTAATTTCCTTCTAAATTGCTAAGTTTATTTAAATAAAGAAAAATAGATAGATAGATAGATAGATAGATATTATAAGAAGTATATATAGATATAGACATTTTTGGTGTTTCATATATGGAAACATGGCAATGTTCCACTTTTTACTCAACTGTGTCTTGCTGACAGCCAATAGGGAATAAATTATTATTATATTTATTTTATTTTATTTTTTAAATAAATATGAGAATGGGCATATGAACAAATATCATGTTGTTTACAGAAAAAACTTTTTTTTTATCCTGTGCTTTTTACAAAGCACATTTATTCACATTTCTTACAGATATTTATAAACCAGAAATACATGGACATGTAATTAAATAATGAAACAGATCAAATATTCACCTTTTTTTCACGTGAGAGTAGTCGCATCCATTTGTAAATTTTATGGGTCTGGCTTCCGGTCTCATCTGGGCCCAGCTATTTTTAGCTGTACAAAACAGCTTGTTTTGTTGCTTGATGTTGCAAATTGATATGTCTTACCATGTTATTTTAATGTATTTTCTTAATTATGAACACACTGGTTTGTAGTGCAAACAGTTTTACTATTTACTGCACTTTGTTATTCTTCTCATTATTTCCCTATAGCGGTTAATGAACCGGAAGTCTCACCCACAGGCTTGCTTCCGCATTAAAGAATAAGGTGAAGAACACATAAATGAAAGAGCTTTGTGGCTTTCTTTGGTGATCTGAATCTTGTAACGGAGGTTTCCTATCAAACTTCAGTGCTGAGGAAACTTCCTCTTCCACACAATCACAATAGGCCATACATAGGCTATATCAGGTTATTATCAATTATATAGATTGTACACTAATCAAACTGTCTTATAGTGTTCTTTACTATTTTATTTTTATATGCAAGGTAGACATGTGCAGCAGTTGTTTACCATATCGGAACAAAACGAGACAGAGATGTCACCAGTACAGAGAAAATTTCTTCACAGTTTACTGCATCATTATTTCTGTGTCAGCAGTTCATCACTTCCCTTAGGCTAGATTCACTGAAAGTGCAGAATGGTAGTTATTTCATCATCTCACTCCCATTCATGACTCATTTTAGAAAAGTTGATGAATCACAAATCAAGGTTCAGTTTTAAGTTCAACATGTCAGTTCTCCAAAATAGAATTAATTTGTATAAAAAAGATGGGGGCATTTGGAAAGGAGATGTTGGTAGTGAAAGTTTACGTTACCAAAATTGTAGGTACGTTAATAACACTCCCTGTCCGGAAGGGGGCGGCAGCAGTAGTTGTTTTTGTATCAATATCACATTACATGCGGATGAAGTGTGGATGAGCAAGCATCAAACGTTCCTTCGTCAAACCGAGGTAAACAAAATTTACTTTCGTGCTTACTGAAATGGGATTTCATTTATGTGTGATGGGTACTTCCCTTTGGTACTTTCTATATCTCTCAATTTTAAACTTTCAGTTTCTACGCTACAACAAAAGGTATTCTAAAACCAACGTGAACGCGAGCAAATTCGTAACCGTAACAGTAACGATGTTTTATTTTTTAAAACGGAAGTGGAACGCAACTGAAAACGCGTGTTGCGCATCAGTTGATGAAATATCTCTTTGTTCTCTTCAGTTTCCCGCGCCTTCTTGCTTCTCTAATGATGCGAGTGTTTGCAAGCCGTTTGTAATCGATATATCCTAGTAAGTGACGTAAAATATATATTTTATTATGCCCGAACAAACAAACAAAAGCTCTCACAGATGTAATAAAATGTGCGCCATAGCCGTTTTTTGAAAGTAAACAAAGATGACTCATCTCTAGTAGTGGGCCACTAAACTGGAAAGTCCCTTGCAGATAATGCACAGAAAGATGTGCCATATGCAATAATACACCAACAATAAATAAACACAACAGTATTGCTTGATTAGTTTGTGTGTGATCAGCACATGCACATAGGCTTTAAATCTATTCAGATTTATGTATGCGTTTCCAAATTTGAAAGTGATAACAAAGAGCATGTGCAGTTTTTAAAAACAAATGGGAGGGATCATATGAAGACACACTTCCTTCATCTCGAGGGCACCCATGATGCTTCATCAGTCTCATCTGTTTTTTACATTGCTGTTCTCACCTAAATACTATTTTATTACACGCTATGCAGTTTTATTTATTGTTCATTTCTTATTTTATTACAGCCTTGATCTTTGGTTTCAAAGCCAGTGCCAAATCAAGGTTTTTACATCACAGATCAAGCACGAGAGGCGATGGATGGGCCAGCAGATGGCACCAAGCTCATTCTGAGTTTCAAGACAGAGCTACTGGACGCTCTGATGGGAGATCCAGAGTTTCTGCTTCAGCATTGCCATGCCAGTGACATACTGTCCAATAATGAGTACAACAACATTAAAGACCTTAACGTGCGTTCGAAGCAGGTACGGGACATCTTGGACTATGTGATTCAAAAAGACAAGAAGCATGCTCTGAAGTTCCTGAAGTTGCTGAAAACACAAGACATGCAAGAGGCATTTCCTAAACTAGAGTTCCTTCAAAAGCATCAAATAAACAAACGCAAGACAACAAAAAACACAGGTATGATCTTATACTCAGGCGTTGTAAATCATCATTTATCTACCACGAACCACTTTTAGAGTTATTAATTTTATGCATATAATTCTCATTATTGTAACGTTATAATTTTAATGTTGATTTTCAGTACTGTCATAGTTATTTTTTTCTGTCTTACAGTTAAAAATAGCTTTGCAATGCATTTTAAAATCATTTAACTTATAATCAATTCCATGCAATAAATGCTAACATAATGTGTAAATACTTGAGGAAGATAACAAATTTTATTGTTTCAGTAATGAGAATAAACTGCTTGCATTACGTTAATGAAAATTTGTCCTTTTATTAAATTTAAATTCATAAGTGATGAATTTTGCTACTTAAACACTGTTATTTTACTGTTTTATTAATGTTAAGCTCCTTTGAAACATACTGCATTGTATAAAATGCTATAATAATAATAGGATTTCTGCTGGTCTTAAAAAGTCTTAATTTACCTTTCTACAAATTAAAGCCTAAAAATGTCTTAAATTAGAGCAGAAAGTCTTTAATTTGTAGAACTATGGCATTAAGTAGTTAAGTAGGTTTTTTGGTTTAAATTATAAACTCCCTTCATTTTGATCAATGTAATTGAAAACAAGACTTCTTATCTTATTTTTGCACTAGGAAAAAAAACAAAAATACTGATGAAACCTTCAGTTTTTTCTATGTGAGCAGAAGCACAGTAAAAGTTATTTCCACATGTTGTTTGGGAGCAGAGCTATTGACGCTCTTTTAATTTACATTTATAGAACATATTGATGTATCGTGTTCCCTTCATTTAAGCTATTCTTTACATTTTCTTTACTTTGTCTTAAAAAGCATTGAATTTACCTTCGTAAAACCTTCAGAAATCCTAAAAAAGTAAATTTGACTTCATTTTTTTTTCTCACATCAATCTACACTCCATACACCATAATATCAAAGCAAAAAACTGTTTTTTAACATCTTTGCAAATTTATTAAAAATTAAAAACCTAAATGTTTCCATTGCATAAGTATTCATACTTAAGGCAGCAACATAAAACGTGGAAAAAAATAAAGGGGTGTGAGTACTTCCACAAGGCAATGTATATAATAAAGTATAATGTCTGTTTACGCCATTGCCTCCAAACATTCTAGTACACGCAAATTTAGTCTATTTGTAAATGATGTTGGCTTTTCAGAAACTGCAGCAAAACGGCGACAGGAGATATTGGAAAACGAGCCGCAACGTAATAACAGTGAGTTACATACACACCTCTGCTTTGCATCTTCAGCATCACCTTCATGATCACGTTGCTCCGTTACGTAACTTTACTTTTTCTCAGACTCCAGGATGGTGAGCGAGAGGGAGATGATGCTGGTGGCCAGCTGCATTGGGAACAGCTGGAGGGAAGTGGGCATTATGGCACTGGGTATGAACACCACCACTCTTCATCAGATAGAGGAGGACAACAGCCTGCACAGAATGCGGGTTTTCGCCATGCTGCGAAAATGGAGCATGCGTGAGAGGGAAAAAGCCACGGCAGCTCGTCTCCATTCCCTTATAACCCAAGAAGAGTACGGCGTAGACGCTCTGAAACTCAACTTCCTGTTGGAAAACAACTGAGGCTGCTAAGAGGACTTGAATAGAGTGGTGCAGGCGTGACGTCAAAACCCAAAAAACTTATTTGCCATGGGTTTTTATACATGTCAAAACAAGGTCTGTGGTAAACATGAATTGATGATACTTGGTACTTAAGCAGTTGTGCTTATTTTTTAAAAATGTATGTTCAAAATAAGAACATTTGGGGTGAGTGTGTGCAGTTTACATTGTGCAACAAAGCATCCAAGTATTATCAAGTAATGTGTACAATAGTTTTTATTTTACTCATGAATTTAAAGAGACAGTTCACCCAAAAATGAAAATTCTGTCATCATTTATTCACCCTCAACTTGTTCCAAACCAGTATGAGTTTATTTCCTATGCAGAACAGGAAAAAAAAATGGTATTTTGAGGAAAGTTTGACTTCCATAGTGAGTTTATTTTACATAATATGGAAGCCAATAGCTATCATCAGTTGTTCTTCAAAATATCTTCTTTTGTGTACAGTGGCTAAAACACAAATAGCTTGAGGGTGAACAAATGATGACAGAATTTTCACTTTTGGACGAACTGTTCCTTTAAAAATCCTATTATAAAAGCCATATGAAAAACCAATGGCAAATTAGTCTTCTGGGTTTTGAAGTTGTAGCTGTAGCACTCTTCATAAATGTAGCACTTTGCATTCCCAGACATGCAAGCACACCACTAGAAGGAGCTATAACTGCTAGTCAGTTGTGTAAAAAGCTGTGTACTGTTCATTTTTGTTTTTGTTTGTTTGTTTAGTAAATGCTATGGAATAGTCAGCTAGCTACATGCTTGAAATAATAGGGCAACGTTAAAACGCACGAAGCTAAAATGCGGGTATTTCAAATATTTTTCTTAACCCTGGTGTGCAAACTTTTTTTGTTTTGTTTTTAAGCAAATATAATTAGCAAATATGCTTACATTTTTAAAAAGTGTAACGCATATATGTATGTTTTTGTTTTCCAAAAAGGGCCAAGACTGAATTAACTGTTAGACTGTTTTGACTTATTTCAATGTTTGTTTGTTTTTTAGTGGCATTATTACATAATTGTTTGTCCTGTAAAGCTTATTTTAATGTGAGATCAAGTTCCATTCCTACTATTTAGTTTGCACTTGAGTTTGTGTTTGCTTTCTTGTGGTACAAATTGCCTGATGTGAACTGTAGCATTGCAACTTAATACATTCTAAAGAATAATACTTTTCCTTTTTAGAAGTAAATGAATGTTAAAGCTTTTATCAAAGTCTTAAAACTTGAATCGATTCCATGAACAGATAAGCAAGACTCGTGTTCATGACGGAAGTCATACGTTCCAATAGAGACCGCTATCTGGCAACATAACGGTGACCTTCGCTCTCTCGGCAAGTATCACGTTGTTTCACCCTGATGCATTTTCACCCTGGTTTTTCACCCTTGTTCACCCTTGTTCACCCTTGTTTTGCATGCCAAGCAGGTGATAGGTTTGGAGGTGGAGCTTTGTACAATTCCATTGGACAGGCCTGTTATTAAACAACCTGTAGTCTTGCCAGACTTCATGGAATCTTTTGCTTTGGGATTGTAAAATTTGATAGATTGTAACTTGATGAGGGAACGGTCATTTCAAATTTGTTATCATGCTTACATTAATTGGACTTAATGTTACTTTTTTGTAGCTTTTTGTACTTTTATATCTTATTTCTGTTTTGTAAATCGATCATGTTTCTGGTGACGGGTTATTTTTGTAAAATAAAACACTGTAAATATAAATAAAAACTAAACTATAACTAAATGAATCATTAAAGTTTGAGGTTATTTTTTTTATTGTTTTATAGCTTGTTTTATTGTATAATTTAAATATTTATCAGATATGCAGTATTGTGTTTATCGTTTTATAGGCTCTAGCTATAAATATTTAGCTCCTGAAGAATATTGATGCTGAAGAATGGAAAACTACATCTCACCTGTGCATCAGAATCTCTTTATTTATGATTTTTTTTTGCTTTTGTTGTGCATGTACCTTTTCATTTTCATGCTGATTTGATTTATTGTATAGGTTTTGGTTAACCTGGTAAATGTTACCCAAAGCCTGCAACATGCAGGAAAGATTTCTTTGGTACATGAAAATGCAGAATGCATTATAATTGAACAATATTTTTATGACCGCAACATTTGCATGCAAATATTCACAAGTTCTCCGTTTTCCCATGGGAAACACTTATTCTATAAGATAACAGATCCGCATTGTTCCACGCTTTTTTGAACCCTGTGACATTCCACTCTTGTGAGTGAGTGTGCGTGGGATCATTGTGCAATCTGACAAACATACGTGGAAGGATATATCTTTCTTTCATCAGCAAACTCCAACAGTCTAATGTGAACTTAGAACAACACTGCGGAGTTTAGAAGATGTTGAACGTTGTACCCCTTTTTGCAGCATGCGTACCTACATGAACGTGTGTGTGTGTGTCATTATATAACGTGAAGTTGTTGTGTTGATTGTTCTTTTTGATTGCTTGCGCGTGAGTCAGTTTTAGCACTGTAAATATATCTGTCCCCAACTTATCTACTAAGATGCAGGATCCTGCCAGTAAAACCATCTAATGGCTTTGCAGAAGGTAAGAATAGTAGAGATACACATTATCAGCATGTTAAGAAATTATATCAAATATATACTTGACGAATGCATGCATTAATGTCCTCATATCACCTAGGTCTTTAGCTATTCGTTTTTTTAAGTTAAATATTGACTATATAAATACTGAATTTTGTTGACACACCCATATCACTCTAATCCAATTACAGGATGACACTGGAATGACGAATCGGGCGTGTGCATCCACATATATGAAGGCTGGATCTTGCAATGAACCACTTACCACATCAGATACAGTAGAGTTTCATGTGCTGAGTACAGAAAGGACATAACAGCATCACAATGAGTTCATCTGAAGGTGAGAAGTTTGATTGTTTTGGATGCTCGCATAAAGTTTCTCTGAAATACACTAATTTAATAGTTTTGCTGACTTGTGCATTCCAGTCTGATGTAATACTGTAACTGTACGGAAACTGTGCGTGTGCAAAAGTTTCTCTACATAGAAGCACGGATAAAAATACAGGAGTGGAAATTTACGAGTAGTCGATGGACAGTGATGCATTGTATAAAATCTGTTGCATAAGTTACAGGACTTGAAACGTGACGCCCCTCGCAGTTCTTTCATCGACCACCGTTGGATAGTGAATTGAACTTTCTAAACAGAAAAAGCCTGCAATAATGTTAGTTTGCATCCTAACAACAGCAAAAAGTTGCATATTACAGCTGAATTTTTCTGTTTTTGATTCTTTAGACAGCCATTTTGCTCTTTGGTGTCATATTTCCATATAGAAAAAAAAAGATATGGGTCACTGATGACGTTCTCCTCATAAAGTATCGCGATTGTGTCAATGGAATTTATAGCGCTTATTATAAAACTGATTCTGTCAGATTGAATGTGCACATCGGATGAATACTGTATTGTGCATGGATTTGCGGCGCTGCTTGGCAACCAAATAGCCAGTTAGAGTCCATCTCAAGCGGAACATCAGGTGAATAAGACGAATGCGATCAGTTACACATGTATATTGCAATGCAGTATAGGGGAGCGCGGGGCACAACCTAACACTTTTTGAATTTCTCAGTTTGTGTAATTCCACGTTAATTTCACACTCGTCTTGTAAAAATATGTCGCTTTGTTTCATAATTACAGTGTATACGTTTTTCGTTATTTACCTCAAAAGAAATGAAGTGAAAAGTGACAACATGCCCCGTAGGTTGCATGACCATAAGACAGCTTAAAATGTTATCTGGTCGAATGAAAAAATATACACGACAAACGAAAATATTTTGTCAATAAAATAAAATGATTAACTTTTTCAAATAAAATAATAAGAACTAAAAAACCATTCGTGGGACTGCCCTGTTCACAAAACACAGCTATACAGTAGAGGGTATGCATTGACGTCACTTTCCCACCGGGACACGCCCCCTCAGCCGGACTGAGTGGCAAAAGAGCCTTCAGCGTGAATGGATTTAATAGGAAAGATGTGAAAACGTGAGTAAAACAAATGATAATCAGTTTAAACTAAAGGTTGCTGAACTTGATATAATGTTCCTAACAACTTCACAAATACCCAGTGGTCAGTGGATATTGATGCAGCCAGGAATCGTGTTTACTAACATTTGTGTCTGATTTTGACGCCGGGGAAAATAAATAAAGCAAATTTGCCTGTGAACTAATTTTGTAAATACAAAATAGTTTGGTCTAAACCCCGGTGATCACTTATATCAGTGTTATATATATCGTCATATCGTCCAGCTGAAAAATATATAGTAATATATAGTATATAGTTTTTGTCAGTGTTTATTTAAAAACATCCAGTTATGCAGAATCTAAGATGGTAAATATTTAGTTGATGAGTTGTCAATACGATATACTATAATACAATATATAGAATATGATTTTACTGCACAATTCAATATATTAACATGAAACGATAACTGCAAATCCGTGTTTCGCTGCCTGGAGACCATTTGTTTCTTTGAATTGCAGCTATTAATTTGCTTCTCTTTTCAGTAGCTTTCAGCAGTCGTAAAATATACCTCAAGTTTCTTCTCAAATCTCTTTGTACAGTCAATCGGAAAGTTCGTTCTGGTTTTAGAGATGTTTTGTGTGTTCTGTCGCAGCATTCACGTTTAAACTAATGCTGCCACTCAGTCTTTTTGCGATTCAGTGGGCGGAGCCACATCCACTCCAGCTGACAGTGACGTCACATGTATACCCTGTTAGGGATGTAACGATTACCGGTTTGACGATAAATCATGTAAAAGGCTTTTGACTTTTGGCGCACTTTTTTCTCTGTATAGTGTTTCCATGGCAACCAGTAAATACCGTAAATTTGGTTATGCTAGCGTGTGTGGAAATATTTAAACCATGTGTGTTACAATTAACCCCGTGTTAGTTTGTGTAATGGAATGTGTTACCCCTACAGTGCAATGGAATGTATACGACATTTAAATTAAACAGATAATTTAATCATGTGCACATGTGAGCTATCTTTATTTTACTGTTTAGACTAGTGGTTGTAGGCTGGTCTACATAATGGATCAGCTGGAATATTAACTGGAAGGGGCAGGATCAGTCTGGTAGATGTTGATCAGTTTGGCTAGTCCCAGACGACCTTGATCACCAGTTAGATCAGTAACAAACCACCTGCAATGTTCTGTAAACCATATGAAGATGATATGGCGTTGCTATTATGATATGACACTGATATGCCACTATATATAAATTGTATTTCAGTATATTTTGTCACGTTTTATCCACCTTTTTCCTCAACGCAGTTGTAAGCCTATGGGTGAGACTTACGGTTAATTATCTGAAATAACAGCGTGCAGTAAACGGTGAAACTGTTTGCACTACAAACCAGTGTGTTCATAATTAAAACAAAACATTAAAATAATATGGTAAGACACACCAATTTGCAGCATCAAGCAGCAAATCCAGCTGTTTTGTACAGCTCAAAATAGCTGGATGCGGATGAGACCAGGAGCCGCACCCTTGAAATTTACAATCAGCGGGTAAAATACATGTGTTTCGGTGAGGTTCCTCCGGTAAAATTCATACATATCACCTTATTGGGGTCGCTTCAACCTACAGATATGAAAAACAACCTGCGGCAACAGTGTATTGGCAACATACTGTGTTAAAACATATATATATATATATATATATATATATATTTTTTTTTTTTATATAAACTTAAAAAACAAAGCAAAACACTAAATAATACTGAATGATAATGAAACGAAAAACAGTGTTGCATTTCTTTTTACACAGGCCTAGTGTGTTAATTCTATATTATGAGGAGTGAGAATTGTTTTTGTGATTATTGTTATTACCTTAAAATTGATTATGTATGAACATTGTTTTGTTTATCATATTGCTTTTGCTTATTTAGTAATAGATGTTTTTTATGTATCTTGCAGAATATATGAATGGCCATGTTCACCTGGAAGAATCAGACATGTATGAGACAGATGGGAAGCTGTTCCTTTCTGAGGCTTTCAATGTGATTATGGAGGAGATACTTCACAAAGGAACTGACCTAAAAGAAAAGGTCAAGACTTTTAAAAATTCATCATCCCATTTAAAGTCTTTGTAAAGCAATATTAGGCTAAATGGGTTCTGAGTTTGTCACACCACAGAAATGTGTCATTAACCACCCAGCCAAATTAGTTCTCAAACACTGGGGGAGTGTCCGCTGGCTGTGCTGAAGCCACGCCCACTCACAGGAAAGACACGCCTCTCTCAATTGTCAAATACAGCTACAACCGGAATGGATGACCGAGCTGTTTTGTAAATTATCACAACCAGGTTTTATGCATTTATATGACGAAGGCATAGCTAGCTAGCAAACTGTAGGGTGTAGTTACTAACGGTAATGACAGTAACTCATGATTGAGTGGGTGAGCCGCTGATGCTAAATGCGCTCTAGTAATTATAGTATTAGGGGCGGGGCCATGCTTAGTAGCTCCAGTGTGTCATCGAAACATGATTTCAGCCCCGTCTAAAAAATCCTGATAACAAAAATGGTGAAAAACGGTTTAAATCCACAATCCAGTGCTACACAGTTTACAGTCTTTGTGTTTAGAAACAATTCTCTGAATTGCCTTCACATGGACTTTAACAACTTCTGGGTTTTCTTATCTTATCTTTTATCTTATGAGATCCACTGATTGTCTTTGCATTCACAGGTGTGTGAGTGGACAGAACCAGATCAGCTGAGAGCTCTTATGGACCTTGATCTTAGAGAAAATGGAGAATCTCACGAGCAGTTAATACAGAGGGTCAGAGATGTGGCTAGATACAGCGTTAAAACCTGTATGTTGCATGTTGGGATTGCATCCCACTATGGGTTTTTTCAGTGTTTAATTCTGAAATGATTACAGTTGTTCCTCCTATATCTTGAATACGTGGTTGCATCCTAGTCCAGAGCATTTTCTCATTCACAGGTCATCCTCGGTTCTTCAATCAACTGTTTGCTGGCGTGGACTACCATGCTTTGACGGGACGGCTCCTCACTGAAACTCTCAACACCAGCCAGTATGTGTGAATGAACTTTCATATATACATTCTCTGGTGTTCATGTTAATGTGTTACAGTTAAGTGCCATCTTAGGTTCTCAGATGAGGCTTGTAAAAGGATCTGCATGGTGTTTTATTAACTGAGCATTGCATAAACTTTGAGTAAATTGTAAACTGTTACTGTTGCACTGTTGCTAAAGTGTTCCATTAAACCCGGTTGTCATAGTAATAAGTAACTTACAAATTATCTCAAAAACTGTATTGATTAGAGACTGATTACATTAAGATCTGGAATTTTTAGATAATAGAAACAGTGTTGTTATCATTAACTTAAACCAATATATATATATATATATATATATATATGTGTGTGTATAAAATGTATAAAAACAGCAACAATAGACAACAAAATTGATACAAATTAAAACATAAAAATAAAAACTAATTCAAAATCTTAAGAAGTAGTTCACCCAAAAATAATGTTTAATAACAAATTTACTCACCCATCCAAGATGAATTTGTTTCTTCACTGGAACAAATTTGAGAAAATACATAAAACCACATCATTTGCTCATCAGTGGATCCTCTGCAGTGAATGGGTGCCGTCAGAATGAGAGTCCAAACAGCTGATAAATACACCACAATAATCCACAAGTCGACTCCAGTGGATAACTGTGATGTTTTTAACAGCTGTTTGGACTCTCATTCTGACGGCACCCATTCACTACAGAGGACCCACTTGTGACCAAGTGATGTAGCTAATGCTAAATTTCTTAATTCCTTAATTAAATACTGTAATAGCATATGAATGATACTAAAATAACACTAATACAAACACATGCACATGTCATGTCTGATCAATACGCAACATACTCAGTGTGAAGTTATTACAGATACACCTATGAAGTGGCTCCGGTGTTTGTCCTGATGGAGGAGGAAGTGCTTCGTAAGCTTCGGTCTCTGGTTGGCTGGTCAGAAGGAGACGGGATATTTTGTCCGGGGGGTTCAATTTCCAACATGTACGCCATGAACGTTGCACGGTACTGGGCCTTCCCTCAAGTGAAGACACAAGGCTTGTGGGCCACACCACGCATGGCTATATTTACATCACAACAGGTAAAAATAACAAGAGTTACATGTTCTAATCTTAGATGTAAAGGTGCAGTATTATCAAAACTGTACCATCGAATTGTATGTCTTTTTTTTTCTTTTAGAGTCATTACTCAATGAAAAAAGCAGCTGCTTTTCTTGGTATCGGAACGGACAATGTTTTCATGGTAAAAGTGGATGAGAGGTACAGGAACTTATCTAATACATATTTTGGAACAGCAGGGGTTCACTTTAAATTGTTTAAAATGTTTCTTTGTTCCTCTACAGCGGCAGCATGATACCAGAAGACTTGGAGGCAAAAATTGTACAGGCAAAATCACAAGTAAATATTTAAATTATATCAGTAAGGACATTTTTTGAAAATAAATAAATAAATAAATAAAAGGCTGCTTTTATTTGATTAAAAAAACGACATAAACTGTAATGTTGTGAAATATTATTATATTTAAAATGATTATTTTTCTATTTTAATATACAAAAAAATGTAATTTATTCCTTTAATGCAAAGCTGAAATTTCAGTGTTCATGCTTAATATTTTTTGTGGAAACCATAATACCTTTTTTCAGGATTTTCAGCATTTTATTTCAGAATTAATAGTAAAGTTGTAAAACATTAAAAATGTTTTTACATTCATTTTTGATCAATTCAGTGCATCCTTGCTGACCCCAAATTTTTGAATGGCAATGTACATAATTTTATGAATTTATATGGTAAATCAGAAGTTTGTATAAGTGAGAACTTCATTCACTCAAAAATTAAAACTCTCTTATGACTTATTATCTCATTCCAAACGCATTTTAATTTCTTCCATCCAAGGAACACAAAATGAGATGTTTTGCAGAATGTTCAAGCAGGACATTTGAATTGTCTGCTTTCATGTATGGAAAAGAGCAGCATGAACATTAGACAAAACATCTCCTTTTGTGTTCTATGGAAGTAAATGGTCATAGTTAAAGGAGAATTCACTTCCAGACTTAAAATTTACAGATAATTTAATCACCCCCTTGTCATCCAAGATGTTTGTCGTTCTTACTTCAGTCGTAAAGAAACTGATTGTTGAGGAAAACATTTCAGAATTTCTCTCCATATAGTGGACTTCTATGGTGCCCCTGAGTTTAAACTTCCAAAATCCAGCTTCAAAGGGCTCACAGCCAAGAAAGGAAGGGTTTTATCTAGCGAAACGATCGGTTATTTTCTAAAAAAAATTGACAGTTTCTATACTTTTTAACCTCAAATGCTCATCTCTGTGTATTCCGGGTCAATACAGTTAGGGTAGGTCAAAAAACTCCAATCTCATTTTCTTCTCCAACATCAAAATCATCCTACATCGCTGCAGAAGTACCGACCCAGTGACTACAAAGTGAGCATGCAAAGATCAAACAAAAAAAAAAAAGGTAAAACAGCAATGTACTGTAGGATGATTTTGAAGTTGGAGAAGAAAATGAGATGGGAATTTTTTTTACCTACCCTAACTGTCATGAACCACAGTGTTCACGCAGAGCTAGACAAGACGAGCATTTGAGGTTAAAAAGTGTATAAATTGTCCATTTTTTTAGAAAATAAGCTGCATTTAAACTGCATTTTGGAAGTTCAAACTCGGGGGCACCATAGAAGTCCATTATATGGAGAAAAATCCTGAAGTGTTTTCATTAAAAAACATAATTTCTTTACGACTGAAGAAAGAAAGACATGAACATCTTGGATAACAACGGGGTGAGAAAATAATCTGTAAATTGCTGTTCTGGAAGTGAACTTCTCCTTTAATGGATGAAGTTAATGGTGTTTGACCAATGTGTCTCCTTCAGGATGCTGTCCCGTTTTTCGTTAATGCCACTGCGGGAACCACAGTGCAGGGCGCCTTTGATCCTCTAAACTGCATAGCTGACATAAGTGAAAGAAACGGCATGTGGATGCACATTGATGTAAGTGCGGCATGTTTACCTTATGTAACCATTGTGCAACACGTCTATATGCATGTGGCCCCCACTTTAAAAGCATCCAGTTGTTTGCAGAATTTCTCCTGGTCCTAACTGGCACAATCTGAATCTCTCTCCTTCACAGGCTGCTTGGGGAGGGAGCGTGTTGTTTTCCAAAAAACACAAACATCTGGTTGCAGGAATAGAAAGGTTTGAACACTTTGTACTGTGGGCTTACAAAAAGAGCTTTGAAAAAAATGTGTTTTGGCAAAAGTAGCCCATCTTTGACTATGTCATTTCATGTTTATTTTAAACAGAGCAAACTCTGTGACTTGGAACCCTCACAAAATGCTTCTAGCGGGATTGCAGTGCTCTGTTGTTTTGTTCAGAGACACCACGGTATGAACGCTTGTGGAATGTAGCAATTCTATTACTTCTAACCACATGCAAGTCAGTTCATGCACTGCTTTTGCGTATTAGTTAAATGAATGTATGCCCACAAGTGCAAATAAATGTTTCTAATTTCATCCTCCCCATCTCAATCTATAGAATCTGTTAATGCACTGTCACAGTGCCAACGCAACCTACTTATTCCAGCAAGACAAGTTCTACGATACAAGTCTAGACATGGGAGACAAATCCATTCAATGTGGCCGCAAGGTGGATTGTTTGAAACTCTGGTTAATGTGGAAAGCAATAGGAACATGTGGTTTTTCAGAGCGAGTGAATAAGGCCTTAGCCCTCGCAAGGTATTCAATGGATGTTGATTATTATACTGCCAATTTTTTTTTTATGTTGCATTTGGTTAAACACTATTGACTTGCATCATTAAATGCATTGCAATATATTATTAAAGGATACAGTACTGTTAAAAAGTTATGGTTTTTTAAGAGTTTTTAAGTTTTTTTGAAAGAAAAAAGTGGTAAAAACTGTGAAATATTAATTTAATTTAAAATAACTGTTTTCTGTTTGAACATATTTTAAAATGTAATTTATTCCTGTGAAGGAAAGCTGAATTTTCAGCACCATTACTCCAGTTTTCAGTGTCACATGATCCTTCAGAAATCATTCTGATATGCAGATTTAAAAAAAAAAACAGTTTTTATTATTGTAAATGTCGAACACAGTTGATTTAATATGTTTGTTGATACAACAGAAAGTAAAAAAACTGTATTTATTTGAAATAATAATCTTTTATAACATTATATAAAAGAAATATTTCGTTTTACTGTATATATTATTTTATTTATTTGTACTTATTTATTTCAAACTTATATTATTTATGTCTGCACCAGGTATTTAGTTAAAGAAATGGAGAAAAGGGACAATTTCAAGTTGGTCTCTAAGGTAAAGTGTTGCACTGTATATAAACCTAAAGCAGTGTGCTTATGTTTATGTAAATATAATGCATGTTTATATATTTATATATGGTGTGTGCTTTCTAATAGGGGCATTTTGTGAATGTTTGCTTCTGGTTCATTCCACCCAGTCTGAGAGGGAAGGAGAACAATCCAGATTACCAGGAAAGGTTATCAAAGGTTAGTTTTGTTTAAATATAGAAGGACGAATAATAAAGCAGAGAATTTACACTACTAGTCAAGCCTGCACTGATTTCATCTAAAGTACAGGAAAAACAGTACAATTTTGAAATATTTTTACTATTTAAAATGACTGTTTCCTATTTGAATACATTTTAAATATGTAATTTATTCCTGTGATTTCAAAGCTGAATTTTTAGCATCATTACTCCAGTCACATGATCCTTCAGAAATCATTCTAATATTCTGATTCGCTGCTCAAAAAACATTTATTAAAATGATTATGTTGAAAACAGCTGAGTATAATTTTTTCAGGTTTCTTTGATGAATAGAAAGTTCAGAACAGCATTTATCTGAAATAGAAATCTTTTGTAACATTATAAATGTCTTTATCGTCACTTCTGATCCATTTAAAGCATCCTTGCTAGATAAAAGTATTGCTTAAAAAAATTACACTGACTCAAATATTCATCAAAGAATCCTGAAAAAAATGTACTCAACTGTTTTAAATATTGATAATAAAAAAATGTTTCTTGAACAGCAAATCAGCATATTAAAATGATTTTTGAAGGATCATGTGACACTGAAGACTGGAATAATGATGCTGAAAATTCAGCTTTGATCACAGGAATAAATTACATTTTAAACTCTATTCAAATAGAAAGCAGTTATTTTAAATAGTAAAAATATGAAATATTAATGTAATTTAAAATAACTGTTTTCTGTTTGAACATATTTTAAAATGTAATTTATTCCTGTGAAACAAAGCTGAATTTTCAGCATCATTACTCCAGTTTTCAGTGTCACATAATTCTTCCGAAATTATTCTGATAGACTTTCAAGAAACAGTTTTTATTATTTTAAATGTTGAACACAGTGGTGCTGCTTAATATGTTTATGGAATCTGTGATACAACAGAAAAAAATGTACTCAACTGAGCACTAAATTATTTCTCCTAATGTCATTCCTAATGTACGCCATCAGGTGGCGCCAGCCATCAAAGAGAGAATGGTGAAGCGTGGAACAATGATGGTGGGATACCAACCCATGGATGGACACGTCAACTTCTTCCGTATGGTTGTTGTTTCTCCACGTCTGACCACCAAGGACATGGATTTCTTCCTCGATGAGATAGAGAAACTAGGAAAGGACCTGTAGTTTAAATATCAGTGATCCAAAATCAGCCTACCAATCCCATCCCGTCACTTATAAATGTGATTTTCATAGGTTGCTAAAATGTTGACTTATAAACAACACACAGTACTGATTTCATTGACTAAGCCAGAAAAAAAGTGAAAGAAAATGAAAAAAAGCATCTACAAAGGTCATAAAGTGAACGAATTTCATAGATTCTGGCCCATGTGAGTATTCATTTGGAAAACCCAAATAGGTCTCAGGGCCTTTACTAAAGGGCGACAAGATGTGCACCGCAGGGGCCTCCAGGTCCAGGATTGAGACGCACTGTAAAACTGTATGTCTGTAAACCTGATGTCAGCAGTGCAAAATGTGCCAAATGATTCACAGGTGTAAAAGCGTTTCTGATTGGCTAAAGCGTGGGCTGTTCCCCTTATACTCTCTCTCTCTCTCTCTTTCTTTCTCTCTTTCTGTTCTTTTGTAAGAGCCTAAAGCAGTGGTCTCAAACTCAATTCCTGGTGGGCCACAGCTCTGCACAGTTTAGCTCCAACCAGCTCCAACCTACACCTGCTTAATAGTTTCTAGTGATCCTGAAGACCTTGATTAGTTGGATCAGGTGTGTTTGATTAGGGTTGGAGCAAAAGTGTGCAGAGCTGTGGCCCTCCAGGAATTGAGTTTGAGACCAATGGCCTAAAGGCTGTCACAGAAACATTTTTAAGACACTTGGATATCTGTTGAGATTTTATGCGTGCTATTCAAAAAATAGCTTTAAAAGAGTGCGAAAGATTTGTGTTTTAGGGAATTACATTTTTGGTGTCCATAATTTAAGGATGTTTTATAAAGTAGCTGATAATATGACTTGTGTTAAATTGTGACTGTCCTTTTGTTTAACACGTTGTCTTCACAATGTTATTTTGCTTTAGTCTCCTTTATAATGGAGTCTTACCCAAACTATAGGTCAATATACAATTTTCCTAGAAGCTGAAAGCTTCTTCTGTTGTAGTTTATTTTGAAATTTCTATATTAAAACACCAATATTTGTCACTAAAAACATTTATATTATAAAGGTCGTGAAATATATTTTCTCGTTTCCAAATATAAAATGAAAGTCAACATCGCCACCTCGACATTTTACATGTTAATAAAATAAATTCCCTCATTACGCTCATGGATTTTATTTACACCGGAAGAAGCCTGTAATTTTTTTGCCAGTGCGGAGGTCACGTGATGGACGCTTTCCCTAGAGAGCACTTCCGGTAACGTTTCCTGTGTTTGTAAACTGAAAAAATTGTCCGACAAGAAAACATTGGGCTACTGTAAACGAAGAAGAGTGAGGTAAAACAAATGCGCGTAGCATGCGGTACTGCTTTTATTAAACCTGCAACAACATTTAACAAAAGACTCAATGTTTTAACGGCGCTGAAATATGAAGTTAAATAGACGGTGAACTCACGCCCTGTTGTGCTGCAGGATGAATGGAGGAGTTTACAGTAGTAATATGTTTACAGCTCAGACTGAAGAAAAACGAATTTCACTCAGATACTGAGATTATAAATATATGAATTCGTGCAGTTTGTTACTTTTAACCCGTTCAGACCTGAATTCTGTGCAGCAGACACAAATAATATGGCTGTGCTTTATCTCTTCTCTCAATTCAGATATATAGAGATTTTATTATATGTTTTATATTATCATGTATGATTTAGCTATATATGATTATATGCGTTTCAGCCATATATATGGTTATTTTTAATAATTATTTCATTACAATGCACATTGGTTATGAACAGTAGCAATGCTCAGGTAACTGTACACATGAATTTGATAAGTTATTAAATAATTTTAAATAGATTTAATGCATTTTATAAACTAATTTTAATAAAGCTCATGCTAAATTATTGTACTTTCAAGTTTTTTTTGTAAATCAAATGTTTGTTTTTTTTAAGTGAAATGTTTACATACAAAAGAAATGTTAATAGCAGTTAAATTTAGATTTTCTTAATGCATTTCAAGCAAGTAAAACTAAATAATTATGTTGTAAACACATCATTAAAAACTGTGGTTCAGACATGCAACCCTTTAAATCATGTTGCATATACACTACCAGTCAAAAGTTTTTGAACAGTAATATTTTTAATGTTTTTTAAAGAAGTCTCTTCTGCTCACCAGGCCTGCATTTATTTGATACAAAGTGCAGCAAAAGCAATAATATTGTGAAATATTTTTACTATTTAAAATAACTGCTTTCTATTTGAATATATTTAAAATTGTAATTTATTCCTGTGATCAAAGCTAAATTTTCAGCATCATTATTTCAGTCACATGATCCTTCAGAAATCATTCTAATGCTGATTTGTCCTTCAAGAAACATTTATTATTATTCTTATAATCATCATCATCAATATTTAAAACAGTTGAGTACATTTTTTTCAGGATTCTTTGATTAAAAGAAAGATCATAATTTATCTGAAATAAAAACTTTGTAACATTATACAGTATACCATTCAAAAGCTTGGAGTCATTATAATTTTTTTTTTTTTTTTTTTTTGTGGAAAGAAATAATAGAAATTAATACTTTTATTTAGTAGGGATGCTTAAATTGATCAAAAGTGATGATAAAGACATTAAAAATGTTACAAAAGATTTCAGATAAATGCTGTTCTTCTGAACTTTCTATTCATCAAAGAAACCTGAAAAAAATCTACTCAGCTGTTTTCAACATAGTAATAATAAATGTTTTTTGAGCAGCAAATCAGAATATTAGAATGATTTCTGAAGGATCATATGACTGGAGTAATGATGCTAAAAATTCAGCTTTAAAATCACAGGAATATATTACATTTTGAAATATATTAAAACAGAAAACAATTATTTTAAATAGTAAAAATATTTTAAAATTTGACTGATTTGCTGTACCTTGGATCAAATAAATGCAGGCTTGGTGAGCAGAAGAGACTTTTTAAAAAACATAAAAAATCTTACTATACAAATTATATTGACTGGTAGTGTATGTCATATCTTGTGCTGTGGCAATAATATATTGACTATGGTTTCACCAAATAAAAATAAATAAAAGTGATATCCATTGTAACAGTCACTGGGTCTGAGCGGGTTAATACTTGCTTTAATTTGAATGCATGTATCATGGTTTCTATTAAAAACAACAAACTGCCAAGCAGTTTGATTTATTACCTGTAATTACAAGCTAAATGAGTTATAATGGAGTGTATTACATTGATGCAGTTGAGCTCTTCTCATAAAGTTTGTTTTCTTTGGCTTGGTTTGCTTTAGATTGCAATCTGTTTGCCATGTGATAAGACTGATGTGATTTTATTTTCTCCTATTATCTCCTGGAATTAATTTAACCTTCAGCACTCTGTTGGTTGCCAGATCCCCTCACAAGCCAAATGAATATACTATATTCACACACTCACCTTGATCTAAATGTCTTTTCGATCGCACTGTGAATAGTCCAGCGGCCTCATTTTGTTCATTTGTGATTTATAGTTGTGTTTATCTGGATCTTTGAGAGCGAGTTAGTCGGCCTAATGCACAGGAATAAGCGATGGAAGGAAAGAGGGTGGTTGAAATAAATCTGTTTTTATTCCAGTGAGTCCCAGAATCCAACCAGCCAAATCCAAAATCAACAGGGCATAAATGCTCGGATGTATTCCTACCATTTTAGCTTGACAGAACCAATGAGAATCCTCTTCACTCAGATTCAGTTTTGACCTGGTTTGTTTCCAGATGTCATTTAGGGACTCTGGACGCCAATCTGAAGCCAAACTCTTATGGCTTAGAAACGCAGCCCTATAAGCCTACATAAACAAAGGCTTGGCAATGCAGACACGGAAAATGTCTGATTCTAGCGAATAAAAGCCATGATTTGTCCATGGTTGACAACTTCTGTTAGTGGTGGGCTAGATGTGTGGCAACATCATAGACAGAGATGGATATTACCCTGGCTTTATATCCCCCCCCTTCTGTTTCTAGGCTTGGGCCCCTGATGATTGGGGCTTGTGTGGTCTCTAAACACTCTCCCTGCCCCGAGCGAAGCTCTCTGTACCCCAACACACACACACACACTCTCACCACCGCGATGTCACACCTTTCCAACAGCTCAGTGCGAGATCACATGAAATGGGTCAGTGTGGTTTTTTTTTTCTCTTCTTCATTTGCATTTTTTTGCATTTGTCCACATTTGTTTGAAAAAGAAAGTCTTCATTTTCCTTTTGCTCTGCAGAAGTTTTTGTGTATTAACTCTTGTGATTCACTTTCACAGTGTGACTTGACACAAAACGTATACAGATTGTTGTTTACAAATAATGGGGTGGATCTCACAAAAGCTGTCAAGAACATGTCTTGATCAGATTTCTCCCCAAAATTATATTTTGCATGAAGAAAATTATGCACATTTCACATTGTTGGAGTATTAAAATATATAATCCTCTATATGATTAAAAATGTAATTTTACTGCAGTAAAGTGACAAATTACTGTTTTCAGTAATGAGAATGACCTTTGTGAATAATACGGTACTGTAAGTGGTGGTCATAATATAAAAATCTAAATAACCCTAAAAATAGACTTTATTTCAACAGAATTATTATAGCGTAAATTATGTAGTTTGCAGTCATAGAGGCAAAAATGTTAAAAAAAAAAAAAAAGTTATTTTTAATAACATTATTGTTTCAATGATCCTAAAGTACATAATTTATGCAAAAGAATATTAACATTTTTAATAATAATAATTTTACATAATTTATAAATAATGCTACCACTACTGCTACTACTACTAATAATAATTATGATAATTATAGTAATGATTATTGTTATTATAAACTGAATTTTAGGAACATTACTGACTGTTTATAGTATTATGTAAATTATGTGTCTGAGGATCATTAAGTGAAATATATCTTTGTATGATTAAAAATGTAATTTACTGCAGTAGTGACAAATAACTTATGTTTTCAGCATTGAAAATGTCCTTTATGAATAATACGGTCTTAATAAAAAAATATTTTTATTAACTTTATTGTGTCAGTGATCCTAAATTACACAATTTATGCAAAATAATATTCATATTTTTAATAAAAATAATTGTACATCATTTATAAATAATGCTACTACTACTGCTACTAATAATAATAATGATGATTATTATTATAAATTGTGAACTTTAAGATCATTATGACTGCTAATAATAATATTTAATTATGTATTTTAGGTATTTTAGGATCATTAAGTCAACAATATTAATAATGGCACAAGATATGACGATTACAGAGGTGCATATAACAAACATTATTATTTGTATAATTTTTGTTTTAAGGATCATTAAGAAGACATTGTTAATACTAATTTGCATGGATTATTTTCAGGATCATTAAGATAACAATGTTTATTATTATTATTATTATTATTATTAGCAGTAGTAGAAGTAGTATATCTTATGTGTTTTCAGAATCATTAAAATTACAATGTTGTTGGTAATAATAATAACAATAGTAGTATTGTTATTATTTACATAAATTTGTGTAATTTTTTTTTTTAGAATCATTAAGATAATGTTTATTATTAGTAGTAGTAGTATAACTAATGTGTTTTAAGGATCATTAAGATGACATTTTTAATAATATTATCTGCATGGATTATTCATTTTTAGGATCATTAAGATGACAATGTTGTTAGTAATAATAATAATAATTTTAATTATAATAATTGTTATGATTATTATTATTATTTGCATAAATTGCGTATTTTCAAGATCAGATGGTAATGTTTACTATTATTAATATTATTATTGAAAAATGCCCTGGGTATGTTCTTGACATAATTGCATAACTGTGGCCTCTGAATTAATTTGACAGATCGTGAAAGTGTTAATTGGGTCACATTTGTCAGTTTTCAAGCTATATTTCCGACCCATTATCTTAGTGGTTTTGGGAAGCATTGTTAGTTTGTTTTTGAACAGATGTGTATGTTTGTGGTTGTATTTCTGCACAGGCTGGGTTGCTTGGCTGTGAAGCGGTGCTGTCCAGCATGGCACTCATGCAGGCCGGCTCCATGCCCATCCATAAGAAGATGGGCTCTCATCTGGGCCAGGGACAGAGAGAAAACAATCACAGCCACAACCACAACCAGAACCACAACCAGGACACGCACAGCCAACACGGCCACATGGTGCTTCCCTCAGGAGTCAGCTGCCCACCACTAGTAAGAGACAAAAACGTGATTTGTGTCGGGAAAGAAAATCATGTTGGTTTGGAATGAATTTTTGGGGTGAACTATTCATTTTAATTTTTAAAGTCCATTGAATCCTGTAGCTAATAGGCCAAGGGTTCAGTTCTTTGTTTGGATAAAAACTACCAAATGCATAAATGCAAGTAAGATTTTTTTGAAAGAAAAAATGGTGCCTTGTACTCTGTTTTTGAACAGCTCATCCGCAAGGATGGAGAGTTTCACTCGTCCAGGCTCTTGGATGAAAAAGACATGCAAGCCAGCCAGAACATGCAGCCAAAGAAGAAGAACAGGAAGTCTGGACTTCCCACCAAAATGAGAGAAAAACCCCAGGCATGCGCTCAGTCTGTCTTCAGTGTTGCCCTGCAACTTTGCCTGTTCATCACATTTACACACTTGCGCTCATATTTGTATCCTGACTGTATGCTCTTTTCTTCTGAAGGTGGAGATTCCCGACGTTAATGACGATAACTCACTCAGCTCTCAAGTGCAGAAGAATTTCATATGTGAGCACTGCTACAGTGCTTTCCGCAGTAGTTACCATCTCAAACGGCACATTCTCACCCATACAGGTACGCCATTATCCTTTTCTGCACTGATGTCATCTTACATTTCATACCAATCACAGTTACATATCCAAGTAAATGTGTGTACATCTGTTTGTGTGTGTTTAGGGGAAAAGCCATTCGGGTGTGATATGTGTGACATGAGGTTTATTCAGCGCTACCACCTGGAAAGACATAAGCGTGTTCACAGCGGTGAGAAGCCTTATCAGTGTGACCGCTGCCAACAGGTGAGATGTGACAAACACAGGCAGTTGTATTCACATGGAGCTTGCTGTTTGCCTATTACGTGCATAAATATATAAGTATTAGCTATTGTTAGTGTCTGGCAACATAGTAGGGATGAAGCAAAAGCTTAAAGGGATAGTTCACACAAAAATAAAAATTCTGTAATTACTCACCCTCATGTAAGACCTTCATCTTCAGAACACAATTCCATCAGGAATCAGTTTGATCATTAAAAGTGTTTTTTTCTGCCAGAATGGAGTGAAGTAGTTGAAGGGAAAGAGTTAAAAAATTAGACAGCTTGGTGATGCCACCTAAAAATATATATTTATATTTATTTTGAATAACTGATAAGCACTGATAACTAATAAAATGTGCACAATCCATTAGAAATGTAAATTAAGAAAGTACATTGTACTTCTTGTTGACAATTCATATTAATTTTGCCTTTATCTTACGACTTCTGTCATGCTGATAACAGATTAATAACAAAATCTTAATGCATATACTTTTATGAGCACTTATACCTGAATTATACCAGAAAACTTGACAATGTTGTTTTTAAGCTGGTAGGACAATTTAGCTGGCAAAAATCATGATCTGAGTCTGATTCGGTCTGCAATATCAAACTGGACATACATTACCAGTTGAAAGTCTGAGGTCTGTAAGATTAAAAAAATAATAATAACAATGTAATACTTTTATTCAACAAGGATGCATTAATTTCATCAGAACTGACAGTAAAAACATTTATAATGTTACAAAAAAAATTCAAATAAATGATGTCCTTTCTATTCATCAAAGAACCCTGAAAAGAAAAATGTATCACAGTGTCTACAAAAATATTAAGCCATTTTTTAAACACTGATAATAATAAGAAATGTTTCTTGAGCATCAAATCAGCATATCGGAATGATTTCTGAAGGATCATGTGACACTGAAGACTGAAGTAATGTCAGAGGAAATTAAATTTTAAAATACAGTGGTATGCGAACATTTGGGAACCCCTTGTGGAATCTGTGAAAATGTGAATAATTTGAACAAAATAAGAGAGATCATACAAAATGCATGTTATTATTTATGTAGTACTGTCCTGAGTTAAAAAAAAAAAAAGATTCAGACATTCACTGATGCTCCAGAAGGAAACACAATGCACGAATTTGAAGATAAGGTAAATTGTACTTAATTTGTCTTCCGGGAAACATGCAAGTATCTTCTGTTGCTTCCAAAGGGCAGTACTAAATGGAAAAAAATAATTTTTCAACAAAATAAGAAAAACGTGGACATCTTCATTCTGTTCAAAAGTTTTCACCCCCCGGCTCTTAATGCGTCGTGTTTTCTTTTGGCGCATCAGTGAATGTTTGAACCTTTCTTAATAGTTGTGTTGAGTCCCTCAGTTGTCCTTAATGTGAAAGATGGATCTCAAAATTATACAGTCACTGATGGAAAGGGTTCAAATATGCAAAAGATGCTGGAAAACCGAAGAATCTGCAGGACCTGGAGGATTTTTCTGAAGAACAGTGCTCAGTTTAATTATTAAGAAGGGACTGCTGTTCACAAAACAAAAAAAAACAGTCGTAGATCATTCAGGTAACCACACACAGTATTAAGAACGAAAGGTTCCCAAACTTATTTTAATAATTTCAGCTATTTTGTCTTGTGGACTTTATGTAAACAAATCTTATGTAAAATATCTTACTGAGTACAGTACTCAATAAAAAATAACATGCATTTTGTATGATCTCACTTATTTTGTTAAAACTATTCACATTTCACAGATTCTGCAAGGGGTTCCCAAACTTTCAAATGCCACTGTCTATTCACCTAGAAAACGGTGATTTTAAAATGTAGTAATATGTAGTAATAATTACTGTTTTACTATATTTCTGATCAAATAAATGCAACCTTGAACATTAATATAAAAAATGGTGTGTTTTCTCAGTAAGTACCCAATACAATTAATGTTCTTAAAAACATAGTGATTACAGAGGTATGTAACCAAACAATGAAAGTGTAGTTCCAACAAAAGAACACTTTAAATGGCATGCAGGGGGTTTTGGGAAACTTATTGAGACATTGGGAATCAGTCAGTTAGTTCATGTGCAAAAAAACCAGCTCATTTAAACCGCGTGTCTTCTCTTGTCAAAAAAGAGACTAACACCAAACCCCTTCTATCACACAGAACTTTTCCAGAACCGACCGGTTACTTCGGCATCGACGTTTGTGTGCCGTGGGCATCCCTAAAGAGGAGAACCAGCCGTGCTGCGAGGGTCGGCCGTATTCTCAGGACCCCTCCCAGCACTCTGCGTCCTGGAGCCCACTGCAGACAAACAACAGCAGGCTGGCGGTGTGACAGCCTTCCGGTCGCTTGTACAAACCACTTCCCAGCAAACGCAACGGACTCGCCAACATGACCTGACTGGGGGTCTGAGCCTGTGAAAACTGTTTAAAGACTCCACGTTCAGCTCGACCCCAATGGACTCTTTTGTACTGCTTAGACTCTGGGAAATAGCGTTTTTTGTATTTTAGACGGTACTGTGATCAGCAGGCGGGTTAGTTGTGCGTTCAGTCCATGCAATAATGACTTCTGGTAGTTTAGAATTGCTTACTTTTGTAGTTCCCATGCAGAACTGTAGATTGCTGGGATTCTCAGTGTTACAGTGTGCTCACATTTACCGTTTCTTTGCGAAATTTCACAAGCAAAATCCAGTCATTTCAATAGGAATCATCAGAATCATGAGTTTCAAAAGGTTCCCCATGCATATTTTGCTTGTTTGTAAGTTGGTCACACAAGTCTGCTGCATAGATCAACAAGAAGCTACTTGGTTTTGAAGTGACTTCTGCTACACTGTAAAAAAAAAAAAAATGTTGTTTTAACTTAGTGTTCATGCTGACTAAAAATTAAGTTTAGTCAACATGAAATGGTAAGTTGTACTACATGAAAACATGGATATTTGAGTTGAGTAAACTTACAATTTTAAGGCAGCATGAACACTTACTGTAAGTTGAAACAATGTATTTAAGTTTTTTTTTACAGTGTACATGCATCGCTACACTATTGACAACAGACCTTTTTGACCACAAAATTTCACAGAATTTAACAAATTACAGACAAGTCAGTTGTAGTGACAATAGACACATTCAGAATACATTTTCTCAGTTTGCACATTAATAAATCATTTCGTGTTACATGACAAGTGTAAGAAATAGTACACACCTCAGGCCTTTAAAGAGGTTGTTTCTTCATCAAAATTTAGCATTACATGACTTCCTCACCAATGGATCCTCTGTAGTGAATGGGTGCCGTCAGAATGAGAGTCCAAACAGCTGATGAAAACATCACAATAAACATCACAAGTAATCCAAACTACTCCAGTCCATCAATTAACGTCTTATGACGTGAAAATTTCCATTTAAAGCTTCCAAAAGCTTCCATTTAAAATACAAGTCTTCTATCCATAATACTGCTTTCTCCAGTGAAAAAGTCATCTCGTCTGAATCAGGAGAGAAATATGCACAGATCAAACATCAAAAATACGTTGGTGGATTTTGATGTGAGAGGACAACAGGAAATGGGTTTTTTGATCAGAGGAGGCGATGATATAGATTATGAGTTAGTATTTTGATCAGCGACGGTTTAAAATAAAAAATGCCTTAATTTACAAGATTTATTTGCTGAATTGCAGTAGTGTGCATTACTTGTGGATTATTGTAATGTTTTTATTAGCTGTTTGGACTCTCATTCTGACGGCACCCATTCACTGCAGAGGAGCAAGTGATGTAACGCTAAATTTCTCTCATGTGTTCCAATGCATAAAACGAACTCATCTAAGTCTTGAATGGTCTGAAGGTGAGCATATTTTCAGAAAATTCCTTCAAATACTGTGATAACATCTTGTGGCCATTGACAGTTTTGCACAGGCTTTTACTCTTTTAGCAGAAGCATCTGGAACACATCCATTCTACATCCACAGGAGAGCTCTTTTTTTTTTTTTTGTGGCCTACATTATGGTGTCAAGCTTTTGAAGTTGGCCTTTCGGTCAACATGAACACTGACTTTTCGTCGGGTGTTTGAGTATGAATGACAAATTTCGTCACAGTATGATGTGACTCATGCGGTAAGTCTGCTAGCATTCTTCTGAAGTCACTGGATTGACAAAGCCGAGCCAAGAATAACAAAGAAAACCTTTAACAGGTTGTACAGTTCATAGAGACACAGATGTTTATATAAAATCGCTAGTTTTTCGCAGAGGTCTCGTTACGTTTCTTATCGCGTAGACCTCGGCCCTTGAACACGGACTTCTGACGCAGTTTGAGTTAATATATTTTTTCTGCATTTTAAATAATTTAAATAGAAACAGTAGTAGGATTTAGACTGCTGCCACTGTCTGACGTAGCAGATTCACTGTATTTTTTTACGTGTATGTATTTGCATGTTCCTTTCGTTACGCATATACAGTAAAAGGACTTGTATTGTGATATGACAATGAGAAACATTTTGAAAAATGCTTTGATCCATTTCTTTGGTATTTTTTATCGCTCTCAGACATGAACTACAGGTAAGCTTTATTCTATCCTGTTAGACACCATTTAGTGAGTCCTATGACCTCAAGTTTACAATAAATTCTCTTTTTTTTTTAAAAAAAAAATAAAAAGGTGGCCTATGTTTTTTACTGTACCTTGAATACACTGTGAGTCACTTCAGATAAAAGCAGATGCCTTAAAGGGACAGTTCACCCAAAAATGAAAATTTTGTCATTAATTGCTTACCCTAATTTTTTTCCAAACCCGTAAGACCTTTGTTCATCTTCAGAACACAAATTAAGATATTTTTGATGAAATCCGAGAGCTTTCTGGCTCTGACATGTTCAACACCCAAAAAGGTAGTAAAGACATCATTAAAATAGTCCATATGACATCAGTGGTTCAACCGTAATGTTATGAAGCTACGAGAATACTAGTTGCTGTTTTTGTTTTCTATGCACACAAAAAGTATTTTAGTAGCTTTATAAAACATGGACTGTTTTAAGTATGTCCTGACTACCTTTTTGGGCCTTGAATGTGGTAGTTGCATTGCTGTTTATGCACGGTCAGAAAGTTCTCGGATTTCATTAAAAATATATTTTTTTTTGTTCTGAAAATAAATGAAGGTCTTACAGATTTGAAATGACATGAAGGTGAGTAATTAATGACAGAGTTTTCATTTTAGGGTGAACTATCCCTTTAAATATAAACTGTTCTTTGTAATCAGTACACTACAGTTTAGAAGTATGGGTTTGGAAAGTTTTATTTAATGAAAAAATACAGTAAAAACAGTAATGTTGTGTATATTATAACAATTTGAAATACAATTTCGAAATTACATTTTACCATTTGAATATATGTGAGCCTGGACCACAAAACCTTAAGTTAAGTAGCATGGGTATATTTGTAGCAATAACCAAAAATACATTGTATGAGTCAAAATTATCCATTTTTCTTTTATGCCACAAATCATTAGGATATTAAATAATATTAATATTAATTTGTAAATTTCCTACCGTAAATATATCAAAACTTAATTTTTAATTAGTAATATGCATTGCTAAGAACTTCATTTGGACAACTTTAAAGTTGGTTTTCTCAATATTTAGATTTTTTTTTTGCATCTTTAGATCCCAGATTTTCAAATAGTATATTATATACTAAATATTGTCTTCATCCTAACAAACTATACATCAATAAAAAGCTTATTTATCCAGCTTTCAGATGATGTATAAATCTCAATTTCAGAAAATTGGCCCTTATAACTGGTTTTGTGGTTTAGGGTCACATATATGTATAGTATTTGTTTTTCTGAACAAAATCTTAAAAGATGATACATTTACTAAAAAGAGGATGTTTTAACATTTTTACTGGAAAAGGAAAACATTTTTACATGCATTACTAAGGACTTAATTTTGACAATTTAAAGGCGATTTTCTCAATATTTTGACTTTTTTGCACCCTCAGATTCCAGATTTTCGAATAGTTGTATCTTGGCCAAATATTGTTAGAACCATACATCAGTGGAAAGCTTATTTATTCAGCTTTCATTTGATGTATAATTTTCAAATTTAAAAAAAAAAACGAACCTTATGACTGATTTTATGGTCCAGGGTCACATATTTTAAAATGTACATCTTTCTTGTGATGGCAAAGCATTTGTGCTGCTTCATACTTTTGTGAAAATTGTGATTTTTTTTTTTTATTTATTTATTTTTTCTGGATTATTTTAAGAACTGCGCCTTTTAACTTTCAAAAGAACTGCATTTATTTAAAATAGATATCTTTTGTGATTTATAGATATCGCTGATGCATTAAATGAATCATTTTAAGCAAGTCTTTCACAAAAAAATTCTTACTGATCCCAAAATTTTAAACGTTAGTGTACATGCTTACCAGCAGGTGGCGTAATACACCAACTTTCAACAGGTGTGCTGAAGCATGTAAAACAGATTTTGCCTTTAAAGTCCTTAAAAATGATTTAGCATAGTTATTTTGGGGTTATATTCTAGCTGTCATCATTCACTACCTGCATTACTAACATATACAGTATAGGCTTACATATACATATAAGCTTTACATGCTGCATAGATTACACATCTGTTTCCATATGATCCAGTAGAGGGCGCTGTGTTGTTGTTCTTTTTTTTTTTAAGATTTAGTTGAGTTGTACTTATTTCTTAGCTCTATCTTGACTCCAGACACTAACTAACTCTGTCAAATATGATTATAATGTACTTAAGCGTAATTTTAACCCACAACTGAAGCAAGTTTCATTGGCGTATGGAAATATTATTAATAAAGACTTGTATGTGTTGGAAAAAAGAGTTTAATGCTGGCAAGCCGAACTGATATTTCCAGCAGAAATGTAATGGAGTGAAACGTTCAAGGCAGCTCAAACCGCATTGCCAGCGAGGGAGACAGAGTTAGACAAAGAGTCTGGCTTTGTGTTGCTTCAGAGAGGCCATAGCCCTCTCCTCTCTAGCCTGACTGCTGATCCTGATTTATAACACCCGTGGGCTGAGAGCACTTAACACACTCGCTCTTAAAGCCAAGGCGGATGAGAAGAGATTCTTAGACATGGCCGTGCAACGTTCGTAGAATTCGAGACGCTCAAAACATTGCTGAAGGTCTTAAAATGGCTTCTTAGCACACAAATGCACACATTTGTATACCAGTATGGCAGCATTATTCAAGTCCGAATGGCCTTATTTCACATGCAACCCTCCCAAAACCCTTAATGCAGGGCCTAATTCACATCAAATTGCATGTACAGCAATATTTAATGTTTAATTCATAGATTAATCAACCTTCTCTTATTCGCCGCTGCAGCCATCTGTCATTGTGCTGACAGCGTACCTTTACGTGTTAATTAACGATGATATTTAACCAAGCAGAGGTGCGCAGTGCCCGTCAGCAAGGCAGCCATCTTCATTAAAATTTCAGTCCTCTCTTATACAGCTGCATACGTGGGCTACGGATTAATACAGTGGTCCCAGAATGATGGAAGTGAAATATTAAAGTGTTGGGACTTCTTTAGGAGCGTGGTTAAACATATGGGCTGCTAACTGTACGCTGTAGGTTTAAACTGCACTAAAAGTGATATTGAACTTTTATCATGGAGATTTTTCAGGATTTGAGTGTGTAATAAGTCCAGGGCTGTAACCAGCATGCAGTCAAACCAAAATTTATTCAGACACCTTCAACATTTCTCACATTATCACTTATTCACTGTAGTTTAGAAAATGGTAATAAAATATGGCAAGAACTCAGAGTTAAAGTGTGTCAGAACAAATTCATCTTGATAATGTCAGATAACTTTGATGGAAAGGCATGTAACGGATTACAATCAACCAAAAAAATATTAAGACAACTGTAAGTATGACAATATTTACACAACTATCAATACTTTGTTGACCAATTACCAAGCAATGCTTAATTTTGTTCAGTCTGCGGTGTAAAAAGGTTGCATTAGCAATTAAAGAAAAAACACTTAAGCAAAACATGGTCGGGGTTAACGTGTCTGAATAATATTCAAAATAAATTTTATAAATTTTACTGGTAGTCCACTGTAAAAAATAAAAAAACACAATTTGTTGAGTCAGCTTAAAATAATTTGTTACCCTGCTGCCTTAAAATTTTAAGTTTAGTCAACTAAAATAAGTTTATTCAACTTGAAATGTTAAGTTGTACTAAGTAACAACTTAGATATTTGTGTTTGCTAAACTAAACAGATGGGTAAGTAACCCAGCTGCCTTAAAATTTTAAGTTGATTCAACTCAAATATCTAAGTTGTCACTTTGTATAATTTAACATTTCAAGTTGAAGAAACTTTTTTTGAGTTGACTGAACTTAAAATTTTAAGGCAGCCAGGTTACAAATTACTTTAAGTTGACTCAAATTGTTTTTTAGTGTAGTCCACTGTATGAAGAATTTTTGGGTATAATATGTCACAGTTTACTTTATTTTGGTGTTCTCACTTACATAAATTAACTATAGTTAATATATAGAACATATATATAGAACATTTTTATTGGATTGATTATATCCTATATTTATATCTTTAAGTTAACATTCCACTTCATGGATTTTATAAAGATTTTTTTGTATGTTTTTGAAAAAAGCCTCACAAAGACTCCATTCATTTGATCACAAATACAGTAAAATCAGTAAAAATTGTGAAATATTATTACATTTTAAAATGACTCTTTTCTGTTTGAATGTATTTTAAAATGTAATTTAATTCTGTGTTGCAAAGCTAAATTTTCAGCATCATTACTCCAGTCTTCAGAGTCACATGATCCTTCAGAAATCGCTCTAATATGCTGATTTTGCTGCTCAGTAGACATTTATTAATATTATCAATGTTGAAAACAGTTGTGCTGCTTCTTATTTTTGTTCAAATGGTGATTTTTTTTTTTTTCAGGATTCTTTGTTGAATTGATAGTTCAAGAGAACAAGTGTCAAAAGGAAGATATAAAAAAATGAGAACATTATACAATATTTAATTAATATTAATCTATACGTTTGCACAACTATGTTATTTTAGCATGACTGAGATGCTATTATAGTTTTATTCATATTTTGCTCAGTTTATATTATTATAATTGTCCATTTTCATGTGAATTTTAGTAAACGTTTTAGTAATTTGCTATTTGTTGCATTTTAATGTAATAGAAATTACTAACTTTTATGCATTTTGCACTTTTGATTAGTCTTTTTTTTAATGGAAGATACGAAAACAAGTCAGTTCCTGACTTGGAGCTGATGAAGATTAATTAACCAGCTTGTCTTTTTTTTTTCCGCCCATGCGTTCTCAAAAAGAATGACTGTCACCGACTGCTGATGGCAGGCCGGGGAATTCAGAACACATTCTTTGACCTACTTTTTTGTCCAAATAGTTCATGCATATTCATGTGAAAATTTCACTTTTATGTGCAACGGCACAATTAGTTTCCTTTCAGCACTTTTTGCAGCCCTCACACAGAGTAAACAGGAAGTTGAGAAATGATAAATGAAACCCTCATGTTATTCTCTGACGGCTGTTGGGTTTAATGAAGGGGAAGAAATCGCACAGATACGGCATCTCCTGTGTTTTCTGCTGTATCAACATCAGAATGCGATCAAAAGATGCCATGAGGGATGACATTTTAGCAGTAGTTAGGATTTAACCAGGTTACACCACAGTTTGCAGTTTTATATATATAATTTTATATAGCTGTGATGGAATCTGTATACACCTCTTCTCAAAAGTTTGGGCTTGGAGCAATTTTTATTTATTTATTTAAGGAAGCATTAAATTGATTAAAGTAACAGCATAGACATGTATGATGTAACAAGATATTTTTATTTTGAATGTATTTTAATTTTTAATTATTTTATTTTTAAAATTCTTTTTAACTTTCTAACAAAGAATCCTGAAATAAATCAGTATATTAGAATGATTTCTGAAGGATCATGTGACACTGAAGATTGGAGTAATGATGCTGAAAATTCAGCTTTGCATCACAGAAATAAATTACATTTTAAAATATTTTAAAATAGAAAGTGGATATTTTAAATTGTACTAATATTTATTTTTACTGTAATATTATTTGATCAAATAAATGCAGCCTTGGTGAGCATAAGAGACTTCTTTCAAAAATATTTTAAAAAGTCTACCAACGTGAATAGTATTAACTAGTTACTAATTCAGTAAGTCATTGATTGTGACAAAATGCAAGACTTATTATTAAAAATGCTTAATCATGATGTCCATGCTGCTAATTAAAACAATACCAATATGTTTTAAAAACAACAGTTGCAAAACGGCTTCATTTCCTCTCGCCATTGCCGTTAGGTTTAAAGATTCCTTTGTCAAACCCCTTAAACTCTGTTTTACGAGGGAAACACAAAGTGCCGGCTCAGTTGACCAGCGCCTCATTGTCAAGATTTATCTCGCTTGAGAGTCATCCACATTCCTGATGACAGGACGAATGCCTCGGCGTCCTGCCGAGAGCGTTAAAATCACTCTCACGCTGAAGCACATTTCGCCTCGACAGATACATTAACATACACTGGCCCCGCGCTACCCCATCAATCTGCGCTTGTTGGGACCCACCATCGGTGTTTCGGGCCTCCCTGTAGAGAAGCCCACAGGGCCGACTCGGGCAATGGTGGCTTTTTTTTGAGTCAAGGGTCTGTTGATGATAGTCTAGGTCACAGGAAACTTCCAGGGGCCTCAATGCAGGTTATGAGAACTTAACTTAAACTACAAAGCCTATATTGATTTGAACAGTTTCATTCAGAAATTGTTAGTACATTTCACAAATTACAAAGAAAGCTCAAGTAACAATAAGTTAAACAGGAAATGTTGTATTTCCTTGTAAAACATATTCCAATGGTCTGTTTTATTTACAACTAGGCGCTGAGTTTGAGTTTAATAGCTGTTATTTAGTGTTTCTGCTCTTTATATCACTAGCCAAGATTCTTAACCACAAGACTACTGCTAAAGCTGCTCTGCCTTTTTTTTTTTTTTTATTGCAAATGCCAGATTAAGTAACTGGCCTCTCTCTAAACATGATATATCTTAGATGGCTACTTTCTGTTGTGCTTAATGGGAATTCTTTAATTTATCACCATGATCTTTTGCATAAGATCAAGTGTCTTCATGAACTTTAACAGTTTTGCGGAGATACTGAATGATGAAGTTTCAGAAAAAGCCTGAACAAGTTGAGTTTTTAGTTTAAGACTTTACTCATTTGACATTTTCATGTAGATTAAATGATTTTTGCTCTATTGGCTTGTGATTCTTGAGTAATGGAGATATGGCTGCTGGAAATTTAGCTTTCCATCACAGAAATCTTTTTAGTTTTAAAATATATTAAAACAGAAAAACGTTATTGCAATAATTTGTAACAATATTACTGTTTTTATTGTACTTTCGGTCGAATACATGCAGCCTTGGTGAGCATAAGAGACTTTGAAAAACATTTTAAAATATCACTAGCCAAGATCCTTACAGGATTAGTTCATTCTTAAATTAAAATTTCATGATAATTTACTCACTCCCATCCAAGATGTTCATGTCTGTCTTTCTTCAGTAGAAAAGAAATAAAGGCTTTTGAGGAAAACATTCCAGGATATTTCTCCATATGGCTACGTTCACACTGTCAGTTTTTGGGATTGACAACCGCATTTATGTACAGGTGTGAGTCTCTAAATGTTCCGTTCACACAGCAGCTTACAGAAGCGTCTCGAAAAGGTGCAACCGGAGTCGAGCCCGCGTATTCCTTACCAGTAACCATAGCGAAAGTGACCAAAGTAATCAAAGATCAAAGATGGCGACGTCCATAAAACCTAAAGTTTTATCACTTTCTGACACCACAAGAGTGCAATTTTGCCGGGAGTTCATTCATCAAACCTTAATTAACCGACAGCAGCTTTTATATTTGGGTGAAGAGCGGAGCATTTGATTCGCGCACACAACAACAAAACTGACGGGAGCGGCTCCGGTGGAGACTGGATTTTAAACTTTCAGATGAGACACACCTCACTTCTCCGTCAATGTAAGTTGTAGAAACCACACATGAAAGCATGCAACACGCGGTAGACGCACGTGTGTGCAGCAGAGCGGCTCTCTCGCACTGTATGACGTAATGGACAACTAGTTGTCCTGTCCTGTTCTGTTCACACAGCACGTGTGTTCCGAGAATGCGGTTGTGAGTCCTGAAAATTTACGGGTGTGAGTTCGGTTACAGAATGCGGTTGTCACACCCGTAAATAACCGAACTGTGTGTGAACCCAACCGTATTAAGGACTCAATACAAGAGTGACAACAGTATTCTACTGCTGCCTGAAGGTGGCCTATAAAGTGGACTTAAACGGGGATCACCGGGTTGGTCCAAATTGCAGTTTCAACAACCTGGTCTCATAAGGAAAACATACCTCTGGGAACTTTTTCAGATGACGCCATGTACGTTTCGTGAAATGTCCACTGGGTGGCGCTAAAAGAGTGTTCGTTTTTATCTGGAACAGTTGAACGTATATGGTACGTTTTATGTGACGTTGGTTTACTACGTGTCACTGCAGTTCTGACTTGAAATGTCTGTTGAGCACTATAAGGCTGCATGTCCACCATAGTGAAAAAGACGCGCTTTAAAAAAAAAAACGAGGTGCTCCCATTGAGAACAACTGAAAAAATAAGAAATTTACAGTGTTCATTTCTTTTGGAAACTGCAGTGATGTGTACATATTGGTGCGTATTTCGCATCTTGTGAAAAAGTTCCCAGAGGAACGTTTTTGTCTTGAGACCAGGTATCGTTTCAATGCAGCTTCAAAAGGCTCTACATGATTCCAGCTGAGGAATAAGGATCTTATCTAGCGCAAACGAATTGTCATTTTCTAAAAAAAAAAAAAAATACAAATTTATAAACTACTACTTTAACCACAAATACTCAGCTTGACTTAATGCATTACGTAATTACATTGTAAAGGTCACATGCGGTTATTTTTTAATCTTCGTTCGGTTCAAAAAGGTTAGGGTAGGGCTAAAAACTCCATCTCATTTCTCAACTTCAAAATCATCCAACATCGTTGTTTTACCTTTTTCGTAAATGGCATTTGACTTTCTTTTCATGTTTACTTTGTAAACACTGGGTTGGTCCAACGTGACTACATAATGCGTGAAGTTAAGCTTTTGTGGTTACAAATTTTTTTTTTTTTTAGAAAATGACAAATCGTTTCACTAGATAAGACCCTTATTCCTCGGCTGGGATTGTGTAGAGCCCTTTGAAGCTGCATTGAAACTGCATTTTGGACCTTCAACCCACTGATCCCCATTGAAGTCCTATTTTCACTACATTGTGAAAAATCCTGGAATGTTTTCCTTAAAAATCTTATTTTCAACTGAAGAAAGAAAGACATGAAAGTCTTGGATGACACAGGGGTGAGTAAATTATCAGGAAATTGTAACTCTGGAGTGAACTAATCCTTTAGCACCCTCTAAACCTGCTATACTTTCTGCAAATTCCAGATTAATACATAACCAGGCTCTCTAAACATGATATATATTTTCGACAGCTACTTTTTCCCTGCGTGAAGTTGTGTTTAATGGGAATTCTTTAACTTATCGCCAGTATATCAAGTGTTTTTATGAGCTTTAACAGTTTTGCTTCAATACTGAATAAGACAAGACTGCTCCTTTGCCATTTCCATGTGGATTAAGTGATATTAAACTTTCCTCCTTTTGACTGCTGATTTGCTTTTTCCTTTTGTTGCACAGGCGTGTTTTCTGGTCCCAGTTGTGATTTGTTTATGAACTCTATAGAAAAATTGATTAAACTAATAAAGGTTTGAACATTCGCACCTCCCTGACCTTCCATAAACAGCTTGTGTCATTGTTTCCGCCACTGAGACGTTTATGAGTCCTGTTTGTTCAGAGAGAAACAAAACACGAAGTGTGCAAGTATGCAATATGCCTCCAGCAGAGTTCACACTGCGACTGGCATGCTGGTGTGCATGTTAAAAAGCCCTAATGCGTCTCTTTAGATGTTATGCAATTACATGCGAGCATGGGAAGGCCTTTGTGCGCCTTCATTTCGTCCCACTGCAATTTTCCACCTGAACAGGCAAGGTGAGGTGGAGGTGCACGTCTTATGAATCCTTGAGCTTTTGACAGACGGCACCGGCCTTGCTATTTACCCTTAGAAATTTTCACGGGTCACGGCTGTTACAGGGGGTTCACACACGCCGCCGCTGATCTCCTCAGCGAGTGATGCACAGATAAAGGCGATAGATGGACGAGGGGGAAGCGTTTAGGGAGATGAGAGTACAGATAGACAGTAGGCCAAAGTGACTTTGGCAGTGCGCTGCTATTGATCAGCTTTATGATACATTGATTTATACCAGACAGTTTCAAGTGCTTTGAAGAGATATGAGTCATATACATCCTCGCTAATCTCAGGGGCAGCAGGAGGGGACTATAAACTGTTAAAAACTGTTTCTGATATGAGCAGACATCCTCATGATGTCTTAAGACTAAAGTCATGCGACGCGAATATCTGCGAGGAATAATGGTGGATGGGGAAATAAATGGCCGGGGAGCTGCTTTTGATAATTTCAAGGAAATTTCTAAGGGATACCACGATGCGTTCTCATCTTTCAAAGGAGTAAGAGTTCGCGGGCGAGACACGCCCTCGCACAAATACACACACGTAGACGTGCACGCAGATAAAGAGATCGAGTGAAGATTTATGTGACAGTGAACTAATTGCATGCTGCTATTTGTCTTTAGGACTTGACATCCGATCCTTTCTCATGGTTTTTAACAATTATATCAGAAGAAATATACTTACTGCACACCATTAAATGGAATTATAAGCAAGTTAAAGCTCCACTACAACAAAAGACTGGAATTTCCTATCGAATGTAAATGGAAAGTATGTTGCATGAGGTTAATAACTGTAATAAAACTCCTTTAAAGGACACATCTTACACGTCTTACTACATATTAAGTGTTAGATGAGAAAGAAATTACATTTTAAAGGGATAAATCTAATTCCAAACCTTTATGACTTACTTTCTTCACAAAAGAAGATATTTTGAAGAACATTGGTGACTATTGATGTTCATTGCATGAAAAAAAAAAAGCACTGAGGCATTTCTCAAAATGTCTTTTTTGTTTGTGCTTCACAAAAGAAAGAACGTTAAAAGATGTTTTAAAGAACACAGACATAAAGTCAGTCATTAGAACAACATTAGAGTGAATTTTCATTTTTGGGAGAACTATCCGTTTAAGCTGTCAACCGCACATGTTCACTTTTTATGGTGTGCTTGAGTGAATTGTCTGGAGTTTAATGGGAATCACTGCGAATGTTGTTTCAGAAGAGGTAAAGGAAGTTGAAACATGTCGAGAGGTCGTTCATTGCCAGTGTTGATTGTAAAAGAATCTTTCCTCATGGAAACAATATGTTGCAATGCAGAAGCCAAATTAAACAAGTACGCTGTGTTTACTGCTTCCTAAGCAGTATTATTTCAATAGAGTAGTACACTGTATAATAAACACACTGGATGTGTTTGCTAAAGCACTGATGCTCATACTTGCATTCTGTGCATTATTCAGCATTTGCATTTTTGCCCATGAACTTGGTGATGAAAATGTCATGCTCTACAGAAAGGCATTATTTGTAATACCTCAAATCATGTGGCTTGTTAAGGAGAGGTGTGCTTTTATATTTCCAGTGGCCCAGACATGCAATTTTTGCCTGGTGAAAGGCAAAAAAAAGTTGAAAAGTTGAAAAATCACCTATAACCAAATTAATCAACCTATTAAGATGTTGAGAAAAATGATAGTTAATTTTTCATCATTTACTCACCTGTATGACTTTCTTTGTTCTGTGGAACACAAAATAAAAATTCTGAATAATATTTTAGTTGTTTTGTCCACACAATGGAAGTCAGTGGGGTCCAATGTTTTTGGACCCCATTGACTTTCATTGTAAAACACTAAGACTGTTTTCTAAATATATTCTATTGTGGCAATGATGGCAGAATGTTCATTACTCAAGGTGTACTATTCTGGCATAATAGTTAAATTATGCAAAATTAGTTAATCTGATAATGCATCTTTTTGCCTAAATGCCTCATTTATTCACACACTGTAAGGAATTATCCGTGAGAATTATCGCATATATGTGGTTATCAGTGGCAGGCCACAAATTTATCATAACCAAACATCAACCCACCAGTAATGGGAGACAGCGATGACAGTCGTGTTTATATTTCTGATGTGCGTTGATTGAGATGAATCGGCTAGTCAGATCATCCGCATTTTTGCCTCTCATGTGAGATGTTTTCTTTGAGTGTCGGGTGTTGAAACAGGATATTATTTTGGAGTTAGAGAGTTAGATGTGAACACATTCCACAAAGAAACTGCAGCAGGCCTGTGTGAGTGAAAATGACTGCAGCTACAAATCACTCGCGCTCTCTCTCTCTCTTTCTCCTCCTCCTCCTCCTGCTCTCATGACGTCAGGAATGTCGAGCACTCCCTGCTCCTTCCCTTGGGGAGAGGGTTTTACGATTGAAACCTGACACCGTTTCTGTGTCCCATAAGCAACAGAGCGGTAACTCACATCAAAGACAGCCAGCGTCGAATCACAGCACGGCCATAAATTTGCCTGTCGCTCACGGACCAATCAGAAGCGAGCATTAAATCAACTCTGTCACGCTGGCAGCCAATGGTGGGACGGCAGCGGTAAATCTGTCAGGCGAGCGTCTGTTAACGGGCGCTGTGGTGCAGATGGGGAATCCACTAGGGTGAGGGGGGAATGAAAGTATATATGAAAGAGAGAGATGGAAAGATGGAAGGAGGGAGGGAAAAAGCTGAGCACTTAAAGCGTGCAAAGATCTTGCTTTGGTTACCCAAAGATTCATTTCTGAAAGCCATAATGGCCGAAAATCAAAGTGTTTTGTAAGCGGTAAGTCGTGAAAACTCAAATGGAACGAGACCAAACGCGACCACACGAGAAAGCAAAGACGTGAACGAACGCGCGAAACAAAAACGTCATAAAGCTTAATTGCTACCACTGCTGTGTGACATTGAGTGTGTACAACAAAAGTGAAATACGGCCGCGTCTCACTCTACAATTACATCACTATCTTAATCACCGCCTCTGTCACAATTATTTCAGTTCACGACACTCATTATACACGTTCGGCCCATTTGAAATAGCTTGTCAGATGCAAACCTCAAACACTTCTTTATACGATATGACATAAAAATGAGAACGAAACATGTCGGAGTGTGTGAAACAATGACCTGTGGGCCTTTTCACGTCGCTGCGAGGGTGCAGACCAGATGTTCTCACACACATGGACGTGAGCGGCTAAAAGAGCCAGTTTGTGTGCGAACGCATGTGCGCGTGCAGATGTAACGCAGCAGGACGGACTCTTCGGGGATTTGAGGCTCGTTCTAAATCACAGCGAAGGGAAAGAAGGGCCTCCTCTCTTAAAATGTCAACAGGCTGCAGCTTATACTCCGCAAACATCTCCAGCTCAGATCGACGGCCTCCGTTTTCAACGGAGGACCCCGGCCAAATTCGGTGACTAATGGCACAGGCAAATCGAAAATAGAAATGTCTAAACAGGCTTGTGGACATATCCAACTGCCTGGCTGATAAATGTAGCGTGCCTTCGCTTGAATTTATGTGTTTTTAAACTCTCCGTCATGTGATATGAAAATAAGGTGTACTCTTACCCGCCGATGCAGCCAGAGGAATAACATCTTAGCCTTTCGGAATGGCACGTTTGAAACGCCTAATGTGCTCTTGAATAAATATTGTGCAATTATGAAATGAATACGAACAGGATTTGACTTTTAATGCACGAGATACCAGATTTATCTGAAGGATTTTTCACACAGCTATCTGCAACGTTGAAGACAAAGAGACAAATAACTGAAGTAAAATACTGCAAAGAAGATGTTATTTTTACACCGCATAGAATAGCTTGTTGAAATACTACTGGATCAGCAAAAGCTGTGGCATTGCTGTTGATTTTGGCCGTCTCTGCCTCCAAGGTGAAATGATTTTCTATTCGACGGGAATCCATAAACAGGCCCTATGAGGGCGAGAGGCGCCATAAAACACATCAGGCCGTATGGGGGCGTTTCCGTCAGCGAACACTCGAGCCTGGGGACCGTGGCGATGGCGAGCGGCGTGCTTATCTCGGCCTGGTTGCGTCCGAATGCATTCGTGCATTCACGTCCTCTATTCCCAATCATTTTCTATGGTCTTTTGATGAATTTGGCCTGTCTAAATTCGCCTGTTCTGAGAGCACGCCGTAATTTACCTACATTTATCGCGGGCGAGCTGTTTGCTCAGCTTCGGCCCTGAGCTGCATGCATGATTAATACGAAACACTGACGCTTTTGTGTCGCCCTCCCCCTCACCTGAGAATAGAAAATGACTCTGATTGCAATAAGCGTGCAGATTTTCCTGAAAAAGCGCAAGTCTGGAATACTCATTCGGTGTCATGCAGACTGTAAGCTTGCAGATGATGATAATTTATTGACTGCTGCACCCGTTCACCACTACACACACACACAGGCAGCATCTATCAATTACAGGCCTCTAGTCCACACGCCTCTGACAATTTTACTGCGTGTTTTGTACAGCGTGTCAAGCCACGCTGTTTCAGTCTATTATGCTCATTCCTCTATAATTAATATAAATTACCTTTTTGCCTTTTTACAGCTTGTGGCACTGTAATTAGTCGATGAAAGGCATTCATCGGCTGCCCGTAGGTGCTACTGGAATATCCAGATGAAAGGCTGCGTGACCGTCAGGCATGTTAGTGGGGCGTGGATGAAATTGAGGGTCAAATTTGACCTCATTTCTGCCTTGCTGGGGTCATACGAAAGTCTGATCTCAATACCTGCACCTGTGCTAGCTATGCAGATACATCTGTCATCTTCCGTAACCTTGACTTACCACCCATATTCCACAAAGGGTTAAGAACATGCTATTCAAATCAGCTGCATCAATATAGTGATTGCTGCAGGTCATAAACAGGACCATCCACATATTGTTCCTGAGGGCAATGCACTTTTTTCATGTGTATTAGCATATGGTCAAGGTACATGTAATTTCTGCACTAAAATTAATGACTGTTTCAAACTGGTTTCTCATCAACCAGATAATCATAAAGTGGCCTCAAAGAGTATTTGGACTCTTTTGAAGCTTAAAACAGATATATATTATAAAATAAGATGCAAAATATAATATAATGCAAAGGCAACAAGTGTTTTAAGTGTGGCTTGGGTGGCCAAATCATTTTTGAGGCATGTAATCCTACCCCAGTTGGGTGAACCAGTCTCTGGCTGTTGGGGATTATTAAAACAGTTTTGGTTTGTTGGCTTTGCTAATAGATGCTGGTAAATAAATATAATGTATCTACACTGACATCCATTGAAATGCAGTTGTGTACTCTGACGATGTTTGTATTTTTTGCAAATGAAGATAAAAATTGTGAACTGAATGATCAGTTTTTTCAACAGTTATCATGCTGCAGATAAAGGCAAAATAACTTGCAAAAATCCTGACAGAGGTTAATTTTACAGTGCTACTGAAGTATAGTATGATATCCAGTTTCTAATGAATGACTCTTATTTGCCAACTCTTTATTAGTGAATCAAAAACATTCTGACACCAAACAAATAACTCAAGTGAGCTGGTTCTTTTAGTGAATCAAAAACATTAATTGAAACCAGTGTAGAGTGACTCATGAAGAATGACATATGTTCCTGTCCTTGAAGCAGAAACATACAGCACGATCAGCAAAGTCAGATTCCCTATCAGTTGACTCTTTTTAGCTAGCTATTTATTGAATCAAAAACATACAGCATGGTCAGCAAAGTCTGATTCCCAGTCAACTCTTTATTGAATCAAAAACATACAGCATGATCAGCGTAGTCCGTCACCCAATCGACTCTTTTGAGCTAGCTCTTTAGTGAATCAAAAACATACAGCACGATCAGTGTAGTCTGATTCCCAATCATTTGACTCTTTTGAGTTAGCTTTTTAGTAAACCAAAGACATACAGCATGATCAGCGAAGTCCGATTCCCAATCAGTTGACTCTTTTGAGCTAGTTCTTTAGTGAATCAGAATCATACAGCATGATCAGTGTAGTCCGATTCCCAGTTGGACTCTTTTGAGCTAGCTCTTTAGTGAATCAAAACATACAGCATGATCAAGCGTAGTCGATTCCCAGTTGATTCTTTAGTGAATCAAAACATACAACATGATCAAGCGTAGTCTGACTCCCAATTGACTCTTTTGAGCTAGCTCTTTAGTGGATCAAAACCATACGGCACAATCAGTGTAGTCTGATTCCCAATCAGTTGACTCTTTTGAGTTAGCTTTTTAGTAAATCAAAGACATACAGCACGATCAGTGTAGTCTGATTCCCAATCAGTTGACTCTTTTGAGCTAGTTCTTTAGTGAATCAAAGTCGTACAGCCCGATCAGTGTAGTCCAATTCCCAATTGATTCTTTAGTAAATTAAAAACATTCAGCATGAGCAGCGTAGTCAGATTCCCAATTAATTGACTCTTTTGCAATAACTCTTTAGTGAATGAAAAACATACAGCACAATCAGCGTAGTCGGATTCCAAATCAATTGATTCCTTTAAACTGGCTCTTTAGTGAATCAAAAACATACAGTACGATCAGCAAAGTCCGATTCCCAATCAATCGACTTTTTTGAGCCAGCACTTTAGTGAGTCAAAAACATAGAGCATAATTACCGTAGACCAATTCCCAATCAGTTGACTCTTTTAAGGTAGCTTTTTAGTGAATCAAATACATACAGCACGACCAGCGTAGTCCATTTCCCAATCAGTTGACTCTGAGTTAACTCTTTAGTGAATCAGAAACATACAGCATGAAAAGCATAGTCCAGTTGACTCTTTTGAGCTAGCTTTTTACAGATTTAAAATCATACACCATTACCAGCATAGTCCTCCTCCCAATTGACTCTTTTGAACTAGCTCTTTAGTGAATCAGATATATTCAGCGAAACTAGTTTAGTGTGACTCCTGAAGAATGACCCATATGTGCCGGCTCTTTTTAGTGAATCAAACGTACAGCATGATTAATGAGGTCTGATTCCCAGTCAACTGACTCTTTGGAGCGAGCTCTTGAGTGAATTAAAAACAAAAGTGCAACTAGTGCAACTAGGGCTGCACGATTAATCGCACGACATCACTGACAAGCTACGCCAAAATCGCGCTAAAAATCGAATTCGATTTTGCGCGCGATTTGGCGTAGCTTGTCAGTGCTTTACGGCTCTGTGTATTACTTGCCGCTCCAGCTGAACGCACGTAATGGAGCTTTACTACTAATCAACGTACCGGCTTCATTGACTAAACGCGCCTCACAACATCGTGCGATTAATCGTGCAGCCCTAAGTGCAACCAGTGTAGTCTGATTCTGAGTGATTGAATCTTATAAGTCGGTTGTTTGATAATTAAAAAAATACAGCATGATCAGCATAGTCTGATTCCCAATTGACTCTTTTGAGTCGGTTCTTTTAGTGAATCAAAAACACACTTGACAACCAGTGTAGTCTAATTCTGAGTGAATGAATGTTATGAGTCATTTGTTTTGATAAATCAAAAATACAGCATGATAGGCGTAGTCCGATTCCCAATCAATTGACTCTTTTGAGCTAGCACTTTTGTGAACCAAAAACATACAGTGCAACCACTATAGTCTGAATCCAGTTGAATGATTCTTATGAGTGGGTTGTTTTGATTAATCAAAAAATACGGCACGATCAGCGTAGTCTGATTCCTAATCAGTTGACTCTTTTGAGCCGTTTTTTGTGAATCAAAAACATGCAGTGCAACTAGTGTAGTCTGATTCTGAGTGAATGACTGTTATGAGTCAGTCGTTTTGATGAGTCAAACAATACAGCACAATCAGTGTAGTTTCATTCCCAATCAATTGACTCTTTTGAGCTAGCTCTTTAGTGAATCAAACACATACAGTACAACCAGTGTAGTCTGATTCCGAGTGAATGAATCTTCTCAGTCAGTTGTTTTGATGAATCAAAAAACACAACACGATCAGTGTAGTCCGATTCCCAATCAGCTGACTCTTTTGCGCTAGCTCTTTAGTAAATCAGAAACATTCAGTGCAACCGGTGTGGTCTGATTCTAAGTGAATGAATCTTATGAGTCAGTTGTTCTGATGAATCAAAATATACAGTACGATCAGCATAGTCCAATTCCCAAACAAATGACTCTTTTGAGCCAGTACTTTTTAGTGAATCAAACACATGCAGCTCACAACTAACCATGAAACCAGTAGTTTTTTATTTGATGTATAGTTAAAGATAGCCTACACATGACGATTTTAGTCAGCAGGCCTAGTATGAAATAGGTTACCACATTGTTACCACAAATGGCGTTTGCCATTGAAATGCTGAATGCTAACGGATAGCTTTCTCCAGGTATTTCAGACCTCCTCAGCTCAAACAAACAGAGCAATGTTTTTACTGCACCACAGAGTTGCAACATTTGCACTTTTCAGGAAATTCAACACACCGCTGGCTAACTTATAGTTGTCTCTGCATACTTACCTCAAAAATGGCCCGCTTTACCTTTAAAGTTAGTTTATTGTTAACAGAAAGACCCTTGTACATATTCTCTCAGCCGTCTCTTGATTAGCCTTTGCTCTTTTTCCTTGATTATGGGTGATAGTATCTTAAAAACCTTGTTCCGCCGTCCTACAGCACTTCGCTTTATTCAATGGGAGCGTGTTGTACACTTCATAACACACAGATGAGCGAGACGTTGAGGTTTTATCTGCGACTCTTACCCATCCGCTAATGAATCATAATGAATGACCTCATAATGAAAGAGCTACTTAACTCAATTGGTCAAATAAATTTCGAGCTGAAGGCTCTCATGCTTTGGAGATAAGACGCCAGCGCCCGAGAACCTTTCGGAGACGGGGTTAGGGAACTCCCTCTGGGAGGGGTGGGCCGCTCAGGGGCCAACGTCGTGTTTCATTCGGCAAAAAAGCACGCTTTGGGATATCAGCCGAGACAAAGGAAACTTTCCCAACTACTTTCATATGGATGCCAAAGCATTATTAAAGAGGAAGATAGAGAGGGATAGAAGGTTGCAGAGATGTGCTGAACCAGTGCCAAGGAAGTTCTCCGTCTGCAGCTGTTTGTGATGGAACCAGACTGGCCTAAACAAGTCCTGTCCTAAACCTGTCTCTCATTACAACTGCATATCCCACATGGCGGTGAACTTTTGTAACCTGCAGTCAAAGCCGCCGAAGATAAGTTTCCATTCCAGCTTCTGCAGTCCTGCACAAATCAGGAGAATAGGTCTTAGTCAGGATAGAAGTCATATTTAGTTTTTTTGTGAATGAAAACGAGGCTGTGAGGGATAGATCTACAGTAACACCATTAAAATGTTACTTTTCAAAATGGCATCTGGCGATCTGGTGCTTAAAAGTGAAATTGTTCGTTGCTCATTCGTTGATTGTAAATAACCTTTTTGTTGTTGTGGCTGTTGTTGTCAGCTTTTGATGCCATGTCTGTCACAAAATATTAGTTATCAAGTATTTGCTTAATAATCTCATAACCTCATTTGAATTTGTTCATCAAACCTGCTTGTTTTGTTGTTTGCCTGAAAGAATAGAATAGGTGTCTAATGGAGTAGATTAAAAGAATAGAGCAAACTACTGTTAGAGGCCTTTTTTGCTTTTTGTTCATTGTATAATAAATAAGGAAACAAACAGAATACAAAAAGATTAGAGAAGCTAGTTATTTTTTTTATTTATTTTTTTTATTTTTTTATTTTAAAACAACATTTTTTTAAGTTGAAGAACTAGAACTTTGTAATTATCTGTAAATTTATTCACTCATTCATTGTTTTTAAATAACCATTTTTTCATTTTTGTCAGCTTTGGTTCTATTTCTATCACAAAATACGAGCTATTAAGTTTTTTGCTTGGTAATCTCATCATATTATTTGAATTTGTTCATTAAACTTGTGTTTTGTTGTTTGCCTGAATAGAATAGAATAGAATAGAATAGAATTGGTGTCTAGTGGATCAGTTTACATTAAAGTTATTATTATTGTTAAATTATAGTTATTAACTAAAAAGCTAATTAAATTTAAACTTAAATTAAATTTTTAAATTTTAAAAAATTACAACAAAATTGAATTACCTTAAATAAAATAAACATCACCTGAAATAAAATAAAAAGTAAAACATAATTAAATTAAAAACATATTTTTATTCCAGCTAGTTGCCAACACAACGATTCTTGTTTTTCTGTAGTTGAAGTACTAAAATACCTAAAACTTAATAATTATCTGAAACTAAAAACTAAAACATAATAAAAGCTATATAGATACATACAAAACTAATTAAAATGGCAAAAAAAAACTAATTGAAAAAAACAAAAACAAAACCAAATAACTAAATTAAAATAAAAACAACATATAAAAATAAAATCTAATTTAAAATATTAACACAAACTATAATAGTATATTAATAATACTAAAATATCATAATGTTAAAGAAGTAAACTAATTTATTATGATTGTCTTTTTTTTCAGCTTATGATTCCATTTCTATAGAGAAGCAAGCATTAAAGTCAATAAATATTTACTTGGTAATATTACATTTTCACTAGATGGTTTGGTGGTTGGTGTAAAGAATAAAAACCATAACTAAAAAAAAATGAACATTACCTGAAATAAAACATTTTTTTAATTTAAAAAAAAAATATTCCAGCTGGTTTTGTTTAGAAGTACTAAAATAACTAAAACTTAATAATTATCTGAAACGAAAAACTAAAAAACTAATAAAAAATATATAGACGTATTTTAAAACGAATTAAATGCCAAAAACACACATATTCAAAAATATATAATTCAAAATATAAACCAATTTTAATAGTATATTAGTAATATTAAAATATCATATTAATTTTAAAAAGTAAACTCATGATTGCATTTCTACAGAGAAACAAGCATTGAAGTCAATAAATATTTACTTGTTAATATAAAATTTGTTCTGGATGGTTTGGTGGTTGGTGGAAAGAACTAAAACCATTAAAAAACATGACTTGAAATAAAAAATAAACATAACCTTAAATAAATAAATAGATAAATAACTTTATTCCAGCTAGTTGCCAACACATTTCTTGTTTTTGTTTAGTTGACATATTAAAATAACTAAAACGTAATAATTATCTGAAACTAAAAACTAAAACCTAACGAAAAACTGTATAGACATAGATTTAAAAAAACAAAAACTAACTAAAATGCCAAAAACAAACAACCAAATAACTAAAATTAAAATTAAAATGTAAACAGAAAATATAAAAATAAAATGTAATTCAAAATATTAACACAAACTATAACAGTATGTTAGTGATACTAAAATATCACCATTTTAAAAAAGTACACTCATTTATTATAAATGTCTTTTTTTTTTAACTTACGATTCCATTTCTACAGAGAAACAGGCATTGAATTTATTAAATATGTATTTGGTAATGTAAATTTCCTCTAGTTTGGTGGTTGGTGGAAAGAATGAAAACCATAACTAAAGCCATAAAAAAAAAATCATAACTTGAAATAAAAAAAATAAACATCACCTGAAATAAAATAAATAAAAAATAATTAAATTAAAAAAATCATTTTATTCCAGCTAGCTGCCAACACATTTTTTGTTTTTTGTTTAGATGAAGTACTAAAATAACTAAAACTTAATAATGATCTGAAACCAAAAACTAAAACCTTAAAAAAACTAAACAGATGTATTAAAAACAAACACTAATTAAAATACCAAGAACACACAACCACATAAATAAAATTACACTGAAAACAGAAAATATAAAAATAAAATCTAATTAAAAATATTAACTATAATAATATTTAATATAATAACAGTATAATAACTATAATAGTATATTAGAAATACTAAAATATCATGGTTTTAAAAAAGTAAATTCATTTATTATGAATGATTTTTTTTTAACTTATGAATATTAAATTAGCTCTAGTTGGTTTGGTGGTTGGTGGAAAGAATAAAAACGGCGTCTGATGGAACAGAAAGAAGTAAAGTCATTCATTCCAAATATTTGCTTTATGTCTGGTTATGTCTAAAGATCTCTTTAATTTGCTGTAGATCATTAGACGAGCCATTATGGTGCCTGAATGGTAGAAAATACAAATATGCTTTCCGAGCCATTGACTGAGTGGGCAGCTCCTTCGGTTTCAGACACAGCCATTGCATCAGCTATTTGCATGTAGCCTGATAAAATCTTGTGAACTCGTTCAAAGCATTGGTCACGGTGACCCCTGAGACTGCACACGTCTCGTCTCCGCCCCCAGTGCGATAACTGTGTCCTAGGTATGATTCTGAGGCATGTATGTGATATACTACTATTTTTACAACCATTTCTCCAGGGGAACCTTTCATTTGCATTAAAATGAGAGACAGGGGAGGAATCCACCAGAGAAAAAGCAGGCATGCGAAGCTGTCAAACCTCCTTGCAGCATTTCGCCTCACACATATACACACACATGCACACACACTCATTAAGTGTGGGTGTTTAGCAACAACCAGAATATTTAGTGGAATAAACACTTTCCCAGTGCAGTGTAAAAGGGCTTGCGGACAAAACAGCTATTCTGGGTTTTTAAATAACAGCCTGTTTTAGGAGCTCTTAAAATTGTGCCATATGCTGCATGCTGTTTACAACCAAATCCAAACTGACAATTAATTTAGAGGAAAAAATACTAATTAACCTCACAGTTGTGGATGTATTATAAACAGTTGTAATTTTACATGCATATTGGAGTAAAATGTGCCTGGGAAGCATAACAGGGCAACAAAGCTAAATCAGTGTAATAAATGCTAAATGCAGTTCAGCCTCAGGACTGCGTGTTTCATTCAAAACCAGAAGAGGGCGCTCTTGGATTGACTTTGAATCACTGATGGAATAGGAAGCTTAACAGGCAAGACAGTTGAAAATTATAATTTTCTGTATGTACACCTATCCACCTTATTTTTTTTCCGGTGTGAGCGGGCGCGGCCGTTTGTACATTTTATGGGTGTGGCTTCCGGTCTCATTCGCGTCCAGCTGTTTTTAGCATTACAAAACAGCTTTTTGCTGCTTGATATTGCAAATTGATGTGTCTTACCATATTACTTTAATGCATTATTTTATGAACGCACTGGTTTGTAGTGCAAACAGTTTTACCGTTTACTGCACGTTATTCTTCTCGTTAGTTCCCTAAAGCGGAACCGGAAATCTCGTCCATATGCTTACTTTCGCGTGAAAAATGTGTATGTATTTATGTATTCGTATTATTTTTTTAATTATTATATTGAATCAATAAGATGAAAGGGGGGTTTCCAGCATCAAGCATTTGTGACCCTGGACCACAAAACCACTCATAAGGGTACATTTTTTGAAATCGAGATGTATACATTACCTGAAAGCTAAATAAATAAGCTTTCAAATGATTTATGGTTTGTTAGGACAGTAGTTGACAGGACAATATTTTGCCGAGATGCAAGTATTTGAAAATCAGGAATCTGAGGGTGCAAAAAATCCAAATGTTGAGAAAACCGCCTTTCATTAGTAATGCATGTTACTAACCAAAAATTAATTTTGATATATTTACATTAGGAAATGTACAAAATATCTTCATGGAACATGATCCTTACCTAATATCCTAATGATTTTTGGCATAAAAAAAAATCGATAATTTTGACCTATACAATGTATTTTTGGCTATTGCTACAAATATACCCGTGCTACTTAAGACTGGTTTTGTGTCCATATATTTTTACCATGAAGACACCCACTAAAATGGCATAAAGTGCGATGAAAATTCATATAACAAATCTTGTCAGGCATATTTAGACCAAGAATCATTAGATGACGTTAAAAGATTAGGTTTATATATATGTAACTACGATTAATAGACTGTTTTACATATTTTCTATAGTTAATGTTAACTAATGTAGTTAACTAATGTTTACAAATGGGACCTTATTGTAAAGTGTTTTATATATAATATGTGACCCTAGATCACAAAACCAGTCTTAAGTAGCACAGGTATGTTTACAGCAATAGCCAAAAATACATTGTATGGGTCAAAATGATTATTTTTCTTTTATGCCAAAAATCATTAGGATATTAAGTCAAGATCATGGTCCATGAAGGTATTTTGTAAATCTCCTACCGTGAATATATCAAAACTTAATTTTTGATTAGTACTATGCATTGCTAAGAACTTTATTTGGACAATTAAAGGTGATTTTCTCAATATTTTGATTTTTTTTCACCTTCGGATTCCAGATTTTCAAATAGTTGTATTACAGCCAAGTATTTTCCTATCCTAACAAACCACACATTAATGGAAAGCTTATTTATTAGCTATATATAAATCTCAATTTTAAAAAATTGTGGTCCAGGGTCACATATGTATATATACATATATAAATTGCGTTTTCAGAAAAGTTATGTGAAACATTAAAGTAGACACTTTAATATGCTTTTTGGTGTGGACACCAAAATGGTATGTCTTGTCCTTACATATGTAGCTTAATATCTATAATATTCTAGATGCTAGAGTTATGTTTACCCATTCAAAAGTCAAAATCAGAATACTAAAATGTAGTTGGTGGTTGTTAATGTTTTGAATGGTTTTAGTACATCTCTATGTGGTTGCTAGGGATGTTCCATACTTATTGGCTGGTCAAAAGAGTCTTCTAGTAGTAGTACTAGTGATGACTGACTTAAACACAAAACACTAAACAAAGTGACCTCAAAATATTGGAAAAGGGAACGTCACTGCCGCCTCTGCAAACCAAAGAGCATCCGAAAGGAGGCAAACACACCGCAGCAGAACTAGGATGAAACTGTTTCTTTACTCCAATCAAAACAAGGGTCAGAGGGAAGAGCAGAGAACAAGATCAACCACTGGAATGTACATGAATCGTAATGAAAATCTCACAGTACAACAGTGATATCATTCACAAAACCAGCCATATATTCAAGCGCTTACTGGAATGGGATAAAAAAACACGCCCCGGTACTTTTCCCTAAAAAGAAAGTCCCGCCAAGACAATATTCCAGCTTCTTCCTCCTGCCTTGACATTCTTTTAAAATGGTCATGTTCTTGGTCTTATCTTCCAGTGAGAGAAACACTAGAAGTCATTTTCAGTGGATGTGCACTTTAACAGTCAAGAAAAAAAAAAAAAACACTCAAGGAAAAAAGGGCAGATAGGATAGTAGTGATGAAAAGTGGTCGAATCGTATTCGTTCTCCTCGTCTCGGGTTAGGAACAGGACCAAAAGTGTCCTATCGGAGTAGAGACCATTTGATCTGCTCCTTAGCTGACTGTAGCACCTAGAAAAAACAAAAACATCCAGTAAAGTTAGAACCAAGACATCTATATCTATTTATCTATCTATCTATATATACACTGCCCTCCAAAAGTTTGGAAATGCCCTAGAAAAGTGGGGTTTTGGACAAAATTTTGATATGAATCCTTTTTAATTTGTGATCATTTTGCACTGATAAGGGACAACACAAACTATGAAATCATATTTTATTACATAAACAGTTTATACATGGAAAAAACTTAAATTTTAGATTCATCAAAATATTGACCATTAGCAGCTATTACAGCTCTGCATAATCTGGGCCTAAATTCATTGTATTCTAAACTTAATTGGCAATCAATTGTTGAAGCTATTAAGGTGTGCTGACCCAAAAATCTTTTAAAAACCTGGGCCAAGTTTAAACCAGTAACCAGGCATCAGAGCTGGCAAAGGGGCATGTCTGACTTTGACATGTATATATTTGTATTTGCACCAAAATGATAAAGATTTATGCTAACATCGTCCAAAACCACACTTTGCCAGGGGTGTTTCCAAACTTTTGGAGGGCAGTGTGTGTATATATGAAGAGTTCAGATGCAAAAGCCCTGGAACTTCTGATTGGGCTGAGGCTGGAATTTAGCGAGTTTGAAGTAAAAGTATTTGTTAGACGTATAATATATGTCAGGAGCATTCACTCAGTATGATTATCTCATTTTTGACCGAGATGGCTTTTAGCTGGTTTTGCATCTGAACTCTTCATTATATATATATATATATATATATATATATATATAAAATGTGAGATAAAGGGAGAAAACTAGAAGCACATTTGTACTATTCATTTTTTAGATGTCAAACTTTTTATGGAAGAAACATTACTGGGTGTCTCTTTAAATCCACTTATAATGGTTGTTATAATTCATTTGAGGTGTCATTGGGATCTTATGAAGGAATATATGTAAGTGGCTTCTGCTGATTTATTATAACCTGATGTTTTAAACTAGGCAATGCCAAATAATTAGTCACATTTAATTGGAATGAATTGCTGGCTTCAGAATCATTTATTTGAAATGTTTTGTGTTCCTCTTCAGTAAATCCAATCACTCAATGAGGACGGATAGACCAAACCACTCCCAAAAAACCTCACTTGTCTCCAAAGCTACAACAGGTAATTGAATTTTAACGTGTTTGTGTTCTTGACTCGTTAATGCTATAATTTTTCTTACAAGACATGTATCCGTCAGGATGCTGCTTTATGGTTTTAAAAATGCTGAGAACAATTCAAAGCAAACTAATAGCACATTTAAAATACAGTAAGGTCCAAAAGTGTCATACTATGGGTAAAATTACTTATTTTTTCATTTGCTAAAACCAGAATAAAAGGAAAAATACAATTAAATCTTCTCTTTAATTTTTAATTAATCTAATTAAAAAAAAAAAGTGTTAAGTGTTTGGGATGGGTAACATTTTTATGTGTATTTAAGGATGTATTTAATGCTAAACAAGGCTGCATTTATTTATAAAAATACAGTCAAATTTCAAAATAATATATTTTCAAAATATTATATTTTAAATAGTTTTCCATTTAAATACATTTTAAAATATAATTTATTTCTGTGATGCAAAGCTGAATTTTCAGCATCATTACTCCAGTCTTCAGTGTCACATGATCCTTCAGAAATCATCCTAATATGCTGATTTTCTGCTCAAGAAACATTTCTCATTATCAATGTTGAAAACAGCTGTGCTGTTTAATATTTTTGTGGAAACTGTGATCATTTTTACTTTGATGATTTCTTTTAATTATTAACTACTTAAAATAGAAAAACTACTACTTAAAATAGAAATATTTTGTAACATTATAAATGTCTTTCCTTTCACTTTTGAATAATGTAATGCATCCTTGAAAAATTAATTTCTTACAAAAAAATTATATCCTAAAATATTTCCTACCGTAAATTTATCGAAACTTAATTTTTGATTAGTAATATGCATTGCTAAGAACTTTATTTGGACAAATTTAAAGGTGATTTTCTCAATATTTTGATGGAACCCTCAGATTCCAGATTTTCAAATAGTTGACTATATTGTCCTATCCTAACAAACAATACATCAATGTTTATTTAAGCTCAGTTATTCAGCTATAGCTATGTGTAATTCTCTTTTTTTCCTCAAATTTGTATTTATTAATCTTAGTTCATATTAATTCCAACATTTACTAATACATTATTAAAATCAAAAGTTGTATCTATTAATGTTATTTAATAGACCTCAGCAAACATGGACTAACAATAAACAGCTATGCTTTAATTAACAAACATTAACAAAAAGTAATAAATACTGTACCCAATGTTTTGCTCCATGTTAGTTATTGCATTAAATATAGTTAACAAATGGAACCTAATTGTAAAGTGCTACCAAAAAATGTACTGACAAAGTTTTGAACAGTAGTTTATCTAAAATGAGAAACTACAGAAGTAAAAACGCAAAATCCAGACCCATCATACGAAGGCGCTAACATTGAGGGGAACCATGTAATCGAGTAATGCAGGTGCAGCAAAACATCCAGGAATTAATTCATCATCTTAATTTGCACGAGGCGAGCCAAAGTATAACCGTATAGCGGGGAAGACGAGGAGACAGCCATTAATCACAGACACCAAAGGGATACGGGCAGCCTGTCGCAGGGCCTCTTAAATGAGAGCATTAATCAGTCCGCACTCACGACCACGGCAGCCACGGGGAGCCATCGCTGGCAGACAGCCGCCAATAATTAGCCATCATGTTTACATGCGTCAGACACACGCGGGAACCCGGAAAGCCGGGGCTAGCGGCGGCACGATCAAACGTTCTTAATGTGGGAGGTGTGAAACCAGACCACCGTAAACACATTCGCTAAATGAATCATTGGTAAATCTCAGAGCTGCTATAAAACATAAGAGCTGTGATGGCGACAAGTGTCGCTGAAGGAAGTGCCTCGACTTCTCTCACCTGAGTGACTGTCTGTTCTGTCAGAGGCACGTCATCGCCCTGTAACGACATGAGAGAGGGAGATGCCGATGAGTTTAGGGTTGCTGGTTTCCTTTCTGGCTGAAGATTATTGGAAATCAAACTTAATAGCTGCCTAGCAGGACCGTAATGCTCATCAGTGGCGTCAGAGCACATGAGATGAAGCAGAGCCAACAAATACTAAGCAGATTAACATTTACAACAGCATCATGAAAGTCAATAGAGGAGAACAGGAAGTAGTTACCCTCAGAGCGACACGGTGAACCACCTGCTGTGGGTCGCTCTCCAGGATCACACTGTAAAACAGACAATTAATGAGTGATCAGTGCTGCAGCCTACACAATGTGATTTGTAGACTCTGTTTGTTTTAGAACATGCCTTTTTCTGACTTTTACTGATGGAGAGAATGCAGAGAAAACAGGAAAGGATGTGGACAAGAGGGAGGAACAGGTTCAGGAAATAACACACGCCGGAATCAAACTTATGTGGTCGCAGTGGGTTTTTCAATGGCCGTTGTTTAGGCCCAGGAGGAGTCTATAGACTTTTCTGAAATCATTTTTGGTAAGGATCTGTGGAATTTGGCAGACGCTTTTATCCAAACTGACTTGAATTGGCATTCAAGGTATTCATTTTATTAGAACATTCATTCCCAAGGAATCAGCACTATGCTCTATTATTTAAACATGATAAAAAGTGTTAAACTGAGCTGATATGATTGCAGTCTTCTTGGTAGATGAAAGCATAATTAAAACAGCAATAATATTCAATAAATTCATGAAAGGAGCAGTTTATTTATTATTTATTATGAATGATGGGAATGTGGAATTTTTTTCAGATGCTGATTCTGTGTGGGCCTCCTAATGCCCAATTGAAATAAATTTTAATTTTAAAAAATAATATAATATAATATAATAAAATAATATTTAGTGCTGTCAAACGATTAATCACTTCCAAAATGTAAGTTTTTGTGTACATAATATATGTGTGTGTACTGTGGATATTTATTATGTATATATAAATGCATACACATAAATATACATGTAAGAAAAATATGTTTACATATTTAAAATAATAATAATAATAATAATAATAATAATTTTATATATATATATATATATATATATATATATATATATAAATTATACACACATACTATATTTATTTTGGATGTGATTAATTGTTTGAGAGCACTAATTACTTACAGAATAATATAAGTAAAATTATTATTTTTTATTATATATTAATTATAATATTTTAATACAATTATTTAAAAATGCACACAAAATTGCTAAAATTATTTATTTATTATAATACTTAATTATAATAAGTTAATTCAATTTAATTCATACAAAATTTTTGCAGGAAAACTGGTACTGATAAAATTAATAATAAGACTGATGAATATACAGTTCATACATTGACATTATACTATTTTAATTAGCGAGAATGCATTACTTTGACCAAAACTGACAGTACAGATGATTATAATCTTACAAAATATTTCTGTTTAAAATAAATGGTGCACTTTTGAAATTTCCATTCATCAAAGAAACCTAAAAAAACAATGTATTGTGATTTCCACAAAAATATTACACTGTACTTTGATGAGCATGAACCTTGAAGAGGCATCTTTCAAAAACAAAACCTTCTCAAGAATCATATCAACTTTTGAATGATAGTGTATAAACAGCAATATCTACAAGATCTCTGTGTAACAAAGGCTATGGTCACAATGTGAGCCTTAGTGCTCAATTTTTGCTCAAATCTGATTTTTTTTGTATAGCTGTTTACATTTTTGTTTTAAATGTGGTCAATATCAGATCATAGTTTGAACTGACCCGCATGCGCAAAAAAAAACCAAATCTGAACAGGGTTGCCACATTTACACTACAAAATCCTCCCAATTGCTTCTCAAAACTAGTCCAAAATTATCCCAGTCTTGTACCTGGTCCAAAATTAGTCTTGTTCCTCGTCCAAAATTAGCCCAGTCTTTTTCTGGAGGTAAATATTGCATTAGTGGGGTCGCTTTAACCCACGGAGTTGAAAAACAACCTGCGGTAACAGTGAAAAAGTAGTCCAATTCTGCAAGAAAATGGTGGACTTGGCAACACTTGCTCAGGGCACCATCATACGGAAGTAAACACAGAGGACATAAAGTAATTGATTATGCATTTATTTATAGTGTGATCTGCTGCAGAAGCGAAATTATGCACAGGCAATATGTAAAAAAAAAACAAGGATGTGACAGAAAACCGAAGGGTTTATAATACGAGCCCTCATGTTTTGCTTGTATGTAGTGTTGTCACTGCAATACTTATGAGTTCTGACACATCAGTGTTTAACTGACTATTTTTGCAACTGTCTTAACTTTGGATATATAAAATCTGTGAAGTGACTCCAATGAACTCAGAATCATGACGAATATTGATCACGAATGACGTAAAATTTGCATGAATTCAGATATGACTGTTCAGACTGCGTTTGGATTGTAAAATCTTTGAAGTGAGTCCAATGAACGCAGAATCATGACGAATATTGATCACAAATGACGTAAAAGTCGCATGAATTCCCATGACTGTTCAGACTGCAGTTGCATTGCAAAACATCTGACCTGTATCAGATTTAGTACAACATATGGAAGTGACAAATCAGAATTGGAAAGATCAGATTCTAATTGTGGTTTGTGCTGTTCACACTGTCTGAAAAAAACAGATCTGAGTCACATCTGAGCAAAAATATTGGATTTGAACCACATTTGCCTGCAGTGTGATAATGGCCAAAATGGTTTACTTTTCATTTCCTCCACTTTTCTAGTTTGAATAGATTAACTATGACTTACCCTCCATCAACAATCTCATCAACAGCCAGGAAAAGACCCTCCATATTTTCAAGCAGAGCTCTCTTTTCCACATTTTTCCTAAAAAGAAGAATATCAAACTGCTGTTGGTTAGGTAGCTGATAGAGACCATACAGATTTTAACAACAACAACAAAAAAAAAAAAGTCTGTCCCACCTCAACATTTGGCTCAGGGAATCAAAGAGACAATTCAACACTGACATAAGCATCAACTGTAAGAAAAAAAGACAAGAACATTAATAAAATTCACATGATTATGATAAAAAGAACACAATATTAGATAAAAATATAAAGCATTACCTCGTTTTCATGGGAGCTGCCAATGACATAGAAGTATAAATCAATATTGCTTTTGTACACAACTGTTAAGCCCTCCAGCAATGCTATTTCACCTGTGTCAAAGACAGGAAGGATAAGTCCACGTGACATTATGTTAGCAAGCACAAGACAGATGGTAATACAATCACTTACTGTCTGTTCTGTGCGTCTTGTTGAAGATGTTCTTCTCAAAGGCTTTCTGCTCTTTCACAGTGGGATACGTGTCATCATAATACTGAAACACAAACACAAGAACATGGTCACAAAGTAATATATAAAAGTTATAACACACTAAAACATTTATATTTCTGAAGTGGAAGACAATGACAAATAAAGGGCTAATAAAAACTCATCCATACACCTTATGCAAACAAAAAGCTAGCTGTTAATGTTTCCAAGGGTGTGAGTTTGACTGCATTATTTAAAAATAAAGAGTGACAACTCATATTTATATGCATTTTACACAAGTAATCTGCTATAATGTTATTAAAAATCTCATTGATTTACAAGATTTGCTTTTTGGCCATATAAATAACAACATATGCACCAAACTGCATTTTGCTCAGTTTGGACCACTGAATAAAACTGAGGTGTTTTCTTTAAGTGTGAGCTATTATAATAGTCATAAAAGTAGGATGTATGAAATATAATGCAAAACATAAAACACATTTGCAAACTTTATTTTAGTTTGCTTTATTTTGTCTAATAGTTCAATAAATGTCAGGCTTTACAGGGTTAAATGAAACCCTCATGTTCATGTGATAGTCTCACCTTAGCGTACAGTCTCTCTCCATCATTGTCCATAATCAGAACAGCTTTTACAGTGTACAGAGAAGGCTCCTGTCACAACAAAACACACAAATATGATAAATCACAAATGAATTACACTGAAAACAATCAGGTGATCAGGGCAAAGGTTGAGCAGACATAGTGTAACGGACAGACAAGTCTGTGTAAATTTCCATCAGCAACTGCTGAAATTGTAAACTCTATATTTTAACATAATATTTCTCTGTAACAGTATACGAATCTTTACCTTTTATATGTAATTAAATAGGCACGTTATTGGTAAACTCGTAAGTTTGGTTACAGATTCATTGTTTAGCGGATGTAGCGGAAGTACTATTTGAAGAGAACACAGAACGGATTTAGCTGCTAGCGGGTGTTTTACACTTTAAATGCATTTATTGGACACACAAAGATTAAATCATATTACCAATATAAGCGTATCCATCTTGTACTGTACAGATATCGCTTACTCCAGCTCCGTGTATTGAATTTCTGCGTATGTGTACTTCCGCTTACGACATGAGGTAAAAGGGCAAAACTAAGCGGAAGTACTTTTCAACGTCATTAAATATTGCGGGAAATAAATAAATAAGAGTGTTTTGTATTGGCTAACATCCCCACAGCAGATAATGTTAGTAATAATAACATAAAAGTTTAAAACAAGGAAAAAAGTAAAACAACGACGTGTACCTTACAATACAATAAACAATGTGTACAACAGACGATAGAACAGAAGCACAGAATTTGTGTGTGTGTGTGTGTGTGTGTGTGTGTGTGTGTGTGTGTGTGTGTGTGTGTGTGTGTGTGTGTGCACCTGGTATTCATCACGTTATGGGGACCAAATGTCCCCACAAGGATAGTAATACCAGTAAATTTTGACCTTGTGGGGACATTTGTGAGGTCCCCATGAGGAAACAGGCTTATAAATCATGCACAATGAGTTTTTTTGAGAAAGTAAAAGTGTGCACAGTCTCCTGTGAGGGCTAGGTTTAGGTGTAGGGTAGGTGTAGGGCGATAGAAAATACGGTTTGTACAGTATAAAAACCATTACGCCTATGGAATGTCCCCATAAAACATGTAAACCAACATGTGTGTGTGTGTGTGTGTGTGTGTGTGTGTGTGTGCGTGTTAGTGCAGGTTTAGCTATTTAAGAAAGCCGAATAAATGTTTGCAAATGTCCTCACAAATATCATGCAGTATGTATTTAATATTATATTTATGTTGTATTTTATTATACATATTTAAACTGGAAAGTAATTAAAAAAAATAGAAATTAAAGGATCAATTATCCTACACTAGTGCAGAATCAAAAATATCTGATATTTAATAACTATATTAAATATAGCCTATATTGAAGCAATATTGATGTTGATACTTGAAAGTTTATGTGTCTGGCTGCACATCCTGGTGAACCGTAGCACTTTTTATTTACTAAACATTGGCGAGTGTGGGGTAAAAACAAGCAATATGACATATAGGCCTAGGCTAAAGTATAAATATCAAAATAAAACAGTTAAAAATATTTTGAGCCCATTTAGTTAATATAACTATATATATATATATATATATAGTATTATTACTTTTGTAGTATTACAGGGTAGAAAAAACATTTACGCATTTAGCAGGCAACTAGTAAATAGCAAAAAAAATAAACAACAATGAAAACATATTTTATTTATCAGCTCTGTTCCTTAAGCTTTGCTATTGACATCCAGTATTTTGTTTGAATTTTATCTCTAAAATTTTCTGTCTTCTAATAGGGACTTAATTTATTGTTTTTTGTCCTGACACCCCTTCACCTTTAAACCTATTTTCGTCTGCATTTAACTAAATATTAGCTAATTATTAGGCACTTGAAATTTAATCTAACTGATACAAAGATACAGTTGTCAAGAAAAACCAAATGGTATAAAATAAAGTACAATCTATGTTTAAAAAAATCATATGGTTCATTAGTATCATTATGCGAAACTACCTATATTTGTGTGTCACATTTTAAGTTTAAAGGAAGATATGTAATATAAAAACTATTTTAGACTTTAAAAACAAAACTTACTCCTGTTTACCTACTGCTTCAAAGGAGCATTAGTAGGTAAAAGGTGATTCACTATAAAATCAACACTCTACCTAGGTACAATGACTTCATCGTGCTTTCAGTAATGGAAAAAACTGAGCTGCAGTTGTAACCTGAAGTAAACCTCCGGCTCCCATATGCAGACGCTTAGTCAAAGATAATGAGTGATTTGGATACTGATTCTGAACTGATTGGGTTTGGAATCTGTTTGCTCTCCATGAATGACACACTGGCCTCGATGACACAAATCCTCCAAAATTGCATATCCTTCTAGCCTGTCCTGTTTTTTTGCTGCGATAATTTAAGAGATCCTCCTACAACTGGGCATCATAATTACACTGGTCACTTTTTCTGGGAAGCACCACTGTGAAAACTAATCCTAACAGGGGTTTTCCCTGCACATGCACGGCTCACCGTGCTTTACTACAGCAACTACACTGACATCAGAAATGGTTCAATCTGGAGAACTGTGGTAAAACTCACAATGCTGAGCATGTTGGCTACATTTAATTTTTTGTCCAATATGAATCTTGATGCAAACAGGACAAAGTAGTTAGTATCGTGCATAAAGATTTTCTGAATATGCTTCTACAGTAACGTGGCTCACCAGCAAGTTTCGCAATGAAACACTGGGTTTTCACAACTTTACCACGAAGAGCATTTCGTAATTACCCTATGTTATATCAGAGAGGATACAGTATGTGTTTCCTTGGTGTAGGCTACTTTTTTTTCAGGTATGAGAATTATACTTCACAATAATGCTCAAAGAACAAGATTTTTTCTTTTTCAGTTTTTATTTGTATATTTTATGTTATTATGTTCCTCATTTACTATGTGTAAAAGTTTGGCCCATTAATACAGTTGAAGTCAAATGTTGACATACACCTTGCAGAATCTGCAAAATATTAATTATTTTTACCAAAATAAGAGGGATCATACAAAATACATGTTAATACATTTAACATAAAATATGTTTACATATAGTCCACAAGAGAAAATAATAGTTGAATTTATAAAAATGACCCTGTTCAAAAGTTTACATACACTTGATTCTTGATACTGTTGTTACCTCATTGATCCACTTTTTTGTTTTGTTTTGTTGTTTTTTAGTGATAGTTGTTCATGAATCCCATGTTTGTCCTGAACAGTTAAATTGCCCGCTGTTCTTCAAAAATCATTCAGGTCCCACAAATTCTTTGTTTGTTTTCTTTTTTTAGAATTTTTGTGTGTTTGAACCTTTTCCAACAATGACTATGATTTTGAGATCCATCTTTTTACACCGAGGACAACTGAGGGACTCATATGCAACTATTACAGAAAGTTCAAATGTTCACTGATGCTTCAGAAGGAAAAAACGATGCACTAAGAGCCGGGGGTGAAAACTTTTGAACAGAATGAAGATATGTAAATTTTTCTTATTTTGACTAAATATCCTCTTTTTTTCATGTAGTTTTGGCCTTCAGAAGCTACAGAAGATATTTACATGTTTCCCAGAAAATAAAATAAGTTACATTTATCCTGATCTTCAGATTCAAAAAGTTTTCACCCCCTGGCTCTTAATGCATCGCGTTTCCTTCTGGATCATCAGTGTGAAAACATAGATCTCAAAATCATACAGTCACTGTTGGAAAGGGTTCAAATACACAAAAATGCTGAAAAACCAAAGAATTTGTGGGACCTGAAGGATTTTTCTGAAGAACAGCAGGCAGTTTAACTGTTCAGGATAAATAAGGGACTGATGAACAACTATCACCAAAAACAGCTGTGGATCATTCAGGTAACAACACAGTATTAAGAATCCATGGTATGTAAACTTTTGAACAGGGTTATTTTTATAAATTCAACTATTATTTTCTCTTGTGGACTATATGTAAACGTCTTTTATATGAAATATCTTATTCAGGTCAGTACTAAATAAAAAACATGTATTTTGTATGATCCCTCTTATTTTGGTAAAATAATTAACATTTTGCAGATTCTGCAAGGTGTATGTCAACATTTGACTTTAACTGTACCTGCTTTAAGTCATTTTGTCTTTATTATATTCATATGGTCTGCAGTGTTAAGCAGCTGATTATTGTGAATTCATTACTAAATTATTATTAGTTTTGTATTAACTAATAATATAATAAATTATTATTAGCACTCCTGAAATACCACTGAATTTACAGTTCATCTGTTCAAATGTACAGTGGAAATATTTGCGACAGAGCTGATCTTCTCAGAACTCAGTTTAGAAGAATATTTGTCACCAAACAATCGTTACACCTGACGGACTCCGAATGAGGAACCGGCACCCACAGGATCATTGCGCATAGCAACTGTGTCTCAATAGTGCTTCAGATAAAAAGATAATCGGACGTCTTTCACAATAACATCTTTATCTGTGCGGTCACGGCAGAGTACGTGTCCACTCGTCTGTTTCACACCATATCAGAAGGGCAGTAATGGACATAATCATCGTCATACTGGCCTGTGATGAGTGTCAGACATGGAGGTGGCTCAGCATCCCATCGGTTTCCCAGTGTGGGCATGGGTGTGTGAGAGCGGCGCGGCCCTTGTGGTTGGAGCCTGTGGCTGCAGAAGGAGAGGAGAGCGGGGGAAAGGGGATGTTGGGTGGCGGAAGCTCTGCTGAGTGCTGATAAAGGCTTGTCTAGGTGCTCATGCTAACTGTTGTGGTTTCTGGCATGAGACGGTGGTAGAGGGGAGATGCGTACAGTATCGCTGTGTACTTTAATTCAACAGGCCTCCTCTATTGCACAATAAAGCGTATAGCATACCGTGGGGTCCAAAAGTGCATGTAAGCGGAGAAATCTGACATGGTGAATGTCACAAATTTGCTTATTTGGTTTGCAAAAGTGGCCTATTGTGTGGATTTTTTTTGCATTTCACATATAATTTTTCTTTGTCATATTTCAAAATCATGTAGTTGTGCTGTAGTTGAAATAAAGGCATATATTTATAATGTACAATATTTGAGGTTTAAGAAAACACTGTTTATTTATTTTAGTGCTGCTACAGCATATAGACTGTGCATTGGATGAAATTACGTTACTCTTGATTACTCATACACAAATTTTCCACTTTTCCCAGCAGTAGACTTGGATGAATTTTCCCAATGGACCACAAACCAGAGACACACATGCTCTCATCATAAGTAGCTTGTGAGGTTTTTCCGTGTAATTGAAAACGCGCTCTCATGTTTACTTGTGACTAATGACACTTTGATAGTGATATTTTTAACTGAAAAAAAAACTGAACAATAAATAAGTACAGTACAGTACAATACATGGAGTTTATTTTCAAAAACAGATAACTCATATTTTTTTACATTTTCAAAAATCATGTTTTTTTTTATTGTTATCATGTTTTTATTGTGTTAGTGTTTTTTTTTTCACTTTATGAAAATAAGTCAACTGCAGTTTGGTTAAGATTAATTGAAAATGCACAATGAAAAAAACATGATTTTTGAAAAATGTTAAAAACTGAGTTATCTGTGTTTGCAAATGAACACGCACACACACACACACATACATATATATATATATATATATATATATAGTACTGTACTTACTTTTCAAATGATTGGAAAAATAATTAGGGTCAGTTTTTCTATTTTTATTATTTTATTTTATTTTATTGCTGTTTTTTGAACAGTTCATGCTCACTGAGGCTTAATTTATGTGATCACAAATACAGTAACAACAGTAATATTATGAAACAATTTTCTATTAAAAAAGAAAGAAAAAAAAAAAATATATATATATATATTTTTTTTTATGTGTCATTAATTCTAATATGCTTACTTCAAGAAACATTTCTTATTACTGTCAATGTTGAAAATGACTGTGCTGCTGAATATTTTTGTGGAAACTGTGATACATTTTTTTCCAGGTTTCTTTGATGAATAGAATGTTCAAAAGAATTTATACATAGAAATTTTTTGTAGCAGTCTAAATGTGTTTACTGTCACTTTTGATCAACGTATTATATTATATATGCTATTATGTTAACACTTTCTCTCTTTAATATAAAGTATATAATATATAAAGTAATAAAATAAAATAAAAAATACTGGAAATGTATATATATAAATGTATTAATTTACTTTAAAATTATCTATCATATGAAATTATTAACATGGTTTATAGAAGACCTGACTTCCTTTAGAAACCAACGAGTTTAAAAAAAAAACAAATCCTGTGAGTTTCCTCATACCTATGGGAAGCAGACAGAATAGGAATGGTTGGATGGGTCAGGATGGTGTCAAGGAGCTGTTTCACTTCCTGTGGTCAAACCAAAGAGGCTCAAGAGCATCACGAGGCCACAACGTGGCAGAGAGTGTAATGAATACAAAAATATAACCTAACACGTTAAACTAAACAAAGGATGGCAAGAATAGATTAAAATGACAAAAAGGTTATACACCAGTGAGATACAGAATTGTGCGACTCGATGACCTGAAGTATGTGTGGAGAGAGTCAGAACTGCTGTTTAGGTTGGAACACGCCAAATCCCAAACCATTGTGGTGTATGTAATAGCAGGCTGTTTTCATGTGTGTGTTTGTAGGTGGTTGAGTCGGGTGGGTGGGTGGGTGCTAGGAATCAAGGCTTGGGAAGTCCCGTCTCTCTGGTTCCTGGCAGGCGCCCACCTCTTTGGACGATGTCAGCCACCTACGTCCATCATTATGGTGCATTTACATACAAACATATTAACGCGTGGGAATGAAAACACCGCATCGTAAAAGACGAGCACGAACAAGTATCTAGAAAACCACGGGCACACTGCTTTCATGAGCTTTGATAAACAGTGTTTAGTCATAACTTACTATTTCTTAGTACTTAGTAACCACACCAGTGGGCATCTGACATGTTGTTACACTCTTAAAAACAAAGTTTGTTCATTGGCATTGTTGGTATCATTGAAAACTGTGAAGATCCATGGAACCTTTCAAATGCAGAAAATGTTGTTTATAGTGGAAAAAGGTTCTTCAGATTTTTTAAATGTTCTTCAAAATGATTCGTTTTAGACTGTTCACTGAAAGGTTCTTTGGGGAACCAAAAATGGTTCTTCTATGGGAAAAACCCCTTTGGAGCCTTTATTTTTAGGAGAGAACCTTTCAGTGCACAAAAGGTTCTTCATATAGTGTATAAAGATTCTTAAAATTTTTGGGTTAAAGTTTTCTAAAAAAAAATTTTAAATGCTTCTTCTTTTAAGAACTGATCACTAAAAGGTTCTTCAGGAAACCAAAACACATTCTTCCAAACATTCTTAAAAATAAAAGCTCCAAAGGGGTGTTTTTGCAATGATGCCATAGAAGAACCATTTTTGGTTCCCCAAAGAACCTTTCAGTGGACAATTCTTAAAAGAACCATTTTTAAGAACATTTTAAAAATCTAAAGATCTAAAAATCTAACCTTTTCTGCATTTAAAAGTTTCCATGGATGTTCAAGGTTCTTCATGGAACCATTGATGCCAATAAAGAACCTTTATTTTTAAGAGTGTACTTTCAGAGAGTCTTTTTGGCATTAATGGTTCCATGAAGAACCTTTAACATCCATGAACTATTCCATATACACTCTTAAAAATAAATACTACTGAAGAACCATTTTTGGTTCCCTGAAGAACCTCAGTCAACAGTTCTTAAAAGAACCTTTTTTCTTAGTGTGAAGTGTTTTCTACTTTAAAGAACATTTTGTGGAATGGATGTTGAAGGTTCTTCATAGAAATGCCAAAAAAGAACCTTTTTTAGAATCTTTAGAAGTCCAAGGTTCTTTATAGTGGAAAAAGGTTCTTTAGAATTTTAAAATGTTCTGAAGATCTCTCAGAAAACTGTTCTCTGTAGGGTTCTTTGGGGAACCAAAAGTGGTTCTTCTATAGCTTCGCTATAAACCCCCCCTTTTGGAACCTTTTTTAAGATTGTATTCTAATGATTGTGGACCATCGTTCACCTGAACGCTCTTTAAGTGCTGTATTATTGAGGGTGGGTGTAACGCGATAAGGCAGTGGTCAAATAAAATTAAGCACTTCAAATGAACACGGAAAACACACCCTTTCACCTCACCTGACAATTGTACCCGAACAATCGTGCTGATTGTCCCGTGTGTGTTTGACTACGGAGGGACTTTAGCAAAGCCTCGAATGGTCACTTGCAATGTAAGACACGCACTTCCACCCTCCTGTCCCCCCTGCCCCCAGCTTTCGCTCGCTGTCTGTGGTTGAGCGGCAGATACAGGAACAATGTGGCCTTTCTTACCTGTTGAAGGTGTACATTCCATCCCTACTAAAGCAAGTCAGAAAACAGCCCCTCCTCCGCAAAGCAATCCCAGATTTAACTCCAGGTGCGCCTGCTCATAACGTCTGCCTTCAAACCACATCCCTCATGGTGGCTTTCCTTTATATGAACACACTGCATGCCATGAAACTTAGTCCTTAAGGAAGTGTGATTTTTTTTTAGTGATTTTAGTGATTTTAGGAGATGTACACACCAAAACTGTGGATGTGAATCACTTGTCCATTGTCTATATTTGGTCAGGGAAGTCCACAATATCAGACGTGAGCTTGAGCTTTATATATGTGTGTGTATATATATATATATATATATTCGTGGCTTAACCATTTTGCTAGTTTTTTGTGGGAAATATAAACATATTAAAGTGCAAGTGTTGCATTTGGGAGGGCAAAAAGTGTGGGTGCTTTACAGGAAACCTGCTTGCATCGCCCATAGACCCATCCCATCTCTGTGAGTGACAACCAAAAGCAGGGTGAGTGGGAGAACGGGTGAATGAGAGAGAAAGACAGGTTGAGCGCATGCACACTTGTAGTTCAAAACTAAGAGCATGCAGCAAACTCTTTCACTCTCCAGTTCAACACAGGGGTCAGTGACTACTGCTCTCAGGATTTTGTGAATATGACATTGTGAAGACTTTTTCATCTGAGCTTAGTGCTTAAGGACATGCTAATAAGGTACAGTTTGACATTTCATCTTCTTTGGGGGCTTGTTGTGAAGCTTCTTCAGTAAACATGGTAGATATTGTAGAATTTTAGTTCACTATTAAATCTGAAAGATTCTAAATGACATTTTTAGAGTGGTAATTCTAGTAATTCGAATTTCTGAGTCATAATTCTAGTCATAAAACTCTTTAAGAACTAAGGGCATGAGTGTGTAAACTTTTTGCTTTAGAAGCTCAATATAGAAGTTGACAATTATTATAAACTTGATTAAAGTGTTAAAGTTGTGTTAGATTTTAAATAAATTATGTTTTACTATATATTTTTCTTCTTTAATTTTTAAGGGTATATAATGTGATCATGTTATTGAGATTTGAATTTTCTTTAAAAAGTTTTTAAATTTTTTTTTTAATTTAAAAAACAACATGAATTTTCAAAAAATAATTTTAAAACTTCTGTTTGGTCTAAACGTTTCTTTATTTTTTATTAGATGCTACCCACTGCAGTCACTTTTTGATTATCACAAATATTGCAATGCATGGCTTAATGTTTAATATAAGAGAGAGACAAACGTATTAAATAAAGTTAAATATAGTTTAATTTTTGTTTTGTTGCTCGCTGTTGGCTCGTGTACGCTGGTACAGTGGTTAGTACCACAGCTGATGTTGAAACTTAGGAGGCCGGTCCCACAGCCCTGTCCCCTCAGAATTTCAGAAACTAGTCAAAGGAAATAAGCTAGACACCGCGGTAAAGGCAGGATATATGTTTTTTACCCTCAATATGACAAAAGGAAAGATGTGTTTTGTTAAATACTTCACCACACATAATATGCCAAACCAGTAGATGTTAAACAGCATATTGCTGGCACGTCATGTCAAACTTGTACATGACATTTCAGGCAGTGCGTATGTATTTTTGCAATTAGCTCAAGACTGCTTTTAAATTATATTTAGTTTACTTCTTTAAAATTGTTCATCGTAATTAGAAAGAAAGCAGTAGCTTTTCTTATCACTACACTCCCAAGTAGTAGCAGAATGATGAAATTCAAATGCAAAATTATTGTTAAATATAGCTGCACAGTTTTTACCGTACCAAAAATAAATGTATAATTTAACAGGAAACCAACATTAAAGTTTAAAATGGTTGTTGTGTATAAAACAGCTCTAATATTGCAGCAATAAAAGCGAACAGGAGGCACAAGATTAATTTGTTTTACACAATCATAAAGGGGTAACCAGAATGACTGCTAATGCATATTAAGCATCGACATAGACTAATTCATTTATTTTCGACATGAGGGAGTGTGCTGAGAAAGTCTTCCTGACATTGTGATGTCTGTGGTTAGGCCCCTGCCTTCGTTTACTGGAGAACAGGCTGGCTCCCAAAAGATTGTCTTATCAAGGGTTGACATTACAGTTCGCAAAGCCAGCTGATAGGACAAATCCAGCCCAACGAAACTTCATGTCCAGTGACACTATATGACATTTGGAGCACATGGGAAGGGAAATGTAAAACGGTTTCGGATATATTCTTAAGGTTAAACGTCAGTTTTTTAAAGTTTCAGACTGACATCATACTCCGTTTACGGGCGTGTAGATGAAAATGTGGTGAAGTCAGACTAAATTTGGTCCTAAGATTGTTGGCATGTGGTCACAACTGTCCTATATTTTATCCGTTTGTCTTGTTTGTCCTGTTTGTCCTTTTCTCTTTATTTTTAACTCTACAAGTGCATTTGACTTGACATTCATGTCTGACGAATTACAAAAAGTTACTGTTTCTTTTAACATTTTAGACTGATTCACTGCATCAGGGGTTTGTCCTGAATGTGTTCAGCAATTAACAGTGTACATCCCCTGAGGATCAGCTGTGAGGTCAGTATCTATAAATATTATAAATATTATAATTCATGTTTTAACAGCTATAAAAGATATGAAAAATAAAACCATATTTTCCTGAATGAATAGATGCCGTAAAATTTATCAGTGCACCGGAAAAAATTACTTCTTAATAAGCTGAATTTGCCCTTTCTTGACTTGGTTTTTAGTGAAGAAAAATATTTAAAAACAAAACTTGCATAGAATGCAAGAATGCATATTTAATTTTTATTTTACAGATACAGTCAAATCAAAAACTATTCAGACACCAGATATCATTTTTGATATTTTTTTTACTATTGGGTGTAGGACACTATAGTTCATTTATGTAAGTGAGGATAGCAAACTAAAGTAAACTGTGACATATTATACCCAAACATTCTTCATACAGTGGACTATCAGCAAAACCGATAAGAATTTGGGACCAAAAATTATTCAGACACTATGACCTGACCATGTTTTGCTTATATGTTTTTTTTTAATTGCTAATGCAACCTTTTTACACCACAGACTAAGCAAAATTAAGCATTGCTTGGTAATTGGTCAACAAATTATTGAATTTTGTGTAAATATTGTCATACTAACAGTCTGAATTTTTGTAATCCATTACATACCTTTCTGTCAAAGTTATCTGACATCAAGATAAATTTGTTCTGACACAGTTTAACTCTTTTTTTCTAAACTGTAGCAAATAAACTGTGATAATGAGAAATGTTGAAAGTGTCTGAATAAATTTTGGTTTGACTGTATATTTTGTCTTACTACACTAGCAGATTTTTACTGTATACTCATAACATTTAAAAAATCATATAAAATAAAAAAAAAATATATATATATATACACTACCGTTCAAAAGTTTGGGGTCAGTAAGACTTGTAATAGTCTTTAAAGAAGTCTCTTATGCTCATCAAAGCTGCATTTATTTGATTAAAAATATAGAAAAAAAAACATTAATATTGCAAAATGTTTTTACAATATAAAATAATGTTTTTTATTTTAACATACTTTAAAATAGAATTTATTCCTGTGATGAAAAGCTGAATTTTTATCAGCTGTTACTCCAGTCTTAAGTGTCACATGATCCTTCAGAAATCATTCTAATATGCGGATTTATTATTAGAATGATCAGTGTTGGATAATATCAACAGTTGTGCTGCCAAATATTTTTTGGAACCTGTGAATTTTTTTTTTCAGGATTCTTTCATGAATAACAAGTTTAAAAAGTACAGTGTTTATTCAAAATATAAATATTTTATAACAATGTAAATTATTTATTATTAACTTTTAATAAACTTTTAATTATTAACTTAATACATCCTTGGTGAATAAAAGTATTAATTTCTTAAAAAAAAAAAAAAAAAAAGAAACAATAAAAATGTACTGACCCCAAACTTTTGAGCGGTAGTGTATATATATATATATATATATATATATATATATAATGTAGGTGTATAATGCATATTAAAAACATTTTTTTCTGAATGAATGAATGTGATATAATCTGTACAACGCAAAAAAATGAAAAAAAATGAGCTCCTTCTTGACTTGTTTTTCAGTAAAGAAAAATATTTTAAAATAAAACTTGTGAGAATGCATATTTAATATTTATTTTAAAGATATATTTTGTCTTACCGCACTAGCAGATTTTTACTATATACTCGTAACACTTTAAAAATTATTTGTAAATAAAAAAAGAAAATTGTAATTAATTTTATAAATAAAATTAAAAATGAAACTATATAAATAATATATAAAAATGACAAAATGCAGGTGTACAATGCATATATATGCACACTGGTTGAAAACAAGTCTAAAAAATTATACAAAATTATATTATAATATATAATTATATAATTGTATACACACACACACTGTTTGAAAACCAGTCTGATGCAGTGTAAATTTATCTTATTCCAAGGATTTTTAATACATACATACATATTCATACATATTTAAAGACATTGAAATGACAAAAATAATAAACATTTCATACACTGTATTTATTTCTAGGGACTAGCAAACCCTGGAAGACTGCATGGGGAGGTGTCAATGTCCACCAATGTCACTGGATTCCGGACACATCGTTCCCCCCAGCATTTGGAGATGGACTTGGCCTGGCAGGAACTGATGGCCATCACAGAACTTCAGGTTGGTACACTGGAACACCCCACCAAATTTCCTCTTTAACATGCACAATGTTAAAACTCAAGAAAACATCTGATTATTTATCTGTAGTACATAGCCAGTCGTTGTAGAGTCTTAATGAAATGGTGGCCTTATAACATTTTTCAATGCTGAATCCTGTGTAAACACACACATTGAGCTACGATCTGCAACAATGGGCCAATTGAGTGATGCAAGGATAAAGGCAGACAGAGAAAGAGGGTGAGTGCTGTATATTGCCGACAGCCCCCTGCATAGCACAATGACCATCTGTTTCGACATGAAACCTGAGCGCTCCTAAGTAAGACCTGCATAAGCTACGGGTGGCACATTCACCCAGGTGGGCTGGTCCTCCTGCCTGAATACAACCCTCCTCTGCAGCACAAATCAACTTTACTACTGTTTTAATATAAAAGAGATTGAATTGAATCACCTCCAAGGTCAAGTTTGAGTGAAACCTGAAGTTCTTGTTATTAAAACATTATTTTTGTCACAGGAGTTTGAGGTACCCAATGAGAATCCCTTTGAAGCTATTCCATACCTGTCCATGGAGCCCATGGTTTCTCAAGGGGGGTTCGCGATGACTCAGCCGCAGCCAGAACCCATTCCAGCCACTTGCGATGCCCATCCTGCTGGTGTTTATGAAAACGCATACCCTGAAATGATGCCACCCTATCAGCGTTTGAACCCACACATGGATATGCACTACGGCCTGCCTGTCCCCGGTGGCCATGGTTCCTCCAGAATGCTTGCGAACACGCAAGCTCTTCATCCACCGCTCATGAGTCTTTTGGAGCACATGAACATGACGACACGCAGTCATGGGATTGCGAAAGACGGGGTTATCAACCTTCACGGCACAGGACAAATCAAACAGGTTTGCGTGGATGACCTCGAGTCAGATTCTGGTTTGTCGCTTGGTTCAAGCCCACCGCTTGCATCTCCTGAGAACGCGGTGCATGGAGTACCTTCGTACTTGCCTGCAGATGGTGCAGTGGGCTACGCCGAAGGCGAAAGCATTGGAGAGCAATGTCGCATGCGTCCGAGTTTGCTCGGGCCCGTTGACTACCAGCAGTCCTACAGTTCGTACCCTGGAACTTCTTTTTCCACAACTGCAAACATGCAACCTATGAACCAGCAGACTTACCAACCAATTGCATCAATGAAGCAACCGGTTTTACCCACAGCCCTGCATGATCTACAACTAAACAGCTCAGGTTTAACAAGACTGGGCTCATATCAGTCTACATACCCAAAGCCAAAGTCAAGCAGCGTTCCCGTACCCCTAAGCAGAGATGAGAGGAGAGCCCTCGCTCTCAAAATCCCGTTCTCACTGGACAAGATTGTGAACCTACCAGTGGATGACTTCAATGAGCTCTTGACCCAGTTTACGCTGAGCGATGCTCAGCTGGCACTTGTACGGGACATTCGCAGACGAGGGAAGAACAAAGTGGCTGCTCAGAACTGCCGCAAACGGAAGTTGGAGAATATTGTGCATTTAGAAAACGAGTTGGGACAGCTTAGAGCCCAGAGAGAACATTTATCCAGAGAGAGACTGGACTTTCAGCAAAACCTAGCCATTATCAAATGTCGGCTCTCAGATCTTTACACCCAAGTGTTTTCACAGCTACGTGATGAGGAGGGACACCCTTATTCAGTTGATGAGTATTCACTACAACAAACTAACGATGGCAACATTTACTTGGTGCCACGGAATACTGCACTGGAGGGTGAATGAACTTGTGTTTTTCTAAAGGTGGAAGTCACCTATTGATGGACAACTAAATTCATGAGGTTCCTACATTTTGTGACCAATGAATTTCAATTACTTTAAATCAGGGTTGCCCAAACTCAGTCCTGGAGGGCTGGTGTCCTGCAGAGTTTACCTCAACGCACCTGCCGGGAAGTTTCTAGTATGCCTAGTAAGAGCAGAGATTGTCTTACTGTTGGGAGATAAGAGGGTCTGTATTACTTAGTACTGGAGAAAGTGTAACGGTCAAATTGGATCACATGTGGCTTGATAACCAATCACATTACAGCCTTGACGTCACTGAATTTCAGTTGTGCAACACCCTATCTGCATTTACGGATACCATAGGAATGAATGAGAAGTGCCGTAAGCTGAATCCCACCTGTTGCAAGTAGTCTGTAACTTCTATAAAACAATTTTTTTCAGTGTAAACTCTAAAAAGCGTTCAATCCTTAAGTATTTAGTGCAGGTGTTGTCAACTCCGGCCCACAAAATCCATTTTCCTGCAGAGTCCAGCTCCAAGCCTAATCAAACACTCCTGAACAAGTTCATCGAGGTCTTTAGGATCACTAGAAAGATACAGGCAGGCAAGTTTGATCAAGGTTGGAACTAAATTCTGCAAGGGGAGAGGGAAAAAAAACACACCAACAACACACACACACAAAACAAAACAAAAACAAAAAAGAGAAAACTCACAGGCCAGAGTTGAGAACCTCTGGTTCAGTGTAAAACATGTTGAAGATTAGCCAATAGACTGTTGACTCATTAAATAAGCAGTTTTAAAAGCCTTAGTCTTAAAAGCTGTTTATTCAGCATAGTGATGCATCTTCTCTACTGACATCAATTCAAAGAAAACAGCCTCTGGTCTCCTTTCCCAAACTGGAAGTGTTGGCATTAGCAGTTACTTTTTTTTTGGTTCAAGGTTGCAGGCTTGTCTTCCTTTGGCTGTGATAAGAGCTTGATTAACTGGTTCAAGTGTCTAATTTCAGTTGGCACTAAACGCTGCAGGACATTGGCTCTCCAGGACCAAGTTTGGGCACTCCTGCTTTAAATCATTTGTCATGAACAAAGATTTAAAATAATTTCTGAAGTAATTTCAACAGTAATTTTAGCCAAAGAAATCGAACTACAAAGTTGCAAAGAGCTGAGATTAAGAAAACACTTGTTAATAGCCCATGCTGCAATTCTCTTATTGCTAAAGACATTTGTACATTAAAACATTGGTCTAAAACCTAGAATCAGTATTATGTTCAACAAACATGCTCTCAGTAAACAGGTTCGACACAAGACATGAGTTGTAGCATTAAAAGTTTATTGTAAAAAAGGTAAAAACAGGTAATAAAAATAAAATCTCTTCAGCTGCATCTTGGTCCTGGAAAAGAGAACAAGTTTGAGACTTCAGATATTATAAACCAGATAAGTAGTATTGCATTACAAGAGCAAGTACCTTTTATCATTTCACCCGTTTATAGACAGACAAATGCCTTTTCATTTCAAGTGATGAATTTCACTTATCAGATCCTGAAAAAGCAAGAGTAACAAGGTCAGCAGGTTAAATACAGAACATGGAAAAACCACAAGTGGGCATGCATTAAAAAGGGTTTAAATGTCTACAAAATCTTGTGCACCAAACTATGCTGACTGCAGTTACTTCCCCTGTAACATACACAACACTGAATGGGAAGTTCACATTAACTGTACAGCTTCTGCTAATAAAATTGTTTTACAGTTACCAGCGGTAGTGGAGAAGTCTGTTCTTACCTACAGGAGTTATAAAAGCGCTGCCTGCTAGTCTTTGAGTGGCGCCCTGTACTCCCTGCTCTCTGCTTCTTCACAGGGCGACGATCTTGCTACTCCTTTCTCAGCCTGCTGCCATGGCTAGACTGATATGCGGCCACACTACTCTAGGCATTTGCATTGAACAACCTATACTTTTTAAACCAGTTTGAGTGACATTTAACTTGTTTTTAAGAGCCACTTGACAGTTCAGTTTAGGTTCTACTAAAAAGGCTCAGACGCTCCCGTTAAGTTAAAGTGTACTACTCTAAAATCCGAAAGAAAACAAATGACTAAAACGCACATTTTTAAAAAAACAAAAAGGATGTTTTATTTCACCTTGGTTGGTTACATAAAAATCAAAATCATAAAGACTGAAAGTAATTCTACATAAAACCTCATTGGAATGCTTTTTCCATAGACAATATAAAATAAGTCTGCATGATGACAATTTCATGACGTCCCACACATGATAGCGCTACTGTACACTTCTTCTGGTGGCAGCTGTAAGCCTGCCACACCTGTTTGGCTGAGCAGATCTAGGGATGTAAACCTGCATCTGCCCTGTCACTTCTCTTGCTCTCCTCTCCTAAAGCACTCAGTCCTGTTGAACAATATGAACAACAAATGTTAAGCTGCACACTACCTGAGGTTCGTTGTTTCTACACCAGATGTACAGCAAGGTTACAGTAAAGCAAAGACCAACATATTGGGAGTTAACCTGTAAACTAGACTTTCAGATGGCTGTTTAAAGTAGACAAAACTCGAAACCAACCTTTCTGAGCTTAAAACCGTCTACCACCAGAGCCACCTCCGTATCCGCCACCAGATCCACCGCCATAGCCACCTAAAACAGATATCACTTAGGATTAAAGTTGTTTGAGATGTAAAAAGGAAAGTGTAAAAAGCCATTATATAAAAAAAAACAAAAACACACAACTTACCACCATATGGGCCACTGTTTCTTCCTCCACCGCCACCACCTCCAAAGTTCCCTTTCATGGGACCGTAGTTGGACTGCTGGTTGTTATAGTTGCCAAAGTCACTGTAGTTACCACCTCCACTGCCACCACCTCCTCCAAAGTTGCCTATTCATGTTAAAAACCATACACTTTGTTACTGCTAACAAAGCAAGTTATTTGTACAGAAGTTAAAAGTTCAAACTAGCATCTACTCACCACCTCCAAAGTTGCCATTGCCATTGTTGTAATTGTCATTATAGCCGCCGCCACCACCACCACCACCGCTGTTGCCGCCACCATAACCACCGCCGCCTCCCTGGTTGCCATAACCATGCCCTCCTCCTCCACCACCTCCATATCCACGGTTTCCACCATAGTTACCAGGACCGCCACCATAACCACCTGGAAAGCAGAGGAAAACCTTGGTCAGCATTAACCATCAGAACACTTTACCAAATTGCACTCGAAGAAAACACTGCATACCATCTCCACCACCAAATCCGTTGTTGTAGCAGTCACCTCCATAACCTCCGCCACCTCCACCACCTCTGCCTCCTGAAAAGGATAGAAAATTGCTTTAATTCAATACTAACACTTAAATTGGCCAGTCAAAACACTTCAGTGTCCACTTAAGCACATACCTCTTCCAAAATAGCCATCGCGGTTGCCGCCACCACCACCGCCGCCTCCAAAGTCATTGTTGTAGCCGCCATTGTTGCCATATCTGTTGAAGTTTCCACCGCCTCCTCCCCCACCACGGCCTATAAATTAATAATGCTTTTCTTAAATCCACAAGCACTTTTAAAACTGAAAAAGTAATACACCCAAGTACATTAAAACAGCAAAAAAAAAAAAAAACCCTTGAACAACTTACCTCTCATGTTCATGCCAGTGTTCTGCATTTCTTGTTTAGACAGAGCTTTTCTGACTTCACAGTTGTGCCCATTCACAGTGTGGTATTTTTGAACTAAGGGGAAGATATATTGGTGTTAATATTTATACAAATCAAAACCCACACTAAAAATATAACTTTAAATCCAAGCACTTACTGACGATACGATCAACAGAGTCATGGTCGTCGAATGTAACAAAGGCAAAGCCTCTTTTGTTTCCGGTCTTATGGTCAACCATGATTTCAATGGCCTCAATTTTGCCAAACTGTTTGAAGTAGTCACGAAGATGGTTCTCCTCTGTGTCATCCTTAATGCCACCCACAAAGATCTTCTTCACAGTTGTGTGAGCAAATGGCTTGTTGGAGTCCTGAAAAAGACACACAATTAGGCATTTGCATTCATACACTTCTTTAGAAGAGTTTTTGCATGACAAAGGCCTAGGGTGTTAAACCTCACCTCTCGAGACACAGCTCGCTTGGGCTCCACGAGCCTACCATCGACCTTGTGAGGACGTGCATCCATAGCGGCATCAACTTCAGTCACACTGGAATAAGTGACAAACCCAAAGCCTCTGGAGCGTTTGGTGTTTGGATCTTTCATTACCTAAAGCAGCAAATAACGAAGCGTAAGAGTTGATGCCCTTGTAGTCCCCATCAAACCCTTAAAGGGATAGTTCACCCAAAAATGAAAACTCAATTACTCACCTTCATGTTGTTCCAAACACAAATTGAACAAATGAAGATATTTTAAATCAAACCCGAGAGCTTTCGGACCCCAAATAGACAGCCACGCAACTACCACATTCAAGGCCCAGTAAGGTATAGAGGACATAAAGGGGGGGGGTTGTTGCATAAAGTCAATGTTTTTTTTTTGGCACACAAAAGATTCTCATAGCGTTATAAAACTACAGATAAACCACTGACTATTTTACCAATGTTCTTGGTACATTTCTGGGCCTTGCATGTGGAAGGACCCTTGCCGTCTATTAGAAGTAAGAAAGCTCTCAGATTATCAAAAATAAAAACGCTCCAAGTTTGTGTTACTAAGATGAACAAAGGTCTTACGAGGACAAAATGAAGGCAAGTAATTTTCATTTTTGGGTAAACTACCCCTTTAAATCAAAATACTTTAGTACAGGTTTCTATAATTTACATAATACATGCTATTGATAAGCAAGAAAAAAAGAAACTTACCACACAATCCGTTAAGGTGCCCCATTGTTCAAAATGTGCCCGCAAACTATCGTCTGTGGTTTCAAAGCTAAGCCCTCCAATGAAGAGCTTCCGCAGCTGCTCAGGCTCACGTGGTTGGCCCTGAAAACAACCCATAATAATTTGACACTGAAACCGAGTGCATCGTGTACATTAAGGTTCCTCTGCAGCGGTTATTCAACCAGCTAACGTAGTTATTCAAGCGCTAAGCGCCATGAATCCTGAACAACAGACGCTATTTGGGGGAGGTGAGCGAACACCTCCGCCATGTTGGTGCCGGACAATACAGTCTATTTATACACAGTACATTTGTTTCGGTAAAACAATAAAGACTATAAATCGATGCAAGCCACTACAGAAATGACAAGCGAGTAATTAAAACAAAAGAACTGTGAATTTCGAGAACACGACCTTCAGTGCAAACGCACGGCCTATGTGTGCAAAGCACAAGAATTAAAATGGCGGCCGAACACGCTATTTGCATTAACAAAGAGCCGAGAATAAGGTGATGCACAAGTTAAAATGGAAAACGTTTAGAAAACTAAAACTACATTGCTTAAAACAGCTTGTACAAAACAAATCAACATGTTATTTAAAAACCAACCTACCTCTTTGGACATCCTACCGACTATTTCTGTCCGCGCTGCGCCACACGCTTGTCAGTCAGACACACTGAGAACTGGGGAGATACCATAAATAGCTTGAGTAAAACACAGTCCCCTCCCACTGCAGACGATGATTGGATTACGCTTCCCGCTAACGCTTTTGTTTTGCGTTTCGACGGCACCTGATTGGCTGAGGCTCAAGTCAATCCCTGTAACAGAGGTTAGTGCTTACAATTCTTTCTCCTGTATCTAGAAAAACAATGTTTTTTGTTAAATACCATTATAAAAATATGTATTAGAAGATAGGAGGGGATTAATAATTTTCAAGTTGTAATTTTATTCATACAGCTTCCATATCACTTTCACCACACTTATTCAAAGGCGCTCACGCGTCTTATCGAAAATTTTTCTAAATTGAATATAGAATATAGTGGTTGAATATAGATTTGAAAAATATCAAACATTCGGCAAAGCCTGTAGTTTTAGCAGCCGTGGGACGCTTGCACATCCCATTGTGAGGCTGTTTTTGGCGCGAGAGCGGCTCACTCAGTCGCACGCTGATTGGCTGGACGCGCCACTGGACGGATGCATACGCGACAGGCAGCAAACTCCTGTGTGCAGGGAAAAAGCCGCCGCCGCCTCAGCCTCATTATCCAACACGAATAAGAAAACATCGAAAAATATCTCAGTAAGTACACAATTATCATCCGCATTAAGCTTAGAATATGTCATTGTAGATTACCCTTGCACTGGAAATAACTGAATCCGTCAATGTTACGCTTTAACGTGATAGGATCAGGTGAAATCTGTTCAGCTCGGCCCGCGCTGTTGCTAAGCAAAAGCTCGCAGTGTTAGCGCTCACGACGATAATATTCAAATAAATGCGAAAATGCTTCGAATGCTTTGCTTGCAGCGGTTAAACGCAGAGAAGCGAAGAAAGAAGTAGAGTGTGTATGCTAATGAAGCTAAATTAGCCTGCCATCATGTGCGCCTAGGTATCGGTGAGCCTTGTTTATTGTTTTTGCAGCCATTGGCTAGTTGCGTTTCTGGTGTTGCGGTTGTTTATAACGCAAGCTCGTGAAATTAACGGTATCTTTCAAACATATCGCTTTATTCTGTTTTTGTTCTGTTGCTATTTCAGAATGAGCTTCTAGCGAGGCAAACAGGAGCAATCAATGGGGCTTCTAAAGCTAATGTTAGCAGTGCAGCTAGCATTGTATTTAAATGCGTTAACGATGCTATTTATGTTTTGTATTTTGGAATGAATGCGTTGGAAAATAGATGGCAAATAGCATGAAATGTGAAAGTATGAAAGCGTGAGAGTCGTGCAGTGCTGTTCAGTGATTTCACATTGTTTGGCCTTGCTCACTAAGATCCTTCATGACGTTCAGATAAGAACACATGGCTAGTTTATCGCATTTCTCGTGCAAGGTTGATTAAATATGTGTTTTGGTAAGTGAATATAGGAATTGTAATCAATATAACGGCTGGAATTTAATGTAATGTATTCAGACTGCATGGTGTTCCTTTAGCTTTGATAACTGTGTATACTGTGCACAAACAAGAAAACATCTTTTGAAATTTATTTTGTATATACACTACCAGTCAAAAATGTGTTTTTTTTTTTTTTTTTTTTTTTAAGAAATCTTTTCAGCTCTCCAAGCCTGCATTTCATTTAATTCAAAGCACAACAAAAACAAATATAAAAATTGAAATATTTTTACTATTAAAAATAAATTACATTTTAAAAATAAAAATATTTTAAAATGCAATTTATTCCTGTGATTTCAAAGCTGAATTTTTAGCATCGTTACTCCAGTCACATGATCCTTAAATAATTATTCTAATATTCTGATTAGCTGCTCAAACAACATTTATTATTATTATTATTATTATTATTATTATGATGATGTTGACAGCTAAACAGCTAAAGTAGATAAGTAGAACAGCATTTATCTGAAATAGAAATCTTTTGTAACATTATAAATGTCTTTATCATCGTGAATTTTTCTATTCACCAAAGAATCCTGGGGAAATATATATATTTGATCGATCAGCAAATTAGAATTATTTCTGAAGGATTATGTGACACTGAAGACTGGAGTAATGATGCTGAAAATTTAGCTTTGATCACAAGAATAAATTACATTTTAAAATATATTCAAATAGAAAGCAGTTATTTTAAATAGCAAAAATGTTTTACAATATTATTGCTTTTGCAGTTGATATGATTCACCTTATGCATGCTTATTTGATATACATATTTGATATATTTATAATGTTTAAATTAATTGTATTTGTTTAGGGGAGCTCTGAATGCAGTAATCAAGAATCATCCCTGCACTTTAAGAGGTCACACCCACCAATAGAATATAGTAGGTAAGCGCCAAAAATAATTATTGGCTTTTGTTGCTTTTATTGGTTATTGCAGTTAAGGTAACACAGGTTTAACCTTAACTTAACAGATTTTGCTCATACTGTTCAGCATTTGTTGTTATCATGGTAAGAGTAACTTTACCCTGCAAGATCAGATCTTTGTTTATATTTACAATATTATAATCAAAAATTGAAATGGATTAGCTTTTGTTTTTGTTTTGTTTTGTTTTTTACGTGATAAATAGGCTCTAATCACCCAGCCCTATTTATAACTTTAATAAAAATATCTATTTTTTTTCTTTTTTAAAAGTGGAAACGCTTTCCTCCCCAGACCAGGGAGTCACACAGGTCAAAATACATTCAGAATCAGCCATGGGAAAGAAGAACCAGAACCGTGAAGATGATGAGGCTGCTTCCTCAGATGAGGAAGAGTACGTAGTGGAGAAGGTCTTGGACAGGAGAGTTGTGAAGGGCCGTGTGGAATATTTCCTGAAGTGGAAAGGCTTTACAGAGTAAGCCTTCATTGTCCTTCATAATAAACTAATAGTGTCTAAGTAGTAGTATAGACTGTTTCATTTCAAGAAGATCTGGGTGTGTGTTACCGCATAAAAAAGTATTAGAATGCATGACATTGAGATGAAGTGGACAATGTAAGGTGGATTTAAGGTAAACTAGTTTGAAGAACAAGAAGAAGAAGTTTGAGTTTTGTCTTAGTATTCAGACGTCCTGAAGGCAGACCTATGATATGAGGAAATCCAGTGGCTTAATTTGTCGTGCATGCATCATGTGTTGTTTTGCAGCAAACACAACACATGGGAACCAGAGAAGAACCTGGACTGTCCAGAGCTTATTTCTGAGTTCATGAAGACCTATAAAAAGGGAAGCAGTGGAAGCACACCCACCAGCAAGCCCTCCAGCACAGGCGCTTCTTCGGCCCGTCCCAAAGACAGTAGCAGCAGCACCAGCAAGAGGAAAAACTCAGAGGAAGAGAACGGGAGCAGCAGCAAACCCAAAAAGAAAAAGGAGGTAAAAGGTTAAAAAAAAAAAAAATGTTTAAGAGCCCCTGCGTAAGCTTCATTTACATGTAATTACCATGCAGTATCCATCCTGATATCACAAGAACATCCAGAGGGTTGAAATGCTCTTAAAATATGTTTTGGTTGCTTAAAAGGAAAAAAAAGAAAATTTACTAAAAATGTTATCACCCTCTGAACATCCAAGATGCAGATGAGTTTGTCTTTTCATTGAGAGAGATTTTTTTGTGAGAGGAGCACTTGCTCACCAATGGTTCCTCTGCAGTGATTGGGTGCCGTCAGAATTATTTTGCATTATGTACTTGTATTTTGGACAGAAGCAAGAGTTTACAATGAAACGCCTTTAAGATAGATTGGTGTATGACAAACACAGCTTTTCACTTCACAAGATGGTAAATGACTGGAGTCTTGTGTATTATTGTGATGTTTTTATTAGCGGTTTGGACTTCACTGCATAGGGTCCATTGGTTGACCAAGTGATGTAATGCTTTTCAACAAATGTTAATTTTTGAGTGAACTATTCCTTTAAGCATGTTGGATGTTGGACAGTGTATGTTGTTAAAATAAAACATCTATTTATGTCACGATGTTTGATTGTTGTCTTTGTTCTTTCTAGGATGAGATCCTTGTAGCAAGAGGGTTTGAGCGAGGCCTGGAGCCTGAGAAGATTATTGGAGCAACAGACTCCTGTGGAGACCTTATGTTCCTTATGAAGTGGTGAGTACAACAGCTCTTTACATTGGGGGCAATTTATTGTAAGGACACTGTCCTTAGAGCTTAGAAACACGGTGGAACCAAAGCCACAAATTTGATCATATTCTAGATAATAACAGTAAGCGTATGAGGTCGAAATTTAATTTGAATCCCATCACAAGTGGTCAAAGGAGATCCATGTTCATACCAGGAGTAAACAGGGAAGTGTCTTCAACTGTGATTGAATCACCCCAGATGGGTGTTAGGACAATGGTGTCAGTGGCCAAATTTACACCTGGCATTATGTCTGAAATGATACAAAGTGCCCCCATTTTTGTTTCTTTGTCTCAACTTTGCTCACATTCACACTTCTGCCTTGTGTGAGACTGAACAACTGTTATTCTTTTGTCACCGTCCTACACCTATTTGCACCTGTACATTTGAAACCCTTCATTGTAGTCTCCACTCTGCATTTAATTATATTTGCCTGTTTTACAGTTCCTGTATTTCTAAAACATGTATAATTTTGTGCAAAAACAAAACGAAAAAAATCTATATATGTGACCGTGAAATGCAGTTATAATTTTTTTAATATAAAGCTGTCATCAAGTATGCATAGCTTCTTAGTGTTTAATATATATTCAGGGTTTCCATTGGTCCTTAAAAAGTCTTAAAGGATTAGTTCACTTCCAGAATAAAAATTTCCTGATAATTTACTCACCCCCACGTCATCCGAAATATTCATGTTCCTTTCTTTCTTCAGTCGAAAGGAAATGAAAGTTTTTGAGGAAAAAAATTCTAGGATTTTTCTCCATATAGTGGTCTTCAGTGGTTGCGAATGGGTTGAAGGTCCAAACCGCAGTTTCAGTGCAGCTTCAAATGGCTCTACACGATCCCAGATGAGGAATAAACAGTAGCAAAACAGTAAGTCATGTGTGTGTCCGACAGTTCAAAAAGGAAGGATAGGGCAAAAAACTTTTCCCTTCAACTTCAAAATCGGCTAATGTCGTTGTTTTACTTTTTTGTAAAAGGCGTTTGACCTTCATTGCACATTTGCTTTGGGTCACTGGGTCAGTATTTTTTCTCCTACATCAAGCTTGTGCGATTACGTAATGCATGAGGTCGAGCTAGTGTAAGACAAGCATTTGTGGTTAAAAATATATACATTTGAATGATTTTAAGAAAATATTTTACTAGGTAAGACCCTTATTTCTTGGCTGGGATCCCTTTCAAGCTGCACTGAAAATGCAGTTTGGACCTTCAACCCGTTGGCCACCATTGAAGTCCACTATATGGACAAAAAATCGTGGAATGTTTTCCTTAACCTTAATTTTTTTTTTTCCAACTGAAGAAAGAAAGACATGAACGTCTTGGATGACAAACGGATGACTAAATTCTCAGGAAATTTTTATTTTGAAAATGAACTAAGGTTTTAAATTCAGTTGGATCAAACGTAAGGCTATATGTGCTATAACAAAACTACTGATTATGATATATATAGAGGCCTTAAATTTGGGGATGAATTAAATAAATAAATGTAACTGCCTATTCAGAGTAAAAATTCAGGCCTGTTATGTGCTCTACAGGCTGTCAGGTTCAGAGTGGTTTGCAATCAATGAATACCACACATTTATGCTAAGCCAACACCTAAACTGTTGATGAATTCTGGCTGTTTACATTATTATATAAGCAAGATTTAATTTTTTCTCTATACATTAATACATTAGTGCACAGATTTACATAAAATTTCAATACATGTGTATATAGTAAAAAAAAAAGTCCTCAGGGCCAGTTGTTCAAAAGTAATCTCTGCCGTCGGATTGGATAAAATCTTAAAAAATGCGTTGTGCACAAGAAAAAATGTGATTCTGAATTTGGATCACAAAATCCAATCTTGATTTTGATCTGTATTAAATCCTTAGTTTGTGTTGTTCAAAGCATTTTAGTAAGATTGGGATACTTTTGATCCAAAGAAAACTGGATTGCTCTGATCACAGCAGAAGGGTGGATTTCAGGAACCAAAATCACCAAATCATCAAACAGCTGTCAATATCAAACAAAAATATTATATTTAATGTAAAGTTTTTAAGGTTAATTTTAATTGTGCAGGTCCTGAAAGGTGTTAAAATATTAAATCTGATTTTGAAACCCTGATTTTTATGACCATACACTATGCAAATATAAACAAAATCAGTGCCTTCTGTTTTAGCAGTTTGAACCGCTGTAGTATCTGGAGGTTAGCCAATCATGAGGTCTTGTACATCTAGATATGTTTAAATCTGTTTAAGCTTTAAGAAGCTTTAACTAACAAATGAAGTACATTTGAATGTTTTTAATGTCACGCAGTTTCCGTTAGAACTGGAGCTAATGCTGATGTACAACATTGTGTATATGTCCACTTAATGCAAATTTGTCTCTTCTTTGTTGCTGTTATCCCACCGCAGGAAGGACTCTGATGAGGCAGACCTTGTGCTTGCAAAGGAAGCCAATCACAAGTGCCCACAGATCGTCATTGCCTTCTACGAGGAGCGTCTGACCTGGCACGAAGATGGCGACAAGAAGGAAAAGAGTGCCACGGCGGTTTAAAAGGGCAGAGGGAGGAGGAAAGACGCTGATTCCTCCAAACCTTGTGCCCTTCGTCACGCCAGTGACACTCTCATAGCCAACTTTTAACGGACCATTTAGAAGAAGAAAAAAACGGCCAGCGAGTAATGGAGGTTACTGCCCACCTTGACAACCTCCGTCCACCCTTCATGAAAACGCATTTCTCACCAGACAAACCGAAAGGCCATGGAGAACGGCGGCTGCAGCAGAGCGGTGGAATGTGATCTCTTTTCTCTTACTCTCTCTGATCTTCCTTCTATTTTGTCATAATTTGTGTATTTGTGCCCCTACAACTATGTTCTTATGATGTGTTGTGTGCTAGTGTAGATGTGAAATGATGAAAACCCGTACATGTCAAACTTTTAACTTTTAGTCACACAGTTGATTTCATAGTGTTGCTGGACTTAACTGAAAATATCCACTGCGTTTGCGTTTAACATCTAGAGCGCTGGATGAAGACATGATGGCGTTGGTTTTATTTCGAAAGCTGATGTCACTATCTACTGATTTCTGCTTTTGTTTTTTTGTTTTTCCCAATCAGGTAGAATTAATTTTGCTGTATCGCAATTTTTAACTGTAATAATGACCCATGTGGGCCAGAATCCTGTGATTTTAGGTTTGGTTTCTGATTGTCAGTAAAGCCACGTAAAGGAACTATACCTTATAATTGCTTTCCCCACATTAAAAGTAGAACATCGACATCCATTTTTTTCCCCCTTTCTCCCTCTAATATCTTTGTAAAAGTCTCCTACTTTCAGATTGGCCCTTTTTAACTACTCTTACCTTTGAACTTATCACTGTTGCTTGCAGGAGGGCAGACAATCTTCATCATCTGAGCGTGTAATGGGACGTTTTGATCTGTTTCTACACACTTTTTCCATGATATTCATTTCGCTCCATAAGTTTAACTGATATGCTCCCTCTTGTGGCTGATTTGGTGAACACATTCCCTGTTTGACCTCATGAACTCAGAGCTGTTCTTATTCACGTGGTAGTTTAAGCATATGTCGGGTTCTTATTACTTTTTTAACCTAGAGTTGACTCAATAAAATGGTGTTTATCAAGGTTACATGCCTATACTAGAGTTTTGTGCTCTGTAGTGCTTTTTTGTGTGCCACTAATAGGAGCTACTCTTCCGAGATCATTTACACCAGGAAAAGAGCTTGTTTTATTTTTAAATGCATGGACGCAGTCCACTGATGGCAGTAGAATAGCGAGAGAGGTTTAGCTTGAGTTGTTTATGTGAGGAAAGTTTTTAAACAGGGTTGACGAATTTTATTTTTTTTCTCTTTTTAATTTTTGGTATGTTTTTTTTTGTTATATTCCAAAAGGACCATCCCTTCCATGATCATTTATACACATGACTCTAGCAGTTGTTTTTAAAATGTGCAACAGTAGTTGTCTTTAGCTATGTTACATGCATAGCCTTTTTTTTTAATGTCCTGTACCATATTGTAGTAAATATAGTTTTCAACACTAACATTTCTGGAAACCCTAAACCCTGGTTTTTGGACTCAAGTCAAACTAAATAAATTTCATTGTAGTGCTGAGGTTATGACGTTTTGCTCTATACAATGTTGTGGAAAAACTCCATTTAAAACAATTCATGTTAACAGATGAGATATGCATCTTCCCATTTAGTCTAGTTGCAGTATTCAGTTTGACCTGAAAAGCAGTTCTGATGTGTACCAGCAGATGTCATAATGGAGCAATATAAAAAAATAGGGATTCTAAAGTAATGCACTGAAAAATAAGGATTCTTGGGCTTACTTGTACTTTTCATCGTAATTAAAAGTAAAATATTTGGCCTACAAATGCATTATATTCGCTGATATTTAACAGCTAATATATCAACGCATTTCTCTATTTTGACTTTGTCTTGATGTAGTTTAATGCCAATTTTACTCAGTTTCATGCAACTTCCCCATGCAGAATATTTGTATGAATGCCATACATTTTTTTTCCACAGTTCACTCATGCTCAATTTCACAGATATTCAATATCGCAGTCATATTTTACAGATGACGACAAAACCCTAGCCCTGCAGATTCGTTTAGCCTCATTATATAGATTTCCAGTTCACTCTTTTCCTTTTGTATCGTATTTCTGAGATGTTTGGACTATTGGTGAGTGTGGCTTGTAGCTCCTTCATGGCCTCAGCTCCACGCAGTCCAGAGTTGAGGAGAGGTGGCGTCTGAGCCGTAACCCCTCCCTGTAATACCGTTTTCTCGACTACCTCAGTGGCAGTGGAATTTTCCAAAGGGGAAAAAGGGGGAAGCGGTTCAGCTCTGAAATGGAATGCAGAGGTCACTAGTAAATTTTCAGCCCCGGGGGAGCAGAAGTCTCAGCAGATAGCTGAGAGGCTGCATTTATGCTTTATGGAACGCTGGAGAGCTGTCACACTCGCTCTGCTCCACCAGGACTCGAGGAATGTGAGATCAGGAGAGACGGAGTATAGAATATGAGTAGTAACATTTGAAAATAGGATAAAAATGACTGTTGAAATGAATTAGGATTAGTGTGTTGAAGGGTTAGTTCAGTAAAAAATGACGATTCTGTCATTAATTACTCACTGTCATGTCTTTCCAAACCTGTAAGATCTTCATCTTAGGAACACAAATTGAGATATTTTTGATGAAATTTGAGTTTTCTGACCCTACATAGACAGCAACTTTACTACCACGTTCAAGGCCCAGAAGGATAAGGAGGACATTGATAAAATGATCCATGTGACATCAGTGGTTCAGCTGTAATGTTATGATAGGTGAATACATTTTGTGAGAAAAAAAACATTTCTATAATCAAACCTTAAAATAAAGGTTCTTTATTGGCATTGATGATTCATGAAGAACCTTTAACAATCAATATAAGCTTAGAAATAAAGGTTCTAAATAGAAGGACAATTTTTGGTTCCGTAAAGAACCTTTCAGTAAACAGTTCTTAAAAGAACCGTTATTTTCTTAGTGTGGAACATTTTATTGTTAAAAATAATCTTTTTCCATTCTAAAGAACATTTTGTCCCGTTGAAAGCTTCCATAGAAGTTGAAGGTTCTTCACTGAACCAATAAAAAACTCTTATTTTTAAGAAAATTGAACCTTTCCATTGCACAAAAGGTTCTTTAAAGTGGGTTCTTCAGATTATTAAAATGTTCTTCATGCTAAGAAAACATGATTATTTTAAGAAATGATCACTAAAAGGAACCAAAATGGTGGTTCTCTTGAAACTACAGATTTCTGCAATTGAAGGTTCCATTTGAATGTCCATTAACCTTTTCAATCCACAAAAGTTCTTTAGATTATTCATATGTTCATGAGGTTCTTCACACTAAGAAAAAGTGTTTCTTTCAAGAATTGTTCCCTTGAAAAATTCTCTATAAATTCTACATTAAAACAAAAGGTTCTTTATTGGCATGAAGAACCATCTTAAAACTACAGATTCAGAATACAGATTCACACAAGAAAAAGTGTGTGTTGTTTAAACACAAAAATTATTTGGGGAACCAAAAATGGTTCTAAATTTTTTATTGGAATGAAGAACCATCCATGGATCCTTTCAAATCCACAAAAGGTTTTTTAGATTATTAGGTTCTTCACACAACAAAGTGGCTCTTTTAAGATTTTAAGAATTTTTGAAATGTATTAGAACATTTTATTATTCCAAAGAAACTTTTTCCACTCTAAAGAACCTTTTGTCCAATGGAAAGGTTCCGTAGATACTAAAGGTTCTTTATGGAACCAATTAAGAACCGTTATTTTTAAGAGCATTAAAGAAGAAAAATGTTCTTCACGCTAAGAAAAAAATGGTTAGTTTAAGAACTGATCACTAAAAAGATCGTTGGGGAACTAAAAATGGATCCATCCATGGATCATTCTAAAAGTGGTTCTTTTAAGAATTCTTAACTGAAAAATTCTCTGGGGAACCAAAGAACCATCCATGGATACTTTCAAATCCACAAAGTTTCTTTAAAACATTAGGAGGTTCTCCACACTAAGAAAAAGTGGTTCTTTTAAGATTTTTTTGCTGAAAAATTCTCTGAGGAACCAAAAAAGGTGGTTTTACATTATTTACTGTCATGAAGAACCACCCATGGATCCTTTCCTATCCTCAAAAGTTTCTTTAGATTATTAGAATGTTCTTCACACTAAGAAAATGTGGTTCTTTTGAGAATTTATTGCTGCTAAATTCTCTGGGGAACCAAAAATGGTTCTATATAAATATATTTTTTTAGCATAAAGAATCATCCATGGATCATTTTCAACGCACAAAAGGTTCTTAGATTATTAGGAGGTTCTTCACACTAAGAAAAAGAGTTCTTAAGATTTTTTTGGTGGTTCTGCATTATTTCATGGCATGATGAACCAACCGTAGAACCGTCTAATATTTTTAGAATATTAGAATGTTCTTTACACCAAGAAAAAATGGTTCTTTTAAGAATTCTTAACTGAAAAAGTATCTGGGGAACCAAAGAACCATCCATGGATCCTTTCCAATCCACAAAGTTTCTTTAAAACATTAGGAGGTTCTCCACACAAAGAAAAAGTGGTTCTTTTAAGATTTTTTTAGTGAAAACTTCTCAGGGGGACCAAAAATGGTGGTTCTGCACAATTTTTTGGCATGAAGAACCATCAGTGGATCCTTTTCTATCCACAAAAGCTTCTTTAGATTATTAGAAGGTTCTTCTCACTTAGAAAAATTGGTTCTTTTAAGATTTTTTTGCTGAAAAATTCTCTGAGGAACCAAAAATGGTGGTTTTACATTATTTATTGGCATGAAGAACCATCCATGGATCCTTTTCAACACACAAAAGGTTCTTAGATTATTAGGAGGTTCTTCACACTAAGAAAAGAGTTTTTAAGATTTTTTTTTTGTGAAAAATTCTTAGGTGGGACCAAAAATGTTCTACATTATTTTTTTTTGGCATGAAGAACCATCCAATTTCTGTATTTATTTCTCTAAAATATTTTTTTTTTCACAGAAGAAAGTCATAGAGGTTTGGAATGACATAAGGGTGAGTAAATGATCACAGAATTTGAACTTTTGGGACAAACTTTTCCTTTAAAGTCATAATCCCCATAGTGAAAGCCACAATGTTGAACTATGAGCAGAACCCTGGGGTTTGCCTTTCCTGAGTGACGCTTTTACCAATAAGCAAAGAGTGCATGCTTTGAATATGTCTGCTGAAGCAAAAAAAGTCAGCGAGCAGCGAATAGAGTCTGTGTGCATGATTTCTGGGATGCATGTGGTCCGATGGGTTTTTGCTGCGCATAAGCTCTAATAGATGGCTGTCAAGGGGACCACTGAACAGCTGTGGTCGAGGGCTGGAGTTTGGGAGGGGAAGACTGCAGCAGTGTGTTCGATCCACACTGCGCCAGCGTCCAAAACGGCAAAACGCACACACAAAGTGCATTCGAGTGCCGTTGCTGCCTTCGGATCAGCGATCAGCGTCCTGTAGGCCTCATAAGTATGATATGCGACGCTTTTTTGAATCCCTTTCCGAAGCTAAAAAGCCTAAAAGCACACGCAAGCGCAGTTACACCACGATTCTGCTGAATTTTAGTGTGAGATTATGTGCGGCGTGATTAAGAACGCAAGGTCACATCGTTAGCCGTGACCTTTCGAGACGCTTATCGGCCCTCTATTGGGCTGTTGTTGGAACGGTGAGCCGTAATGCTGCAGCGACGCTCTTTGCGTTTAATGCGCAGCAAAGCACAGAGAAACAAAGCCCAGCCTCTCCCAGCAGCCCCCACCGCGGAGCGAGCAGTCTGGCGTTACGTCCAGTCCTCCTCCACCCCCATCTCTTCCCCTAGCCGGGGGAGTGAGAGAATTATGGCCGCCATAAAAGGCAGATAATGCATTGTTAACTAATTCTGTCTGCTCAGAGCTGATGTATCCACTGCTCTAAATCTCCATGCCTCCAATAAAATGCAAATGCTAATGCTCGCCCTCCACGAGCTGATATCATTTTTAACAGGCCGGAGGTAAAAGCTGAGATAGGGTGGGGCAGGGGACGACGCAGACAGCGCGAGCTTTGCTATCCGGAGATGCTCGGCGGGAGGAAGAAGATACAGCGTGGCGAGAAAGCCTATTAGAGCCTGCGTTTAATAGCACAGCTCTCTATGAACAGCCCATTCTGGTGCTGGAGCTTTTGGAGGCAGGGAGCTGAATGAGCGCAGAGTAAATGTCAGTGTGGATTGCTCTATGAACTGATTCATGGGCTTTTTTAAATTAGCTTTGAGCAAATCATTACATTACTTTGTATGTATTATTTACAGCACGACGAGTTGCGCTGTTGAAATATTACCTCCCTTAAGGATATTCTAATTATAAAAATCTGGGCATCTAAATCATAAATATTAATTTTAATACTTTCATTAAGATTTGTGGAGCATTTGGCTGTGATCGGCTTGAGACCAGTGTTTAATGTTATAAATTGCATTTATTATATATACATATATAAATATCTTAAATATATATATATATATAAATATATTTATAATTAAAATAAAAGTTTTTTATTTAATATATATTTAATATATATTTTTTAAGTAATTAAATTAATATAGTTGGCATTTTTTCCAGTTATGTTTATATATATTTTATATTATACATTATAATTTATATTTACATATTATTAATAATCATATATATATATATATATATATATATATATATTTCAATTTATTATAATTTAATAACATATATTATTAATTACATAATATATTTATATTGTGAAATGTTATTAATACTGTTTTATATTGTGTTTTATATATATATATATAATTCTGAAATTTAATATAGTTAATATGCATGTTTAGCTATAAGATGATATTTTATACATTATTGTAATATATTTACCTTGTAAAATGCTACAATTTTAAACAGCTGTGTTCTATTTTTTTATAATATGTAATTGTGTTCTATTTTAATATATTTAAATAGCTATTTTGTATTTTTATTAATGTTAATTATTTTCTATTTTTATATATTTCTATATTTTCTACATGTAGCTATAATTTGTTTTGCTATAATTAAATAAATATTCATTTGTTTATAAGATAACATTTTATACTTTAATGTAATATATTATATATTATAATATTGTATAATTATAATATATATAGTATATATATAATATATATAATATTGTATATTATATAATGTAATATCTTGTAAAATTTTATATGGTTTTAAATACCTATTTTTTTTTTATATTTATGTAATTTATATAATATCATTTACATAGTTTGTTTAATAAATAATAGTTTCAATAATATAGTTTTAATAATACAGTAAATTTTTATTTCATTTGTTCAGTTATAAGAAGATTATTTTTGCAGTTTTCTTTCTTGATTCTGTTCTGCAATTAACAACGAATACAACACCGTCATTCCCTGTACTCCTTCCTGTGTCACACTGTAACCTCCTGGGACTGCTAAATATTGATTCAGATCTATACTTCAATTACAAAATGGCAGTTTTCTGTCATTTCTTAATGATGGCTGATTTGTGTCCCTTCCACACGTGCCGTGTTCTGTAATTAGACCGTAAATTCATTTTCACAGAGGACGTAAAAGATGAGAGAGAAAGACCGAAAGAGATAATGTCACATAATGTCAAGCCTTTATTAGGCGAAAATGTTTATTCCAAGCCTTTAAACTACATGGAATTATTCTTACACCAGAATCACACCGGCCCTGCAATTACACATCTGCATTTATATATTTATTTCTATGATTTATATAACGCCCATCTGCAAATGTGCTGCAGCTGACCTCCTCCAGCATAAAAATTGACCACACTGCTGATATAGCCTCATCATAGTAGGCCAAATTCACTTCTAAATGTAGGCTTCAATTGCTTTTCGCTTAGTAGTATTGCCCCGGTTTTCTCTGATGACTGTTATTTAGTGCTTACATAGGCCTAAACTGATCACAGTGCAGTTGGAACTAACTGCACAGTTCATCTCAGTAACCGTCTCACTTCTGCTCTGAAATTACACACTTGTGTGTATTCACCATGTTGGAGGGAAGCAATTAAACACCTTTGAGTTGGCACACGGCTATCAGAATCGATTCTGAGCATCTAGATCAGTATAACTACACAAGTTACTACCACAATTCGTCAACGTTTTGATTTTTAACTAATAGTTTTGGTAACACTTTTTTTTGTAGCCTTCATGATTATATTCAGAATGCACATTAAAATGCATGTGTTTTCATAAATAATTGTAAGCAAAGTTAATATATGTTATAATATTTGCAGATTCCCATTTACATCTGTAACAATGGATAGAAAAATAATATAATGTATTAGAAATGTTGTTATAATTATTCTCAAGATCATAAAATACATTATACTAGGAATAATGAATGCATTAAAAAATGTATTTGGCTCTGATTGGATTTTGATCATTGTTTAATGATGTTATAAATGTATTATATATATATATATATATATATGTGTGTGTGTGTGTGTGTACACACACACACTAAAATAATATACAGTTTTCTATTTGAATATATAAATAAATATTTAATATCTATCTATCTATCTATCTATCTATCTATGTATCTATCTATCTATCCATCTATCCATTTACCTGTCTTTTATGAAGCAGCCAAGCAGTAAATAATTATATGAAATCTGAATGTAGAAATGTAAATTGTGAATATATAGAAGTAAACCAGAATATATATTTTTTTAAAATTGAATATATAAATCAGAATATATGTAGTTGGAAGTCTGGAAATATAGAAGTAAATCAGAATATTTATTTATAAATCCGAATATAAAGATAATAATCTTAATATATAAATGTAAATCATTACTATGTAGAAGTAAATCAGAATATGTAGTTAAAAGTCTGAATATATAAATGTAAAATGTGAATATGTAGTTATAATTGCCGTTTTTTGCACTTCTATCTGTATATATACCATGCGTTTTTTCAGTTTACGATTACATGTACATTCATAAGATGCAGTTAATTTATATAAAATATTTGTCTCTCTCTATATTTATAATATAAAATCAAATTAATATAGTTTTGGTATATGCAGACTCCTTGTTACATCTGGTTGTTTGTTGTGTGTTCTACTGCATTTTACTCTCAAAAGCTGTAACAATGAATAGATAATGTATTATAATGTGGTTATAATTAGTCGCATGATCATACAATTATTATGCATTATGCATAATAATAATGCATTATAAGGTGCATTACAAGATAACCAATGCATTAAAGTACTTTTACAATGCATTATATATTAAAGTGTCGAGTCTTTTTTATATATTAAATTTTGATCATGTTGATTTCTTAGATGACAGTCATAGCCATCCATGTTTTCTTCACTTGAGAGGCAGCTTTACAAAATGACAGGTCAGCCAAAAGTGCCCACCTGCTGGCCTTTGCTGCATCCCATCATGCCTCTAGGCTAGGAAGCCCACTTTGCATTTCTTGGGTTGTTTTTAGTCAGCATGTGTCCTGAAATTTATGATGGCGACTTATCGGCGCCCATTTCGCTTTAAAAGTCTTCTTGAGTTTCCTGGCTGAGCTGGATGTGGAGAGTGCTAATCCACTCACATTCAGGACAGACACGTTCAGACGCTGGCCCGCGGCCACTCATTTTAACTGACAGCACGCTGTTCCGCGCCGACTGGAGTACAGGCAGCGTGACATGGCACAATGGAGCCTCTAGAGTTACGGCACCCCCGGAGGACCCTGTGTTATCTGGCAGAGGTTGAAAACAGAGGGCTCTGTGATCCAACTGCAGGAATGGCCCAGCCATGTGCAGGACGGCCCAGCTGGCCAACTAAAGGGCTGCGGGCACATCTGTCCGATGGAAACGCCGGCCCATCACATGCATCTCAATCGTAAAGTGTCAGAGGATGACTGATAGGGCTTTCAAGAGAGAGCTGATCTTTGAGACAGGGATTCCTCTATTGAATCTCTGTGAAATCCCCTGGCTTTCAGGACAGGCATGCTATGCAAAATAATTTCATAAACAACTTGATCTGGTTTAACGCATAAACCTGAATTGGGAGGAATTGGGAGTTCAAAAGATGTAAAAAAGTAAATTATCCAATTTGACCTTAGAATAGTGCCGTTGAAACGTTATATTAATATCACATGGTTTAATATTCGTATTATAAATACATATATACACACTACCATTCGAAAGTTGGGGGTTAGTGGCGTTTGGAAAGAAATTAATACTTTTATTCAGCTAGGGCACTTTAAATTGATCAAAGGTGATGGTAAATATTCATGTTACAAAAGATTTCTATTTTAAATAAATGCTGTTCTTTTTTTAAACTTTGATCATATTAATAATTAGAATGTTTCTTGAGCAGCAAGAATTAGAATGATTTCTGAAGGATCACGTGACACTGAAGACTGGAGTAATGATGATGAAAATTCAGCTTTGCATCACAGGAATAAGTTACATTTTCAAACATATTAAATTAGAAAGCAGATATTTTAAATTGTAATAATATTTCACTATATTACTATTCTGTATGTATTTTTGATCAAATAAATGCAACCATGGTAAGCATAAGAGACAAAAATATTTAAAAAATGTTACTGACCCCAAAACAGTGCAAACATTCACTAATTCTCAAGAACCATATTAAGAAACAAGGGGATGTAAACATTGCTGTAAATGTATTTATTTATTTATGTGGAAATTCTAAATATCTAAAAGACAAGACTAAATTAAAAAAATATATATTTTTAAAATACATATTTAAAAAAATATTTTAGAGCAAATATCAAAAATATTGAAAAAATGTTTTTCTTTTATGCCAAAAATCATTAGGATATTAAGTAAAAATCATGTTCAATTAAGATATTTTGTAAATTCCTTACCGTAAATATATCAAAACTCAATTTTTGATTAGTAATATGCATGGCTTCATTTGGACAACTATAAAGGTGATAGTTGTATCTCGACCACATATTGCCCTATCCTAACAAACCATACATCAGTGGAAAGCTTATTTATTCAGTTTTTAGGATGATTTATAAAAATCTAATTTAAAAAATTGACTCTGTTGACTGCTTTTGTGGTCCAGGGTCACATTTGTTAACAAGATGATTGGCGTAAATTTTTATTATTATTATTATTATTACTTGTGGAAAATCAAATATCTAAAAGACAGGACTAAATTAGAAAATACATATTTTTAACAGAATATGATAAATATATAAATAAAAAAAATTACAATAAAATATATAATTTCAGTAAAAAAATGATATATATTCACATGAATATGTAAAGTATGAAAAATTGGTAGTTTTTCAAATCTGATAAAGATTTCATTTAATGGTGTTATTAAATTATTTGTGTTTTTAACTTTAACAGTAACATAAACAAAAAAGAGCATTCACAATTAAATAAAAGTTCAATTAAATTAAGTTAAAATAAATAAAAAAATGAAAATGAATTAAAAAATTTTATTTATTAAAAAAAAATCTAATATAAACTGATAACATATAAATTAACAAAAAAAATTCCCTAACAAAAAATGTATATATATAAAAGGGGTATGCAAACATATGCACTCAACCCAAACACATTCTGATGGTTTTAAAAATAGTAAGACCTTCCCAGAAAGCTCTTTCCCATTTGTTCTGCAATACAACCAGAACGGCCTTGCAGAAATCCAGGAATTATGAGAGGATTGAGCAAATGGTCTCTCCAGCAGACGACATCTCTGTCTGGCTCTTCCTCTCTCTTTCTCTCGCTCCCTCTCCTCAAATCACACTCCCGTCCTGCCTGTCTTGACAACTAGAGCTTTTGCACAGAGGATTTATCTTCCACAAAGCTTTCTGTTTGTTTGTTGGGAGCAGATGTGTTGCATTGCTGGTTTTTCGAAGTGTTATGAACCGGTTCAGCATGCTGCATTTGATTAGCAATCCTTAGAAGACCGTGAGTGAAAACAGTGCATAAAAATTTGTGTTGCATGTTTCCACTCCTGACCTCTCGAGTTCAGCTTGTCTGCACCTGGTTTCCTTTAGCCTTCTATAAGACACTCACATCATATGGAAAGGGAACAGCGTCCAAATGTTTAACAAACACATGGAGAAAGAAATGCAATCTGTTCTTCTGATGATACTGACTGTAACGCTGAAGTTTAGCTTCTCACGGAAAGGAAAAGAGCCATAGTCGACTCTATACAAAATTCATTTAGCTGGTTTGACTAAATCAGGTATTTACTGACAATAAAAATGTTGGCAGAGTTTCATCACAAACAATTCAAATTGATTTTTAGAACCCCAAAAGATGCTTTTAAATAGGATGCCAAACTATGTGAAAATGCATCGCAGATGTGTTACCTTGGCAACAGCAAGGTCACCAGAAGCTTGTCTTTAAGAGGAACAGAAGAGACATTTCCTGTGTGTGCTGCCCTGTGGAGGGAGATGAAGGGGGCTGGAGGGGTGGCAGGAAACAACAGTGGCACTGCTGGGTTCACTTACTGCCCTGCTGGAGCCTCCGCCGGCCGCCGGACTGCTGCTTCTGAAACCTCCTGCTGTTTGGGGTTCCTCATCATAAATCCAGGTAAGGAGGGACCCTTTGAGTCCACCGGCACTGCAGGGGGGCCAGAGGCCTTATGTTCAGGGATAAGAAGATTTGGTCTTTGAGAGAAAAGGCAGAACTGAACAGATCACATTGAAAATTGGGATTTTGAATTTATTATATATTATTTAATTCATCTTTTTAACCTGTATGAGGATTTTGATTTTAAACAAAATAGTTTTGTAAATTTTGTCCTCCGAACTAAACTGGATTTTATCCACAGGGTTAAAAAAACTGCATCAAGGCTATTTCCTCACATGTTAGCATGGGGCAAGTTGTCACATGTGTTTTAAATATTATACATTTATATAATACATAATACTTTTAATAGTATCCGACTTTACACTCTTAAAAATAAAGGTTCTTTATTGGCATCAGTGGTTCACCGAAGAACCTTGAACATCCATGGAACCTTTCAAATGCAGAAAAAGTTCTTTACAGTTGAAAAACGTTCTTTAGATTTTAAAAAGTGTTCTTCAAAATGGTTCTATTAGGAGCTGTTCACTGAAAGGTTCTTTTGGAACTTTTATTTTTAAGAGTGTAATGTATATATCTATATAGAAGCTAGCTTTCAAAAATAAAATTATCCTGAAAAACAAGTATTAGGGGTGCAACCATACACTCACAATTCAGTTACATGACATTGATCTCCCAATATGATACTTTAAAGAAACTTTAAACAAAGCCAGATTTATTTATTTTTTAATTAGCAATTCTAAGGCCAGTTAACAAAAAATGCAGTTCATTTAAGTGCCTTATTTTGTATGGGTATTGGGTGACAACAAAACAGAACATGATTCTTCTTAGCTAAAAACGTTTGAAATGTTTTAAATGTATTTTATTGTGTATTTAACATTAATAATAAACGAAAAAACTCAGATGTGTGACTTTTTGGATTTACCTTTTTTGCTGCGCCATTACCATATCTGATGATAATTTAAACACATAATTTAAAACTTTCATTTTGTGTGAACAACACAAAATTAACGAGTACTATTATGAGTCTTTTCAACCGACTCGTTCGAGCAAATGATTCAATGACTCATTTCGAATGTTGCCACGTACTGGCTTAAAAATGTAATTCCCCAGAAAGAGTCACTGAACGACTTAGTGTACGAATAAATTGATTCTTTAATAGTGATCAGATTGAAAGATTCGAATCGCTGAGACGACTCTAAATCCTTAGGGCTAGTAATCGATCGGTCATGTGATTCAACATGGCGTCATTGTGGGGAATAATCCCGCACATGCAGAACAAACAACTTTGGCGGCCTGTAACCGCCAGAAAACTAAGAGAGGAAGAAGAACAACTTTGGCCTTCAGTCTTCACTTCTTTATGTGAGTGTGTATCATTTTTTAACATATTTATCACACTTGCTGTATGGTGGGAAACGTTACTAGTGCACTATTTTTTAATTATATAAATGCGATTTCATTAAGATGGTAAACATGAAACAAAGTGGAATAAATTATGCTAAATTATGCTAAATCAAGGTCATTTCTAGTGGAAAAAGATCGCACAGGTGTCCTAACACAGATTATTATTATTATTATTATTATTTTTACTTTTTTGTTGACAAAGGACACCAAAATATGAAGATCCGCTGTTTACTAAAAAATGAAGTTAGATATAGTTATATTTTTATATATTTACATGTTTAGAGACGCTGTACTGTGTACAAAAAACAATAAGCGTGATCAGTCAAATAAAGTCCGTATTATTTTAAAACACACTTTCATGTCACTAATTGTACTCGTCAAAATAAATAATTTAATGAGAAGCATACTTTATGATTGATTTCTTTTATTTATTACTTTTAAAACACGGTTGTCAGTAAGCCTACTTAATCATGATTAGTCATGATTCTCTGGATTTCTGGCCAGAATGAAACAGTAATAATGTCAAATTTGATACATTTCTTGTACTTTTTTTCTCAGACATTTATTGCGGACCCCCTAGCGTCCTCTTGTTGTCCCCATGGGCCACAGTTTGAAAACCCCTCTACTAGAAAAATAATCTCAGATGTCGTATATCACATTAAGTATGACCGTGTTTTAGCTACACAGCCAAAAAGATCCTAAATGCTACATTTTGATCCAGCATTTCTGTTATAGTTTAATATTTAACAAGCATAGTTTCGTGAAGTATGGAAATTATACTTGTGCTGCAGAATGTTTCTTTAAAATAAACTCCACTTGGTTTGATTTTTATTTTTTTCAGGGACATGATTTTAATGTTTATGTGTGCATTAAGTGTCTAAAATTATGTCACAGTTTTTTTTTTTTTTGTTTTTTTTCCTCCCCTGTTAGCTGGTTGCTGCTGGTTGTAGTTAGTGTGGATGTGTTGTGATGTCTGCTGTAGACTGACTGCCCTCTGGCCTTCTGCGCAGGATTTGCATTTAGCATAATGTGGCTTTCGCCATCAGATTAGACCTATAGAATAGAGGTTTCAACAAACTGCTAAAACGTTACGTGAAATGCTAGTAAGATCCTCTGGCAGTGTGATTGGAGCGCTGACAAACGTCTGTTACTATATCAGAGTTGGCACCGGTGGGACAGAGGCCAAACGGTGCTCTATACAGAGTTATGAGCTTGTGAATGAAGACAGATTGGGTACTTAAGGGCATGTTCACTCCTGTAAATAGCCACAGTGGATGTAATGTGCTCCTATTTTCATTTGATGTTAGTAATTCTGGCATCTAGTCAACGTTTGTTCACAATAACTCATGCATTCATTTAAATCTGTAATGTAAGTAAAATAATCATAAACTTATCTTAATGTCATACAATTACATAAAATCGATTTATTCAGTAAGGTCCATTTATTAAATATGTGAGAATAGATTTGTAATAGAATTTCTAAAAAATCAAATCTGGTAAGATAAATAATCAAGATATTATTATCTCTTTTATATATATCTTTTAAAAAATGTTTTTGTCATTAAATGTAGGCATGGAAACATTTTTTATTTATTTATTTTTTGTACCATTCAGCCTATATTTATTTAATTGGACAGTGTATGGTCGGGTTTTATTTTAAATAAAAATAATTTTTAGCACAAATGAGAGGAAATGTATTCGTTGCTTAATGTGAAGATTAAGGATGGAATGGGAAAAATGTGTATCATATCACACACAACAAAAGGCGGGTTTTTGACGGGCACCAGAGGGCGCTGGCAAGCGCTTTTATAAAATGTTACTTCGGTTTCCTCAGTGGGATAAATGAAAACACGACAAGCTAATTATGTGAGTATAGTAGATTAATTGTTTTTAGGTATGGTGTTGAAATCAGTAGTGTAAGTGTATTCAAATAATATGGCACAGATGTCAGTTTATCTCTATGTATGTTCTGAAGACTCTTTCCTATGAAAGAGACATAGAAAATAGCAAATATATGATGTCGGGAACAGTTAGCTACATAAGAAGTTCAGGATCCTACACTCTTAAAAAATAAAGGTGCTTCACGATGCCATAGAAGAACCTTTTTTTTGTCTAAATGGTTCCATAAAGAACCTTTAACATCTGATGAAAATTGCTGTTTCACAAAAGGTTCTTTATGACAAAAGAACGTTCTTCAGATTATAAAAATGGTTCTTAGTGGAATCAAAAATGTTTCTTCTATTGCATCGCTGTAAAGAACCTTTTAAAGCACCTTTATTTTTAAGAGTGAAGAGCAAATGCATTTAGTAAAAACATAAAACAAGTATGTAACTGTGTTGTATTATGGTTAAATCAACCTTACAATATAATAATGGCAATAAGACAAAAGTCGTGAGAGTACAATTATCAATTAATTAATTTAGCCTTTAAAAAATAAATTAAAATTTTACATGTTGTGTTTTTTTTTTTTTTTTAATAGACTTTTCTTAAGAAGTTACAGTAACCATAAAAGGAACTGCAGTTATATGGATGCACTTTTTAAATGGTAAATAATGAAAGGTGTGTTTGTTGAATTTTAGAAAGGTCTGTCATTGGTTGTGTTCATTTCCATGCTTTTTAAATAGAGAAAATTGTAAATGCACCAGAACACAGATATTTAGATGACGTATCTTGCTTCAGTCTTTCAGCAAATTTCTCTTTAACAGCTATTCGCTGTGGATTGTTATTGCAACATTTTCATGGAAAAACCAAAATCTATTGTTAGGTTGTAGTAAATATTGTCAGGGTAAACCTGATGTTACAATTTCTGGCAGCGTTCAGTTGTTGTGTTGTGGTATTGTGGTGCAAACGGCCACCAGAGGGCACTTTTAGATCAGTGAGAAACGCATGTGAAGCTGATTAAAAGGTGTGAAAGGATTTTTCCCATTAACCTTGTAAATTTTCCCCCTTGTTTGATTTATCTCTTTAGCAGGGAAAAAAACAAAAATACAAATAAATAAATGAACCTCTTAATAATTCATAGAATTTTCCAGTGCTTTTATTTAGACTTAGCATACTTTGTCCCAAAGAAGAATGCTCACTTACAAGCGTTTTAATAAACAGGTGATATATGGGACAATGCTGGATCAGGGATATTATTTAAACCTAAACCACAAAAAAAACGTTATTTGTCAGGGCAACATTTCTCAACTTCATTTAGTTTAATATTGTACAAAATTAAAATGCTATTTAAAAATACAACAAAATTACAATAATTAAATTGAAAGCAAAATATAACAATAAAAATATATTTGAAATATAAATAACACTTATAATAGTAATAGTTAAAAGGCAAAAGGCAGTGATTTGCCATGTTGGTTAACTCCAGGTTTTAAAAGTGGAAATTCAAAGATTTCCGTTCATGCATTTTCAACTCTAGCAGAAATCGCATCTCTGTGATTTAAGCATTAAAAGAAATAATTTACAAAAATATTAGACATTTTCCTCATTCCGGATAAAAAGTGCAGAACATCAAAATGAATTTCAGACATTTTGAATGTAAGCCTGCTGAGTAACAAATGAGAGCCTTTTATTTTCTTGAACAAATAGTTACTTGACCTTTGTCTGGTCAAAACTATATTCCGTGACATAACTAGTCATTTTAATCTCTTACTTCCATATCTTTTTCTTATTGGAGTGCCTGGGATCAAAATGCCATTTCTCTTCAAATTTGCAGAGGCTTAGGTGAGTCTAATAAATCACAGATTTTGAAGCCGAACAGCGAAGTCATCATTTTCTTTGGCTGTGCGTCTGTGTTTTCAGCACTCTTGTGTTTTCGAATGTCACGTAGGTTAAAAAACGTCTCATTCTCTTCCAACCAAGTAGCATAGCTCACCTACTCTCAAAATGTTTCGAGCCGCAGGTTTGTTTGCCTTTGTGAGGAAGATGCCGAACATTTCCACCGGAGTTGGGTGTTTGCTTTGTTTGTTGATGCTGGATTGAAAGTCCGCAGTTGGCCAGATACTCTGTCTGGGAATAACGTGTGTTGTCTTGGCATCTACGAGATTGTGTTTAGTCAATCTACGTGATAACACTGGCAAAGTAGGGCCCAAATTGTGATTGTTGAATCTCGTTCAAACCCGAATTTCAGGCCCTGTTTTTGATGGAGCCTCTCCAAATGTTCTCACTCTTAACCGGCTGACATCCAGCTGTTACAGATGGTGGACATTCTGGATCGAACTGGACAATATCAGGTCCAAGTCTCTGCTTCTCAGAACTGAGACCCCAGTGATGAGGCCTGCTGTTTTCCTTTGTGCTGCAGAGAGTTTTACTGTAGACGTTCAAGATGGGCTTGTGGTTTAAGCTCGCTTGGAGTCCATCCAGTCATGACGTTCCTCATCTTCTCTGTTGTTTGTGAGTAGGGGGAATAGAGGAAGTGTCTAATGATGAGAAACTGGAACCTGGAAATGTTTTTCATCCAGAATACAGTATTTTTGGTGCATTTAGTTAGTAAGCATGCAGGCTGTCCCACAACAGCCACTAAAAAAGAGAGAAAAAATACTGAATGGAGAAAGTTTTAGAAAGAATTTAAGATGTTTTAGTTTATTTTACTTTATTACTCAAAACTGTGGTATTTTAGCAAATACTATGGTATAATAAGGTATTGTTTGGTGGATTTTAATTAGTATACACACAGATTGTCCTGTAAAATTATTAAAAATTAAAAAAAAAATTAATTACTACAATAAAAATAAACTACAAATGCCAAAAAGTTTCAGAATTTTTATACTTTAAAGATGATGCTGATGATTATAATAATAATAATAATAATAATAATAATAATTATTATTATTATTATTATATTTTTAGTTTTAAATTGACAGGATTTAGAAAGTATCTTATACTGTGAGTGATACCTATATTATTATTATTATTATTATTATTATTATTATTATTATTTTATTTATTTATTTATTTTTATTGACAAGATTTAGAGAACATCTTATACTTTGAATAAATACGTTTATTATTATTATTATTATTATTATATTTTTATTATATTTTTTTTGTTTTAAATTGACAGGATTTAGAAAGCATTGTATACTTTGAACGATACCTATAATATTAGTAATAATAATATTATTATTACTTTTAAATTGACAGGATTTAGAAAGTATCTTATACTGTGAATGATACCTATATTATTATTTTATTTATTTATTTTTATTGACAAGATTTAGAGAACATCTTATACTTTGAATAAATACCTTTATTATTATTATTATTATTATTACATTTTTTTATTATATTTTATTTTTGTTTTAAATTGACAGGACTTAGAAAGCATCTTACACTTTGAATGATACCTATATTATTATTATTATTATTATTATTATTAGTTTTGACAGGATTTAGAAAGCATTGTATACTTTGAACGATACCTATAATATTAATAATAATAATATTATTATTAGTTTTAAATTGACAGGATATATTATTATTATTATATATTTTTAAAACTGACATGATTTACAAAGCATTGTATACTTTGAATAAATACCTATATCATTATTATTAGTATTGAATGACTGAAAAAATAAAGAAAGTGTTTATATATATTTTTATATATTTAAATTGACAAGGATACTTTGAAGGCAATCCCTTATTATTATTATTATTATTATTATAATTATTTAAATTTGTTGTTTGTTTTAAATTTACATGATTTAGACAGCATCTTATGCTTTGAATAAATACCTATATTATTATTAGTAGTAGTAGTATTAAATAATTAAAAATTAAGAAAGCTTTTATATATATATTTATATATATTTAAATTGACAAAGATACTTTGAAGGTGACCCTTATTATTATTTTTTTTGTTTAGTTTTTATTATTATTAATTTTAATTTTTTTATTGTATTTTTTCCAGTGTTGTAAATTGAGAGAAAGATATTTTTAAATGTAACTATGACATTTTGACAGTGAAAACATTTCTTTGATTTACTATTTCAAGCTGTTATTTAATATGTATTATGTTACCTACAGTACAGTTCTCACAAAAACAGTTTTCCAAACCACAAGGCAAGTTGAACCAGTTGTCATCTGCTGGATTTCTGACAGATGACGGGCAGAGCGTTTAGAGACACGTCTCGATTTCATTGCTTCATACTTGAACAGCTGCATCCAACTGCACCAGATATACACAGGCTCTAAGTAAAATAAAATTTATTGCCAAACATTAATTACCAGGTAATCTCTCGCTTCGTAGTGAATTAAAAATTCGCCGTTCAGGGTGTGTGCTTGGTTACCTAGCAACCACCTCCATTACTTTACATTTGCAGCACTGGCATTTGTGCTTATTTTTCATGGTGCTAAATTTCCAATTGGCAATAAAATGCTGGAATTAACATGCAGCATGCAAATCAAAGGTGTGTAGGGCCGCTGTGCGTCTTCAGGGTCTGGTGAGCTTGGAGGTGACTAGCAGAGCATGTTATGAGGAACTGAGATTCACTGAGAAAAAATGGTGCAGAAACAATTTTCATTCACAAATTGCTAGTAAATTTCACAAACAGCTATGAAACTCCCATAATAGTAATAAAAAAAGAAAAGGAAAAAAATAATAAATTAAGTTGACAAAGCAGCTTACACTTTGATGGAGAGATCCCGTATTTTTTTTATCATATATTTATATGATATTTTGGCAGAAAGTCTGGTTTTGTAAGTTATTTTTGTTGTTTTTAGTTTGTATACACATAGGTTGTCTCACAACATAATAATATAAATATAATATATTTTATATTATATTATATTATATTGTTATATTATATTATATTATCTTGTTATATTATATTATATTATCATATTGTATTGTATTGTATTGTATTATGTTGTATTATATTATATTGTACAATATTATATTGTATTATATCATTCATGACATTTTGCCAGAAACTCATATATTATAAGATATTTTTGGTGTAAGTTAATGTACCCACAGTTTGTCCTATAACAGTTACTACATGGGAAAAAAGTGAGGGAATAAATTAAAAATACATTTTTATTTATAGATTTTAAATTGACAAATATTCAGAGCATCTCATATTTTAGAGGAGATATTATATTATTATTATTATTATTATTTATTTTATTTATTTTAAAATTAGTTTTTCGTACTGTAAAGGAGATCCAATATTATCATCTTTTATTTATTTATTTATTTAGATATTTCAAGTTGACAGAAATATTCAGAAAGTTTCCTATACTTTGACAGATCCCATGTTTAAAATGTTATATTTTTTATATCATATTAGATTAGATTAAGATTAGATTAGATTAGATTAATATGGAATTTTGACAAAAACTAATGTATTAAAAGATATTTTGGTGTAAGTTAATGTATGCACAGGTTGACAACAGTCACTAAATGGAAAAAAATGAGGGAATAAATTAAAAATACATTTCTATCTATACATTTTTTTTTTTTTTTTAAATTAATCAACAAAAATATTCAAAGAGCATCTTATACTTTAGAAGAGATCCTATATCCTACCCTTATTAATTTAATATTTTAATTCATTTTCTAAAATATTTTAAACGGACAGAAAAATTTAAACATAAGCTCCCTATAATTTGAGAGATACCATTTTTAAACTAAAATATTTTTTTATGATATTAAATCATATATTAAATTGCATTATATTATATTATATTATATTTGTTTTTATTTTTCATTTTAAGTAATATTATAAAGTATTTTCCACAAACAATTACAAAGCAACAGCAAGTAACACTTAAACATGAAATTTCTAATTAGAAATTAAAATATTATATTGTAAAACATACTCCAGTAATCTTAGTCTAATTGAATTAAAACCCCCTTTTTTTTCCCTTTTTTTTTTTTTTTAAATTTTAAAAATAACTGTAAAATGTTCTTTGACTGTGTCACAGTCCCAGAGCTGAGGGAAATCTAAGCTTGTATAGCCTATAAAAATGTTTACAAGTCTCTCAGGTCCCTTTCTTGTGTTTGTATATACTACAGTTTTAAATTCAGCCTGTAGGTGGCATAATTCACTCTGTCTCAATTTGAGCCTGTTCACTTCCTTTTTATTACAGTCAGCTTCCTTTTTATTACAGTCGGTGGTAGTTTGTCACACGCTGTGCTGTTGTTTTCAGATTCAGATGTTTTTATTCTGAGAGATGGATCATATTAATTCTCCACATAACTAGGTTTGCTTGTTGAAATTGCATGCAGGCTTTGCCGTGATTTGGGGGTCTGGTTTTCTCCCTTTCTCATGTACGCGGAGAGCCCCGTGCTGTGAAGCGACTGGTGCACCTTATAGATTTCTCCTAAATAAATCATCCTTATGGGACAAAGATGCATTTCACCGCATGAGAGAAGAAGAATGAGGCCAGGAGGATTTATGATGGGAGATGTGAGGCCTTGATGTTGCTGTCAGCCGTTATTGCGGCTGCGCCTCAGGCCTGGAGTGCTTTCAGAGGAACGTAAGATCAGCCTGCGCTGGGCCTGAACGTGGCCAACATGGCCTCCACATCCAAAACAGATCCGCTGTAGGCTTTTGAAGTTCACGCGCCCCAGCCCGTCGCAACTGCACATTTGTGCTCTCTCTCGCTCTCTCTCTCTCTCTTAATGCCCATCCAACTCATTCATCTTTCCCGGGCGGTTTCTCAGCCTGTGGTGCTGAAATATGGCAGATGAACCTGTTACATGTTAGTTTAAGAGATAGTGTAGGTGTAAATTACACAGGAGGCTCTGGCTAACCTTATTTATGAGAGGGCTGTCAGGTGTTTAGGTGTTAGAGCGAGACGTGCAGCTTAAATCGTTTACTCCGCTGTAAATCAGAGCGTGCGTGCCACAGTTGTGCGCCGGGGTTTGCACACGTGTTTACATGTGTGCGCCTCTCTGTTTTTGTGTACTGGAGGTTCTGGTAAACTCCAGGCCGAGCCTCAGACGGAGGCCACCGGCATGGACGGAGCTTGCTGTTATTTCTTTTATGAGTTTAATATCATTTTATTGAAATATGTAGCTCATAAACCCTCTCGTAGTAAGAGTTACCCATGTTTTATTGCAGGCGAACTGAAGCGGATTGTATCTGTCATCAATTTTTGTTCTTCAAATAGTTAGGTTTATATTCTCAGCACTATTGTGCAATGTTGATGGATGTACCTTGATTTTTTTTTTTTTTCTTCATGCACTGCCATTCATAATTTTGTGGTCACCTTTACAATAAGGTGTCATTGGTTATCATTTGTTAATGTATTAACTAACATGAACAAACAATGAACAACACATGCATTACACTATTTATTAATCTTTGTTAATGTTAGTTAATAAAAATACAGTCATTGTATGTTAGTTCACAGTGCATTAACTAATCATAACAAACTGGTTATTTTAATAATGCATTAGTAAATGCTGAAATTAACATTTAAGGTTAAGAAATGCTGTGGAAGTATTGTATATTCTTAGTTCATGTTAACTAATAAACCTTACTTTTTTAATACTTTTATTCAGCAGGTATTATTAAAATAATCAAAATGGACATTTATAATATTTACATTTTAAATTAATGTTTTGTAGTCATTAAAGATTATGGATTTTTTTCAAATTATGGATTTATCAAAGAGTTAGCAGCACAACTGTTTTCAACATTAAGTAATAGCACTAAATATTTCTTAAGCACAAACTCAGCATTTTAGAATGATTTCTGGAGAATCATGTGACGCTGAAGACTGAAAACATTACATTTTAAACTATACTCAATTTAAAAATGTTGTTTTAAAATTCACAATATTAATGTTTTTACTTTGTGTTTGATCAAATCAATGCAGTCTTATTTCAAAAACATTAAAAAGTTTCACCAGACTCACAATTTTGAATTGTAGTGCAATTGAAAGTAAAAGCAACAGGACATAGAACTGATGGGAAAAAACAAAAACACAGTTGTTAAGTAATTGTTTTGGTGAATTTGTTATTAATTAATATTAGAGTTTTTTTTTTTTAAGATCTATTTTTGGCACATTCACATTTATTTTTGATAGGAAACGAAGTTTTCGGGAAAGGTTCACGAGTCGGGACTCAAACTCGGGACGCCCGGAGTGCAACGGCGCTACATGTCAGCACCGACCAGTATTAGAATTTTTAATTTATTTACGTTTTATTAAACTTAAAATATTTAAATATTTCATATAATCAAATATTTCAGAGCTGCAAAATGATTGGCGATTAACTGATTCAAAATAAAAGTTTGTTTACATACTAAGTGTGTGTGTGTGTGTGTGTGTGTCCTGTGTATATTTATTGTGTATATATAAATATACACATGATTATATTAAGGAAAAATATGTTGGCCTTATATGCAAAATATTTATATTTATATATAATATAAAGTATATCCAAGTGTTTACATACAAATACATACAAATATTTTTTTTAAAAAATACATACATGTATGTATTTATATACATAATAAATATACACAGTACACACGCATATAGTATGTAAACATAAACTTTTATTTTGAATTGATTAATTGCGACTAATCGTTTTGCAGCTTTACAATAGTTTACTTAATTTTACTTATTTAATTGTAAATGCTTATTGTCATCTTTTTTGTTTATTTTACTGTTAAAGTTAAACCACAAATAATTTAATAACACCATTAAATAAAGTCTTATGATTGAACAATGTCTATTCTTATTTTATCCATTCTTAACAATATCCATTCTTTTATAAAATCGATATCCATTTTTTTGTACGTGAATAATAAATTCACTTATAGCATTTAAAATGGTTAGTTTTAATTGTTATTGTTATATTTTTTGATTTATTATACAAAATACTATAGAATATGATTATTGCCCATATGTGACCCTGGACCACAAAACCAGTCATAAGTAGCACGGGTATATTTTCAGCAATAGCCAAAAATACATATCAAAATTATAATTTTTTCTTTTATGCCAAAAATCACTAGGATAAAGTGAAGATCATGTTCCATGAAAATATTTTGTCAATTTCCTATTGTAAATATATAAAAACTTAATTTTTGATTAGTAATATGCATTGTTAAGAACTTCATTTGGATAAATATAAAGACGATTTTCTCAATATTTAGATTTTTTTGCACCCTCAGATTCTAGATTTTCAAATAGTTGTATGTCAGCCAAATAGTGTTGTATCCTAACAAACCATACATCAATGGAAAGCTTTCAGCTGATGTATAAATCTGAATTTCAAAAAATGTACCCTTATGACTTTGTTTTGTTGTTCAGGGTCACATATCGTGAAAATAATTATTGGTTTACTGGTATCAGTCTAGAATTTTAATATTAGTGCTTCCGTACATATAACATGCTTTAAATCATATGTTTCTGTTACATGTATTTTAATTGATATAAAGTATTGAGTTTTGCATTTAAACAACCTTCACTCACCAATTAATAGTGGTAAAAAAAAAAAAAAAATCAATGACAGGTGAAGTTGTGCCCATGTTTTATAATGCCTCAAAAGTGAATATTTTCCTCTGTCTCAATAGAAGTGCACCTGCGTTTGACCCAGTGAATGGAGCTGAGCTGATGAATCGGTCTGTGATACCGAAGAGGACGTTGAAACACATTGAGAATGAGTCATTGAAACACTAAACCCACTCAGAGCACTTAGAGAGTCTGGATGTGAGCGCTGCTGGAAGACGTGTTGATTTTATACCTGTGGGCGTTTACGATCCACCCTCCATTCATTCTTTGAGTAGCCCAGAAGTGGGACAAGCACGTCAGTGAGAAACAATCTTTAGCCGTGCGCTAAAACGTTGACATTGATGTCCTACTCTTATATTACATAAAAGACAACGTAGTATTCGAGGTAACAGTATTTATTACCATTGTTAGCGGGAGCCTAACATGTTACGATGAGAGTCTTTGTGGTTGCTTGTCATTGTCCCGGTCCTGCCTGCAGGTACGGCGTGTCTCGTGTGTCAGGCAGAGCTCAGAGGTATTGTTTGGTAAGTGGTTAAGTGTCCGGCTCTTCGCGGGCCAAGGGAGGAGACAGGCGGGGCGAGGCAGTGCCGGACCTCTGCAGCTGCAGGCGGGTACATCTGGACCCAGTCTAAACATGGCACAGGTCTGTCTCATGTGTCTCTGGCGAGCTCACACCCGCAGATTTATGATTCCCAATGTGTGTTTTCATTTCACATATACACACACACGCTTGCAGGCAGTTTTTGTCTGAAATGAGAGACACTAGCACAGGGCTCAGCAGTAAGGATTTTTTTCTGCTTGCCCTCTTAGACCAGTAGTCCAGTTTTCAAATGTTTTTATTAGACCCAAATCCTATACATTTTTAATTTTAGATTTAAGTTTAGATTTGTAATATACACTACTGTGTAAATGCTTGGTGTCAGTAAAATTGTGTAATGTTTTTAAAATGTATTTTTTTGCTCACCAAGGCTGCATTTATTTGATCAAATACAGAAAGCGAGTAAAGTTTGTGTAATATTATTAACATTTAAAAAGACTGTTTTCTATTTTAACATACTTTAAAATGTAATTTATTGCCGCAATGCAAAGCTGAGTTTTCAACATCATTACTTCAGTCTTCAGTGTCACATAATCCTTAAATTCTGTCAATATTCTTTGAATACAAATTTGAAAAGAACAGCATTAATTTTTAAAATAGAATTTAAGTCTTTGGTGTCACATGATCCTTAAGAAATTGTAAAATGCTGATTTAGTGTTTTAAGAAACTTCTTCTTATTAATTTTTCTACATTTTTCAGTTGTGCTGCTGAATAGTTTTTTGGAATACTTTTGTAAGTATTCCTTGATTATACAAATTTGAAAGAGACACCATTTTTTAAGTGCTTGTCTTAGTGCTTTAAGTGACATTTCTTAATAATTTTTTCAACATTTTTCAGTTTTGCTGCTGAATATTTTTGTGGAAACTTAAAATTATGTCAGTATTATTTGATGCATACAAATTAGAAAAAAAAACAGCATTTATTTTTAAAATAGAATTTAAGTCTTCAGTGTCACATGATCCTTAAATTCTAATATGCTGATTTAGTGTTTTAAGAAACTTTTCTTGTCATCTTTCAACATTTTTCAGTTGTGCTGCTGAATGTTTTTAATGGAAACTTACATATTTGTCAGTATTCTATTATAAATACAAATTTGAAAAGAATAGCATTTATTATTATTTCTGAATAATTTAAGTCTTCAGTATCACATGATCCTTAAATTCTAATATGCTGATTTAGTGTTTTAAGAAACTTTTCTTGTCATCTTTCAACATTTTTCAGTTGTGCTGCTGAATGTTTTTAATGGAAACTTATGTATTTGTCAGTATTCTATTATAAATACAAATTTGAAAAGAATAGCATTTATTATTATTTCTGAATAATTTAAGTCTTCAGTATCACATGATCCTTAAATTCTAATATGCACTTTTCTTGATGCCTTAAATTCTAATATGAAAAGAATAGCATTTATTATTATTTCTGAATAATTTAAGTCTTCAGTATCACATGATCCTTAAATTCTAATATCGGATTTAGTGCTTTAAGAAACATTTCTTATTATTGATTTTTTTTTTTTTTTTTTTCCCCAACATTTTTGAGTTGTGCTGCTGAATATTTCTGTGGAAACTTATTTTTTTGTCAGTATTCTTTGATGAATACAAATTTAAAAAAGAACAGCATTTTAACAGCAATAGAATTTAAATAGAATTTTTGTAACATAATAAATGTCTTTACTGTCACCTTTGGTGAATAAAAATATTAATTAAAAAAAAGTTTGAATGGTGTATAATTTGTATATGCTTTTATGATTTCACTTATTACTGTGTAACATTTTTCTTGCCTTTGTCTTTTATTATTTAATATTTATTTTTATATATAAAACATTTTTACAGATCTTTTTTTTTAAACCAGTCCTAAAACATGGTGTGACTTCAAGTCAATGTAATTGATTTATTACCCTGTCAATAATGGGTCAACTGGTGAGAACTGTATACCAGTTTGACCCATTATAGAGTTAATAACTCACATAACCTAAAGTATAGAGTTAATAACTCACCTACTCTGACATTCTGAAGAAACTTGATGTTTACAAAATATTAATGGTCTGAAAAAATTGATTAGTTATTAATAATAATATCCAGACAACAGTTAGTTGTTTTTATAGAGATGTGTCTTTACTATTGTAGTTATTTTTGAAGCAACATAACCCTGATGAGACATTAATGCGACTCTGTTTTGATGAGCAGTACGTGACTATATTCTCACGCTTGCTTTTTCTAACTCTGTGTTTCAGTAGCTCATCCTCACACTCCCCTTTCCCCTTTGCTCTTATTTGACGCGGGCTATAAAGCACTCTTTTTGGGGTAGGAGACATAAATAACAGCTCGCTCTCCTTTTGGAGGGGATTTCCTGAGGCCCAGACCACTAGGCCCGATGGAGAGAGGCTGTGATAGACTGAAAAGTTTGAATGCACAATGTGAGCAAGTGGAAAACGTAGGTCTGTGCCCTTCTCAGCCATTCCTGTGAAAACAAACAGCAAACCTCCGATGGCTCTGCGGTGTGAGACTTTTGCTCAGAGGTTTGTTGCAAATGTGTGTGGCATTCTCTCCTCAGTGTTTTGGTAAAAAAGCTGAGGGCAGTGACCCACTCCCCCTTCGTTCCCCCTAAATGGTCGTCCAGACGAACTAGCTCTCTTTTGTTTCCTCTTTCTGTTCCTCTCCCCCTCCTCTTTCAGTCTGCTTTATTGCACTTGATTCCAAACGCGGTCATTCCTGAGATGGTGCAGATAGCAGCTGCAGCTGAATTGCCCACCATAAAGCATCCGCAAACCCGCCGGAGTGCTGGCAGTGGGGGCTGGGCCACGCCGAGCATTCAGTTCTCTGCAAATTTCTACACTTAAAATTTAATGGGCGTAATCTCCTGGAGTTGTGACTTGCTTTGAATTAGATTGGATTTGGAGATGGGATGGTTGTGGGGCTGTGGAAGACTTTGAGATTAATGGTCTGAAATCTTCTGATGTATTGGATAAGGTGTAGTTGTGGCATTGTAAGGCAAAGAATTATAAATGTAGTCACTAATATTGGTGCGGGCTAAAGATATGTGAGAGTTGACAGTCACTGCTCACCTGCAGGGGGCGATAGATAGTCAGAAGAGTAATTGCCTGGGAATGTGACTGTGCCTGTTTTCAGAATGGAAAACTAATTTACTGCTGATTGAAAACGGTACAGTATACATTGTATACTGTGTACTTTAAAAATATTCAGTAGGCAAATACTATGCAAGTTATAAATGTAATGTTACATGACCCCACTATGTTATTTGACCCCAACATACTGCATGTTTAAATGAGTTTCATTATTTATTTATTTATTTATGCACAATAATACAACTTTGTTCATTAGTTTAATTTATTTTGGAAATCCTTTATATTTATTTTATTGTCCATCAATACATTTCATGTTTATTTCAGTTTGGAAATTTAGTTTACTTGCATTTATTTGTTTATTTATTTATTTAATGATAGATAAATAAATGTATTTATTTATTTTACTTATCTATCTGTCAGTAGGCTACATTGTATGTTTAATTCAGTTTGGTTATTTAATTATTATTTATTTATTTAATTTCAGTTTAATTTATATTGAAAACGTATTTATTCATTAATTTATGTATTGCATTTGTTTATTTTATTTTGGAAATATTTATTTTTTTATTTAACAATTTAATGATACACGTACGTTGAAAGACAATTATCATTCATTGAATAATCTAGTTTATATATTAATCTATCAATGCATTATACATTTAATTCAGTTTTATTATTTATTTTAATTTTACTTTGGAAATATTTATGTAATAGTGCTGTGCAACGATTAATCACGAGTAAATGCATCCAGAAATAAGTTTTTGTTTATATAATGTGTGTGTACTGTGTATATTTATGTATATATAAAATATACAAATACAGTAAATATTTTGAAAATATTTACATGCATATATTTTTATTGAGATATTAATATATATAAATATATTTAATATATAAACAACATTTTTCTTGGATATATCCATGCATGTATGTATGTATTTATATACACACACACACACACACACACACACATACACACACAGTTTATATTTTGGAAATATTTACATGTATTATGTATATGTATGAAGAGTTTAGATGCAAAACCAGCTAAAAGCCATCTCGGTCAAATATAAGATAATGATACTGTGTGAATGTTCCTGACACATAGTATACGTCCATCAAATACTTTTACTTCAAACTCGCTAAATTTCAGCCTCAGCCCAATCAGAAGTACCAGTACTTACAGAGAAACCTATACAAAGTAGCCAGAAAGAAATGCTGATTTCAAAGAAAAACTTCAGATGGATTTAGAGGCTTTCGCATCTGAACTCTTCAGTGTATATATATATATATATATATGAAGAGTCTATCTATCTATCTATCTATCTATATATATAATTAATATATATATATATATATATATATATGTGTGTGTGTGTGTGTGTATGTGTATATATACACATTTTTATGCGTGTGTGTGTGTGTATTTATAAATATACACAGTACACATACATAACTTTTATTTTAGATGCAATTAATCTTTGCACAGCACTAAAACTGATTGATAATTATATTATATTGCGTTCATTGCATTCATTCAGTCTGGTTATTTAGTTTAATTTTAGTTTAGTTTATCTTCTCATTCATTCATTCGATCATTCATTCGATCATTCATTTGTTCACATTTATCTGCACATTTCATGATTAGTTAGGTTTCATTTGAGTTCTGTTTATTTATTTAATCTAGTCTTGTGTAAAATGTCTGAATATTTGCCAGTCCGATCAAATAATGAGTCTAGGGATCACAGCTCATATTAGGCTACTTCCAGTTCATCAATCACACTTGAGATGGAAGGTCAAGTCAAGTGCATTGCAGTGAGAAATACAGAATGCATTATGTTTTATACTGCTCTTCGTGCAAATGTAGTATATTTATTCTGTGCATTGCTTAAAAATTAGCATATTGTGCACAGTATACATACTACATAGTGCAGCAATCGTAAATAGCGTGCTATTCCAAACATAGCCATGCAGAAATGCATGCACACACATTTAATATGGCATAACAACACACTTGGATACAGTTCTAAAGTATGCTGTGCACAGTATGTGCATTTTTCATAAATTACGAAGAAGTCCAATTACATTTGCCTTGACTTGACTTTATTTCCAGTATAAAGTGACAGAACTGCCAGTTGTTACATATTTTTATCCCTTGACTCATTTAATTGTAATGCCTAAAGTTGCAGCATTTTTACACAAAAGTTTGGTTAAAAATGCAAATAATGTTTAATTTTCAAGAAATCTTGATGCTTAAGATTAAACATGCATGTAATGACAGCAGTGTAGTGCTTTGAAATGTTGAAATTTCTTAAGGAGTATTGCACAATAGGCCAGTAGTGAGCATTCTGACTGTTTTTGAAGGTCACCACTAAAGTTTCTGTACACATTGCCAGTTTCACTTTTGTTGCAACTCACATGTCGACCTCACACATAGCTGACAAATACCTCCTCTGGTTTCTGTGGCTTCTCCCTGCTCCATCACGGCCCCGTGACTATAATGACTCAAAAACACACAGAGTCGTGGGGAGCAGGTGAACAAGACCAGGCGGCTTCATCTGGCAGCCGTTCCCGTGTGATCCCTCAGCAGGAGGAGGAGCGCGTGGTGCCTCGCAGGTACGGCCACCTCCCAGACAGATGAGCCTGGTGACAGGAGGGACGCAACAACCTGCAATTCCACCGTCTGACATGATCCGTCAATGTCCCCTGTCGCCCCCGTGACTCACGCAAACAAAACTCCCCTGTACAAGCACGCAGAGCTTGTTTTCTAAAAGCAGGCCTACAGGAATTGGCGATAATGAGCATGTTCGCTTGCACCTGTGATGGCACGCACAACTGAAAACAAACAGTTTCCTTCATTTGCAAATGCTGATGACTCACAGAGCTTCTACTGAGAAGAGGAAACGTGAGGAATGCAACAAAGAGTTTTAGATTCCTCTCCAGGGCGCTTATCTGGTTTGCGCGATTTTGTCTCGTGATAAAACGCATCTGTTTGTTTTATCTATTTCTTGAGGGGCTCTTTGAGCAGCAGACAATGACAGGCTGTCTAGTGAGATCCTGGCGTCCTGACGCCGACCGGCCACAAGGTGGCACTCACCCTCAACAAGCAAAGACCAAGTTCACCAGTTTTTTTTTTTTCTCATTCCACACTGCTATGAGCATGCTGATGTATCATGGTGCAATGAAAAGGAGGAAATGAGAGGGGGGACATAAATGTGTTTGGTGCATGCAGGGACTAATGGAGTCTACCTTTGCCAGTACATTAGGAACAAAACAAGAGAGGTGAGAGGGAGAATGCCACCCGTCCGAGACAGAGCGGTCGTGCCCTAATGGAGAAGGGAAATAGAAGTCGGTGTCAGTGAAATGCCAGGCCTCTGGCTGTGTTGCTGATACATTTGTTTCCTGTTAGTCCACTTATTTATGGTCAAGGGTTTCTTCATTGCCACATAGTGATTCATTACGTGCAAGAATGAGGTCAGGAGAAAGGTTGTGGCAATTAGTTACATTTAAGAGGCATTTTATGCCCCCAACCTGATGTGGTCACATTCTGCTTCGGCTTTAAAAATGTGACACTTTTTTAAGGGCTCAAAAATAAGGATGGCCCGAGAGGGTTTAAAGGACAAAGCTGTGTTCTCTCTATGCTCCTTGATCTTGTAAATGTTGTGTGTTTTTGATAAATGTTTCTGTAATGTTGTTGTCACATAACCTTACCAGCTTGAATGCGTCTGGTTATCATCTTGGAAATAGAAAACAGGTAATTATCATTTTAATTCAATTTTGTGTCTTAACGTTTATGATCAAATGAGTCAAAAAAAGAATATTAAAAATCACGGCTCATATTAGTCTGCTTTTGGTTCGTTCACCACACTGAAGATGAAAGTGCATTGCAATGGGGTACAATATTCCACGCTATAAGCTAATTATTTTTAATCTCTTTTTTTTTTGTAAAAATGTCTGAATATTTGTCAGTCTGCTTAAATAATGAATCAAACTCATATTAGACTACTTCTTGCATTGGCGATGGACATGCGTTGCATTGTGGGATGCAGTATTCCACACATAACACATTAATTTTGAGAAACGTAGTAGGTTTTAGAGGTATTCTGTGCATGCTAACAGTGTGCATCTATGTATGCATAATATATTCCAGCAATTATGGTAGTCTGCTCTTTCACCATGCAAAAAGCGATGCACATGCAGATTAAAATATATCTTACTATCAGACTGCATCTGCTGTTTCTGCAGAGTGTATAGCGTGCACAGTATGTGAATTTTCTGTGTGCATGGAAAACCAGATGACCTTCTACATTCGTCTTGACCTTCTATTTCCAGTGTGATTAATGAACTGCAATTAACATCAATTTTTAACATCTTTTTCTTGACTCATTTGTTTGTAATGCCAACAGTTACTAATTTAATTACAGTGTGAGTTATATTTAATTTCCAAAATAACTGGACGCTCAAACACACAACGCAATAAAGTGTTGTTGTGAATTCTGCTGGTTTAAATGTTGACAATATAACGTTATTTACATAATTGCAAGATTGACTAATAGTCTTAGAAACATCTTTAAGAATGGGTTGAGAATGACTAACAAATCAGCGATGTTTTGCACCATATGCCATCGTTTTCCAGCAAAAGTGTTTATGAATGTAGCTGTCATGCTGCATCCGAGCAGTATAATTTCCAGCTGTTATTTCAAATGAAAATACTAAATGTACACATACACTCTTAGTCAGACATTTTTTGAACAGTAAGATTTTATTTTATTTTTTTAAAGAAGTCTCTTCCGCCCACCAAGCCTGCATTTTTTTTTTTTAATCCAAAGTACAGCAAAAACGGTAAAATGTGAAAATATTATTACTGTTTAAAATAACTGTTTTATATTTTAATATATTTTAAAATGTAATTTATTCCTGTGATTTTTAAAGCAGAGTTTTTAGCGTCATTACTCCAGTCACATAATCCTTCAGAAACCATTCTAATATTGGAATTTGCTGCTCAGAAAGCATTTATTATTATTGTTGAAAACAGCTGAATAGAATTTTCGTTTTCGTAGAAAGTTCACAAGAACAGCATTTATCTGAAATACAAGTTTTTTGTAACATTATAAATGTCCTTATCACTTCCTTATGATCAGTTGAAAGCATCCTTGCTAAATAAAAATGCTGAAAAATCCTGAAAAAAAGCTCAACATTTTAAATATTGATGATAATAATAATAACAATAAATGTTTATTAAACGGCAAATCAGCATATTAGAATGATTTCTGAAGGATCATGTGATGCTGGAGACTGGAGTAATGATGCTGAAAAATTAGCTTTTGATCACATTAATAAATTTATATTTTAAAATATAATAGATAGCAGTTATTTTAAATAGTAAAAATATTTCACAATGTTACTGCTTTTGCTTTATTTTGGATCAAATAAATGCAGCTTCTGTGAGCAGAAGAGAATTCTTGAAAAACATTAAAAATCTTATTGTTCAAAAACTTTTGACTGGTAGTGTACAAAGAAAAGAACACTAAATAAATGATATTAGTACAAGTTTATATTTTATACAAAATTACCAATAATAATATGAAGGACTATATAGATGTATATAGTGCATATGTACACTGCTAATAAATGAATGAATAAATAAATAAATAAATAAAGGAATGAATGAAAGAAAGAATAAAATGTATCTGTATTTCTATCTATCCATCCATCTATTCATCTATCTATATATCCATCTATATATAATATAAAGTATTTATTTTTATGCAATTACAAGACAGTAAAGGCCTTTTATGCTTTTGTAAGATAGACAGATAGGTGTATTTTTCTCACTTCTACCTGATTGATCATTTCTATGCACGTTAAAATGATGATGCACCTCTCATGTGTTTTGCAAGTGGCAGCAATTCAGCCATGTGCTTTTTCCCCCGTTCTAGATTTTATAGGCCAAAAGAATGTGAACTGATTTATGATTCCCTTATGTGCTGAATGCACATATTCTGCACATGTGGACACGAATGTACACCTTTTTCTTTCGTGTACCGGTGCTCGTATAGAAACGGAATAGTCATGTAATGACGCATTCATTTGCATACGACATGCAAATCACACATTGGGCCCAAAGAGATTTGCGACCTTTCGTATTCCCCTGCGCCTGGTAAAAACACACACTCACGAGTGCGCGAGACCCACAGAAACGCACGTGCGTGTGTCGGTGCGCAGCCGGGAGCGTGGTTTGTTGTTTCCGTGTCTCTCTGCTGTGGCTTATGGGGCTGATCGATGCTACTTTACTGCTTCCCTCGGATTCAGTCGAGTTCAACGGGAGGGGAAGGTAATTCATCAGCGGGGAAAGAGAAGGTGGAAGAGAGAGGAAGAGATAGAGCGAGGGAATTAGAAATGGAGATGGAGAGCGTGTTGGAGAGAGAAAGAGAGAGAGCCACAAACACATTAAGAATGAGGGGGAGGCGAGAGCTGCGATACACAGATGCAGCGCAGGGGTGCCAGAGATACGCAGGGGGAAGTGAAGCGTTATATCACAGCGATAAAGAGATGAAGAGCTGCTGAGAACTGAGGTAGTGGCAGGGCAACCCAAGTATGACCCAAACTATTCGCACATGCCATGCATACCGAAACATGCGGTATGTTTCCCATTATGGAGCATCTCTCTGCTTTGCTGCATGAATCATGGGTAGGAGTGCAGGGGAGCAGAGAGAACGCTGCACTGTGAAGATCTCCAATGCCACACCTGTTTTAACTTGGTGCTATCCATCATAGAGCCGCTACCCACTGCAGGCCAGACAAGACAGCTGTCCTTCAGGTCCTCTCCTTGTCTGCAGGTCTGCCCTGCTGCAACAGGTGTTTGTGCAAACACGACCTATGAGCGAAACCACTACATGAATTCAGAGAACTGTCTCCCTTATAATTCATTAGTGTGAATTTGAATAAAATTGGCCACAACCCACAGGTAGATGAACTGAAGTGACTGTCTGTCCGTCTGTCTATCTATCAGTCTGTCTGTCTCTATCTCTATATCTAGATATCTGTCTGTCTGTCCATCTCTACATAGTTATCTGTTTGTTTGTTTGTTTGTCTGTCTGTCTGTCTTTTTGTCTCTGTCTGTCTATCCATCCATCTATCAGTCTGTCCTTCTGTCTGTCTGTCTGTCTGTCTCTATCTGGTTATGTTTGTCTATGTCTGTCTGTCTATCCATCTATCTCTAGCTGTCTAATTATCTACCTGCCTGTCTGTCTGTTTATCTCTGTCTGTCTGTATCTATCCATCTATCCATCTATCTATCTATCTATCTGTTTGTCCATCTATATGTCTGTCTGTCTGTCTGTCTGTCTCTATCTGGTTATGTTTGTCTATGTCTGTCTGTCTATCCATCTATCTCTAGCTGTCTAATTATCTACCTGCCTGTCTGTCTGTTTATCTCTGTCTGTCTGTATCTATCCATCCTATCCATCTATCTATCTATCTATCTGTTTGTCCATCTATATGTCTTCTGTCTGTCTGTCTGTCTCTATCTATCTACAGATATCTGTTTGTCGTGCTTCATCTGTCCAATAATCAGTCTGTCTGTCTGTTTATCTCTCTGTCTGTCTGTCTGTCTGTCTGTCTGTATCTATCCATCTATCTATCCAACTGTCCTTCTATGTCTGTCTGCCTGTCTCTATCTATCTAGATATCTGTTTGTCTCTTTATCTGTCTGTCTATCCGTTTGCTTGTCTATCCATCTGTCTGTCTCTATCTATCTATCTCTATCTATCAAGATATCTATCTGCCTGTCTTTCTGTTTATTTGTTTGTCTTTATCTATCCATCTATCTGTCTGTCCTTCTATATGTCTGTCTGTCTATCCATCTCTATCTATCTAGATATCTATCTGCCTGTCTGTATCTATCCATCTATCTATCTGTCTGTCCTATATGTATGTATGTATGTCTGTCTGTCTGTCTAGATATCTGTCTGTCTGTTTCTATTTGTTTCTATTTGTCTGTCTCTGTGTCTAGATATCTATCTGTCTGTCTGTGTTTATATATCCATCTGTCTGTCTCTTTCATTTTCTAGTTCAAATTACAGTTATGTGGCTTTTGTTGAATTTATTTATTTATTTATTTATTTTTTAATTTTGAGCTAAAGTTCTACATCCTTTTTGGTCCCTCACTTTAAATGCAATCCAAATTAATTTAATTTAATTTACAATTCATTTCCAAATGGTTCACAACATTGCTAGATGGCTCATGTCTTAATATGTGGGCTTGTCTTAACATAACAAGAACAAAAGGGTTATTTGGATACATCTTGGTTGTGATTGTTGGCCCAGAATTCTTTGCTTTGAATGTGTTCATTGTCAGTTGTATTTCAGAGTTCCAAATAGTTTAGTTAAGTAAGACCGCTGATGATGTCACCGCATCGCACAGAGGTTGCCATAACAACAGTCTTACTCTTATATCAGGTCTGCATTGTTGTTTAGCCCTTAGTTTATTGGCCCGGTAAGGAATAACGCAACGAGACGGGGTCTAGACATGTTAGACGCTTCGTGCTAATAATCTGCGGTTTAGCTGAGATCCCTCCGATTATCTTTCTCTTTCACTTCCTCTCTTGCTTTCTCTCTCTCTCATGCCCCCCGCCTTCCCTTCCTTCCCAACTCTCTCTCTCTTTTGATGGATGGATCGCTCTTGTACTTCCAATCTGCTATCTCGCCTGATGCGGTTAGGGTCTCTGACGCTGCTGCAGGCAGAGGGAGAGCGAGGGAGGGGTAGCCGAGCAGGACGAGGACGGGGTGATGTGGAGGACACGACATCTGGAAAACAAGCAAATGAAAAAGAATGCTCGGGCACCACGCTACAGCAGACAGACAGCACGTGCCGCACAAACAAACAATCTCAGCGCGGCTACTGCGTTGCACGCACCAGGCTACATCAGTGCAAGCCTTTTGTGTTTCAAAAAATGTGTTTTGTTTTGATGAGCAGAAAACAGAATGCATTGCAATGGAGTGTAGATCACTCTCAGCTTGTCAGTGTTCAAGGTGAAGTGCAAGTCAATGACCAGCAGAGGGAGCTGTTTGCCTCAGTCAGGCTTTCCAGGGCTGCCCTGTACCTGAATGCTAATGAGCGCCCTGATGATAATTGAATAATCTGCAGATACAAGTTTATAATTCAAATTAATAGATGCAATAAATGATGCCATGCAGACAGGGGCTTCATTATTGCACACAATGTGAACGTGTTGTCGCCTTTTTATACAATTATCATTGATACCTGAGACATTAAGCATTTGTATGTTTCATTGTAGTTTTTTAAAATGTCAGAAAACCACTGATGGAAATATTAGAACGGACCTTAATTTAATTTGACATAAACATGAGGCTGTAGTCTGTTTAATGGATTGTACGGTACAATATGTTTTTTTCCAGTGGACAAAAAAGCTATAAAACATAAGCTATGAAAATTATACGTGACCTAAGACCGTTAAGACCATTTTCACATTTGTGTGGAATGAAGAATAGCAGGGTAAGCTGAGGTAAAACTGGAAATGTTACTGCAGTGTTTCCATTTGTTCCAACTGCAGAAGGAAAAATAATCTTCTCATTAAGTTTCCACAACTTTCCACAAAAGAGGAAAAACTAAGAGAGAGGTGCCAAATTCATTGTGAGAAGCGGTATTTAGAATTTTGATAATATAAGAAAGTCAAATTAATAGCCTTTTTTTATATATTGCATGAGAAATCAAATTTCATTAAGTGATCTACCTACCTTGTTAACTTATTAAACAAGTAAATATTAGCGGTGACAATCTCAGTTTCTAATTAATTTAAAATATAACCCTTATTTTTTACAGAATTAAAATTTTACCATCATTAATCTTGATGATGCCGCTAATGCCAGTTCGGGGAAGATGCAGTAATGCTGTAAACTACATCGCAGCAGTGTTGACTAGTTTTTTTTTGTTTTTTTAAATCGTTTATATATATATTTTTAATTATTAATTATTAATGGCAGGACAATATAAGACAAAAACATAAAAAAACATATATACCATATATGTGACCCTGGACCACAAAACCAGTCTGAAGTCGCATTGTATGGGTGAAAATGATTGATTTTTAATTTATGCCCAAAATCATTATGAAATTAAGTAAAGATCATGTTCCATAAAGAATTTTTGCAAAATTCCTACTGTAAATATATGCATTATTAAGAACTTAATTTGGACAACTTTAAAGGCGATTTTATCAATATTTACTTTTTTTTTTGCACCCTTGTATCTTGGCCAAATATTGTCCTATACGTCAATAGAAAGCTTATTTATTCAGCTTTCAGATGATGCATAAATCTCAATTTTAAAATATTGACCCTTACAACTGGTTTTGTGGTTCAGGGTCATATATTTGGTATTAATATATGAATCAAAAAAAGAATATTTATTTATTTAGCCTGCTAAATTAGAGAGGAAATACTTTAACAAAGGTTTAATTAAAAAAAAATTGTACATCCTTTTTATTTGGGTCGAATTAAATACAGTGTGTAGCATGACTGAGGTCACACATTTCAAAAACACATTTCAGAATTAAAATTTAAATGATCAATAAGCAATAAACAACAAAAGCAGTCATGCTTAAAAACAGTATCTTCATTTTTCAACAGCATCATTTATCTATTTTGGCATTTTGGTCATTTGAGTAGTTCTGTTCTGTTTATTCTGTTTTATATAGCATGTTTTTTTTTTTTCACCCAACACCTTGACATTTTATTGTTACCTTTTAATGCAGTTCAATCAGTCAGAAGAACAAAAGTGAGATGTTTCTGAACAAGTTTACAAGTTTGTCTTGAGCATCTATAAGTAATTTAATCTGTCAGTGCCCATGTTCTCCGACGTTTCTTTGATTTTCCAGGTGAGAAGAACATGTAACGCTATATGTAGGACACTGACCTAAACTGCTTGACCTCTGGCAAGGGCGGTCAAAGGTCAACTCACTTGACATCTCTGCCCACATCTTACTGATGAACACACTCAGTCCGAGTCAGACGAGCGCGTCGACGCACATCTGTGCGCGTGAGACAAACAATATCAAGTGCGGGCGTAAAATGACACATGGAAGTAATCTGTTCATCTCTGCTCTGGGCAAGAGGCATTTTTAATTTCACTGGAGGATAAAAAGCCAGCGGCAGAGCTCCATCCATTTTGTACGGTGCCTTAATTTCACACAGCCCACAGAAAAATTGGCAGTCGATTTGTTTTTTGAAGATCCCTCCATTGATAGTAATTAAATTTGCTCTTGTCTCTCGTTTTTTTTTCGCTTTTCTCCATATCTCCTCCTCTCTTCCCCATCTGTATGCCTCTACTCCCTCTTCTCATTCTCATTCGCCGTCATCCCTCACTGTCATACGGCCGCTCCGAGCCATCGACCTCTGCTCTCAGCCCCGGTTCAGCAGCGGGTCACCGGAGGGAGGGGGGCTCGTGTTATTGGGGGGTGCCAGCTTCCTTCTCTCGCCGCGGATACAGCTGCCGCTGCCATGGCAACTGGATTGCAGACTGCGCAAGGACCCGCGTGCAGATACTCGCAGAGACTTACAGAGAAAGACGCTTTAATGGTGTGTTACAAGGCCCCGTTGTGCTTTAAAGCAGGTTTAACTGCATAATTGAAAAGGACGCGCGACAACCTCAATCTTGGACTTTTATGTTTTATTTGCTGCTCAATACAGTCTGTTCCAATAGGTTTTATGGTTTCTCTCCTTTATGGGATAGGAACAGAGTTTGGTTTGTAATTGTTTGATTGGAAATGTTAAGGAACATTCCATAGTAATCTCAGTTATGTCATGTGGTTATTGGTTCTGGCCTATACCAGCTGATAATTATTTTTATGTTGTACAAATAATAATGATTAAATTGCCAATAATAAAATCTAAAATACTGAAATTAAAAAAAATAGTACATTTACTTAAAAAATTGTTTAAATATGATCAACTTTGTGCTATTTTAATGTCATTTTATTGTTATTTTAATATATTTATATATTTTTATTTTAAATATTATTTTCTTTTAATATTTTGTTCATTATATATTCTTTTAAAAATAAAAGTAATTAATTTTAAAATAAATTGTAATTAATCAATATTCAATATTAAAAATCTTACGTATAAAATACTAAAATCTAAAATATTTGTAATAAGTATGAATATTAAATAAATACTTTAAATATTATGTTGATGTTATTTAAATGTAGTATTTGTTGATATTTCATATTTTATAAAATATTAAATATTAAAATGGGAGATTATAGAAATCGTTTACTGGAGATCATGCTAAAGATTTATATTTTTATATTTATATTTAACTGTCAGTATTTGTGTGCGTCAACTAACTTAATTTTAAGTGTTTTAGAGGTAATCTAATAGGAGAAATAATAATAATGTTCAGTGTTTTAGAGCTAAAATAATATGAGAAATAATAATAATAATATATTTATTTGCTGAAGATTTTTGTATTTATATTTAACTGTCAGTATCTGTGTTTTTAAATCTTTTAATTTTAAGTGTGTTTTAGAGCTAATATTTATATTTAACTAGCTAAAATAATAGGAGAAATAACACATTTGTTTGCTAAAGATTTATATATATTTATATTTAATTGTCAATATTTGTTTTTAACTAACTTAGTGTTTTAGAGCTAATCTAATAGAATAAAAAAATTGCTAAAGATTTATATTTATATAGTTATATTTAACTGTCAATATTTGTTTATAACTAATGTAATTTTGAGTGTGTTTTAAAGCTATTCTAATAAGAGAAATAATAATAATAATGTTCAGTGTTTTAGAGCTAATATAAGAGAAACAATAGGAGAAATAATATATTTATTTGCTAAAGATTTCTATTGATATATTTATATTTAACTATAAATATTTGTTTTTAACCAACTTAATTTTAAGTGTGTTTTAGAGCTAATCTAATGGGAGAAATAATATGTATTTGCTGAAGTTTTATATTTATAGATTTATATTTAGTTGTCAATATTTGTTTTTAACTAACTTAATTTTAGAGCTAATCTAATAGGAGAAATAATAATAATAATGCAGTTTATTTATAAAGCCCGTCTTTTTGTTAAATTCCACTGAGCTTGCACAATTAAGTATCTAATACTAACAGATACAGATTTAAAAAAGAAAAAAGAAAATCTGATACAGTTTCAATATGTTATGCATTCTTATTTAAATTATCACATGGCCAACACCGTCAGAATCAATGCATTGATTAGAAAACCATAGCTTTCCTCTGCTGAGGTTTCTCAGATGATGATGATGTTCTTCTCCTGATGTCATATTAGGATGTCGCCCTTGTCTTGCACATTGTGGCTAGTGGTCTCTGTTTTGTTGCTTTGGAGCGGCGTGAGAAGTGCTCCAGAAATAGAATCGAACTGAACTGATCCAAGCATCATGTTTGTCGCACGTTGCCAAAGTTTCTAACGAAGACCAGCGCCGCATGTGCGTAACAGACAGCTAGCGAATGCCGTTGCGCCTCGTCACGCCTGCAGTCAGCTCGACTTGAAAATGTACAGTACACGCCAGAGGAATGTTTAATAAATCAAAAAACTGATTAATGACACGATGTTGGCATCTTGGTGCAGGTGATTAAGAGTCACCTGCGAATTGTGAGGTCAAACGAAGGAGAGAAAGTGAGGATGAGAATGGAAGAAATAGCCCCAAGCGGAGATCCAGATCTCTCCAGGTGTTTGAGCAGTGAACGGACTTGCTTCACTCAGAGCCTCGGGCCACGAGGTTCAGACCAGGTGGAGTTACTACAAAAGAGACTATTAATTATGACTTCACCCCTCCTTCTTTTCCTCTCTTTCTCTCTTTTTTTCTCTCTTGCCAAACAAATATGATGGATGGGGTTATCAGTGTCTCACAGAAGCATGAACGGCTGTCAGGTGTGCTTTGATGTCCGACAGCTTGAATCTCCTGCCTTGTGCTTTGATGATGTGCTTGAAATCCAGATGAATTGACATACTGTAGTTCACACTCCATACAACACGGCGGGCCATTAAACACACTCCGTGTAAGATTTAATACACTTGTCTTTGCTTTGATAGCAATGAGTTCTACTTTACACTTTTAAAAGCGATTCCCCGCAGAGCAATGGTGAAAGCTATAGCCCTTATCGCAAAAAATAACTTTACCTATTTCACTTCACTTCGTAATGCAGCTCAAAAGCATTTGTTACATGTACCACCTGTCTTAACTATTTTTAGAAGTTTATTGCTCCCTTGGAGGTCTTGGGATTGTGTGTTGTGCTTTGGACAGCAACTTGTGAAAGGATTTATTTTTCGTGCTGTACCGCCAGCAGCCAATAGGTGGCGCTCCTTACATAAAACACACTGACTGTGGGCCATTGAATGGAGGAGGACAGTTTTCACATGCTCTTTGGTTCATGGTGGTTGTCAAGGCAAACTTTGAGTACCAATATGTATTTTCAGGGTTGTGCAACATTGAATTGGATTGGAAGCGACTTGGAATTGAAGTAGCAAACAGCATGGAGGATTTCAATTGCATTTTTAATGCAAGGGAGTTAAAAAGGAATTCAAATTCATGTAACTGTAGTTTATAACTAGAAAAGTGAAGTTGGATAAAATTGAAAAGTTGAACAAATTTTGAACAAAGTTTGAAAATATTAAAATAAAAAAAACATAAAAAGGCCAAAATTTGTAGACCAAGATTGGATGAGCGCTTAAATTCCCAGAATGCATTTCTTTGAATTTTCAGAATTTTTAAATAAAATCTTTCTCATTCATATCAAATTCAGCTTCATGTGTGGTGTGGTCAGTTCAATTCAAAGTTTAATTAAAAAGAAACTATTGAAGCTGGTTTCTGCCACAGGATAAATACTTTTTATCTTAGTTCTGACTTGGTTCAGAATTTTATATCTTGGAATTCTGATTTTTTTTTTTTCTTCTCAGAATTCAGATAAAGTGTCATAATTGTGAGATTTAAACTCATTTGACCTTTTCCCCTCAGAATTTTAACTGCCACAGAATAAAAATTGTAACATTTTATCTTAGAATTCTGACTTTTTGTGAGTTAATGTCTCACAATTTCATCTTCTCAGAATTGCTATTTTATATCTCCAAACTCCAAAAAATAACGTGAGAATTGAGATACTAACTCAGAATTGCAATAGCAAAAAAGTCAGAATTGTGACTCAGAATTTTGAGTTTACATCTCACAATTTTATTTATGTATTTTTTTTGTTCCTGCACCAAAATTAAAAAAAAAAGTAAAATTGTAACATTTTATATCACAATTCTGACTTTTTAATATCTCATAATTTCAGCTTCTCAGAATTGCATGTTTATATCTCAAAATTGCAAGAAAAAGTTTGTTTGTTACTGCCACAAAATAAATAAAGGTTGTAACATTTTATGTTAATTGTAACATTTTATCTCAAAGTTTGGACTGGAGTTAATATCTTCGACTTCTCAAATATTGCAAGTTAATCTCAAGAAAACGGCAAGAAAAAAAGTCAGAACTCTGAATTTGCTCTGAGTTTACATCTTAGTTTTTTTGTTTGTTTGTTACTGACACAGAATGAAAAAAAAAAGGGAATTGTAACATCTTTTTTTTTTTTTTTTACCCTCCCAATTGCAAATTACTATCTCCCAATTTCAAATTCTCAGAATTGCAAATTTTTAGCTTTTATCCGTGTATTTTTTTGTTCCTGACATGGAATTAAATATATATATATATATATATATATATATATATGTATATGTAAATTTCTTGCAATTTTGAGATATGACATTAACTCGCATTTCTGAGGGAAAAAAGGTCAGAATTGTGATATAAAATGTTACAGTTAAGAAAAAAAGAAAAAAGCCAGAACCGCATGGTATAAAATCATAATTCTGACCTTTTTTCCTTTTCCTTTACATCTCATGTTTTTTTTTTTTTTTTTTTTTTTTTTAAATACTGCCACAGAATGAAATATTTAAAAAAAGGTAATTGTAACATTTTATCTCACAATTCTTCCTCTTTTTTTTTTTTGTTACTACCACAGAATAAAAAAGTAATTGTAACATTTTATATCACAATTCTGACTTTTTCCCTTAGAATTGTGAGTTAATATCTCATAATTTAAACTTCTCAGAATTGCAAGTTTATACGTAAACATTGCAAGAAAAAAGTCAGAATTGCAAAACTTTTTTTCTCAGAATTCTGAGTTTACATCTCACAATTTTATTATTAGATATTTTGGTATTGCCATGGAATAAAAAAAATAATTGTAACATTTTATTTTAATAATATATATGTATATATTATATATTTATTTATTTATTGTTTGTTTGTTTGTTTGTAACATTTTATCTCACAATTCTTCCCCTCAGAATTTCCTCAGTGTTTTTTGTTACTGCTGCAGATTAAATAAAGGTTGGAACATTGTAACATTTTATGTTAATTGTAACATTTTATTTTAAAATTTAGATTTTTTCCCCTCAGAAATGAGTTAATATCTCCTTTTTTGACTTCTCAAAAATTGCAAGTTTATATCTCAAAATTGCAAGAAAAAAGTCAGAATTGTTAGATACTAACCCAGAGTTGCAAGAACAAAAAAGTCAGAATTTTGAATTATAAACTCAGAATTGCAAGAAAAAAAAAAGAATTATTAGATAACTTGGAATTGAGAGAAAAAACGGAAGAATTGAGAGATAAAGAGTTGCAATTACCTTTATTTATTTATTTATTTATTTATTTATTTTTTCATCATGTGCATTCAGAAAAAAGCATATGAAACCAATGTCATCAATTCTGATTATTAGAATTTTTTGGTATTTCTTTTATATTATAAAAAGTGCATCAAATATATTTTACCTTAATCTTAATTCGATCACAACCAGTTCCAGCAAAGCTAACATATACAGATCCATAGTAGCACTGAAACGTATTAAATGACTATATAACACCTCTTATACAATATAGATTGTGGTGCTAAATTTTTGATGTTGATTTGACAAAGTCGTCCCCGCATCCGGTGAGTTGGACTGAGGCTGTGCTGTTAATGATAGCCCTCCTGTTCAACTCCCCGTGTCCCTGGAAGTCAGGTCGTGAATGAATCATTTACATTGTTTTAATCAGGCGAGTGTGAGACTGGCATGCATAAATGAGCGCTGGAACCTATTTGCACTTCGTTTGCGGGGGAGAGCGGCTGCTGCTTCCATCTGAAGTGGCAGGGAAATGAGGGCCGGTGCTCTGGAACGCTAAATGACCAGCCACCGTTTGGAGTTGCCCTTCAAAGAGGCAGCGACTCGAGGCGCCTCGATTTTGTCTCTGTTCCTGATTAGCTCTCCAACCGAATGGATCGCGCAGATGCGGAGGTGTCACTGACAGAATCAGGACAGGCTTTTTTTTGTTTTAGCTCAGGTGGGTAGACGGTTGGCACGAGGAAGGAACAACAGGCCAAAAGGTGTGCGTGCAAAAGGCTGGGGAATCATTAGCCGGATACAAATGTTAGTTTGGACAGGGTCACGGATCAAAGAGGGTGAAATGCCCCGCTGTACAGGCAGTGAAATGACAGCGCTGCTCTGCCACTGTGGCGTTTCGCTGCTGTCGCCGCTGCCAGAGATTTCCAGTAAATGGAGATTTTGCATAACATTAATGCAACCGACTTCTCCCTTCACTTAAACCGAACAGAGCCCTTACAGAGCTCTCTCTCGCAGTACTCCAGCTGACTGCATAATTGTGTGCTTATACTCCATCCTTACCTTCACAGAAACACTGTTTAATGGTAAAATACTATAAATGCTACAATAAAAACTAGGGATGCACCAGTGTATCAGCTAATAATCGGTATCGGCCGATAATTATATCAGGCGTCCACCAATTGTTTAAGAACAGCCAATGTTAAGAGTAGATTATATCCTGCTAATCAAAACACTGAATGATTGTGAAATTTTTCACAAATTAGTGAGAGTTAAGAACTTCCAAAAAGTTCTTTCAAAACATAAAAATGGAATTGTGACTTTTTATCTGACAATTCTGACTTTTATTCTCGCAATTCTGAGTTTATCTCATAATTCTGACTTTTTCTAAAATTTCTAAACTTAAAGGGAAAGTTCTGATTTTTTTTTTTCCCCCCTCACAATTATGAATTTATATCTCAAAATTCAGATTTTTTTTTCCCCTCTGGATTTGAGTTAACATTTCGCAGGTGGGTTTTTTTCCCCCACCAAGTCAGAATTGTGATGAAAAAAAATTATGAGATTAAAAATCGCAATTACATTTTTATTTTTTATCCTGTGGCAGAAGCAAGCTTCCATAGAGACTGATTACTTTGAAACATGGAAAACATGTTGATATGGAGAGCATTGAAGGTATTATTTGCATTTCTTTCAAAATTGCATAATTAATTATCATTAATTTGGGGGGAAAAAAAAGGTATAAAAAGTGGACCCGTTAAACTTTGTCACAGTTTATATCTCAAAATTCTGACTTTTTTTTTCTCTGAATTTTGAGTGTATATTTGAGTTTCCACCACAAAAAAAACGTCAGAATTGCAATGAAAAAAGTCTTTCTTTTTTTTTAAATACTGTGGCGGAAGCAAGCTTCTATAGAGACCAGTTACTTTGAAACATGGAAAACAAGTGGATATGGAGAGAATAAAAGGTATTATCTGAGTTTCTTTCAAAATATCTGCAGATGTCATTCTAAATAATCGCTATCGGCACAGAAAGTTTGCATCTGTGCATCCTTAAGTAAAAACCTGTTAATCGGTTAACAGTACATTTCCTTATAATACTATAAATGCTACAGTAAAAACTAGGGATGCACCAGTGTATTAGCTAATAATCAGTATTGGCTGACAATTGTATCAGACATCAACCAGTTGTTTAAGAACAGGCAATCAAAATATTGAATTACTGTGATTCTAACATGACATTTTTTAGAAATTAGTTAATGAGAGTTAAGAACATCCAAAAAGTTAAGAAATCTTAAGAATATCGCTTAATATCTGTTTATGATTGAGACCTCTGGAAGCCTGTTTCTGCCACAAGATTAAAAAAAAATTATAAAGGGAATTGTGACTTTTTCTTTTCTTTTTTCTTTTCTTTTCTTTTCTTTTACTTTTTATTCTTTTATTTCTGACTTATATTCTTGCAATTCTGAGTTTATATCTCATGATCTTTTTTTTCTCGGAATTGAGTTTATATTTGAGTTTCCACCACTACCAAAAGAAAGGTCAGAATTGCAATGAAAAAAGTCAAAATTGTTTTTATACTTTGGCAGAAGCAAACTTTCATAGAGACCAGTTACTTTAAAACATGGAAATCATATTGATATGGAGAGAATACAAAGTATTATGTGCATTTCTTTCAAAACAGCGGAAAATAATAAGCACTAATTAAAAAAAAAAAGTATAAAAAAGCAGAACAGTTAAACCTTTGATATCTGTATAGGCAGATGTAATTTTAAGAAATGTGTATTGGCACAGAAGGTCTGTATTGGTGCATCCATAATAAAAGTCTGTCAAGTGGTTGACAGTAAGTTTGCTTAAGGTATAATAAAAGGCCAATAATTATCAGACATCCACGAGCTGTTTAAGTACAGCTGGCGTTAAGTGTAGGTTGTATCTTGCTAATCAAAACAATGAATGATTGTGAGACTAACAGGAAATTTTTCAGAAATTTGTTAATATTAATGAGAGTTAAGAACATCCAAAAAGAAATCTTAAGAATATCTGTTAATGGGCGGTAAGAATGTTCATTCTCAAACGTTGCTACTGTATTTTTTTATACTGTAAATTGTGCAGGTTTTGTTAAATTATTATTATTATTTATTTATTTATTTATTTTTTTTACAGTGCACTCAAGTGCCAGACGCTGCAAAAGATGCGAGCACAACTGTCACATCCGGTATAGCTGACTACACACATGGTAGTATGTTTTTAATGGGGAAGTATTAACAGGATAGTTATATTTAAAAAATGTCCTGGCTCTTCCAAGTTTTATAATGGCAGTGAATGGGAGATTTTGAAGCTCAAAAAAGTGCATCCATCCATCATAAAAGGTTAATAAAGACCTTCTAAAGCGAATCGATGCGTTTGTGTAAGAAAAAAAATGATATTTAAAACTTCATAAACCGTAATATTTAGCTTCCGTTAACTGTTGTACACGTGTTCACGAGAGAGTAGTGTTTCGCACGATATACCGGTACTTAAAAAGTATCGCAATACCCTGCTTTTAAAAACGATATGATTCCGCATTTTACTAGTACCGGTACATTAAGAATGTATTTTAATAAGAGCCGTAATGTGGCCAGTTTTGTTTACTAACATTACAAACATCAGGTGACGCTTGCTGTGTTTTCAGGCTTTACTGCATCAATATATACAACACATGAACATATTCTCTAGAACTGCTGTGAGAGTCACTTCATGAGCATTTGACCGTTTCTTTTGTGGAATAAATGAACTATCGTCATATAATGAAGATCCTAAAGGTCTTCACAGCAACCCGTCAAAATAAAAGTTTGGTATATTTCGACAGTCAGAAATATATTAATATATTACGTAATGTAAAGATAGTAGTAGTACTACTGCTACTAATATAAATATTATCAAAACAATGTTTAAGGAATATTTACCAGGGGAAAAAAAAAAATTACCAGAATTTATTTACCAGAAAATTGTAAATACACAACACAGTATTTCTGGGGAAAAAAAGAAAGAAATATCCTATAATAAATTAATTCTTTATCAAATTTAATTATCCTTTATAAATTATAAATTAATTAGACATGCTTTTGATTATTAAAATGTAATGAAATGATTAAAATAGAATCCAGAAAATTAATGGAAAACAGAGATTCACATACAAAATTGAAATTGAGAAAAATAATAAAATGTATTTCATAGGGCCTTAAAAACATGTTTTTTTTTTTTTTTACTTTTAATAAATTGCTGTTAAATTCTGCAAGTTTCATGATTTCAATAAATTAGACATGCTTTTTGATCATTTTTTTATGTAACCATTAAAACAGAGTCTAGAAAAATAAAAATGGAATTTGAGAAAAAAAAAACTGATTTCATAGGGCCCTCTTTATTTCATTTGTGTCTTTGTTTTATTGTAGTTGTCCTTTTGTTACTTGCATCTAGGTTCTTATTATTAATAACAAAGATAAAATAATTACAAATTACTATGCCATGATAGAAATCGTTGTTGTGAAATAAATTACTATATCATGAAATAAGATCTGGCTTTAATAAGATTTGGGGTGAAATGCTTTGTTTTAATAGATAAAGAAAAAAAAACCTATGATCTCAGTTTGGATCATCTATTATTCAATTACTTTTCCTATTGTTCTATGTTTTTTTCGTAGTATCGGTTCAGTAGTAGTATTGTGATATTTTAGTCCGGTTTAGTATCGAAGTCAAACTTTTGGTAATGTGACCACACTACGAGAGAGTGGCGTTCCAGTGTATGACATGAGCGTTGATAAGAATATGCTATTCTTGTGAAAACCACATTGTGTTTACAGCAAAGGAAAACCAGTCTCCTCTTGGCTGAAATCTAAATCGGCCAACATTTTTCTTTACAAATCCTCGTTTTGTACTTCTAATTAATGACTGGTTTGTTGTTTTGCTCTCTCCACAGCGCTTCCCCATTCGTCACTTCTCAGTTGTATTTGTCTGAAAGAAGAAATTCATATACACCTAAAATGGCTTGAGGGTGAGTAAATCATGGGGTAATTTTCACATTTGAGTGAACTATCCCTTTAACATTATCAGTTTAGGTTCAGTTCATAAACCCAAAATGTTGCTACCGTGTTTTTATGGAAAAACTGCTATAAATTTTACAGATTGTTTTTCATATAGTGCCATATACAGCATGCAGTAAGCTCACATACAAGTCCACCTTTCACCTTAGATGAAGGATCACAGGTTGTTAGATCAGCAAAACAAATAAGTCAATAGTGGAGGCTAGGGAGTCCTCCCAAGAGTGGCATCCATCTCAGTGGTGACTGGCAGCTCTGTCAATGAGCAGGAAAGTAGTAATGTGTTGGCATTTGGAGGGCAGGAGGAGGAGGAGGTGCTGGGAGAGCTGATAAGAAGGTGAGAGGAGGGGGGAGACCCATTCTAATCAACACTTTGCTCTATTAATAACGCATGAGATAGAGGAACAGCAGAACTCCCACTGATGAGCTTGGCAGTCGCTTGCTTTATAGAGTGGCTTGCAGTGTTGATGTGGTTATCTGCTGTTGTTTTTTCCTTTTTGATTAGAAAAAGAGTTGGTTAAGTCTTACAATTCACCTTCTGAGTATAAAATAATAGATTACTGTACAGTTTGCAAGTACAACAACAACAGTGGTGCTTGTCTGTGGAATACTCACCATTGGTTTTAGTGTGTTGCTACGTATGTGTTTTTATTCATTTAAGAATTCTGAAAATGTGTTACGGTTTCCACACATGTTTTTGACATTAATAATAACAAGAAATGTTTCTTGAACACCAAATGTTTATTGAGGCTGCAGATAATTAAGCTTTGCAGTCGCAGGAAAAAAAAATCCATTGTAAAATATATTAAAATAGTAAACGCGTTTTAAATTGTAATAATATTTCACAGTTTTACATATTTTACTGTTGTTTTTTGTTTGATTAAATAAATTTAGCCATGATAAGCATATTCTTTCTGAAAAATCACATCAACCCCAAAGTTTTATGCAGTGTGTGTATACACGCACACACATACACTATATTTATTGATTTACCAATGTTTATTATTCGGTAGAAATATTTATATTTTTAAAGTAAATGTTAAGTTTTTCCTTCACAAATATATATTTTAATTTATTTATTTATTTTACAAAAAATACACATATTTATAAAATCTTTCCTTTTTGTTTAGCTTTGTGTATATTTGTTTATTTACCTATATATTTAATACTTGCTAGAAATATTTACATTTTTAAATTAAATGCTAAGTTTTTCCTTCCCTAAATATTTTTTATTTACTTTTTACAAAAAAAAATATATATTTACAAAATCTTTCCTTTTTGTTTAGCTCTGTGTATATTTATTGGTTTACCAATATATTTAATATTTGCTAGAAATAATATTTACCTTTTTAAATAAAATTAAAGTTTTTTTTTTAAATTAAGTAAAGTTTTTACTTCCCAAAAATATGTTTTATTTATTTATTTTTTATTATTATTATTATTTTTTTTTTCACAAAAAATACATACATTTACAAAATATTTCCCTTTTTTTAACTCTATGGATATATATTGATTTACTAATATACTTAATATTTGCTAGTAAGTTACATTTTTAAATAAAATTTTCTTTATTATGGAATTATGGAATTATGGAATTTTGGAATTTTATTTTTTTTATTTATTTATTTTTTTTTTTACAAATCTATTTAGAAAACCGTCTTTACTTTTTTTTTAGCTTTATAGATATCGTTATTGATTTACCAATGTGTTTAATACTTGCTATAAATAAAATTTTGAATTTAAAATTAAATGTTAAGTTCTTCCTTCACACACACATACATATACATAATATATATATATATATATATATATAATAATCACACACAATTTTTTCATAAAATATATATATTTTACTTAGGATCAACAAACGTAAGATTTTATCCCAGTTGGATGTTCCACATTCCTGTTACATAGTCTTGATCATTATCTTTTGCTCTACACCTTTTGGGAAGTGAAGCCTGGAGATTGAAGAACTGGTCACTGAAAGGATGTAGGTTCCAACCCAGCAGGAGGCGACCCATGGACTATCCCCATTGAGCCCTTGAGCCAGACACTTAACCTCAGATTTCTCCAGGGGGATTGTCCCTGTAATAAGTGTACTGAGAGTTGCTTGGGATAAAAGCATTAACTAAATGATAAATTAGCAACGTCTTGTTCAGAGTTTTTCTTTTTTTGCTCATTACCTGTATTCCACAGTCCCATTCCATAATCCTTTCCCGCAATCTTGTTTCACAGTCCCGTTCATGAGTCTCTGTCCTGTTCTGCAGTTCTGGTATATAGTCCTGCATCATGTTCGTGGCAGTCTTTGAGTCCCCAGAGTGATGGTGTGAACCGGTGAGTAATCTCCCCGCTAGTATGCCTGAGTTTCCATTGATTTTGTCTCAACTTCCAGCTCCCCCAATTACCTCTATTCAAGCCTGTTAGTGGCCATGACGTCAGGGGAGTGATAGTGGATCCTGGTCTTTGCTCTCTGATCTGTTTGTTTGCACAACTAATTGTTCCTGCTGCTTCCTTTCATTAGGAGGAGCTGAGCTATTGGGTTGTCTGGAACACTAAGTGCTTATTTAGTTTAGTGTGCAGGGACTGGACAGAAAGAGTTCTCTACACTGCTTGTTTCTTCTACACTGCTTGTCTTGGTAATGGGAATATCTTAACCTACACATGCAGCAGAGAGAATTTGCAACTTAAAATGGTCACAAAAGTGGCTTTGAATTTAACCTTACAGTTGAGGTCAAAAGTTTACACCCCCCTTTCAGAATCTGCAAAATGTTAATTATTTTATCAAAATAAGAGGGATTATACATGTTATTTTTTATTTAGTACTGACCTGAACAAGATATTTCACATAAAGCTGTTTACATATAGTTAACAAGAGAAAATTATGGTTGAATTTATAAAAATGACCTTGTTCAAAAGTTTACATCCCCTTGATTCTTGTGTTGTTGCCTGAATTATCCACAGCTGTGTGTGTTTTTTTTTAGTGATAGTTGTTCATGATTCCCTTGTTTGTTCTAAACAGTTAAACTGCCTGCTGTCCTGAAAAAATCCTTCAGGTCCCACAAATTCTTTGGTTTTCCAGCATTTTTGTGTATTTGAACCCTTTCCAACAATGACTGTATGATTTTGAGATCCATCTTTTCACACTGAGGACAACTGAGGGAATCAAATACAAAAAAATGCCGGAAAACCAAATTTCTAAGACCTGAAGAGTTTTTTTGAAGAACAGCGGGCAGTTTAACTGTTAAGGATAAACAAGGAACTCATGAACAACTATCAATAAACAAAAAAAAACACAGCTGTGGATCATTCAGGTATCAACACAGTATTAAGAATCAAGAATGTAAACTTTTGAACAGGGTCATTTTTATAAATTCAACTATAATTTTTTTCTTGTGCACTATATGTAAACATCTTTATGTGAAATATCTTATTCAGGTCAGTACTAAATAAACATTAACATGCATTTTAATAAAATAACATTTTGATGAAATCCGAGAGCTTTCTTACCCTGCATAGACAGCAACGCAACTGACACGTTCAAGGCCCAGAAAGGTAGCAAGGACATTGTTAATGTAGTGCATGTGACATCAGTGGTTCAGCCGTAATGTTATGAAGCTGCGAAAATACTTTTTGTGTACAAACAAAACAAAAATAATGATTTTATTCAACAGTTTCTTCTCCTCTGTTTCAGTTTCCGCCAGGCGTTCATGAAAGTATCGTGATGCAACGTTTCAGTTGCGATGCTGTCTGTGCAGGGTCAGAAAACGCTCGGATTTCATAAAAAAATCTTAATTTGTGTTTTCTGAAGATGAACAAAGGTCTTACAGGTTTGGAACGACGTGAGGGTGAGTAATTAATGACAGAATTTTCATTTTTGGGTGAATTATCCCTTTAAACTCATCTTGTCCACGAGTACATTTGTCCAGTGTGTCAGAGCATGTGTGTTAACCACTAACCCAGGGCTCTGGAATGATCTGAAAAAACAAAAAAACAAAATTAAATAAATAGCAGGTGTTGAAAATCTAATTCATTGCTATAACAAAGTAATGAACAAAAGTAGAAGACAAAATGGCAAAGTATGGGGTAATAATTTAATAATTAAAAGTACAATGTAATTTTTTTTTTTTTTAGTATAATTTTGCAGTTATATCAAAGCTATGCTCCAGCTAGCTGGTTCGTGTCAACATGAACTGCTGTTTAAAACCTATTTCACTTCTGTAGTACGGGTCCCATTTATACAGAACTTTACATCTTGCATTTGCAAAATTTGCTTCTCTTAATAACGACTTTACATATTTACATATTTATATTTCATACTTTTTTTTTTTTGTTTGTTTTAATCCCACATTCTTATCGCTCAAACAGAAGAGCGTAGTGTTAGCAATCCTAAGGTCATGGGTTTGATTTCCAGGCAATGTATGAATGATAGAAATGTATCTACCTTGAATGCAGTGTAATTTGCTTACATAACAGCTAATGCATAAATGGAAATGTAATTGTAAACACTGACCGTATTTACTTTCAAAAATGATTAAATGCTAATATAAAAATGCATAAATGTAAGCGATTAGCTTACCTTATTGTTTGTTTTTACTCTAAGTGGAAGCAAGTTTCTATATTAATGTGGCATATTTTTGCATGAAACTGCATATTCAGTGGGAATAAATAGGGTGGCAATTGATGAAAAGTGTATGTTTATGCCATAATGACACCCAAATGTGAATTTGCTAAAAAAAAAACAATGCCTGATTAACCATTTGGATATTGGTTACATTTTAATAAAATACTTCCTTGGAATAACATACACCAACGAATAGTGCACAATAAAACCAAAAACGTGCATTAAACAAGTAAACGGGGTCCATTTTAATTTCACGTTGACTTAAAAGTGGACATAAAGGCCTTCGTGCAAGGGGTTAACATTGCTTCTGTTTAATGAGACCACTCTGAACAAATCCTTACCGCCTGCTAATGAGGACAGGAAGTCAAGAAGACTTACTCTCATTTCCTCTGAGCCTCAGCCCACTCTTATTTAGTCTGGCTCTCGCCTCTCTGAGCGCCTGCTTGCATCTCGTGTTTGTGTGCGAGGTTTTTTTTTTTCCCCCTGTTAAACTTCATTGTAGTGAATTATGTCTGGGAGGGTTGTGCGAGCAAGCAAGACCCTGCATCTGCAGTCCCCCTCCCCCAGCAACCCCAGCACACTCAGCAGTGAGAGGAGAGTGCCAAAGAGAGCACAGCCGTGGCTCCTTAATGACTCCCATCCCTCTCCGTGCCACGTTATTAATTAGCTCAATGATCCTTGCCGATGGGACCTGGGCGGCGGATTAGAGCCCCCCGGCACACGCCCGCGGCTGCCACTGTCGGAAAGGTGAAGAGGGACAGGACCGTGCACCGCGTGTCTCTGGAGTACCTGGGCACTGCAGCCAGAATCACTCTCAGAGCCCAGGAGACCAGGTGGAGGTAACAGAGAGAGATAGTGAGAAAGCAGAATGCAGTGTGTGAGCTCAAGAGATAATAGGTGAGCATATATGCAGTGCTCACTTTCACCACACTGTCTTTCCTCCCAGGCACAGTGCACATGTGACAAAGGAGAGGCCTGTGGCCCACCTGAGTGTGATTGAAGTCTCTCCTCTACAGGAGACGGTGTCTCCTTGCCCTCCCATCGAATCAATCTGTTTATCTAAGGCCCGCTGCTCATGGCACATACATTTGCGTTGGTCAAAATGAAAAGAAAGTGTGAAAGAGAGTGGGACTGGCCTCTCCAGATGCCTGGCAGTGGCATGGAACAAATTAACATAAATGTCATTGTCAGAATGGAATGAAGACAAAATCTGGGTCTGCGAGCAATCTGTGCTGCCAGCTGATGACAAGGAGACTCGTTTTAGCACACAAAGAAAACAGTCTAGTTGGAGAATGATGTTTTTTTTGTTGTTGTTGTTGTTGAATTACATACTTGTATTCTTTAGATGTGATATATTTATTCTGTTTTTAAATTTGCTATCCTAATTTAATGTGAACGTCCCAAACACTAGTTGTTGACCGATATGGGTTTCTGTATATATACCAAAATTGTGCACCGTTGAGAATTGAATTCGGAATACCTTTTAACTTTCAATTCAGTTCCTGAATTTGAATTGAATGTGAATTGAGGTAACAAACATTCTGCTTCGTAACATTTAAATGTGAAATGCGATTCTGGATCAGATTTGAATCCAAGAAAGTAGAATTAAAATTTACATGTACATTTATGCATTTGGCAGATGCTTTTATCCAAAGTGAGTTAAACTGAATTCAAGGTGCGTATTTATGAGTTCCTGTTTTCCCTGGGAATTGAACCCATGACCTTGGCGAAAATAATTGAAATTCGTATAATTGATTTTTGACTAGAAAAGCAAACATCGTCAAGACTGTTGCCTTAATAGATAGATGTACATTTGTGTTTAGTTTGTATATTTAATTTTATTTAATTAACTTTTTTGGATCAGGGTGAAAGAACACTTGCATGTGTTCAATTTCTTTGCAGATTTGAATAAGGAAATAGAAATAAAATTATTTGAAATTCAAAGTAATATATATAACTGATTTTTTTTTTTTTTTTTTTTTTTTAACTAGAAAAACAAAAATTGTCAAGACTGTTGGCTTTACAAGGAAACCCTTTGTTAGAAACCCTGCAACCATTAAGGATAGATTTGAAATGTTTATAAAATGTAATATATTGCATTTTTATAATATATCATACAGAAATATACTCGCATTCTTATAAACATACAAAAAAATAAAAACATTAAATAAAATTAAAGCTACAAGCAGTGTTGAAAGAGCCCTTGCACTCGGGCTCACTGCCAACCAGTAACTTTTAGTTAGTATCAGACACGACATTTCCTGTTGCCAACAGGTGGCGCTATAACTATAACTGCATATTGTCATGTAGATGTGTTCAGGCCAGGACTCTGATCAAACAGGTGAAGTTTGGGACAGATCAGATATTTTTATGGCTTATAACAACTTCCTTTTACACGGTGAAACGTCAAACTTTGTCAGGCCGCCACGGACATGCCCTTTAATGAAAACTCAAGATTTTCACAATTTAACACTGCAAAGGCCTATAGAGTAAACTGACCAAATATAATGTTGATGTCATTAAAAAGGGATTATGCGCAACAGACTTCCATATTCTGGTAAACAGGTCTTGTTGCTTCCAGCTCACGCGTTGTGCATATGCCTCCATTAAAAATGAAGCTAATTTACTCAAGGTGCCTTCAAAGTAGAGATGGTCATAACTAATGTCCATCACATATGTAGATTGATATTAAAATATAAAAGTTTTTATTTTTATTCTTTTCACTAACATTTACATTTAAAATTTGAATAAAACGTCAACAATAAAAACAGCTAGCTATAACTAATTACCTTAAAAGTCAGTCGATATCGCCATTATTTAATATGGCTATTAATACGTTCTCTGACAAGCGGAAGCAATGAGACCTGTTTTCCGGGTTTGGTCAGGTGACGTTCCATATATACCCTATCTCTAGGAGGAGTTTGTTAGAGCCAAAAACATGTCACTTCCTGTTCCCAGCAGGTGGCGTTATGACTATAACTGAATATGGTACTGGGCATTTTTTCAGGACAGGACTCTTATCAAACGTACAGTATGGGGCAGATCGAACACTGTATGCCTGAATTATATATATTATATATAACTTCCTGGTTCATGGGGAAACGTCAAAGTTTGTCAGGCCGCCACGAACACACCCTTCAATGAAAACTCAAGATCTTCGCAATGTGTCTACCAAATTGTATGTGCAATGTAGTTCAAGGGGCACTACGTTGAAATTTTACCGGTGGCGCCATCGAACACTTCTGAAACGCATATCAGATGTAAACTTTCACCACTTTTGGTGTGTATGCAAGTTTCATGAGCTTTCAAGCATGTTTAGGCCCTCAAAAATGCGAAATGAGGAAGAAGAAACTGAGCAATTCCAGTCGGGTCTTGCACCATGGGTGCTTGGGCCCTAATAAAAATAATTATTTTCTGCATTTCTTTCTTTGACAAATTGCTTTGTTCCTCTTTTGTGCTCCACTTTGAATAAAAGCATGGTCCTGAGGATGTACCTTTATGCAAATGTTAATACAAAATACACATAGATGGATAGGTAGATGGATAGATGGATAACTTTCTCGTCATTGTTGAATTTCTTTGAATTTTAGTTTACTAAAATCTTCCTGTCGTTCCCATTGAAATTGGCATTGGCGTGGGACTGGCTGTTTGTCCAAAGGGCAAGAGGCAGTCAGGGTTTTAGGAAACAGGTTTGGAACCTTTTTTTTGTTTTTTTTTTTGTTTTTTTTTTATATTATTGCAATCCCATCTAGTGCCGCTAGTAATGCCAGCTGAATCAAGCCAGACACGCTCAAAATGAGAGAACCGCTTCCCTGGGGTTAGATCGGAGAGCATTTGTATATTCGAAAGCAGAGCTGCGTCTTTATTGGTCCAGAATCAAAGCGTCAACACGTGAGGTGGGCCTTTTGGGTCTTATCTGAGTAAATTGGCATTCAAGTCGCATCCCGCTTGCAGTCTGATCCTGGCGGCTGCGATAATGCTAATGGCAGCGTGTTGGCGTGGCGTTGAGACACTCGCTCTCTCGCATCATACGTCTCTATATGGCTCACGGCGTCACCAAGGTGACAGCAGCGCGCTGCCTGTGTGATTATTGACTGGGTGAACTCGGCACGACCCCGCTGGTGTGCGAGTAAAGGGCAGGGAGTTAGTGTATGCCGCACTGTCTGTCAGAGACGTCAATACTGTGATGAATGGAGGGGCTGGTTATTAAAGCAGAATTAGAGCGGGGGGCACGGGGAGGGGGGCGGGTTTGGAGGAGGGCGATAAATGATGGTGCAAATGGCTCTGCAGTCGAGGGCTGTAGTGCCGGATGGCACAGCATCAGTGTCATCCGTCTTTATTATCCTCCAGGGAGAGGAAAGAGAGGGAGCGATAGAACGAGAGAAGGTTGGGGAGCGGTCAGGGATGCGAGAGCCTATCAAAGAGCCTCGACTTGCGCTGATTCCCCCTGCTGGTCACTCTCTCTCTTCCTCTCACCTTAAAGTCGTCCTCTTCTCTTTCCCTGACTTTTCTGCGCTCTTTCGTTCTCCTTCTTTCCCCTCCATTTTCTCCAGCACAGAGGGAGGGGAAGACCCCCTACTGCTATTAATCATGGTGAAGTCTCAAAGCCCAGCGGCTGTGCATACTCATGCAGGCAGACGCACCAACATCCGCGCACACGGGCGATGTGTGGAACGGGCCAGCCGGTGGGTTCACTGCACAGTCACAGTGTGCGGGAAGAGAGAGAGAGTGTGATTGGAGGAGCCGGTGGATGGCCGGCCCCTCCGTGACATGCCGCCATGACTGCAGATGAGGATACTGCTCGCTATTGGTATTCTCTTCTCGCGCACCACCGAGCCCACAGAGAGGCTGTTGCTTTTTTCTAATTAGTGCTTTATTTATTGATACCCCAGTTAACATCTCTCCTAATTTTGGGAAGACTCTGTCTCTATTACCTGAGGATTCATCTGCTTCGGTTTCTTAACTTTGCTCTAGAGATCGTGGAGACATTCAGATCACCTTCCTCTCGTTACCAATCAGTTCTGTTCCTCCGTAATTTGTAAAAATGTTTGTGCATTTATACATGGAATTAGATCAACTGTCTCGTCTTGACGAATACTCACATGAAGTCGTACTTTCAGGACTCCATAGACTTGGTCAGGATAAATGCTATATTGAATTTAACATGGATAAAAACAAGGCTGTGCGGGATGGACTCAGTCCTTACAGTGGTGCGCACTGTAAAATAGTTCTAGATTATGTAATTTTCATAACTTTCAAAGCTAGTTTATGGATTTGTAAACAATCGATATGTTGTACAATCTGTTGAATGCAATGTAGTCTACTTCTATTCCACACAGCCTCATTTTCTTTAATGTCAAAAATTAAATATGACACTAAGGTCAATTTGTAGATTGTACAAACAAAAAAAATTTCATTTTTACATATTTGCCATTAATTCCCCATGGCCGACCGTGAACAACACAAGTGTGACTTTTTTGACCGTTTATCTTTTTTGATCATGTCCATGATTTTTTTTTGTGTGTGTGTGTGTGTGTTCACATAGCGGCTGCCATAAAGCTCATCATCATGCAACTTTAGATTCGTAAAATGCCGTAAGATGTCATCGATGGACTTTTAGTCCTGCATTGGATGGATATATATATATATATATATATATATATATATATAATCTGACATCACAGCTCGTATACATATACATACATACATACATACATACATACATACATACAGTGGGGGTAAAGCATTACAAGTAACGCGAGTTACTTTTTTTCAAGTAATTAGTAAAGTAACGCATTACTTTTGAATTTCTAAGAAAATATCTGAGTTACTTTTTCAAATAAGTAACGCCAGTTAATTTTTTTTCCCATTTATTGATTGACAAGTCTCCTGTCAGGAAATTGGGAGTAAACATGATGTTACTGTATTCTAGACTAAATGTGAACATGCATTAATTTACCTCACTCACAGAAAACAGATTCAGTATTCCTCAAAATGAATAAAAACAGTGAAATGCAACTCAGAATATGATGCAACCCTGCAATAATTAAATAGGTTAAATAAAACAAATATCCTTTATGTATTTAATTCTGTTTTATTAACAAGTATCTTTGCTCCTGACCTTCGATGATGCAATTCAACCATACTAATAATTACTTTTAAAAGTAACTTTTCCCAACGTACTGCCATTCCCACAGTTCCCAGAAAAAATAGTTTTTGTGAAAGGTACAAAACAGAGTGGTAAAAATTCACTAAAAATACAAAATTTTAAATACATTTTGAAATATTTTTACTAGTCAAAATAGTTTTCTATTTAAATATATTTTAAAATGAAATGTATTTCTGTGATTTCAAAGCTAAATTTTTTGCATCATTACTCCAGTGACATGATCCTTCAGAAATCATTCTAATATTATGATTTGCTGCTCAAAAAACATTTATTATTATCAAGTTTAAAAAAAAATGCTGAGTAGAATTTATTTTAGGTTTCTTTGAATAAGAAGTTCAAAAGATCACATTTTATCTGAATTAGAAATCTTTTTTAATATTACAATTATACTTTTTTTTTTTTTTTCTTTAACTGTTAATAAAAACTAAAACAGTATCTTAGTGATACTAAAATAACACTGGAACCAAGAACTTTACTTACTTACTGTGAACTATTTGTGTTTGTGAGATTTATTTACAGTACGACTGATTTTTCATATAGCAACATGCAATATTTGAAAAAAATAAATTAAAATAATTTATGCAATTCTATGGAGGTGTAAGGTTAGGAAGGTTTTTTTTTTGTCTGGAGCCCAGACTATCCAGTTTTCTTTCTCACATTTCAGCTGCCGTAGTGCTTGTTGCTTTAACTTGCCCTCTTTTGGCAAGTAATCCCACGCCATCTGCGTTCTGTCGTTCCGCCACTTAAATGAAAGTCTGGATCATTGTTGCGGTAGACAAAACATTTACTCGAGGTTTTCAGGAACAGAGCCAGAACACTTAGAAGGATAACTGTGTTTGAGATTAATATGATCCAAGATGTTGTCTTATGGTCACTCCCATAATGTAAGAGAGACTCTTAACCTCAAAATCTCTTACTCAACCCTCTTAACATCTATAAGACAAACACAACTAATTTTAGGAAAAGCGCCAAACACTGTCCTTAATTACCAGCCACTCCCTTTGACCAGCATGTTGTTCGCTCTCATTTATGCATGTCATCTCAGTATGGGGCCACTGTATGACAGACGCTCATAAAATGAGAACTTGACCCAAGAGTTCAGTCATTCACAGCTCATGTCCTTTTTCCACACCATTTTTATCTTCCACTAAGATAAAACTTGGCTTGCAGCTAATATTCTTGAAATAAACCCTTCAACCTTATTTTTACTCCAGTCGTTTATATTTGACAGTCGTGTGGCTGAGGCCTAATGTCGCTCTGTGTCCTGCATTAAAGGAATATTATGGGTTTATTACCTATTAAGCTAATTTGATGGCATTTGTGGCTTAATGTTGATTTAAATCGAAAAATAATTTTGTACAAAAAAAAGAGGGAGGTTATGTTGAGGCACTTTTAATGGAAGTGAATGGGGACAGTTTTTGGAGCATTTAAAAATAGAATGTGAACCTTATAATTAATTCATGAATTCTTTCAGAGGTGGAGGTTTTGTCGAGGCACTTACAGTCGAATTGAATGGGGCCAGTTTTCGCAGCATATGTGCCTGAATAGTGAATCTGTATTCGGAAAGGCACGGAAAACGATAACGCGTTCTACGGAACTAAAGAGACATGACCTGTTGCATTACAGTACATAAATTTCACTTATCACATAAACAGAGTAAGGACAGATGACTGAAAGGATGATCGCCATTGATTTGCAGATCCTGAGCACCAGTTGCAAACATTTAATCTTGTAAAATGTGTGTAAGTGCTGCCCTCCGTAGTATAAACAATGTGTGATCGCGAATTTCGAAAATGAAAGCCAAAAGCAAGCGTGCATATAAAAGCGATTTCAATGCCCCACATATTAATAGTGGTTCTTTGATGCCCACAATTTATATAAAGTACCATTTTCCAATGATATAATTGAGAGAGAAAACATTGAAATTATTTTTTCCTCTCATTTCATGTTTATTCCCTTTAGGGGTTCTGTAGAACACGCCATTTTCTTTTGAACACGCTTATTCGATTTGGACACATTCCTACATTCATTTTCGCTTTTTGAGCCAGAATCTGTTTATATTCAAATTTTTCATTTTGGAACTTTGGCAATTTAGCTGTTAGCTGTCAGTAATAAAGTTGTACATGTGGATAGGACTATGCAAAAGGCTAGTAAGTCATTTTTTTTTTCCAATACAAAAATCATGTCTTTACACTTTAAAAATAATTGTAATTTTAACTGTATAAGACTGTGAAAATGCTACAGTAAAACCTGTTAGTGGTAAATTCCATTAGTATACAATGAAAGCTGTATACACTTGAGGTAATGCTTATAGTAAACACTATTAAATGTAACTTTTGAAGTAAAGAAGAACAAGTCATCTTTATGTTTAAAAATCTCTGAACTGACAGGAAAAAAAATTAAAGGTACAAAACAGGATTTTAGTAGTAGAGTGGTTTGATAATTCATTAAAAATACAAATTTCAAAATATTTTTTTATATTTTACTAGTCAGAATAACTATTTTCTATTTGAATAGATTTAAAATGTAATTTATTCCTGTGATTTCAAAAAAGTGAATTTTTATCATCATTACTCCAGTCACATGATCCTTCAGAAATCATTCTAATATGCTGATTTATTATTACAAGTTAGAAGGTGCTGAGTAGAATTTTTTTAGGTTTCTTTTGAATTAAAAAGTTCAGAAGTTCAGCATTTATCTGAAATAGAAATCTTGTAACATTATAAATTACTTTATATCATCACTCTGATCAATTTAAAGCATCCCTATAAAAGGATTGATAAATGCTGATCTTGACTTTCATTCATTGAAGAACTCAAAAATGTACTCAAATGTTTTAATAATAATAATAATAATAATAATAATAATAAATGTTTCTTGAGCAGCAAATCAGCATATTATGATTTCTGAATGATCAGTGATAAAAATTCAGCTTTGATCATAGGAATAAACTACATTTATAATTTAAAATGTTAAAAATATTTAAATAGAAAGCAGTTAGCTTTTAAATGGTAATAATATTTTACAATTACTGCTTTTGCTGTATTTTGGATCAAATAAATTCAGGCTTGGTGAGCAAAATAGACCCAGGTAGCTGCCAGTCCACAACCCCAAACCTCCTAAAAACAGAAGGGTTTATAGTATGTCTTGATTATACCTATTAAAAAGAGAGACGCATTCACTTCCCATTGTAGGTGCCTTTTACTGTATCTCTGATTTTTTGCTTTTTTTTTTTTTTAAAGAAAACAAGGGAACAATATTCCACATATTTTGTCAGCTGATCTTAACTGAGCTTAACCAAACTGGGAATATTCCTTTAAGGAGACAGTAATCCAAATGGGTCAAACAAGCCCCGCTGTGAGAATGGAAGAAACCAATAAGTTAATTAATTATTACATTTGCAGCCGCTTCTCTCAGGTGATCAGTCAGCGCCGTGGTGCTCCCATCACACCATTCCGGCCGCTATCTCGTCCAAACACCTGCAGTTCTCACTTCCTCTCCTCCATTGCTCGTCTCCGGGCCCTTCGGGCTTCTCCTCTCTGCCCAGATGGAGCGAGACCCGAGTGTCACATCAATCCGAGCATACTGTTTATATTTATGTAGGAAAGAGAGAGGGGAGAAACCATGGCACTGTGGGGTTTATTGACTAAGCATTAAGTGGGCATTATCAGACGATAGGGATGTTATTTATGAGGCAGAGGGAGAGACACTGTGGCTGAGTTATGTGAGAACCAGCCTGAGGATGAAAGCTGCTCACACAGAAAGGGCTGATAGCAGGCTGCCTCTGTCCCCTCGCCTTGGCGCACGAAACGGGGTGTGACGTACCCAGCTGAAAAGAGCTGCAAATTTATGGACGGTCGGTCCGTGCCAGCCTATAGGTCAGCCATGGCCTGTTTATCTGGGTTTCGCTGTCGTTGTTATGGTCAGGGATCAATGGCGCTATGCAGAGCAGATGCAAAAGTTCAATGACAAATATGACACTTTGTGCTAGAAGAATGCAGATGTGTGCGTATAATGCAGGACCTGTGGGAGAGCGAATTGACATATGGTTGTGATTTATCATCATATTTTCGAAAACATTCATGTTTTAAATATTACTTGCTAATATTTTGGAAAGGTGGGATAAAAGGGGTCAGAGACCCAGCCGTTTTCAACCATATTGTTTTTATACCTGTGTGCAAAAGCATTATTTATTTACTTTGTTTTCCTTCAGTTAATTTACTCTTATCGCCATTCGCTCATTAATAATAAGGGCTGTGGATCAATTTGAAATATGAGCTGTAAACCCCAATGCCAGCTCTGGAGAAGTCAAAATTGACCCGATTTACTTTCTTCATACATGTTCCTGGTGTTGTTGAGCTTGACTCAGAAGTGCATGTTATTCCAAAATATATCATTTTGTAATTTTTGTAATCTGATGTCCCTAGGCCTCTTCATGGTCCTAAATTGTTGCTTGTCCTGTTGCACTCTGAAATACTGTACGTCACATTAAGGAAATGAAATGTGAGTTGTTCTCCCAAAAATGAAAATTCTGTCATTAATTACTCACCCTCATGTCGTTCCAAACCCGTAAGACCTTTGTGCATCTTCAAAACAAATTAAGGCATTTTTGATTAAATTTGAGAGCTTTCTGACCTTGCATAGACAGCAACACAACTGACACGTGCAAGAAAGGTGGTAGGAACATTGTTAAAATAGTCCATGTGACATCAGTGGTTCATTCGTAATGTTATGAAGCTATGAGAATACTTTTTGTGTGCAAAGAAAACAAAAATAATGACTTCATTCAGCAATTTCTTTTCTTCCGTGTCAGTCTTCGAAGTGCGTCGTGGTACTCATTAACATGCATCAAAGACTGACCGACCGACCGAAGAGACAAATTTTTTGAATAAACTTATTTTTGCGCACAAAAAATCATCACGTGGACTATTTTAAAGAGCAGGTCATATGGATTTTCAAAAAATACCTTTTTTGCAGTTTGTAATGTCACTATCCTTCAATGTAAACAGTCTGCAAAGTTGTTGATCAAGAAAGTGCATTGTACATAATGATATTGTCTTTCAAAAGAAAGAGTCGACTCATAATCGCCTTAACGAGTTGTCATATTTTCGAATCTTCTGCCTGTTACGAATATACAAACCACGAAATACTAGTTAGTGTGTTTACAGTTTTCATTCATGTGAAGAATCAGTAGTTAAAATTAATTTTTTCCATGATACCACAGCAATCCAATTTGAACCTTTTGTTGTGTGCTCGTCATTTTACCAAGGACTGCTTCTCTAATCTTGGCTTTTATCTTCTTTGCTTTCTAATCTTTTTTATTTGCACCAACAAGCATCTCCACAACCTGTAAGTTTGTTTGATGTTTTTATGTCCAAATGTTTTTGTCATTATTTTAAGAATGGATTGGAGCACAATATTATTGTTTTACATAAAGGTGCATGTCAGGGTTGGCAGGTTTTCACAACAAAACTATCCCAATTGCATTTTGGGGTGTAAAATACACGCTTTTTGTAGGGGTTCCCCTGGTAAATTCGCATTCCAAAGGCCTAAATATGATGTTGTTGGGGTTGCTTCAACAAGCAGACTTGGCAACACAGATGATAGCGCTTGCTAACTTGCTCAAGTTCTCCTCTCTGTGCCAATCACAACAGACTTGGCCAGCTGACCAATCAGAGCAGAGTAGGCTTATGGAAGGGGTTTACAGACAATACACTTAAAGCTGCTTCGAACGAACCGTTTTGAAATCATTGACAAATGACTGTATGTATAAATGTATATCCTGAGTTTTAACTTATGTAAAAAAAAAAACATATGACCTGCACTTTAACAATGTTCTTACTACCTTTTTGGGCCTTTAACGTGTAACAGTTGCATTGCTGTCTATGCAGGGTCAGAAAGCTCAAGGTTTTTATCAAAAATATCTTCATTTGTATTCTAAAGATGAACGAAGGTCAGGTGCTTGAAACGACATGAGGGTGAGTAATTAATTTTTGGGTGAACTAGTCCTTTAGTGCAAAGTAGTGATGTGAAAATGTAAAATGCTCTTGGATAAGTAAAAGTATGCATCATGATGTAAATCATTTGGTAATCGTATTTGTGTATAATTATTATTTGTGCAAAATTTGCATCGTTCATTAAGTTCAACGTTACATTTAAAGGGATGGTTCACCCAAAAATTAAAAATCTGTCATGATTTATTCACCCTAATATTGTTTCAAATTTTCTTCTGTAGAACATAAAATAAAATATTTTGAAGAATGTTGGGATCCAGTTTCGGTTCCCATTAACTTCCACTGTATGGACAAAAACTGAAACTGTAACTGTTTGCTTATCAGCTTTTTTCGAATTTTTATGTGCTGCAGAAGAAAGCAATGTATACAGGTTTGAAACTATATGAAGATGAGTGTATATATGTATGTATATATATATATATATATGTATATGTATGTATACACACAAGCACACGTGTGTGTGTGTATATAAGGCATATGCTAATAATTAAGAACTTAACACATTTAGTTACTATCTCAGATAAACCTAATATAGGTATTTTATGGTATGATATAAACAGCATCATCACCAATAAGAAACACATTCACTTCCAGTTTGACATTATTGATTGTTCCCAATAATAATAACATTGATGGTAATGCTATATATTAGCCAGTGTGACACACTTCTGGTCATTGAAGGGGTATTTGAGCCTAAATGATGACTCTGGTAGTTCATGGAGGAAAAATAAAGTTGGGAAACACTTAAACTCAATATTCCCACCTCAGACTCTCAAACCAGCCCATCCTGATTCCTGTATTATACTGTCACTGAGAATATAGACATTCTTTGAAGCTCTTTGGAGACCATCATTTGATTCATGTGTGACCAAATGCAAGTAATGTTTATAGCTGTATAACAGTTTAAGTGCTTTCCATTGAAATATGGGTTGGTTTTAAGACATATGGACAGAAATTAGAGGAAGGAGTGTTTCATTCACCAGCGTCTCAGTTTATTTCGAATTACTTATTACAATCACAGCTGTTGATTCCCAAATTTTATTGCAGATTTACACGTCTCGTGTTTACCTCTCAGTGGCCAGGGTGCCACATAAAAATGAGGAATTATCAAATGCACTTTCAAAAATAAAACAAAATTCCTTTCTGCCTGAAACAGGAACAAAAAAGAAAAAAAATCACACAGGTCAGCCGAGCCTTTTAAGGACTGCGCTAAATCTGACATCGCGTACGATCGCGCACCTTTCTCGCTTCCTCACCCTCTATAAAACGCCAACATGCACAAACGCTCACACTTCACCTACCTAAAGCCATCTTTCTCTCTGGTAAACCAGGTCAACAAACAAAAAGCAATTATGTTAGGCAGCTGCCGCCTGGGAGTGGGTAATTACAGTGCAGTGTGGACAGCTTCATTCTAAACAGGTACTAAAAGCATCATTAATCATTTCCATCATGATGCTTCAGTCCGTTAACGATCACGTGACGTGCCGCCGAGGGCCCGCCAGGGATGGAGGCAGGCTGCTGTGGGAGACGCCAGCGCGCGATTGGCTGCCGGCAGAAGTCCTTGCGGAGGTCAGCCAGTCAGCAGGCCTGACCCGCCAATGACCTTGTATCACTTGACCTTTGAAGGGCTCGGGATCACGCCTTGATATCGGCTGGGTAGTGCGCGAGGCAGAGGGAGGGAAAGATAAATGGCGCAGCGGAGGAGAGGAATGGTGGAGGGATGGATGAATAGGAGAGAGGGGGAAGATGGAAGACGCTTAAGATGAAAAATAAAACAGCGGGTTGATTGAGCACCAGGGTTTTTCCCCTATGCACTGACTGACCAATAGAAATGCACTGCATTATTATGGAGCACAGATTCAATTTTTAGGTCACGGAATGTGTATTTTTATTCGATGGGTGCGTGAAAATGCATTGCAGAATTGATTATCAATATGCAATTGTTCAAATAATGAACCCAATTGATGATTTTCAGGTGCGTTGAGCCGATAATGCGGTCCGTCGTAAGTATCTACACCCCAACATGGATCGTAAGATTGAGCACAGTGTCTTATCTTAAAGATAGACAGAAAGACAGCGTCCTCTCATCTCCCCCTCCACCTCCTCGTTCCTCTCCTTGTGTGTCTGTGAGGCTATCACTATGGCAACCTCACCGAAGGCAGAAGGAAAGTGTGTGTGTGTGTGTGTGTGTGTGTGTTTGGGGGGTTGGCATAGTTCAGACAAATAAGCATCGGAGGGCTCATTTATTCATTTTTGGTTAGCTGAAAATGTGAACATGAAAGGTCAAATATGCTTGCGTTTGCATATTTGTTTCGTACTTTTGTTTATAGCACACATTCAATACGGAAGGTATGAAAGATAAGGTTTGTTTTGGTGACTGATGCAACAGAACCCAACATATGGCATTGAAATTGCGCCTGGTATCTGTTAAGAAAAAGCCTTGAGATATTGCTATTAATTTTTTCTGCATTGCTCTTTGTTTTATGAGGAATATGCCACTTGCTTTCGTGCAATAAACGTAGGGTTTTTTTTTCCCCTTTATGTTTTTGTACCACCCAGGAAGCCTAAATATCAGCATCAGCAAAATGTACATGCTTTAGGTCCCTGTAGTGCTCGTCTGCAACTTTTCAAAGGGCAATCCAAACCCTGAGAGTCCGCAGCACTGCACCATAGAGGTCAACGCTTGTTTCCCTGAATCCACACATAAAGGCCTCCTTTATATATGCCAGCTCATAGAGACAAGTGAGTTGCACTGTCACAATCATCTACGCTCTTAAAAAGGTTCCTCAAGAACCATTTTTGGTTCCTAAAATAATCTTCCATTGAACAGTTCTTAAAAGAACCATTTTTTTTCTTGGCGTTAAATAATTTGAAGAACTTTTTCCACATTTGAAAACCCTTTTGTCCAATGGATGTTGAAGGTTCTTAGAACCACCATTTCTGGCTTCCAGATAACCTTTCAGTGGACAGTTCTAAAAAAGAACATTTAAAAATTCAAAAGATCCTTTTGTCCGTTGGAAGGTTCCATTGATGTTAAAGGTTCTTCATGGAACCATCAATGCCATCAAAGAACCTTTATTTTTAAGAGTGTAGTGCACCGATTTGAATGCAAAACCCCTGAACATAACCTTGACACAGTTTCACCTCGGTAAGCGTCGGCTGTTCTCTGCCTCATTCGAATTCCTAGACCCTGGGCTTCATGCCTCCCCCTCCCCCTTCTCAGAGAGCGCAATTTCTTAGCCGGCTAGAAGTGCTGAGTGCTGCTGTTTGCTTTGTACACAGAAATTCGCTGAGGCTGTAAGCTGTCCCCAAACATCTGTTCTCGGGAGTCGTAAATGGTAGGAGAAACGAGGGCTAGAAAATGGTCCGCGTGCACACGCCCTGTGCGTTATACATACATATATATATATATATATATATATGCAAGGTGCCTTAAGACCATCCCTCTACCTTCCTCCTTTATGTGCCCATTGACAAGCAAACAAATGAGCATCAGTTCTTTATTTTACTGGTTGCAGTGCAAAAGAAACCGATACAATGTCTGTTTGTAATGGAGACTGTGTGTGGGATGTGAAGAGGTGTTGGAAGCTCTGTGTCTCCTTTTGTTAGTGTACAATAGTAACCAGCCATTTTAAGGACCACCCATCAGAAGCAGCCACATAAGTGAGACATGCAGTGGCTTCTAAAAAGGACAGCATGAAGACAACTATATTTTAAAATTGCCAGTTGACATAGCAAATATTGTCAAATATTCAGATAATTTAACATTTAAATTTAAATATTTTTTAAATTTAATTTAGATGGCTGTGAAACAGTTTGAGATGATTTTATAAGTACTTTTTAGTATTATCTATCTGTCTATATATATATATATATATATATATATATATCTCAGTGTACTTCTAATGATAAAAGGCCTAAGCAGAAATTTTGCATAATTGTGTAATTTTTTAAATATGCTCATGTAGATTAAAGTTGCGTCATCTAATAGGAGGAAACTTGTGTTTTTATATTTCAATCAGCATGTTGTATATGACATTGTTTTATAGTATAGGAATATGTGAACAATTATTGAAGTTATATGAAATGTTTTCTAATCTTTTGGTGTACACTTTTGCATGAAGTTGATGCCAGTGTTAAACCAAGTAAACAAATTAAAAAAAAAAAAATCTCATTATTGTTGTGCTGCTTAATTTGTCTTATATACATTTTTTTGTTGTTCTTTCCTTAATCTTATTTACTTTATCTGAATATCACTTAATGTAAAATAAAATACTAATTATTTGATTTACTCATAACATTTTGTTAAACATACAGCATAAATAATAATTATAATAATATGATTACATATCATTAAATATGAATGATATAGTTTTGTTGTTGTTTTTTTCCTTAATTGTATTTACTTTTTTATTAACTGAGTAACACTTAATGTAAAATAAAACACTGATTATTTATTGATGTACTTATTTTGTAAAACCTACAAAATACATTATTATTGTTGTTATTATTATCTATCATTAAATATAAATATCAATTATTGTTGTTGTTTCCTTAATTTTATTTACTCATTTTTATTAACTGATTAACACTTAGTGTAAAATAAAACTGTAATTATTTATGACTTATTTATTTAATTGATAAACACCTTTAGTTACTTGTTAAGGCAAAATAAAAAATAAAAAAAGAATGTTTTCATTTTGTGTGGTTGACACTTGTAGAACATTTTCGGTCTGTTTGCATCTAAAGTCATTGCTGCTCACTCAGACTCAACTGATATCAGGCCTCTAATACTGAAAATAATATATGGCTTTGGTCATAATTCTAAGAGCATCGCTATAAGCGAGGTATTGTCGTTTCCTCTCAATTACTGAGTAAAATGCAACAGTGCAGTGAGGATTATACTTGATCCTATCGCGTTATCAATTTCTGCACCCACATGCCATAACGTGGGCATTAAGTTTTTGCATGCGGATGTAACTGAGCTAAAATGCACATCGGTTTGCGTAGGTGAAATCTAATGAGCTATACTAGAGGAAAACTTCCTTCCTGAACGCTGTAAATTTTCATGCGTCAAACGTTTCGAGAAGGAATCCACGGTATCGTAAACAAGCCTATATGCTTTTCTCAGTCCTAAACCTAACGACATTAACTCCGTATTCACGCTTAAAAGCGCATAAAAATAATAGCCATATATCTAGTTAATAATATGATTTAAAAAATGAAACAAAAAGTGCTTGGAGGGTTATGAATTTCCTTCGGCTATAAAAAGATGATTATCAGTTTCTTCTAGGTTGTATCCAAAAACTTTACCTGAAAAGACTAGGCAGCAAATAATATAAATAAAGCGTATAGGTAAATACGATTAGTATAATAACATGTATTAATAGTAGTAGTATGAATAATAATAACAATAATAATTCTATAATTATAATTATTATTAATGCTGTTGGTTGATGTTGCTACTGTTATTGATTGTATCTTTTTACATTTACTTCAATGAGAAGCCTACACTGTAACATGACAAACATTTTAAAAATTGAAAGAAGTGTGAAGACACCGCAAGGGCAGCACAAATTAATAATGCAGCCTTTTCTCTGTGAGCCACTGACCGGGTCACTGCTGTCTCGAGGCAAAACAGAGGTCAAGAGGTGAAAGGTGAACTCTGGAGTAACTGCATATATTAGCAGGCTCAGGCATGCGAGTCGTACTTCGTGCATATAGGTTTCCTAATATGGGGAGATATGTTTTCAGTAGGCCTGAGTCACAAAAATACCTCGAGAAATATATATTTAAAAAAAAAGCCCTCTCGAGAAACGTTTATTTCAATTAATTTTATTCGCCTTTATGTTATTTAACTGACGCATCTCGATTTTAAGGCTGCTGGAACATTTTAAGGGCATTTAATGTCATCTAACAAAACTCATTTTCACGGTTCAGATAATTTTTTCTCTTTATGAGACTGTAGTGCTTTTATTAGAGAGTTTGCTTGCTTTGATGTAAGGGGGTAAGATATGTAAAACCCTTCAATTAAAATAATGTTTTACGCAGAACAAAAATTGAATTTTTTATGCAGCGAAAAAAATACCTGATTCAGGGATAGCCTTTTTATTTTACTGTGCATTGACTTGCATCTTAATAATAAAAACAATAAATGAGTGAAATGAAAAAGATGGCTTTGATTCAAATGCTGTAATTATTCTATCCATCAAAGCAAATCAATTAAAAGTCAATCAACTTAAATCCACATCACATCGATAAATCGATCGTTTAGAAATGTTGATAATCCCCTCTCTCGTTCCAGATAATTCCAGCAATTATTTCTGTCCACGTCCATCGAATAGCACAGGGACACAGAGACGAGACTTAGGATTATACAAGGCATATATACCTCTAAAACATTTTAAAGTTTAATTATTTTGATAAAGTACGCCATCTGAATGAAATACACCCCCGAATCTATATACAATCAAAACGTAAACGTGTTTACGACAAAAAACAATCACAAAAAGCCTCCCTTCATTCCTGCAGTATTTTTCCAGCTCTCAATGCACTGCTTTGATGCTATCAAAATGAGGAGTTGGTATCAGAAGGTTCAACCCGTGGCACTCGATTTAACCTCTTCCAGCAATAAATTGGTGAAAATACACGGCTAAGTGGAGGCACTTTGTACGTTGACAGCTTTTCGCCATTATTTAGAAAGACGAGTATCACCGATCATCGTGCGGCGCTCTTTATTTGCAGATAAAAGCACAAGCAGCATGAATATGACAGACACAGTATGTCTGCGAAACAGCAGCAAACCTGTTGAGTGTTTCTAAATGTGCAGGCTGGGGTATAAATATTAGATGTGCGTTTTTAGATTTTTAACAAACGAAATCTGTTCGCGTCAGATACTGTACATGTACGTTAAAATGTTTTATTGAACACAATTATTTTTTTAAATAGCAGGTTAATGTAATAAAAACACTTTTGCTCAGACATTCAGTTTGCTGCTGCTTAATAATTACAAATAAAGTCGTTTTATTTAGAGATGCTTTTGGCGAATATAAACAGTGAACACGATTTTGTTTTAGAGCCAGGAATAATAATCAGACGAGACCAGTATCAGAAATTAATTTTTTTTATTAATACGCGATAATTGCCCCCTGGGCTTTTTACTTTTGTGAGGGCATTTTCTTTGTATCGTACGTAAAACATGTATGCTGTACATTTTATTTAAATACTTTAAACATACTAACTAGATTATGTCTATGCAACGGCATAAAATGTAGGTAGTTCAGATAAAATATATTTTAAAAAAGTTTCCCCTCTCTTTGTCCATGTTTTAAATAACATTGTATTTTTTTCCTGTCCTGCCACTTTTGGCCTTAACCCTGATTAATTTTTTGACCCTGATGAGGTTTATTAATATTAAAATTTGATAACAAGCAGATTCTGTCATTATGAAAACAAACAAACAGACAATAAATAAATAAATAAATAAATAAAATAAAGCAAATAAACATAACAGTTTAAAGTAAGAAATGCCTATAAAGTGCATTTGAATTAAATCATGATTTCTCCGCTTGCTCAACAGGTGAGTAAACTTTATTTTTTACCATAGCGAGTTACTGCTTTATTTTCTTAAACAACTGGATGGATAAATAAATGTTTATGTTTGTTGGCAAACTTCATTTTGGATGTGTAAATATATTTTGATCGTACACGCTCTTGTTATAATGCACAATATGAACGTGATCGTTCAGAGTTTAGTGTATGGCAGGCGTCCCAATAGTCTTACCCTACTAGAAATTATCTTTTGTCAGGAGATGAACAAGTGTCAGTTTTTTTCGAGTCCTCATCACACGCAGAAATCAGCATTAATCCCGGAAATAGGCCTTCCCGCAGCATTTTCTTCTGTTTCATGCGCCTGTTTTGAAACCAGATCTTCACTTGTGTTTCGCTTAGCTGGAGAGTGTTTGCAATCTCAATCCGTCTAGCTCGAGTCAGATATTTGTTAAAATGAAACTCCTTTTCCAGTTCTGTCAGCTGTTTGGTTGTAAAATTTGTTCGTGGTGCTCCACTCGAGGGGTCCTCGTCAGGCTGTCTTCCGTGGTCCGTCTTCAGCTCTGGGTCCAGATGTATCTTAGCTGTGAAGACAATGAAATAAATATTAATAAAACATAAGCTTTTTGTTTTAAACAAGCCAGCGAATAAAGATTCACGGTGCTTGACATCCTTGCATGTTATTTTACATTTGTACAGCCTAACATAAAATTAGCCTAATAATATTTTAAAACAGAATGTTAGTGTATCATTAAAAATGTGACAAATCGAATCAAATGTCAGCTGCATATTTATTGAAAAACACGTTAAACAACGTCAGTTTTAATGTATTCAATTATACAATTGCTAAATATGCATTTAAAATATTACTGCCATTTATTAATGATGCTTTGTATTTTAAACCGCGCACAATTTAAAACCGAATTATCTACTCGTATGTACAAAACGCCACGTTATCAATGTAAAATTAGTGTATAAATGATGTAGGTAAAATAAAATATTATTGTAATCATATAGTGCGCTACTGTTTTATACTAATTGAATATTAAATAATTATATTTTAAAATCCCTCAATAAAAACGTAGATAGAATGCATTATCAAAATCTGTGTTAGACTGAATTAAAAGTGAGTTTAAGTGATATTTGAATTAGTATGATCACTAAAATATGCATTTAGGTTAATTTTAAGATATTTGACTTAAAGTGTTTTGTAAAAGTAAGGTTTTGATGAATTTGTTTAGATACATTCAAAATTTATTTTTACAGATGCCCCTTCCCAAGTACAAATTTTAGAAACTGTAATCACATTTTGATGTAACGTTTTTGTTTTCAATAGCAGAAATTATATTTGCAAGGTTTCCAGGATGGTCACTCTTTCCGCTTGAAGTATGTGAAGTTGCATGACCTTCACCTGAATGCAGAGATCCTGTCTGTATTAGTTAAATAGAGGACTGTCTGTGTGTTTGCACCTCACAGATGACTGCAGGACAGGGGCCAGATGCACTGTCCGTCATGGCCTGCCATAAAAATCTGCCAAAGATGCCGTTTTGCAGTTTGGCGCTACATGACTACTTTGTTCAACCTAGTATGCCCTGTAAATTAATTGAAAACCAAGTGCATCCAAACCTACTTTTCTTTGTTAATTTAAAAAAGCATTAAATCTGCAGTTTAACCGAGCTAGGCAACTAACAGCTGTTTTAATGGAAACCAAGCTTGTGTTTTGTTGTTTGCTCGTGTTGTTTGCTTTTGGAAGCACGCAGGAAGTTGCACATTCCTTTACGGCACACACACAGGGGTCAGGCAGGAAAATCCCCTGGAGTGATAGAGGCGAATTGAGCCCTCACATACTGCTACAGTTGCAAGTGTCTTTCTAACCTCTGTGCCATCTGCACACCATGTGTATGAGTGTGTGTGTGTGTGTGTGTGTGTGTATGCAGTCATGTCATTGCAGTCAAGTACCTACAGTTTGAACAGACAGAGGACATACAGAGACAAAAGTCAAATAACTGTGCAGTGTTTTGGTTGTCGGTAAAAGGCTTGCTTTCGTTTTTGCAACCAAAACATTGTGCATTTATTTGCCTTGCATGAAGTCAATTAAAATGCTCTCCAATAACCTGAATAAACTCTACATGTCAAGCTCTCACTCTTTCTCTGCAGGCTCAGAGCACAAACAGTTGATTATAGAGTTGATTTCGAGAGCAATCTTTATCTCGCCTTCGCCGTGCAAATGAAAGTAAACAGAGAGATGAAAAAAAGCAATTGTAGGGTCACCTCTAATATTCACGAGGGGCGTTCTAACAATCAGTGCATTCACTGACAAATATGAAGTAATTAAGCAATTTCCTTAGGAAATAAAAAAGTGTGCATGAAAACACTGATGAATGAGTTGCTGCATAATAGAATTGGCAGTCGCCAGAAGGCATAAAGGAATCAAACGAAACATTTGAGGAATGACTTGCAAACTTGGAAATGGCCAGCCAGCCAGAGGGATGACGTGGCCCACTAAGCCTAAAAGAGAGCAGGGGAACGGGGGGTGGGGGATCGATACAGATTGCCTCGGTCATCTGGGCATCCAGCCCACAGTAATTCAGGTGCTGTCAGGGTATAATTGAAGAATGACGCACGGGGACTGTGTGCACTGTACTGGGGGATCCAGTCAGACACTCTGTATAAGCTTTTATTCATGTTGAGTATAGGAAACATTTTGATGTTGCCCAGTAAGAACAATAACCCTCACAATGCATGGAATCTCTCACTTAAAGAGACAGTTCACCTAAAAATGAAAACTCTGCCATTATTTACTCACCCTCATGGCATTCCAAAACTGTACAACTTACTTTCTTCTGTGGAAAAATTTATAAAAATGTCTACGCGGGGTCTAGTGTTGTTCAAAATATCTTCTTTATTGTGCACCAAAATTCATTTTTGGGCAAACTATCTCTTTTTTTTTTTTCTTCCTCCCTGTAATATATATATATATTTTTTTTTTACATTGCGTCATAATGAGCCTAAGTAACGGAGCAGACAATAAACATTCACCCTTCCATTTAACATTTGACTTTGGCCGCTGTGTTGATGTGAGTATTATCTTAAGCACTTGTTGACAGACCTCTCATATATCATCATACAACGCTTTCTCCATAAGACTTGCAATAAATCCAAAGACATTAAGCACAGAGGGAAGGTCACCACTTATACAGACTCCTCTTTAAAGGTTCACCGAAAAATGAAATGCTCATTTACTTATCCTCATGTCATTCCAAACTGTATGCGTACAAATAAAAGTCAGTAGTTGTTTGGATCCCAACTTTCTTCTAAATATCATCTTTTGTGTTCCGCCAAAGAAACAAGTGCATACAGCGACATAAGGTTGAGTAAATGATGACAATTTATTTTTGGTTGAACTATATCTTTTTAAACCTTATGTGCTTAAAGGAACAGTAAAGTTCATGGATTGGTAGGAATGAGTGCAAAAAGTGACTTTCCTTGATATAGTACCTGATGACAAACAATGGCTCTTCTAGGTGAATGTGGGTGAACAGGCAGGAGAAAAACCAACAGCAGAAGCTCGAATACAGTAAACAAATTGTGAACTCCTGGCCTTGCCACCATTCAAGCATTTGGGATTTGATATAGCAGGCCTCTCCATCCTATATCCTGACCACAGCTGCTGTTCATACGCTAGGCGATATAGCCTGAAATGACCTTTTCGCTGACATATTTGCCTGTGAGTTATTTTAGATCATCAGTGTGGCCTGGCTAGACATTCTTCTCCTTGACAGTCTGGAAACCATATGAATGCTATATTACTGATTCGTAGGAAATGACAAATCAAAGAGGGCTCTTCTTGGTTTTACCATCAACCTATTACATATATTGTGATTTATTGAGAGGGACGAGCGATTCCCAATTTAACGCACAGCTCTCACAACAAACATGAAATACTTTGACATAATACAGGTCAAATGTCATTGAGCGTGACATTTTATGAGCACATGTCAAGTAACTCACATTTGAACTGCATTAAATGCAGACCTATCCGATCATTACTCCAGTTAAGGATTACGCTGAGATTCTGACAGACATTTTCCGACATTCAATATAGAAAATTAATTGTAGCATATAAACATTGGTCTCTATTAAGATTTAGGGCTCTGTCGAGGAAAAGTGTTCCTCTGAAGTTTATTTGGCTCTCAATGGAGAGCTAGGGGGTGCTGGACTCCTTTAAATATGGCCTGGGCTGCCTCTTGTCAATGAGAGGATTTTTAAGGGGATGAACATTCAGAATAGAATGGAATGTGCTATTTATAAAAATGGAGGAATTTTGTCTGGCATGTTGTTGCTGACCCATTTAAGCACCAGAGCAGATCTTATATATTACACTCTCGTAAATTTTTAAAGGTTTTCAGCACGCAGGAAGCCTGATTTGTGAAGCAAAAACTCCCTGTCCCTGACACGTGCCACTTCTGCACAGCATGGGCTGAGTTTTATAATCAGCTTCATACTTCTACTTTTTGTGATGCATATATGTATACATTAGTCAACATTTAAAGCAGATCAAAACCTTTCATCAAAGTTGTCCTAAAACCAAAACAATACCCAGTCTCGTCTTAGGACAACAGATTTCTTTTATATATATTTATAAGAAAATCAAAGTTGTTTGACATTTTATTTTCAAGCACATTGAGGCTTTTTGGTGATAAAATTTCCAAAATTATAAACCCAATCCTTTATTCGAAACTGCTGATATGGGTAAATTTAAAGTAAAAAATTCCTTGGTTGATTTATGAGTCAAACAGTGCATAACACTTCAGATTTTCTCACAGTTAATCATGTTTCACTGTATTTCTGAGTGCATTTTTAAAAATGTGGCCTTTGCAAGTACAGCCAAACTTGTACACACACATAGCTCCACCTCCAACGACTCATTTCTGCTCGCTAAAAAGTTTTGTCCTACTTTGTATACACTACTTAAACGATTTAGTTATAAAAAAAACAAAAAACAAAAAAATCATTCGAATTAGAATTTTTAAAACTGTTAAAGTAGAGATGTTGGCCAAAATACACATGACTTAGCTGTAAAGGTGCACTGCAGAAAAGTTAATCAAACTAGAAAACTAGTCAACTTACCTGTACGGGATTGATTTCTCCTCACTCTCATCCAATCGAATGTCTTTCCACTTTGTAGTGTCTCATTTAACGTGTTTAGAGCCTCGTGTCTGGTATAATTGTCCTCAACCGCAGGGTGAAGCACTGGGCCGTCGCATGTGTGCGCGTCGATTAGTGTGTTGTTGACAGGGCCGAGTTCACAATGCGCGCCGGAGAAAGTTCTTAAAGTGTCTGAGGAAGGCGAGAAGCCCGTTCTGGAGAGACCCTGCTCACGACAGCTTTGGAAGGAGGGGACTTGGGGTCGGATGGGGTGCACTGGTCTATAGAAATCTTGATTATGGGGGAAGGGGGGTCTGGTCGAGTTAGCACGGCCAGGGTCCTCACAGGGCTTTGAACACGCGCCTATGGCCGTGGCACTGAGATTCGTGAAATGATACCGAAGAAAATCCGCCTCGGTGTTGACATGTCCCTCCTCTCTGCTTGGGAAGTCAGTAGTAGCTCCGTGGTCCTGATGCAGACGCATTACTCCAGTAGCATGATAGCCCTTGATGAACAGTGACGTTGTGTCCCTGAACCCTTGATAAGAATTCATGACCGCATCTCATATATTCCAGATCTTCATCCGAGGATGGACGCGACAGAAACTCCATCCACAGACGCCACACATAGCGCGCTAAAGGACAGAGGCACCGATCTAGACAGGGACATGCCTTGTAGAAACATTCGATCGGTGATGGATGGGGATGACGTGCCCTCTAACTCTTGGCCAATAGCCGGACATCTCCTTCATCTGAGTGAGCGTTAATTTACCAAAGCAAGCAAGTTTGAACGACTTATTTGACCTGCTAATAAGGTCTGTGGAGTCTGCGTGCCCGCGCGTGTGCGGAGGGGGGTCAACCACAGTACTTCATTTCATAATGGACAATATTGAATTTTATCAAAGCGCACTTCATTGTGCTGAGAACTTTGCACAAATGTTAAGGCATCCGTGACATTTAGAACATACATAAACCGTTTCAGATTCATATAATTTCTTTTCTCCAGATAATGTTATTTTAATTTCCATAACGATGGCTGTTGTGTGATATTGTGTTTTAATTTTAAGTTCCGATACAAAATTGTGGAATGTTTGTGTGTGTGTGTGTGTGTGTGTGTATTCAGAAGGCCCATTTCATATCTGCGTTCCAAATTAGCACTTACAGAAAATCAATTACGTTTTTAGTCAGTATAGCAGCCTTAGCTTATACTCGAAATGCGTGCAGCTGAGGGAATAGGGTCTTAAGCCATTGTCAATTGCTGTTAATAAGAAATGCATGGATTTTGTGGTTCACGCTTTTTAAATAAAAGGTGGCGATTGTTGCGTCATTGAAACTTTGGAAAGAAACTTTCAATCTCCCAGGCCTTTACTCATCCTGGTAAACCACGTTACCACTTTCATTTTTTCTTGGGCTCTTTTCGACCACCTTCGTTCATATTCCGGTCAAACTCAAAGATATCTCCTACATTTTGCGGAAAAAAACTCTTCTTTGAATTCTAGACCATAGGGAATCTAACATAACAGCTGAAATTATGTTAAAAAGGAATTATCAGGTCATTGTATGAGATCTCTGAGTGATTATGTGTGCTCTAAACAGCTGTCGTTGCAGGTCATTCGTCGGTCAAATGATAATTAGCAGCTGCCTCCCCTGCAATAATGAACCGCTTTATACAAAAAAGTATTTAATTTTTTTATGTTAAGATTTATTTATGTTTTCTGAACAAATGGCAAGTCAAACTGACGAGATTATTAAATAATTTAATTCGTTAAATTGTTGCTTCACAAAGTAATATTAATAAGTTAAAGGCCAAAGCAAAGTACAAAGAGTTTTATTAAAATTAGTCTAACCGTCGCGTCGTTTTGTATGGTAAACTTTATTATACACATGCTGTCTTTTACATACTGCATAAAAACTGTTTTCAAAGCTTTATTTCACTGATTTCATTAACAGTCTTATAATTTAAAATAAATGTCTGAAACTAAAAACAGCTGTAAAATAATCACAGGAGTAGTAGCTGTACACAAGGTTTTTGACCAGCTTTTTACTTTCGACGAGAAATTACAAAGATCCTAACTATTACAGAGTACAGATTATTATTATTATTATTATTTATTTATTTATTTTTTTAAACAATAAGATTTAAATGTTTGTTACATGGTGTGCAATAATTGAATAAGCCTTAAACTTGAGAGAGATTAAATGTATGTATGGAATGTATGGAATATGATAACTAATGCTTATTTTTTATTTTTTCAGTTAACCTAAAATGTGCATCATATGTGTCCCTGGAACACAAAACCAGCCATTAGGGTTGATTTTTCAAAATTGAGATTTATACATCATCTGAAAGCTGATGATAAATAAGTTTTCCATTGATGTATGGTTTGTTAGGATCGGACAATATTTGGCCCGAGATACAACTATTTGAAAATCTGGAATCTGAGGGTGCAAATAAATCAAAATATTGAGAAAATTTCCTTTAAATTTGTCCAAATGAAGTTCATAGCAATGCATATTACTAATCAAAAAGTTATATATTCACGGTAGGAAATTTACAAAATATCTTCACGGGACATGATCTTTAATTAATACCTTAAGGATTTTTGGCATAAAAAAAAAAATCGATCATTTTGATCCATACAATATTGTTGGCTATTGCTACAAATATACCCTTGCTACTTACGACTGCTTTTGTGGTCCAGGGTCACATATGTTAACATCTTATTTACTACTTACATTTAAGTCAAAATATTAAGAAATAGCTCTTCAAGGTACCAAAGTGTGCATTTGCACTTTCAGAACTTTACTGTGTCAATCTTAACTGGTTGCGTGTCTATATTATAACATAAACATAAAGTTTTGACTTTTTATGTGCACATACCATAATATTTTACAGGTGACATTCCAAAAAATTTCACCAAAGTCTTAGAGCATTAGACAGAGATCAACAGAGATATGACCTTTAGAGGTTATCAGGAGTACAACACTCTCACATCTATTTAGCCATAACAGATGTGGTTTTTACTTTCAGAGTCGGTCTTTCCTTCCAGTAGCTCAGTCTTACCGGTTCAAAAGATTCCAACACTGGATCAAGTTCAGAAAATAGAAATACTTAGACATGTACAGAAACAACATTTACATTCATGCTTTTGGGAAACAAAATGTAAGGATTGAAGTCATTATGGATAAAAGTGTTTTCTAGATCTAGGAATTGGATTCAATTTGGTGTTGCAATGCCATATTGAGCTTCAGGATTAAAAACGAGGTGACTGTGATCATTTTAGTTGTATTTTAAAAAGCATAAAATGTGCTTTAGTAATGAAATGCAAAATGTTAATTAGGAAAGCTGATTAAAAAATAATAAAATGATAATAGACCTAATAGTTATGATATTGTTTGCATTTAAAATGCATTTGAACTACTGCACAGGATAGAAGGAGGGATTTCTGCTTATATGACAAATAAAGAGTTTTGCTAGGGCTCTGCAGTGATTAAAAAAACAATCTCAAATAATCAACAATGTATAACTGTGCACTCACAACCCCAGAGATCTGGTCCCAGCTGGAAGAATAAATGGAATTCTACGGGTAGCAATGCACTGAATGACAGAGTGCAATATATCCCTTCCCTCTGTACATTTGCATGGTACACTTATCCATCTTCATGTCAGCTGTGGGGTTACCCAGGGTTCACGCGCTAGCTTGTTTCTCTCCTCTCCGCTCAATAAATAAATCTCTGCTGCTCTCTGTTTACGGGCTGAATATAAATTTGTTTGCAGTCGATCGCGGGCCTGTGTGAAGGCATTAGAAATTGTATTTCTGTAATGGGTTTCAGCATGAGGAGGTGGGGATAGGGGTGAGGTGAGGCAGGAGTTGCAGAAGTGTTTGACTGCAGGGTAAGGGGGGAAAAAAAAAACAGGTGTGTGCACTGCTCCACCTCAATAAGATTATACACACTTTTTTATAGTCCAGATAAGATAAATTTGCTTGAGGCTGAATTTGCAATGGATTTAAACTGAATTTTAATGTTATTTACTCTCATTTTATAGAGATCAAATATTAAGGGTTTATTCGTTTCTCCTCATGCCATATGTTTGATTAGTATAAATCGTGAGGGGAAGTGGTGTTCAACACGCCTCCATGTGTTTTCTACAGACGTTTGACCTCACTTGAAAAGCTCCGGGTAAACAAGTCATCGCAAGCGTCCCCCCTTCAGTTCTAAACAGCTTGTGTCCCATCAACACGTATGTTTTGCCAGGACGGATGACAGGAAAACAGTCTCGGTTTGTGTTCATAATAAGGTGAGGGAACATTTATTTTCCTTATTGACTGGAAAGGGCCCAAATAATACCAGCTTGCCACATCTGAGCCGTTTCCAGCCACATCCTGTCATCTACTATCTATTATAACGCGTGTATGCGAAGCACATGCCTCTCTCTGTGCAGTAATTGCATGCATGTTCACCTCTCGGGCTCTTTATAACTGCAGGGTGATGAAAATACCAGCGCGGTACAGGTTAGGTTTCATTATGATTTGAATGCATCACTCTTCTCAGAGGGGAAGCTCGCTCTGATAACCCGATCTGTCTTTGGCGATCCTCCCACCAAGCTGTGGGATCATGGCCACGACGTAGAGGTCGTATCATTGGCTGATTTTGACCTCTGACCCCTGTGACAGAGTTTTGGAATGATGACTCGCAGCCCTGGTTTAACCCTAGAGGACTGTCGGGCCTAATTATTTCTCATCTTTGAGCCCTGAAAATGCCAGGAGTGAGACGTTGCTGACAGGTGACTGTCACCACTGGTGGTAAGGTCATTGCTGCTAATGCAGAGTGGACCTGTCTTGGATGATTGGTTAAGGGCTGGTAATCTATGCACTTCCATACACCTCTTTCTTTATCACTGGGAACACGTCAGAGAGAAGAGGCAGAATGAATAGCGGTTTGGCCTAGAAAGCATTCGGAATTGAATTAAGAAGGTATTTTAATTGAGGCAGCCAACAGGATGCAGAGTTGCAGTTTGAAGTTGAAGTCAAATTAGATGAAATTCTAAGAATTTCATATGATTGTAATTTCATCAGGACAAATCTGAATGTTGGATTGACCTTGTTTTACAGCATTTATTTGAGGTGAATATCTTTTGTGGCATTATAGATGTCTTTACTGTCACTTTTGTCACATCCTTGTTGTTACCGTCACATCCATGTTGTGTAAAAGTATTGATTGATTGATTGATTGATTGATTTCTTTCTTTCTTTCTTTCTTTCTTTCTTTCTTTTTCTTTCTTTCTTTCTTTAAATCCTACTTATCTTATAAACCTTATCTTAAATCTTAACTTTTGAATGTTAGTGTATCATGGTTTCCACCAAATATGAAATTATTCATTATTAATGAATCACTATTAATTATTTAAATAATTACTCACCCTTATGTCATTCCAAAACCATAAGACCACCCAAAATCCACCCAGTGGTTTTTAATTAATCTGTAAAAATAATTTCCTCTCTTTCAAATCAAGCCATTCTCAGTTTCTTGTCTATGTGATGTCACACAGACAGAGGAACTCCCGCCCTGCATGAGCTGTAACAGTCCGATCGCCATTGTTTCAATGCTAGAGCAGGGATGTAGACAAGAATGGCTCCTAAGCGATTGAGGTGTATTGTTGTTGGATGTAATAATGAACATAGTGGTCGACACTATGCGCCTCCCGATCTACATAAGGGTGAGCAGGGCACACCCTTAACGCGGGGTTATTTGTAACACGCGTGGTTTAAATATTTCCACAAACGCTAGTGTAACCAAATTTACGGCGTTTACTGGTTACCATAGCAACACTATACAGAGAAAAAAGTGTGCCAAAATTTTACCATAGTAAAAGTACATTTCTGGCTGAAGTAAGTTTTTCATCTCAGTTTTTAGTATTCATTCAAAATGAGACAAATCTGCTATTATGTTAACCTCCAATCTGTTATTTATCAGTTTAGATAATTTATTAATGCTTGGCAAACCATCAGAAGACACTAACCAGTTTTATATTCAAGTCGCACTGATGGGGAACGTTGTAACGCTGCGTTACAATCTGCCCGGCTATTATTAAATTATGCTTTTCTATGACATTAGCAATGTAATTTTCACTATTTACTTTTATGGATTTTAAAAAGAAACCACAAGAAACAGGTGAATAAAGACTGACAATCGATGTTTAATGTTGAGAAATTATTATTTCAAGAAATGTAAAGCATTTTGGCTCGTTTATGTGTCTCGTGTTCTATGAAAGCTGTGTTTGGAGGGAGGGGAGTGTTTTTCTAAATATCTGAATGTGTTTCATCTATTTGCGCACATTGTTTTCAACTATACTGTATAGCTGTGATTTGCGATCATAGCTGTCCCACGCATGGTTGCAGTGTGTTCATTGTGAACCTCAAAAATGAGACTTTTTTGTTTATTCTGAAAAAACTGCATTATTTTATTTGAAAAATGTAATCATTTTATTTTATTGACAAAATATTTTAGTTTGTCGTGTATATTTTTTTCATTCGATCAGACAACATTTTAAGCTGTCATATGGTCATGTTACAATGTGCCACTAGCATGTTATAATGTACCCCACCTACGTTTTTTTTAATGAATCTTTGCAGTTGCCTTTCCTAATAACTAGATAGCAAGTTTAACAGCTAAAGATGGCAAAAGTAAACACAGCAGGGCTCCTCACTCCACAGAAGAGAGGGGCGGGGTGAGTAGAGCTCATTTGCATTTAAAGGAACATGCAACAGAATGGGCTGATTTCTGCAGAGCTGATTTTGACAAGGTAAAAATTGTATTTTTACACTACCATTGACAAATTTTAACCAAAGTATGTTATAGACTTTTCATCAAGACCCTAAAGAATCATATCAACTTCTGGAAAATGGGCATCCGATGACCCCTTTAAAGTGTACTTAAAATATACTTGCAGTAGTTCCACTTTAGCGCAAACAAATGTACATCAGTATATCTTTAGTTGGACTTCAGCAGTACTTCCGCACAGTTGAAGTTTAAAAGTTGTTCCAATTTATCAAACTTTAAATATACCAGTGTAGTATACTAAAAGTACAATTGCAGGGTATTTTCATTTAGTACATAATATGTAAATGTATTTGTAGTATACTTAGCATAAAGTAAGTGTATTTCAAATAAATTTTAGTAGTTTTAAGTTATTTTTCCACTAGGGACATCAGTGGTTCAGTCATAATTTTCTGAAGCTACAAGAATACTTGTGTGCACAAAAATAAAAATAATGACTTATTCAACAATTTTTTGTCTTCCGTGCACGTTCCATTCACAAGAACAATCCGGAATTGGTGTCATGTACTCTCCTGAACCTGCATCAAAGACTGACACGGAAGAGAAGAAATTGTTAAATAAAGTTGTTATTTTAATTTTCTTTGTACACAAAATGTATTCTTGTAGCTTCATAATATTAAGGTTGAACCACTGATGTCACGTGGACTATTTTAACGATGTCCTTACTACCTTTCTGGGCCTTGAATGTGTCAGCTGCGTTGCTATCTGTTCAGGGTCAGAAAGCTCTCGGATTTCATCAAAAATATCTTAATTTGTGTTCCGAAGATGAACCAAGGTCTTACAGGTTTGGAATGACATGTGGGTGAGTAATTAATTACAGAATTTCCATTTTTTGGTGAACTATCCCTTTAAGCTGCACCACTGTTTCAACATTGATCATTAAAAATGTTTCTTGCAGCAAATCAGTAATGAGGCTGAAAGTTCAACTTTAACATTACTGGAATTAATTAATTAATTAATTAATTTTTTTTTTTTTTTACAAAATGTCTTTCAAAAACACTAAAAAATATTATTTAAAAATAGACAGACAGATAGCATTCATGCAGCTTGAACAGCAGAACATAGCATTAGCAACCCCAAGTTCATGGATTTGGTTTCAAAGAAATGCATAAACTGACTAAATGCAATGAAAAACGTGAATGCAATGTATGGATGAAATGGATAAAGGCATCTGTCAAATGCAAAAAAAAAAAGTAAAGATGGATAGACAGACAAAGAGAAAGTCTCAGAGGGAAACACAAAAGGAATTAGAAAGAGCAATACAGAAAAAAGAGTGAAAGAGGCAGACCATCAAGGAAGATGAAGCCATTGATAACATCAACGGCAGTAATTGATTGAGCACATTGCTGACAAGGTGATTGTTTAAACTTGCAGTGGTGCAATTTAGTCAAGCGGCAGCAAGACGACTCCGATAACAAAGCACACCAAGCACTTTTAGGGAGTTTTTAGACTTGGTCACTTCATGTGTTTTTATTAATAGCTATCTAATCATGAAAACATCAAGTGCCCTTCAAGATGCATTTGAGACAGATGCAAGAAGTGGAGGCGTTTTGAGAAGCATACAACATGCAGTCAAGTGTAAATGCTTCTGTTTGTTAATTAATCCCAAATTCCCAAATGGTTTAGGTTCACTCCATGCAATCCACATGTGAGTAAGCAATCGTAGATGAGACACATGCATCGAGCAACCGCGAATTGCAAACATCATTTGCCATATGGGAGTAAGAGACTGTTCAACAGAAAATTTTGCTTCCCACCATTAGCATTACCATTAAAGTGAACTGTTATATTTGCATATATTTGCATTCAGCATGATTAGATATATCCGTTTTACATAAAGACATTTGTGTGGCTAAGAGTACTTTTTATTAAAGAAAGAGTTTTGGTATTTTAAATACAATGTATACAACTGCTTTTGAAATAAGTCTTTTTATATTCACCAAGGCTGCATTTGTTTTAGGGCTTTTTATTTTGTATGTGATATTTTGTATTATTATAAAAGTTTGAGTTTGCCTAATATATGTGTGTGTACTGTGTGTTAGTATTATGTATATATAAATACACACAAATTAATGTAAAAAAAAAAAAATAATAATGTAAATATTTTATTTATATATAATGTAAATTATATCAAAATTATAATAAGTACATATACTTGTAAATATTTCTAAAATATGTACATGAATGTGTTTGTATTTATATATACATAATTACACACATTATGTGTATATAAATACACAGTACACACACATATATTAGGCAAACTCAAACTTTTATTTTGTATGCGATTAATCGCGATTGACAGCCCTAATTTATTTTAATCCAAAATTTAGTAATATTGTAAAATATTATAGCCATTTAAAATAACTGTTTTCTATTTTAATATATTTTAAAAAAGTTTATTTCTGTGATGGCAAAGCTGAATTTTTAGCATCATTTGAAATCACTTTAATATGCTGACTTGGTGCTCAAGACAAGGTAGAAATGTTAATATTTGTTAATATTTTTGTGGAAACTGTGATACTTTTTTTTTTTTCAGGATTCTTTTTGATGTTCAGAAAGTTCAAAATATCAGCATTTCTTTAAAAATAAATGTCTGTCACTTTTGACAAATTTAATGCCTGCTTGATGAATAAAAGTATTTCTTTCAAAAAAAAAAAAAAAAAACAATAATAAATAAATCTTACTGACCCTAAACTTTTAAACAGTAAAGTATATAAAGTATTTAAAATTAAAATTAAATTTTCCTGATTTTCTTTTTTAATAAAGAATAAGCTGTTTTTTGTTTTTTGGACCCAAATATGTATTTTAGGGATTTTGAAATCAAAGTGTCTGTATCCCTTTCACTTTTTCTCTTCAAGGATTGCACTAATTTTGGATATCTGTCATTGCATTACCTCATATATTTTGTGCTGAAGAGGAACTGACATTCTTTTAACTTCAGGGTTCTGCTTATTTTATTATTTTCTAGTGGACAGCAATATGGAGCTTCGGCACTTGTAATAAAACTTGCTTTTTTTGCACAGAAAGTGACCAGGTGTGCGTTAATGGGATGCATTGCTGATTCTTACAATCACACAGAGATCCCAGCAGGCATGTGCCGAAACCGCTCTGCCTCATCTTACCCGTTTACTTCGCTTAGTGTAGTATATGGCTGTAAGAATATGAATGCTTCCGGTCTTCACTTCCTACTTGAGCCCAGCAGGCAACAGCCCAAACAAAGTGACAATAAGCCATCTGTCATGCGAGCGTTGACTGCTACACAGTCTCCAGTGCCTCCGGAGCTCCTTACTGGGGGACATTAGCAGGGTTAAACAGTTAGTAGGAAGGAAAGCTCTTGGAAGGCACAGCCATATGCTTCTTCTGCTCAGCCGCACAGCGAAAGAAAGCTGAGTTCTCCGTGAAGATCTTACGCGTTTTGCGGAAATCATCAGGTGATGATTAGGTTGGAAACATGCGATTTGATTAATCCTAAACGGCAGAGCGTATGTTACAGTAATTGTTTTGTAGGAGCCCTCATCAAGTTTGTGAGGCTTCTCATCTGTGTGACAGTCATCAGCCCCTTTTTCTCCATTTAATGTCACCAATCACCTTTAGCTAGAGCGTATTTAAAAAGCCATTGATCTTTATAATGCAGTGCTTTAATATGACAGTAACAGTTGTACGTGATGCAGGAAGTCAAATTGTGGAGATTGATGAGGGCTTGCAGGTGAATTATAATCCATCTACCTGAGTGATGCCTGCGCTGTGTTCCATACCAGCAGGCCGACAAATAAATAAAACCCACAAAGGTGACACTAGGAATTGATACTTAACAATCCCTCTGAGCAACAAGCACTAGGAGCGGCTTTGACTGAGAGGAAAACTCCCCCGGAGAGACAGAGAGCGAGAGAGAAATGGCAAAGCCGGGAAGGTTAATGGAAAAGAATGGACTGGATTTGCCAAAGGTCACACATATGGAGTCAGCACCTTGTTTATGATTAGAAGAGGTCTGAGCGCAGCTTGTGTTTGAGCCGCTTAATAAAACGCTTTAAATGACTATTGATTCATGCTTCGGAAGGAGAACTATGAATCTACTACGTGGTGATTACCTGTGTAAGCATAAGGTCCGGCGTTTTTAATCCTTAATGAGAGGCTGTGTGCTAAAGTGTGGTCGCCGAGGTTGATCCTAGCCTTTTTAATTGGTACCGGGACCTATATTTCATTATAATAAATAATGTTGTATCTTCTAATTTCTAAAATTGTAGTCGGCCATGAGATGTTTGAAGACAAATTGTGAATTTTAATGGCCGGTGGACCATCTCTTATGCAAATTGACTAGAATTAATTGATTCGATCCAATTTCCAGATCCTTAACTAGATTGTGGGATTACTAACTAAATCTGGATTGTGATGTATGTACAGTGTCCTGTGGGCCATGTGGTGCGGGGCCTTAACTGGCCGTTCCGCCGATTTTTCAAAAATTCCCAAGATGAACTCATTTGGAGCGTAGGCCGTAATCTCATTCCCTGCGCTGAATCGGGATGTGAATATGATGAGCGACTGATGGGAGTCTGTTAGTGCACTCAGTCTAGGTTAGTGCTGCGGATCAATGCGTGACCCTTATTAGGAAAAAAATGGGGAATCTGGAAGAACTGACCTTTAGATGAAAAGAAATGGAAAGAGAAGCGAATAAAAGGAAAGCAATATTCAGTTAGACTGGAAAAAAGGAAAGGTGTATGAGTGTAATTACTTGATGTTAATAATGAGGTTGCGTAGTTGTAATGATGATTTCCTCATGAGGATATTAATGCTGATAGGTCGCTATATGAAGAAAGTGTTCTTTTGTTCGAGTGTGAATGTGTTTGCATTCATAAAGTTGCAGAATTTATATGGTACTTTACGTATTTTGTTATATTTATCAATATAACCCACATCTATGTATTTGTCTGATGCACCATTACACTTTAAAACAGAAACGTGTTTTCATTCTGTATGTATTGTGAACTTATATATTGGTGCCATATCATTGGTTATGGGCTGAAATTGTGAATTTATGGGAATTAGTTTATATGCATTGTCCGATATTGGATATTTAATTGTGCATGCATATTTTTACATTTAGATTGCCTTTGCCACCCTCAAATATAATCTTTAATAGCACAAATACAGTCAAATGTCACTTTTAAAAGAATTTAAAATTTTATATCTGTCTTTCATACTTTTGTGATGCTTAAAATAATTTTAAAACTATTTTTTTTAATTCACAAAATAGTAAATCAATTTTTTTCCAGTGCTTGTTTATACCTTTAAAAGTATATAATTTGAATATCAGCCATTTATCAGTTCTAGCATCACAATAAATAGCAATATTAGGTAAAACGGTAATACTTTGCAGCAAGCAAAAAGAGATGATGTGACCTTATAGCTAACTGTTTTATAGCAATGCATCAGCGATGGATATCTGAGTATAATTACTTGATGTTAATAATGAGGTTGCGTAGTTGTAATGAAGATTTCCTCATGATGATATTGATGCTGATAGGTTGCTATATGAGGAAAGTGTGCTTTTGTTTGAGTGTGCATATGTTTGCATACATAAAGTCGCAGAATTTATATGGCACCCTACGTATCTTGTTATATTTATCAATGAAACCCAGATTTGGCAGATGCACCATTATACATTAAAACAGAAACCTGTTTTAATTCTGTATGTATGTCTATTCCACTAATGAAATTAAAGATTCTATATTATGGATAAATGATACATTGGTGCCATAATTGGTTATAGGCCAAAATTGTTAATTTATCAGAATTATTGTATACTTAATTGTGCATGCATATTTTTACATTTAGATTGTCTTTGCCACCCTCAAATATAATCTTTAATAGCACTAATACTGTCAGATGTAATTTTTAAAAGAATTAAAAAGTGTATGTCTTTCATACTTTTGTGATGCTTAAAATCACTTTAAAACGATTTACATTTTTTCCCCAAAATAGTAAATCAGTTTTTCCCAGTGTTTATAATTTTAATAGTATATAATTTTAATATCAGCCATTTATCAGTTCTAGCATCACAATAAATAGCAATATCAGGTAAAACTGTAATACTTTGCAGTAAGCAAAAAGAGATGATGTGATCTTATAGCTAAATGTTTTATAGCAATGCATCAGCGATGGATATCTGGGTGTAATTACTTTGTTAATAATGAGGTTGCATAGTTGTAATGATGATTTCCTCATAATGATATTGATGCTGATAGGTTGCTATATGAAGAAAGTGTGCTTTTTTTCGAGTCTGCATGTGTTTGTAAAGTTGTAGAATTTATATGGTACTTTACGTATTTTGTTATATTTATCAGTGAAACCCAGATCTATATATTTGGCTGATGTACCGTTATACTCCAAAACAGAAACCAGTTTTCATTCTGTATGTATTGTGAACTTGCTGTATTATGAATGATATATTGGTGCCATATCATTGGTTATGGGCCAAAATTGTGAATTTAATGGAATTAGTTTATAATGGATATGCATTGTCCGATATTGGGTATTTAATTGTGCGTGCATATTTTTACATTTAGATTGCCTTCGCCCCTCTCAAATCTAAGCTTAAATGTCACATATTTCAATAACAGTCCAATGTCATTTTAAAATAATCTTAACTCTTTTATAATTTCAGTTATACTTTTGTGATGCCTAAAATCACTTTAAAACTATTTACATTTTTTTCCCCACAAAATAGTAAATCTTTTTTTTTTCTCCCCCCAGTGCTTGTTTATACCTTTAATAGTATATCATTTTAATATCAGCCATTTATCAGTTCTAGCATCACAATAAATAGCAATATCAGGTAAAACGGTAATACTTTGCAGTGAGCAAAAAGAGATGATGTGATCTCATAGCTAAATGTTTTATAGCAATGCATCAGCGATGGACATCTGAGTGTAATTACTTGATGTTAATAATGAGGTTGCGAAGTTGTAATGACGATTTCCTCATATCGATGTTGATAGGTTGCTATATGAAGAAAGTGTGCTTTTGTTTGAGTGTGCATATGTTTGCATTCATAAAGTAACAGAATTTATATGGTAACCTGCATATTTTCTTATGTTTAACAATGAAATCCGGATCTATATATTTGGCTGATGCACCATTATACATCAAAACAGAAACCTCTTTTCATTCTGTATGTAATGTGAACTTTTTCCACTAATGAAATGAAGTTGTTATATTATGGATTAATGATATATTGGTGCCATATCATTGGTTATGGGCCGACATTTTGAATGGATTATAATGAATATTCATTGTCCAATACTGCATATTTGTGCACGCATATTTTTACATTTAGATTGCCCTTGCCACCCTCAAATATAATCTTTAATAGCACTAATACTGTCAAATATAATTTTTAAAAGAATTTTAAATTTAAAATCTCTTTCCTAATTTCAGTTATACTTTTGTGATGCCTAAAATCATTTTAAAACTATTGATCATTTTATTTATTTATTTCATTTATTTATTTTTTTCACAAAATAGTAAATTATTTTTCCCAGTGCTTATTTATACTTTTAATACTATATCATTTTAATATCAGCCATATATCAGTAATAGCTTCAAAATAAATATCAATATCAGCTTTAATACTTTGCAGGAAGCAAAAGTAAAAAGAGATGATGTGATCTCGTAGCTAAATGTTTTATAGCAATGCATCAGCGATGGATATCTGTCATTGTTAGCTCATATTTATCATGTTGAAGAGGAACTTGAATTATATCAAAGACAGCTTTGGATCAATTCAGTCATGTAGTGCGGGGAGTTTGCGCTGTGCACTCTGTGTGGTTTTAAATGCCTAAAAATAGGTCTTTTTATTGTGTGAGTGGCCAGAGCAAGCACTCTCATCCTCTGTGATCTTTCGCCAGGGGTCGTGTAATGCTCCTTAATGTGCTCGTAAATCATGGCTGGTCAGCCCATGCACACAAGAATGTAAAGAATCCAACGCAGCCTCCATCTATCTCTCGCTCTTCTTCTCTCTTCAAGTCAGTCCAGTAAATCTTTTTCTCCTGAACACTCAAAGCGGAATTTCTCTGCAGCTGATTTTCTGCAAATTAATTACATACTGAGCTCAGTGATGGATTTAGAAATGTAGTGGACCCGTTGTGCTGTTCTCTTTACCGTGAACTAAAGCTTATACGGTGCTTTGTTTGAATTAGGTCTGGATCCTTCTAAGTGTACAGGCTGATTTCCCACAGGAGCTGCGTCACGCAAGCACTGCAGGACGTCTGTTATAAAAAGTAGGCCTGATGTTGTTCTGTGGTCAGTCTAATAAGAGTTTAATTACTGAATTTCTAAAAATAATTTACATTAATTCATCTGGATAAGATGGTGCATCCAAGGCCCAATCCAACATAAACATCTATCTATCTATCTTTGCATCTGGATCCATCCATCCATCCATCCATCTATCTGGTTCTATCTGTCTGTCTATCTGTTTGTCTGTCTGCATCTGGTTTTGTCTGTCTGTCTATCTATTTGTCTAACTGTCTGTCTGTCTGTCTGTCTACATCTGGTTTTATCTGTCTGTCTAACTGCATCTGGTTTTGTCTGTCTCTCTACCTTTTGTGCATCTGGTTTTATCTATCTATCTATCTATCTATCTATCTATCTATCTATCTACCTATCTATCTATCTATCTATCTACCTATCTATCTATCTATCTATCATCTGGTTTGTCTATCCATTTCTCTGTCTGTCTATCTTTTGCGTCTGGTTTTATCTGTCTGTCTGTCTGTCTATCTGCAACTGGTTTTATCTGTCTATCTTTTTGCATCTGGTTTTGTCTGTCTATCCATTTGTCTGTCTGTCTATCTTTTTGCATCTGGTTTTATCTGTCTGTTTGTCTGTCTATCTGCATCTAGTTTATCTGTCTGTCTATCTTTTCTGGTTTTGTCTATCTGTCTGTTTGTCTGTCTATCTGCATCTGGTTTTATCTGTCTATCTATCTGCATCTGGTTTTATCTGTCTGTCTGTCTGTCTGCATCTGGTTTTATCTGTCTGTCTATCTTTTTGCGTCTAGTTTTGTCTATCTTTTTATCTGTCTGTCTATCTGTATCTGGTTTGTCTGTCTGTCTGTCTGTCTATCTTTTGCATCAGGTTTTGTCTGTCTGTCTGTCTGTCTGTCTGTCTACCTATCTGCATCTGGTTTTATCTGTCTATCTTTGTGCATCTGGTTTTATCTATCTATCTGCACCTGTCTGTCTGTCTATAGCTAGTTATATCTGTTGTATGTATTATGTATTTGTTTTGGATTCTTTATTAACAACATTTGCAGAAAAGTACATCTTTATATATAAATAATATATATGTATATTTTTATGTTTTTTAGCAGATCCAAAAAGAGAAAAATGTAATTTGTATTTAATATATATATACATACACACACACACACACACACACACACACACACACACACACATATATATATATATATATACACACACACACACATACATACATATATACACGTCACACGCCGACTGTTGTAAACGTGTTCAGGACAGTTGGACATTGCGGTGGATCAGAGGTAAAAAATGATATAAATACTGTTCAGTTTCTTGCACAGACCGATTGTTTCATGTTTTAACACCTCACTGTATCATCATGAGCCGCAGGGTTTAATGTGGTTTTGTCTGTCTGTTTTTTGGATCCCACTGACTGCCATTAAATGACTGACAGACTGCAATGGTTTGAGTTAAAAATCTTTGTTTGTGTTGTACTGAAGAAACAAAGTCACCTACATCTTGGATGCCCTGGGGGTAAGCAGATTCTTTTTTGGGTAAACTATCCCTTTAAGAAATGTTATTTTTGATATTTTTTTTTTTTTGTCTTGAAATTTGGCACATAGTGATGATACATGATCCAACTTCGCTTGCAAAGACTGAAATGCTCCTTTATCCTATACCCAAAAATTATATCCTCACTTATTTCCATTTCACCTGCTGTTTCAAAACAGTTTAATTTGAATATTCTATAACCTTTTTACTTTTATTTTGCCTTTGTCCCAACTTTTTTGGAGTGTGTTGCAGCCATGAAGATCTAAATTTGGTTATATTTACAAAATAAATTTCAGTTGGCCACTGAAAACTTTGGAATTTTTTCTTTGTACTTTGTCAATTAAATAAAGGTTAAAGAGAATGAACAGATGACATTTTCTTGTTTTTTTTTGAACGTCCCAACTTTCTGAAATTAGTTGTGTGTGTGTGTATATATAACACAGACCGCACACACAACAATATATGTATGTATATGTATGTATATATGTGTGTGTGTGTGTGTGTGTGTGTGTGTGTTTGTGTGTGTGTGTGTGTGACCCTCAACCACAAAACCAGTCATAAGGGTCAATTTTTCGAAACTGAGATTTATACATCATCCGAAAGCGGAATAAATAAGCTTTCCATTGATGTATAGTTTCTTATGATAGGACAATATTTGATACAACTATTTGAATATATGGAATCTGAGGGTGCAAAAAAATCTAAATATTGAGAAAATGACCTTAAAAGTTGTCCAAATTAAGTTCTTAATAATAAATATTACTAATCAAAAAATAAGTTTTGATATATTTACAGTAGGAATTTTACAAAACATCTTAATGGAACATGATCTTTACTTAATTTCCCAATGATTTTTGGCATAAAAGAAAAATCAATAATTTTGACCCATTCAATGTATTTTTGCCTATTGCTAAAAATATACCCCAGCGACTTAAAGGAAAGGTCCACTTCCGAAACAAAGATTCACATATAATGTACTCACCCCCTTGTCATCCAAGATGTTCATGTCTTTCTTTCTTCAGTCGTAAAGAAATTGTTTTTTGAGGAAAATATTTCTGCATTTTTCTCCATATAATGGACTGATATAGTGCCCTAAGTTTGGACTTCCAAAATGCAGTTTAAATGCAGCTTCAAACGATCCCAAATGCGGTTGTAAACAATCCCAGCTGAGAAAGAAGGGTCGTTGGGTAATTATCATTTAAAAAATACAATTTAAATACTTTTTTTTATCTCAAGCGCTTGTCTCGTCTTTCTCTCCCTAAACTCTATGTATTCTGACTCAAGACAGTTAGGGTATGTCAAAAAACTCCAATCATATTTTCTCCCTCAACTTCAAAAATCACTTCCTACATCACTCCAGAAGTTCTGACCCAGTCTTTGCAAAGTCAACAAGCAAAGATGATAAAACGCCCTTAACAAAAAAGGTAAAACGGTGATGTACAACGATTTTGAAGTTGAGGGAGAACATGAGATGGGAGTTTTTCGACATACCCTAACTGTCATGAACCGAAACAAAAACAGTTCAGGCAGAGTAAGACAAGATGAGCGTTTGCCATTAAAAAGTATATCAATTGTATTATTTTTATTAAAATAACCGATCGTTTCGCTAGATAAGACCCTTCTTTCTCGGCTGGTATCGTTTACAGCTGCATTCGGGATCATTTGAAGCCGCATTTAAACTGCAGCATATCAGTCCATTATATGGAGAAAAATGTTGAAATGTTGTTCTCAAAAAACAATTTCTTTACAACTGAAGAAAGAAAGACGAACATCTTGGATGACAAGGGGGTGAGTACATTATTTGTAAATTGTTGTTCTGGAAGTGGATTCTCCTTTAAGGAGATTCTCCTGGTCCAGGGTCACACACACACACACACACACACACACATGTTGGGTTTACATGTTTTATGGGGACATTCCATAGGCGTAATGGTTTTTATACTGTACAAACCTATTTTCTATCGCCCTACACCTACCCTACACCTAAACCTAGCCCTCACAGGAGACTGTGCACACTTTTACTTTCTCAAAAAAACTCATTGTGCATGATTTATAAGCCTGTTTCCTCATGGGGACCTCACAAATGTCCCCACAAGGTCAAAATTTACTGGTATTACTATCCTTGTGGGGACATTTGGTCCCCATAACGTGATGAATACCAGGTGCACACACACACACACACACACACACACACACACACATATATATATATATATATATATATTTACATTTATTCATTTAGCAGATGCTTTCATTCAAAGCGGAGTTCAGAAGAATTCAAAGCAAGCAATTCATCAAAGAGAAATACAGATTTAATTTTCATTAATTATATTAACGTTAGGGTTTACAAGTGTCTATAAGAATATGTGTATATTTCTGCATGATATATTATAAGAAATTAAATATATTTATTAATACATACACACACACACATACACATACACATATATGTATATATATATATATATATATATATATGTTATTCTGTATTTATATTTTAAATTCTTTATTAAGAACATTTGCAGAAAGCATATATATGTATATATGACATTTTTATAAAATGTAAATTTTAAAATATTATTATTAATATTTATTAAGTTTTTATTTGTATAAATGCAATACATGTACTAGAGATATAGTCATTTAACATGCCTGTTTAGAAGCCGGTATGCTAGGTTAGATCAGGTTTAAATACAGCAAAGCACTCAGCATTCCGTTTAGTTGCACTAAAGGGGCCACCGGGAGGCCAACTCCTATTTTGCATATGGAACACTGCCGCATGGTGATGAATGGCAAGTTCAGCAGTACAGCACAGACGGTGTTCCATTCTCTCGCGGCCACTCGTATAAAGATATGTTCACGCACTTATCTGCAAATTACAGTATCAGATTATTTATTTAGCTGTGTGATTTAGCCTCAACGATTCATTACAGAATCATTTGTTCCTTTAATCAGAATGAATGGAATGAAAGGCTATTTCCATCCTCTTGATTACAGATGCTGCATTGTAATCTATAAACGGAAACAAGGTTGTGAATATAGTTAAACCTATGATTAATTGCGCAGTGTTGCTGATAGTCTTGAAATTAGTTAAACCAGTGGTTTCAGACCCTCTAGGAATGGGGTTGAGAACCACTCAAGGCTACTAAGTTAGGCTACTAATTATATCGGGTGTAGATTGATTTATGCAGAATGACTGAGATTGGCCAAACTGAAATTGCTCAATTAGTTCAAATTTCAGCTGAAGTTAATATTTTTGAAAAGGTAGATTTTGCTGTTCAGTGCATAGCTTATAAAATGACACACGGCGACGTCCTAATTAAACATAATTAATCAAAATGAGTTATCGCCCACCCTGCCAGGGGCGGTGCCCACAAGCCTTGGCTTCTTCACCGCTCACGTTGCTGTAGTCCAATTTTACTCAAATGTAATAATAGACTCTGTTTTTAGCAAAGCAGAAAACCAAATCTGTTTTCCTCAAATCTCTGCTTCAGCTCCCATACTGGAGAAGAGCATGCTGGAAGGTTGGAAGAGAAGCGCACTGCTTGTCATTAGGCCCAGCGGGTTGAGCGCTTGTGAAGCTGCTCGAGAGGGAGAGAGAGCGCCTTGTCTAAATGATTAATGTTGCGAGGTTGGGAGGCGGAGGCGGAGGAAGGCATATATGTAAGGTTATGTTTTAAGAATACAAAGTACAGTATTGCCTATTTCAAAAAGTATCAAAGTAGAAGCGCTTTAGAGCTAAATTGAGATTCACTCTTAGTTGTTCTCAGCTGTTTTTACCAAACTAACAAAGATCTAAAAAACAACAGAATGACAACATTGTCGTTTGCATGCAATACAATCACCTTTATTAACTATTCAATTAGTTTGAAGCAACCACTTTGCAGTTTCAAAACACATGCTTTTAATCCGATATGACCAAATGACAATAAAAGTGGTAAGAACTAGAAATATAAACATATTTTACATTGCAGCTCTGTTGTGTTCAAACTTTAGCCTACATGAAGAGGTAAAAATAAATCAAAACACTGTCAAAGAAAGGATTCTGACAGTGACGTAGCATTTTGACAGTGGATTAATCCTCTTTTGTTGCTTTATTCATTTGTCAGTCAACACACCATAAATTCAGATTCAAAGAAAAGGGAAACAAAACCTTTGTGTAAAGTCAAACTCAATAGGAGAACAAGTCATTGCAATTCAACATGGGTTGAATATTTGGACATTTCTGGCCATTACAGTCAACAACATTCCAAGTTAAAAGTTTCAGCACATGCCTTGGGAAAAATAGCATATAATTTTGGGAGCAATAAAAATATGTTGTGCACTTACAAAAGTTGAGCGGATGTTAATGATCATTCAAAGTCTTGAATGCCCTTTTTAAATTGTATTTTCTGTGCCCAAGAGATAAACTAGTACAAGTGAGCCTGCATCCGTGTGCAATAAATCTTGCCGATTTGCAAAGATATTACTACAGCGGTTTATGCACAGCGGAGACTAACTCTGATTTACCATGTACTAGCTGATAACATGTAATCTGGTTCAGAACAAACTTGGCTACTGAACTTAAATTTTCATGTAGGGGCAATAAATCTTCAATTTCCTTAAATATAAATCATGTCAGAAAGAGTTATAGTGGGGGAAATATCTGGTCAGTGACAGAACAGGTACATATTTTGTAGAGAATTTGTATTTCACTCCAGATTTTCAATTCAGTCATTTCCACCATTCATGCTTTTGTCCTATTTTAGTTCTGACAGCTGGATTCTGAAAGCTGAAGACTCTGGTTGTTGGACTTCCTGTAGTTTCACCAGTGGCTCTGTGCACAGTTCATTCCAGACATTGATGGTCTTTCATAGTGGTATTGGAATTTTAATGGCACTGGGGGATCCACTGTGCTGCTGCCGCCAATCACAAAGGGCTGGTTACCTGTTTCCAGGTAGGAGTATGACGACTTTGACTTTTCCTTGTGATCTTTTTTGTACTTCATACGACGGTTTTGAAACCAGATTTTAATCTGGCGGTCAGTGAGCTTCAGCAGCGCAGCCATTTCAAGTCTCCGGTTGCGGCACAGGTAAGCGCTAAAGTGAAACTCCTTCTCCAGTTCGAGCAGCTGGGAGGAGGTGAACGCTGCACGTGCCCGTTTACTGTTAGAACACCCGCTATCCTGTACTTCACCATTCCTGTACCTGGAATCACCTGGAAAACATGCAGAATTATAGAAGTGTTAAAGTACATCAGGTCTGAGATCTGTCAAACACAGACCAATGCTCAAGTTTAGACAGTGAACAGAACTCGCATCCCAAATTATTGTTGCATAGCCAGTGCAAATCTCTCTGATGCCTAAAGTGTAATGATGAAAATGTAGCATGACATCCTTGAATATGCTCAGCTGCAAGTTTAAACCCCCAGTGATAAATCAGTGTACTGAGAATCCAGCGCACTGTCTGTGGGCAGACCACTGTTGGTAGACTAATCACTAAGTTAATTATCCATTTCATATGATTTCTACTGTGGTTTGATTCCTAATGATTTGTGTGGATTTTTTTTTTTTTAGCAAAAGTTCTTAAAGAATGACCTCAGTGCCATATTTATTTACTGCACATATAAGCAGATAATCACAATCATCTCATTGATTGTTCTATATGTTTGGAGAATATATTCACTAGTGTGAATGTATGCTTTTTGCTTAGGTTAAAACAAGTGAAGCAGTCTTATCTGTGTGACCCAGAAAAGCATAGCCTCGGATAATATAAAAATTTCACTGTGGACTTTTTTTATTATTCTGCTCCTTAGTAAAAGTTTAAACTTAATCAAGTTCACAGAACAACTGGCTGTCTCTAGAAAATATTACTTTTCTTAGATGTTCTCTTCTTTTTTCCTTTTATCCAGCTTATGCATTTTTAACCTAACTTGAGAAGGACATATTTTCACACATTGTAAGTACTGTTAGACAACATGATATCCCTATATATAAAATGTATATGCTGTAATTGTGTTTTTGTCAATGAACAGTAAGCATGCAATAATATTTTCCCCATCTTTTGTTTTCTATAGCTGTCATCTTGATGGACTGGACTGATAACAATATTTGAATTAATTACCTTAAATGTACACAGTGAAACTTCGAATTCTTACAGTAGTTTACTGGAAACGAACAGTCTTTATTAGACAAGATTGAAATGTTGCTTGTAATTAGAAGTTCATTTTCTATTTAAGAAGGAAGGAAAACACTAATAATTGATTAATAACTGTAGTTCTCAATGATGTCAGTCATTGACATCAGTGTCTAAGTGACAAATCACACTAACACAGAACCAAAATCTGACCCAGCTGTTATTCATTATCGACTAAAATACGACTGACTGATTAGATTAAGTGGGTATTTCCAAGCAATACAAATCAATATACCTCATTTACTCGAAAAAAACGAGTTCTCTCACCTGATTCCATGACGTTAATGGAGCTGAAGCATATAGGTGTATGTGTCTCTCTCATCCATGGGTACTTCTTGGTTGAAAAGCAGGAAGTTGACAGTTTGCACCCCTCGTCTCTTTCTGTTGTATTCGCCCGGTCCAAGGAGTTTGTCGTTTCATTCGTGGAGTGGTTGACACCAGCAGAGGATGAATAGGGATGATGCGAGAGTTTCTGAAAGTTCCACATATGGCCTTCATGATGTTTTGATGAATTTTCTTCAGCATGTTGTCTCCACGCAGAACTGCTCTCCTGCAGAGCACAAGGGGAGAAATGTTGCTCCATAGAACAAACATGAGATTTATTGCAACATATCTTGTTCAAGCAAGCACTGTTAATATGAAATTCGTGAAACGAATTATCGTGCATCTCTAACCGCACTGATCACTCCACTTGGATAATTGATCACACAAGGTGTAGGAAAGACATAAAAGTACACTCACTGCCGTCTTTAATTGTTTTTCAACAAGAGTAAACAATGTAGTCACGTGATGGCCTCCTCCAATAGCCTGGCGCACTGGCTGTTTGAGTTGTAAAGTGCTCGAAAGCAACCAAACGAGGATTCCGTTTTCCTCCGCATTCTTCTGCTATTTTGCAATTTCGAATGATTATCCTGTGGACAGACGAAAAGCCATGAGCAGGGCTCATACATTATCCTGTTACCGTGCTGACAGAGTTGAGAGAGCGTGATTTGGGAGGTGGGTGGGAGAAAGAGACCCATTTGGACAGAGAAAAGACATGCATGTCTGGGATCGCGTCTCCTTAGTTTTGCCACAACGGATTGCAGAATACAGACTTCATTTCCGTGATAACGTTTTGTAATACAGTGTTTGAAACCTTGACTGACTTTTCAGTCCTCTTGTGGTAGGTATTTAAAAAATAATCGACTTATTTGCCTTATAGTTTAATAATTGTTCCTGTAACGCTTTACAGTTGTGACAACAGCTCCATATTGATTTTTTAAAATAGCCTATATTTTTTTCAAATCTTCTTAATCTTTCGTAAAACAGCCATGTAGATGTTTTAGCAGTCTTTTTTCTATGAATAAAGTATTTTAGTAACATACATTTGTTTGTCTTTCTCCATCGTCGTGTTTTGTAAAAATGATAACAAATAACATTTCTAAGTTTTGAAAGAAAAATGCAACACACGTTAAATGGCTCTCTCCAATACTGCTAACGTTTCTATATAATTTCCGACGTGTTTTGAGATTTCTGCTCATTTTTACCTGGTGAAAAAGACATCCAGAGAATCAATGGGTGTGGTCAAACAAAGGGATTTTGACTGTCAGTTCTGTAGGCTACTGACAATGCATGTCAAAAATAATCTTAATGAAATGATCGAGTTTCGCTTTCCAGTTAACTAGCAGCGTAAGAAAATAGTCGCTAAGATGGCTAATTCGCTAGTCTCGGCTAACCAAAGAAATACGTTCAAGTTCATCGTCTTTAGTATGAATGGCATTGTCTACTATTTAAAACAACGTCCTGATGAACAAAGAGCAGGAACACCCCGGATTTGGCTTTAGCACGAAATTTTAGGGCAATGGTAAAGTCTTTAGAAACTTGTTGGAGTCGGGTAACTTGTTGTTTTTAAAGTCATTTTAAATAATTGATCACAAAACCTTTTTATTCGCAACAGAATTAGCCTTTGTCCTCTGACGTCATGAAGCTAAGCTAGTGGAGGGAAGAGGGTCAGAGCGTTATTTAGCGCTCAACCTGTCCAGATCGCTGTTTTTCCCAGACACCTATCGACACAGCAGGATTCGTTTTTAGCCGATTGCTAATTAAAACGACTGCTTGCCGATAACGTTATACATAAAGCAGTCACGTTGAAGTAAGTTAGTATCCCCAGTCTGAAATGAGCATAAAAGACATCACCCTTCCTTTACATAGGCTGTGGACAGCGGTTGTCTCACACTAGTGATTAATTGTGCACAAGGACTGAAAACCAAGGACTAGTCCCTTTTCATTTACTCTCCACAGTGTCTTGTTTGAGTATTTACTCAGACACTCAGTACTGTCAATAACATGTCTAACGTATTTTCGAAGACAAAGACTGATAGCCTCAACGATTCACTCTCTTTCTCTTGCAGGATTTTTTTTTCTAAAAAAAAAAGGAATGTTTATAATAATACACAGCTTTCAATGCGTTTCTGAGATGCAGAGAAAGGCCTGCCAATATGGGTATGTTTTTGAATAATGGTAGTCTCAGTACTCACACCAACTAACTTTAGACTGCATTAAAACAATGACGTGTAAAATGGCAGTAAAATGACAGCAATTTAAAAGCTTTGTATTTCATCTTGGATGGTTTAACTAGTCAAATCATAACCATTCATATACTGTTTATTAAAGAAGAATATCAAGGAGCCATGGGGCTAACCTCTTCGGTTGTATGGCTAAAATCAATCTTTTTTTAAAAACGATTTGTTATTTTGAGTTCAGTGAATTGCTGTCACAAGCCTTGTCAAATAGAAGCATTCACTATGCATATTACAAGTCCGGCTTCTGCCGAGCTGCAGCGCTATTAACATGAAATATTACTGCGCCCGAGTGTGCAAGGAATGCAAGTGTACTCATTCCATAACCACGTATGAATTAGACATTTAATAAATGCTATTTAAACAATTTCGATGCATTTTTTATTTTATTACTATTAATATTTTTGGAAGTGGTGGTGGAGGCTATAGGGGCGTTTTTTATTATTATTCTGCGAATTATGGTCCCCCTTGTACCTTTCCTATATTTCAAACTCTTCCCTTATTGTTTGAAAGTCGCCTGTGATCTTGGGAATTTTCTAATTAAAGTAAGTTTGTTCCCTTGTCTCATGCCGCTGGGTCCATTCACTAAATCTGAAAAGGAATCTTTGATGTAGTGGCTCAGCAAGACCATAACTCAGCGCCTCCGCCGGTACACTACAATTCTCAGTGAACTCTGTTTGAACCACGTTGCTGGCAATAAATCATTTTTCTTTCTCTCACAAAAGCGCGCCGGTCGCTCTGGGTGTCAACCCTTTTATAATTCCTCCCTACCTTCTGCGCTCTTGTGGTTGCTGACACAAACAGCTGCATAAAACATCGATAATAACATCGCTTTAACCATTTCATGCAAAAACAGCCTCTCTAAAGAGGATAAAAACGGCAATGAGGCAAATGTTGGAAATAATAAACAAATTAATGGAATGCGCAAAGGGCCGTTGCATACAGCTGTCTGTTGCGTTGTCTGCCATAACTCAAACGCTTGAGAACATAACCTGAATTTTTTTTCGGAAAAAAAAGATTTAAAACTTTATATTGGGGGATAAAGGACTTTTAACAAATTTTGACTTTGTGTGTATATTTCTTTTTCTTTCTTTCTTTCTTTCGTATTTAGGTTATCTCCATTGAAATCTACAAGCAGACCTTTTGCATTTCATAAAATCATCTTTTCATTATTTCTACACAACGCAACGGATTAATTTCTTCAATAAACATAAGTAATATCCTAATGATTTTTTAGGCATAGGACAGATAAGTGAGTAAATCCAGGAAAGGATTTTAATGAACAGAGGATGTTGTTGGTTATAACGATGCATACAAATGGGCCTGTCTCTGAAGAGCAAAGACTAGATTTATATCTTCGGTGCCCTGCGTTGCTGTAAACAATCTGAACCTAAATAAAACGATTGAAATGTAGAGAGATCTCTCAAGAATTCCTGAAACTCAGAAACGAGTTCGACTTAGGGTCGACTGCATATTGTTTCCATTGTTTTACTTTAAAGTGCACCAGTGTCATGAAAGAATAATTCAGTCCATTATTAAATAATATACAATATTAGGAAACCTAAAATATGAACACATTTCACACATGGTACAATTTCCATAAAGTTAACTTGTTGGCAGTGATTTCAGGTTAACTTCATAACTTCCTCGCACCTGTGCCACATACAGTATACTTCTGTATATTGTACATTCAAGTGAGCAAAAATCACAAAAATAAAATGATACTACTTGCTGCTTCATATGTCTAGTCCTTTTATTTGCGTTTATGTTGAAATGCATAGCTTCATATTTTATTTCTGAAATTTTCCTTGCGTTTTATATGAGCACTTTATAAAAGACTGTCTAGAAGTGATTGGACTTTCCTGTTTGTTCCCTCTTAGTTGTGCACTTTGAAAGGATAATTCATGTTTAATTTCTCACGTTTTCATTGCGGTTTATCTAAACATTTTATGAATGATTGTCTAAAAGTCAACTAAAGATGTCCGATTTTACAATAATTTATTAATAGTCAGTATGTCTTTAACACATTTGAAAATTATATTCTATGCAAATAGAACATGCCTATTTGAACCACTCACCATATTGTACAGAAAACGTTAATCTACGAATGCCATTTCTCTATAGAAAAGATGACATTAATCATTGCGGCGCAGCAGCACGTCTAGTGACCTCCTCATGACCGCATATGTTTAGACACATTGCAGACACCCCGGAGGACTGGACAAAAGCCTCAATACACAATTGTACATCTATACCGTGACACTGGGAACTTCTCAGTTGCAGCAAGGGGCTCTTTCTTTTAGGCTACAAGGGTATGTCAGCCACTGTGACATGAGAGTGAACGCACTGAATTTAGTGCACTTTAATGTTTGTTTGTTTATTTGTTTGTTTACTTTGGAAAGGTTTACTTTGGAAACGTTCCATGGGACCTGTAATAATATCTGAGTTTTAGGACTATAGATGAGGAAAGTCTCTGACTTGTGTCACTAATTTTTCCACCTCCTTACTAGCCTTTATAAACGTTTACTTGAGATAAACGTATGGAAGCGTAAGAGAGAATAAGAGAAATAGAGAGAAACGGAGATGCTCACAGGTGGCCCTTTATCCATATGACGACAATTCTCAGTATTGCATTCTTAACAAACTGCCCCTGTGCCATAATACCACGAATTTTTCATTGTAATGAGACTTTATAGACAGATACTGGGTAAAAGACTACAGGTTAATTCGATAAAAACAGGTTACGCATTGTAGCTTCAATCGGTAACTCGGTAAAATCAGGAACTTTTAGAGATAATGGATGTTCTACTATTCAGCGAGCGACTCTCTTAGGTTGTTGCCTGGCAACTTGAACCGATCACAAGATCACTCATCTCTTTCATCAGACACTTATCTATCTTGCTTTCAGTAATCCAGGAAGAAATAAAAAAATATATTGTTTTTCACAAATAAAAAAGTATCACATTGTTAAAATAATTTAAATTCTAAATAAAAAGTATGCCTTGCGTTTTTTTTAAATATAGTTTTATTTTCTACCGCCAAGCAACGACTCTTTTCAAACTAGGAAGTAGTTTGTTCTTTGTTACGTAAAACTTGCTTGGCAGCCGGATCCAAAGATGAACTAATAACCGAAACTTTCACCACTAACTCCAATAACTTGTCTCCACGTCACGAAAAAAGTGCGAGAATACTAGAAATTGCATATTGACGTTAAAAAAAAACGTGTTTTTCACTTGCCACGTGTAGTTATTGTTTATTTGGAAACACGGTCTTCTGAGTTAATATTAAATTAATTAATTTTTCATGTTGCGTAAATAAAAACATGATATGAAAGTCACATTGTGGAAGGTGTGCGTAACTATCAAGTTTAGATGTAATTTTGCGCTTGCTCTGCAGGTGACTTCTTTACTTTTCACGACGCAAGTGCTCCGATTTCTTCAGAGCACTGGTCGATTTACATGCTACTATTTACAACGCTTTGGGGAAATAGGCCGTAATTCAAAGATGATTCCTACGATCGTTTTACGATTTATTTAGGCATAAATTGCTTTTGGGAAACCCCAAAACGCGCCCAAGACTTTTATCATTGAAGGGGTTTCTGCATTTACCACTTAGGCTTGTTTGTTTAACACTTAATCAGAAGTTAAGGCGTGTTCTCAATTGGCACATGGTCACTCAAAGTTTATGGGCTAGCTAATGAATTTTTAGTCCCTGCATGCTTTGCGTATGACTGGATTATATATATATATATATATATATATGAAAAGTTCAGATGCAAAACCAGCTAAATCCATCTGACGTCTTTCTTCAAAAAATGCATTTTTATCAGGCTCAGATGTATAGGTTTCTATGTAAGTACTGGTACTTCTGATTGGGCTGAGGCTGGTATTTTAGCGAGTTTGAAGAAAAAGTATTTGATGGACGTATGTGTCAAAAGCATTCACTCAGTATCATTATCTCATTTTTGACCGAGATGGCTTTTAGCTGGTTTTGCATCTGAACTCTTCATATATATATATATATATTTGAGTGTACAGTTCTTGATGTTTAAAAAGTGACGGAGCTATATCTAATTTTTGATTGTTGTTTTTTGGGGTTCATTCATTCAAATCAATTATTTTTGACTTTAATAAAACCAGTTAATTTTTTTGTGTCCCATGAAGTACACTTTGACAAATGTTTTGTTACATCATGATTTTTCTTTCCAGTTTCTGGCAAGTATTTGTTTTAAAACAATTTAGTTTTTCTCTGTCGTGTGTCCCCTCTCTCGGTCCGCTTTAGTTTGGGTGGCCATTAGGCATTGCATCTAAGGTCATATTGAGTGTAAAGGTTAAGGGGCAAGACATCAGAACAAAGATTATGGAGATTGTTGAGTGCAATGCAGACACTCTTCTTCGCTCATGCTCTACGTTTAGCATAAAATGTGGGAAAAAGCACGAAATGTGTAAACGTCAAAGGCATGGTTAGACTCTTACACAGAACACTTATCTCTGGAACAAGAGCTGTATTTATGTATTTCATGTGTCGAGCGGATATTCAGTGTTAGGACTGCCACATTTCTGGAAAATAACATGGTGACCCCCGATTCAACTCTGAGACTTTCTGCGTTGTTCACCACAGCTCAGTTTACACAGAGGACCTCCTAACAATGCTAAGAGCCTACACCTTTCATCACTAACTTAATTGCTTTGAGAAGACACTTATATCTTACAAAAAGAGTATACAAAAATGCATTTTAGAATAAAAAGCCAAAATAACAATGCCTTCAGTACTTCACAGAACAACGTGGGTCCATTTTATAATGCTAATTTCTTATTGTTCATTTATTTAAGTTTTTTTTTTTTAATTATGAAAGATATTATAACGTGTCTGATCATATTTTACTGAGATTAAATGAAAAATGCTGTACAAGAAAAGCACGATGATTGTTAATTAGAATAGGTAAACCAATGGACAAGACAAACGATTTGCTCAAATATATACAAAGTTGTGTGTTGTAAAAACTTAATTTAAATATACAAGTCAGCGACAGGGTAAACAGTCCATTTCACACAGATGACTTGTTCCTAGTTTTCAACTGCTTTTTTGACAGAAACAATCAGCTGTTCTCATAATTTTATGTCCTGTGGAGTAATTAACATGGTGAAACGTGTATACCTTAACGGGTCAGTGTCAGTGTCAGTGTCAGGTCCATATAAACACACGCAGTGTAGTTCTTCACTTCCCATTTAGGTGAGGAGTTGTTTCTGGGTCGGTTGCTCGAAAGTAGATCTTAAGTGCTATGTAAGTGCTAAGCTACTTTAAAATTAAACTATATTCCCCGAAAGCCTCGTTACCCGAGTATCACGTAAATACGTTCGTAGATTGACGAGAACTTACAACCACTCGTCGGACAGTAGCATGCAAGGTAAAGAGAACTCTTCCTATTCCGCCCCAGTTAACAGGACAGAACACTGACACAATGTAAAAAAAAAAAAAGTGCATTACTATGCAACTGCAAACACCTCAAAAGTCAATATTAACCAGTATTAAAAGCATGAACAATTGTAACTGTTATCAGGGAAAAATATACATTTGTATAATTTAGGTCTACAAACGATAAATTACAATATTACGTAATGTAATATTAGGTATATGTATGGAGACTATTTCTTAAAAAGTGCCACCCCAGTTATGTTTAACAATAAAATAATGCATTTGATAAAGCGCTTGGTAAACGCGCGTTTCTGCAGACAGGTGATGATCTTCCCGCTCTTCCTGCTTGTCTCTTCCTCCTCTTCTTCCTACAAGGGCAGGTTCAAAAGCCTAAGCACAACAGTTTTCGTGCAGCGTGCCACACTCACTTCTTGTATTGCAGGGCAAACCCTCAATCATCTTTTTGATTTATGGACGCATACAAAGAAATGTCCACCTCCCTATACGGTACAGTTCACTACAGTGCGGATGGGACCGTGGCCGTAATTGTAGCCCTGCACTGTCCTTCTATGATTTTTATGGCTTATAAATAAAGTGTTATTGGTTACCCACTGCCAGATCGCATCTGGTTATATTAGAATTACTGCATTGTTTACTGAATTCTTATATAAGTAAATATTCTATAAAATATTTGTACAACATTATATAAATACATATATAGTCTACCTATGTACATACAATAATCACTCTAAATGATTATAAATATTAAATAATTCATTTTTATTTAGGCATTTTTCAATAATAAATTGAATATATTTTCTTAACTTACAGCAAATAGACAACAGGACAACTTTAACAAACTGCAGACTTTTGTAATAGGCTTTTTATCAAATAAGGTTGTAAGGTTGTAAGGTTGTATTTACATTTTATTTTATAACAAACGACCTATGTGCTGGTTTTGGGAACGCTACACCACCATCATTAAATAATGTACGACACAAGCGTAGACGATCTTTAGAGGGTGATTTGTAACTTTATTGGAAAACAGGGCTTAGTGCAACTGCTGGCGCCATGTTGTTCATCCTGCATAAATTAGGTTTTTGGGATCAATTATGAGGTATTGGAGAAGGCCTACTGTTTTTACAACTATCGGTGCATTTGTTAAATGGCATCGTCAAATATTGTGGGAAAATGTCTAATATAATACTGTTATAACAACTTAAAAATATTTATAAAGGTTAGGATATTTGTACTTTTCACCTAATTAGACTACATCTTATTTCTCAGCAAAATAAAATAATATTATAAACACTGCAGCACAGAGCACTAAAATAATGTGACTAAAGATTCTTCATTAAATATATAAAAAAAGTTATTTTAGGTTATTTTAACGTAACTTTTTTTATATAAATCACATAGTGTGTTTTACCTGTAATATGTTCTAAGGAGCCAACGCTCCTTGTAAAAAAATAAATAATAAAAAATGTAGCAACATAGAACTAAATTATCTGGTTTTATTGAAGTAAAAAAAAATCGGTTACACCCGTAATAGTTATTTTAAAGGTCAGATCAGAAGAGCAGAAGGTTCATCTGTTCGCTTTTGACAGTGTGTGAATATCTACTAAATATGTTTGAAATAAATATTTACACATGCAAAAATGAAACTTGTGTGAAAGTTTATTGGCTGGAAAGCAGCCACAACACATGCGATGACTTCATATACGTATCTCCTGTCTCCTAAACAATACAGTTTGTTTGGTTTATGAATGTAAATATTAGTTTAGCACAATGGAAGTCAAACGTGATTTATGTGTTATCCTTTTTCTTTTAAAATGCTTTTTCTTAACAGAAAAGCTGCTTTACATCTGCCGTGGAATGTCAGAAATCTATCAAACGATGTCAGTCAGTCAGCATTATAGCAGCGCTCCCCTATGAGAAAATTATTCTCAAAACATTCACTGCTGTTCGTTTTACGAAAACAGGTTTGTTGTATGTCTTTTTAAAAGCTGTCATGCCTGTTTAACTGACCCAAAACCAAAAATACAAAATATATTTGTACACGACTACATATATTCCGGCAACTTTTGTTAGATATTTTGTTGAGAACTATGCCTGTTCTGTCTAAATTGCAAAGAATAAAAAAAAATAAAAAAATAACGTTTTTTTGTTTTTTTTGTTCTTACATTTAGGTAAATGTATCTTACCAACACTACACTACCAGCTCGAAAAAGATGCCCCCTAAAAAAACAAACAAACAAACAAACAAAAAGTTACAAGGTCGCACGCTACAGAAGGGCCTTGTCCCAGAGTTCACCGATCTCGTATAGGTCATACGGTGCAAAGCAACAAAGGAGAAACACATTCAGATGTCCTTCTTCCATTGAGACATCAATATAACCAAAAACCCACAATGAAAGCAAGAGCACCGGTGGAACCCCAGGAAGCCTGTGAGGGTGCACACAGAAGGTACACGTTGAGAGAGCCAGTGGGGTCAAAGGGTGGGAGAGGTCGGCCGACCCGGCTGAAACGAAGCTAATGGGACAGAAAATGTGTCCCCAAATTGAACTCGACTTTTCTTAGTTGCCACAAACTTCAATAAAGTACCTTTTCAGCCTCGCGACATGGAGGCGACAGCATCTCGAAAGAGGCTGCCGGGATGCTACGATTTAGGCGTGCACATTCATTTCTCTCTGCTGTTCAGGCACATAATGGTCTCTGAATGCAGTTGTGCACCTACTCTTTTCAAGTGCCTTTCCAAAGTCACGGCCAGGCTGAGACGATGGCCAGTGCCTTTCTTCTCATTTAGGTTTGGACAAACTATCCGCTGAAATATATTTTGCAGTGACGCGTTTGTGCACTATTTAGTGCCTGTACAACTTAATACATTAGAAGTACAATTGACTATTGCTGCCGGACTTGATTGATGGTCTAAAATGACTCACTCCTTTGTGCTTCTCAGCCCCCCACTTAGCAAGCCGTTGTGTAATCTTCATTCAAGTCAGGCCGATTTACAATTAATCAAACACATTCCTTATTTTCTGTACATGTTTTTTTTTTTCTTCGAGAACTGATATCAATAGAGTCGCTAAGTGTTCTAATATTTAAATTTTAATATATTCTTGTGTATCTAGAAAAAAAACCAAAAACGTCACAATAGAATTTCAACTCATTTGCATGTGGGAGCGTTCTGTGCAGCATTGTAACTGGCAAGGCCACAGCGTGCAGATTTTGGTCCTGTGTGTCTAGCGCCTAGTATCTGCTTGGCGATGACGTTGCTTAGAATACGATCTAGCGCCACTTTTAAAAAATAACAATATGGCACACAAAGAGGAGTGGCCTGAATCAGAACTTTCAAAACCCTAGGCACTGGGATTATATTTCACAACATGCAAATTGTTTCTTTAAAAATAACAATATGGAAATAGCTGTCCGATTTCACCGCATTTGTCTCTCTACATTGTCTTTTTACACACTTTTCCCATAACACGTATTTTTGCAATCGTGTTTAGTAGCGGTTATTTTGTAATAAATCTTGTTGCAAATGAATATATCTTGGATTAATTAGCATTCATTTAAATACTAACGAATTTTTATTTAAACTCAACAAAACTGAGCACATTTTAAAAATATTCCATTAAGTCCATAAAATCTTAGACCAACTTTTACGTTCGGAATATCTACAATTTTTTTAACAGTTTAGCTCATCCATAAAATAAGACGAATTGTTGAGTTAAATTTGTTTCTCAGCTTGATAACGCTTGAAATCAATAGTGGAAAAATAGAAGCAGTGCAGGGCATTTTTGAATACTGGAATTGATTTTTAGAGACATTTTCAGCCATGTTGAAAACAGTAATGAATAATAACAAGCCGTCCTGTGGAATGAAGCGCGATAAGGTCCCTACCAAAAAGGCCTGATTTTGGTGCCATGTTAAGGGAATACGTGGGAAAGTGATGGGGACACAACCCATGCTAACCCATACACAAACCGAACGCTCAAATATGACACACTGCGTTGTAGATATTAGAGCTGGTATGGCAGAAATAAAATGGCTAAATAATTTTCTGCAGGAACTACACCACTTAGATTTTTAAATGCACTGATAACATTGTTTTACTTTTGGGCCTACATTTGCACATTCAGCTGACTACTAACGTCTCTGCATCCCCTGTTAAAAATTACAAAGAGATATTTTCGCTATTTATGCGCGGAAATTTAATCTACATTGCATATTAATAAAAGTCACTCAAGTCTAGGTAAAACTAATAGACACTTACGTTTTATTGACCAATATAATTAGCACAAATACACTAAACTGGTTTTATTGCATCTCACAACAATCTGCTGTTAATAGCCTAAACACAACGCCATCACAACAAAAACTAAATGATAATTTAAAATCTTAACCTTTCCATACGACAGATAACCCACAGCATGATTTACATTTAAAGAAAACAAAGACGTTTAAGATCTTTTTTTTCTATCGATACCCACGATAGTGTTTTTCATTTACAGTACAAAAAAAAGAAAAGAAAAAAAACGTACCAGCTCTCTCAAGTGAGAAATAAATAGATTCGTTGTGCACTTCACCTTGGCAGCTGGGCAAAGAAAGGCCCGCAAATAACATTTGAATAAAATGTCCATATCCTGTTTTGCCCAAAACATTTCTCTTTGAAAAAAACAAACAAACAAAAAAAAAAACATCATATTGATTCAGTTTTAGATAAATTAAACCCTGTTTCGCGTAAAAAATAATCCATAGGTATTCGCAATAATCCATGCTATATAACATGCATTTTATATAACTGTGGACTTAAAGGAACCCCCTTTACGCACAAGATACCTACGAAAACAAAATATATTATATTTTATAAATAATCAGTCATTTGATCTTCCCCTGTCTCCTCGAAATAGTTCTCTTTATAACCTTGTAATATCCTCGCCACGCTCGGATCCGGAGAGGTCCTCGGAGGCTGACATGGTGTTAGTGGTGGAAGCTGCCGCCACAACGCCAGCCGCTGAGCTTGTGTTGGACCCGGAGGAAATGCCCGTGGAGGAAGAGGATCTGACTTTGGTGTTGGGCAGCCTATGGTCTTTTTTCCACTTCATCCTGCGGTTCTGAAACCAAATTTTGATTTGCCTCTCCGAGAGGACCAAGGAATGAGCAATCTCGATACGTCTTCGCCGTGTTAAGTACCGATTATAGTGGAATTCCTTCTCCAATTCTAAGACTTGCTGGCGAGTGTAAGCAGTTCTAGACCGCTTGGGTTCCGCTCCATTGTAACTAGAGTTCACTGGAAAGAGGAGAAGCAAAGGGAAAGAAAGAAGGAACAGAGCAGAGCAGAGTAGAAAAGAGGCAGCGAGGGAAGGATAGGGTAAACAAGCGTGTCTTTCATTGAGAAATGGTGGCGACAGAGGAAATGAGGGTGGGCTAAAATATCTAAAAGTTAGCTTTCTATAATAAGGCTAAAATCACATTGGACTCAGCACTGAATTATTAATGCAACATTATAAAGCTTAGTTTTGCTCTGGTCCCAGATCTCCCTCACTCTCTCGCACACTCATAACAAGAGAAGCCACATGGTGATACGACTGCCCAGAGTATACCTCGGCTATAAAATTTATGGTGGGTGTAATTACCAATGCCTAGTCGTAAATCCGCCTCAATTGTGCCATTTCAAAGGCTTCTATCCTATCGTAGCAGAGGCTGGCCAGGGGATGAGTGTAAAAAGGAGTGAGGCAGACGGAGAGAGAGAGTTAGGATGAGGGGCGAGCTTTATAGTGCTTAAGAGAAATACACTCAAGTTGCCTACCGGTGCTGACGTGAATTTTCTTCATCCAGGGGTACACTACGGGTTGTTTGGCAGAAGCTGAGCTGTTGGGATGCTCCGGGGTGGCTTGATTGCAGGCGGAGGATGCAGCCGGAGGGGTGGCAGGAGACAGGGGTAACGGTGGGGGCTCACATGAGGCAGATTGCCCTTTTCCGAGCAGGTGCCCCGCGTGAGGCAGTCCATGTCCTCTCTGAGTATCAGGCTCAGGGATGCTTGCACAGTTATACTGACGCTCCTGGTAGCTTGCCCGCGGAGGGTATAACTCCTGGTGGTGATGCTGGTAGCCACTGTCCCTTGCACGGCTGTAATATTCGGGGCTATGTTCGGGAATGTAGCTATTTTGCGAATATTCCTCGCAAGGAGGAAATTTCGGATCGATGTAGTTAGAGTCCATCAAATACGAGCTCATGATCATTAATTTCTGGAGTGGAAAATAATTTTTCTAGCTTTGTCGTTTTTCTGCTCCATAAAGCCCTCCTACTAGCGAGCAACCCTGTAAAGTTACTTTTACCACGTGATACGATGGCCCAATGGCATGGGGCGATGTAGTCCCCGGATAAGGAACCACAGCTTTCGCAAATATACCTTCAATTTTCCGCCATTGTCCGCGAAGTCTTTCAGTCTCTCTATCCCTCTCTCTCTCTTTCTCTCTCTCTCTCTTTCTCTCTCTCTCGCTCTCTCTCCCTCTCTTTCCCCCTTCCTCGCTCTCTCACACACTCATACACAATGGCCAAATCTTCTAGGATCATGCCACAGCACCTAGGGATGTTTCTGTTAACTTGTGCGTGTGCTGCTGCCTATAAGAGTTTCGCTAATTACAACGTTTAAAAAAAAAATAATATCAATTATTAAATGAAAAAAACAAACAAAACCGAATCACATTTAAACTTAAGCAACGGATAAAATATACTAAAACTACGGCTAATAATTACAGTGCTATTTTATCACGCTTTTTATTACAGTAAGTTACTTAACGTGCAGACAAATAAATATATTACTATTAGCCTAGTTTCACGTATCTCTCACCTGTCTGTCCCAGTGCAAAGCAAATTTACTGAATAATGGGCACATAGTCGCATATATGTCGTTATTCCTATTATTTATACACAGTAAATATTAGAACCAAGTTAAACTACGTTAGAAATTCTATTTATACGGTTTACTTATGATTCGACGACTTAATACAAAATGTGGCGGTTGAGAGCAGATTTGGTGTTTAATTAAGCTATAAATGCTTTAAATCAGCCGTTTACAGCGATCATATTTTCGCTTCTACGTCCTGTACCATTTTGTCTAAGTATGTTTATGTCTTCATGTAGTAGTTCTGTTCATTCAAACTCCACTACTTATGATAGTAAGCACACACGACTTTCATGCAAAGTCACGTGCCTCTGATCGAGACGAATACAAACCCAACGTGGCTTTCGTGGCTTTTACGTCGCCCATGTATTCCTGTAGAGACGTATTTGCGATTTTCATGTTTTGGACACAAATTCGGTTCTACAGGGTACATATAGACGACTACTGATAGGCCTTTCTTCTATTGGAAGTTTGAAACAAAATTCAGCGTACAAAGTAAGTCAGGTTAGACTGTGACCTCTTCACCATCTTGAATAGGAGCTAAAGCATTTTCTGGAGAGAGGTTTCTGTTTGGCTTCTACAATATTTGGTCAGAATTAATATCTAGGGAACTAGAACAATAATAATTGTTTTAAGCGACAATTGTTTGTCATTACTTAAAAAAAAAATAACGTAAGAATACAAAATGTTTTTTTTAATTTAATTTTTCTCTTTTTAATTATTTATTTTTCAGTTGCTCGAAAATGAATATGCAATAAAACTTGACAGTCAGTAGTAAGACCAACAAGCTACTTTCTCCTTTTTAACTTATTTTATTTTATTCTTTTAAAAGACCGATTTGGAAATGTTTTTATTTATTTATAATCACATGTATTTAATTATTTGATTAATTATTTATTTCCTGAACACGTAATCACATGTACAATAAACGCATTATTCCATTCAACAAAAACTGTTTACGTTATGACAGAATTAATTTAATGTATTTCAATGTATTTCTTCGTTGAGGTTAAATGTGTTTTGACGAGTTCTGATTTTTTCGATATTTTCCATATCATATTTCAACACTCCAATAGGTTGAGTAAATGAAATTGTGAACATAAAAGAAAGAATGAGTGGGCATGACAGGAAAAAACGATAAATAATTTTACTATCAAATTCTATTAAATCTCGAAAACATAGGAGCACCCACTTGAATATTCCGTCTCAAACATGTTGTGCACAAAGCGGACACGTGACAGCACTGATGAAAAATAAGTTTCTTTTGTTCCTTGGGGTTTATTGTGCACGCTATTACCATATGACCGCCCGGTAACCTGCAAGACCGTGCCCTGCATTTCTCTTTCCAGTTTAGCTATCTAAACAGGATCAGATACGAAACAAACAAAGTAGAAAAACAGTAAAGAAATAAAAAACTTTTTAGAAACCCATGTGAGCTATATATAAGCAACAGAGCCTACATTTCAAATCAAATTTTCAATCCACCAGAGAAAAATACGAAATTATTATTCTTTTTTTATTTCCCCCTAAATATATCGAAACCAAACAAACAGAAAGGACATAACTCTCTAACAAATGAAATGCTCGGAAACGTTTTGCCTTATCTCGAGTCTTTTATTTTACTTCGAGACCCTACAGATGTGATAGGGATTTTTTTTGTCCACCCCCACCGGCCTGAAAACGCCCCCATCCACCCACTCGGCACTGCTCTAGTGTTGCGGACGCATTTTAATATTAGTTAGACAGCCTGACCCGCATTTCACCCCTCGCGTTCGACTCGTTCCAATAGTTCACTGCCAAGGAGTTATTGATGAGCGAAAAGCGATGAATTCCCTCTGCACATAAATGGCCTCAGATCCTGCACCAGCTCAATAACTAGTTATAATGTAGAGACTTCCAAAAAGCTATAACCGCCGGCGAATTTGCCTGATGATTCATTTGTATATAGGTGATTCCCCCCAGAGATAGATAGATAGATAGATAGATAGATAAGGATTCAGTAGAGAATTCTATGTGTAAAGAAGGTGGGATTTTATATGAAAGGATATGCCAGTTGTCCATAACCAGAATCTATTGTGTGTACGCTTGAACGAATGACATTTTAGGCCTCTGTGATATTTAATGTATGCCCTTTGCAATAATTTTGAATGATTTCATTTTTGGGCGCATATTTCTTGCTTTAAATATCGAGTGAATTTTAGCTCAAATTACCTAAACTGCTTTACAGTATAAAAAGGAAAAGGCCTGACCATTTTTTAATATTATAATTATTTATTTATTATTACTACTATTAATATTATTTACATTTTGTGCTTGTTTAAAGAGTTTTAAGTTTTTTATATAATTATATGCGTACTTTTTTTTTTTGTTCAGATATCATGAATATGATTTTACAGCATTGATTAATTATTTGAGAATCAATTTATGAGCTTGTTGTTCGTCTGTTCACTGATTAAAATAGGTCTTTTATTTGTTCATTTTTACGTTTATTGTTTTGTTACATTATTGTTATATAACTTTATATTCATTTATATATATATATATATATGTATATTTAGTTTATTATTAAGGCTAAACATGCTTAAAACGCAGAGGTCGGGTTTGTAGTTATATTTTAATGTACCTAATTTATTTTTATTTTAATTGATATTAAAATATGGCGTTAGATTACACCTATTTGACACCTATAAATTTAAATGAAGTGACACTGTTTACTTGTAGAAAATTGTTGCATTTTTCAGTCCAAATGTGTATATACATTTACTTTTTTGTCTAGCCTACATTATAAAAAATATAAAGAGAGCTTATTGGCTCACTAGCACGACAAACAGCTTAAGCTACAGCTCCTTGCCACTTACACAGGGGCATATGCTGTAGTTGTTCGCCGCTATTGTCAGGGAACACTGCCCTCTGTGTTTATACGCAGCGAAACAAGATGGGACAAGAATATTACACTAGAACAAGAAAATAATGTTAAGACTTACCAGTGCAACGATGAGGTCCTCCTTGCCCTCACGTTCACACTTTCCTCATGCGCTAAAAAGAAAGAAAGCAATTTAGAAAATAAAAATAAAGAACTTAAATATACTTGTTTTCTCATGGATATAATTTCTAACAATATAAAGCGTTTGACACAGATTTAAAATAAACTAATTGCTGTTATGGAAATCATGCACTCTTTCAATATTCTGGTAAGTATTTAAATTAATATCTGAGTGAATATCTGAAGTTTATGTAATCAGTTAAAAATCTAAAAAAAAAAATCTTGCATGAAGTATCTCAAAGTATTAGTACAAAGTTGCATATGTTAATCTGAAAGCTGCATTTAAATTATTTACTGATAATTATGTTTTAATGTTTTTAGTACAAATTCTCTTTGTCTCTCATTGAGGGTGAACTGTCCAAAGGCATGATCCTTTAAAGTAGGACAAGGCTATGTATTTAGCACAGGTTATTTTCAGAACTATTTCCTTGATGAATGTAGTTATTTTTGCAACAATGGAGGACCTAAAATGAATTCCTACTTGGTCAGGTTAACATGGCAATTCAGAATTGTTTTAAAAAAAAGAATACGGGATGTTTTCTTTTTTCTGGTTTACATCCTCATAGTATTTAATTTTTTTTTTTTTAAGTATGTAAATATGGACATACTGGGAATTTACATACAGTGTTGGGCTACTGTTAGTCATTGAGATGAATAGCAAAAAATTATTAATCTGAATGTTAACCTTATACTAAAGCAAGAAAAAGAATATAAGAATAATGTAATTAAATAATGTATGGTGATATTACATACACAGAAAGGGAAACAACTGTTTTTATGATCTTCAGTGTGTATATACTCAATGCTACAATTATCCAAGTTCAACACTGGAAAAATGGAACACAGAAATGTACAATTAAACACTGGCAAACACTAAGCCAAATGTAAACTGTATTCATTCTTAAGCTGTAATTAATGCATTACAGTAAAATTATTTGCTATTACATGACAGTGTTTTATTGTAGCAAATGCAGCTCATGTTGTCATGAACAAAAGTTTCCTTGATAAATCATAATCTTGACATTGGTTTATTAAGAAAACCACCAGTCCAAATACCAATTGCCTTTTTTATTCATTCACATCCATCATTGAGTGAAGAAGAGTTTATCCACTAAGAGAACAAAGGTGCTGTTTTCTATTTTTAAAATGCCTGTCCAAACAAGAACTGTCTACAAACAGAACGTGAATTGTTCCAAAATTGAAAGCATTGCCTTGTTTAGTTGCTCTGCATGCTGTGGCATGATTTCCAACTCTATCATTTACTCATTCTTTCTAAGGGTATCTATGTAGTGAATGAAATTGCTGCCATCTTCCTTGTGCGGCTAGTTAGATGGTAATCTGCTGGATGACAAAAGAATATGTTGAACCCAGAGTAACCTGCACTGGGAGAGACAAAAACAGAGGAATATAAAACTATTGCCCCCTATTGGCAGTTAATGTTTTTGACACAGTATTCAAAGATTTAATGCTAATAAAAAATGCACATAAAAGGCTTGCTAAAAATAGTCCAGCCAAATGTATCTGTTATTCTAAAGTCATTTTAATTTACTAAGTGTTTCCCTCACGCAGGTACAATAATTGTTACAGAATAAAGTGTTTATCTATTTCATAACTGTGAACATTTACTAAATGTGTTTCAGTAGTGAATGTGATGGTTGGTTGTACCACAGTACACACCACATGACCCACCTCTGAATGACTAACCATTTTTCAAACCATCACAAAAATGTATGTAAATGTATGTAAAGTTAACATTATATTGATTAATATTCTAGTCAGTGTACAATAGGGAATATTTTCCACCTTGATCAACCTTTAAGTGAGTAAAACCTGCACCTACTCTGAGCCAAAAATGGTACCAACAGATATCAGCTATACACTTCTGCTTTGATTTACTGTTTTAAAACAGTAGAGTACATTCATATGTCAGCATTGCTGTTCTTCCAATAACTGAATAAACACAAATAAGAACACAACATAATCTGAAAAAAAAAAAGCTTCTGTGTAAAAAATTATAATTGTATTTTTTAATTGTTGAAATGTTTCTAGATTTCTAGATAAGTGAATTACTGGGATGGAATTTCTGATTTTTGGGATAAAGTATGGACATTAAAAATAAAAATGTATAAAAATTGATTGTGTGATTGCATGACGGGAATCAATTTTTATGTATGATATATTTTGAAGTTATGTGTAACAATCTGTAATGTGTAAATATATTATAAGCTGTCATACGTGTCTGTAATTCGCAACAATAATGATTGATTGAGCAATGGATTGGTAAACATTGATCATTTAATCTTTTTGTTAATGTTTTTGTTAGAATATCAAATAAAATAGACTTAAACTTACACTTAGACAAAGCTATTTCTTGTATAAGCAAGTAACTTACAACTTTAACTTAATACCAGCTTTAAATTAATACTAACTTGAAATTCAGTATTTTATAATGAAATTTGATATCATTCAAAACCTTCTACTGTTTTTAATAAAATGGAGAAAAGTAAAACGTTACACAAAACAAAAAGGCATTTCTTTAAGGCTTGTAGGAAAGAACTCTGGCTAGCCATGGAATTTACAACTCAGCAGTATTTACAACCAGATGCAGCCTTTCAAGACAGAGCTACTGGGTGAAATAGGTCTTCACACACTAATGTTTTTCTATGCTGGACACCACAAAATGCAATCAGTGATAGGGAAACTGCAAAGTAATTTTGCGAAATATTTGCAAATCTAACTCATTCATATTTTTATTTCAAGATAATGTCTCTCTTTAAAGGTACACTGAACAAAGACATTGGATGTTTTTTTGTTGTTGTTTGGTTTAACAAAACAGGGTAAACTGAACTGAAATGGTAAAAGACATTATTGGCATCCACAATTTTCTGTTTGTGATTAAAAAAAAAGACAGAAATTCAGACCCTCATAAAACAGTGCTATATCTGTATTTTTAGATATCCATAACTCAGATGTCCTTTCCTTAAAACATAATCATAATTTCCCATCAATATTGTTCTTTTTTTGTACATGCATAACCTTTGCACAGCAAAATTGCCTGAATTAGTTCATAATGCCAAAACTGAGCCATTGTTTCTTTTTATTTAAAATAAGTTCTCAAAATATATCACAGGCCTCCACAGAATAGAAACAAAGCAGTATGAAGATGGCAGTGGAGTTTCCTCTCAGCAAAGATCACAGTGCACAGATTAAAGAGAACATTGTGGATGAACAGAGCAGTCTGACTTCTTCTGTTTCCAAGCACAACATCATAAAGTAAGATATGGCTTAAACTTTTCATACCATGATTATAATGGTCAAGTGGAGCCTCATCTGTCAAATAAAGACCACTGAATATCCAGTGTTGAAAACCGACAAATAACAGTAGTAAAAAAAAAAGTTATATGCTTTGTATAAAATATACTTTCTCGTGTGCTTTTGAACTGTTTAAATTCATTTCAGTTATGGTTTTTTGTTTGGTTAATCATGTAACTCTGCCTCACCATCCTCACTGCCCTGTACATGACCCCACCACACAACACCACATCTTCTCTGCCCTGCACATGACCCCACATTATGTCCAATCTAAAGATCTATGTTCTGCGCTCTCATCTGCAAACCAATACAAGACCACTTAGCTTCTCACAGTCCTTCACCTTCACTTTTAACACAACATACGCATCCTAGACACAAACTAAGCACTTTTCGCCGTCCAGAAGTGGGGTATTTTTATATATGCACATTCTGAGATAGCAGAACGCAAATACTCAGGTGCGTATAAATTACGATTCAAGGCAAAGCTTTTTACACATCTACAATGCTTTTAAGATGCACACAAAATGTTTTTGAGTACCATGATACACAGAATTAGATTTGAAGCTACTGCCAGAACAATAATTCCATATAAATGCCAAATTAACAGTAATATACAAATGCACAAATGTACATTCTAGACCTTTGAAATTGATCAAAACTGAACAGATGAGGACACATTTGCGCATCACTTGACACAATTTCTCCATGAACTATTGAATTACATCCTTGATTAATTCCCGAGGGTGTTGCGGAGGAAAGTACATATTTAATTAAAAAGAGGAAAACAAGATTATTAACTTACTGCAACCGCCTGGGATCCATTTGGGAGAGTCGAACTTCTACAGACCCTGACGCGAGTAAGCCACACTAACAGGCTCTAAGCCGTTCTCTCAGAGATAAGACTAGCCAACAGCTGCGATTACGGACAGTTAACATTATATATGATGTAAATATATTGAGGGTTTGTCAGGTCTTGCAGGCCATAAAACCCACTTTAATGACCCCACGTGCTCTTCCTGCACCACTCACTGGTCCTGCTTTGGGCAATTGGCATAAATAACCCTCAAAACTTCAAAATACGTGGCAAGAGAGCTAAAAAAAGAGGGGTTTGTGTAAAAAGCAACATAGTAACCACAGTAACTCGCAATGTGGCCCTTTCGGTCAAGATAGCGAGTGTAGAAATTGAAAGAAGCATGGAAATTTACATTGAATCTCCAATATAGGTGAGTGAGACGATTCTAAAATGAAAACACTTTTGAAACAGCAGTATAAATTGACTAGCTGCCTGTTTTTATTTTCAAATTAGTGTGTGTATATAATGTTAACATTCATAGACTTACGGAGATTAAAATGTTCGGTAGCATTTAAAATAGTCTACGTTGAGAGGGCTTAGAAGGAATAAACTAAAAAGTAAAATATGTCAAACGAACAGTAAAGCGGAAAAGAGTCCGGTTGTAAAACAAGCCAGTCGAAAATTAGCATTTTGTACACGCAGGCAATGCTCATGTGTCCTTTATTTGACACGGGCCTGGATTACGTGATTTCGGCACATGGGGTGACTAGCATCATATGTCTAATTATCTAAATGACAAATTTCAACAGTAACGTATAGTAGCATGAGCAATTCACTCTTAACGTCTTTAATTATGTGCTTTCCACGAAGGACGATTAATAACGCTGTTGTACCTTGCTGCAAATGCTTTTTCGAAAAATAGTTCGTATATTCATAATTTAGTTGTACAGAGTATTTGATTAAATGTGCAAACTACGTCGTTGTTTTTAAGAGTTTTGTATGCCAAAACGTCACTTTGAAATGTTTGTGTAAACTTCCGCCGATTTGTTAAAAAAGGAAACAGTTGTCAGTGTCTGATGGGTGAGAGGAAGTGCTGTAAAAGTTTATTGGGGTCATAAAGTTTTATGTGCCTCCGTTTAAGGGCTACTGTAAATAAGTGACCAGAGCGTTAAAGTTCAATCATGTCTCATCAGTGGAAGTATACACATTCAGACTCGTTCCTCGATGAGCGCACGAATATTTATGAAAATCATGTTAATTCGCGCAGAATATTTCTTCTCTTAACTGTTTACGATTTATCAAACAGACATTGAGTGCAAAAATGCATTGTCTAAAGAAAGACTCATTATTTTGTTCCTGTTGCTTCAACAGACAAAAAAAAATAATGCTAACAATAGGATATTCTTTATGTTTCATCAAGTTTATTTACAATGATACCACATTGGACGTTTTATTGGACACAGATGGCTTTTAACCCAGAACTGACGAAACTTTATGATAAGTTGCCATTATTGGCAATTTAATCTTGTTACTGTAGTGATACATTACTGACTGGAAAATTATCGATGTGGCTTAGCAGTGAAACTTCGAAAACAAACGGTTGGAATAACAGAAACAATGGATCATAGAACAAATGCGGTTCACACAAAAGTAGGTCGTGTAGCTTGTTTGGTATGAGAGGTATCAATAAGCCACTCCTTATACTCCTTACAAGATGCCTTATATAGGCTCCTCAAGAGTGTATAGAAACAAAAGTCAAGGTACCTGCCTGAAAAAATAGCCCCCAAAAACGTAATCAATAAAAAAGCAAAATGTTCTGATTGCACAGTATTTTAACGGACATAATCGTCAAGAGAAAATTACCATTTGGCTGCTGGCTGACAGACAACATGATACACAGCGTCTAATATGACACTACAGTTGTTGCATTATCATCATGGCGTGCGGTTTACCTTCCTTGTGTGGATTTTATAGTTGTTATAGATGTATTTACGACAGAAAGTACAATGGATAAAAAGTCCCATCAAAATGCAAAATGCAATGGGCAGACTGATGAATGTTCAAGCAAAGCACCACATTATTTGCACTTGCAGGCCTTGGTATATTATGTAGGTTACTGATACAAGTGATTTTAGTAAAGCATATTCAAATAAACTTTAAGCTCATACATTATTCAAATAAACACCTCCCGCATTCTGGGAAAGGAGCCCTATCAATAAATATTGAAAATATGGACATATTCACATAACAACATGATACTGTAGACAAATGAAAGACATCAATTGTTGTCAACAAGAAAAATCTATTTTAAATCGGTTGTTGATTCAGTACAAGTTAACATTGCCTTTATTTTCAAGCTGAAGCCGTGCATCACGTTATTATAGTCCTCCTTTCACTTTCAACTTTGAGTCCTTCTTCCACTTCATGCGACGGTTCTGGAACCAAATTTTAATTTGGCGCTCGTTCAAGCAGAGGTTATTGGCAATCTCGATACGTCTGCGACGTGTGAGGTATCGGTTGAAATGGAACTCTTTCTCCAACTCCAGAGTCTGGTACCGGGTGTAACTGGTTCGTGACCTTTTACCATCAGATTCTGAGGTGGCATCAGAAAGATATTGGGTTACCTATATGTAAAATTCTATCGACTGTCGTCCTCATGCATATTATTATGAAATTAATTTAATCAGAATCATTGATGAAGTTGCCACCAAACACAGTCCATAGAATGTAATATGAAAACATCAAGCATTATGAAATCCAAAATGAAAACAGTGGACAGGTGGTATGGCGCTAATATTTATTTATTCTGAAATAAGAAACTGTCATGCACAGAAATAACACAAACGTAATGAAACATAATAATCATAACTGTGAGAAGGCCACGAGCATGTACTGATACAAAATATTGTAAGAGCTGAGCAACAAAAGAAGACACTGCGATTGCAATGCCTTGCAATTTAGAGAATGCAAATTGACATTATAGTTTACTGTACTTTGCTTTACCGCTCCAGCGGTGAAGAGTGCAACTAACCGGAAACATAAGTACTGCCAGAGAATGTATGTGTATGCAAAGATTCGTTTGAAATCCCACTTCACTTAAATAACCTGTAAACTCCCTTTAATTCTTAAGGCAAGAAATAATACGTAAATTTACGTTATCATTTTTTTGCTTTTCTTAACCAATTATTTCTCCATAAATTTGACCGGAGATCACCTCTTCGCAGTAACAGGACAGGTTTACGAGCAATAGATGCCTTTGTCATAAAATTTACGGCCGCTAGTTTTATTATTTCCTGCGTTTGGCCTATAAAACTCAAGAGGAAAAATATGGAGCGACAAAACAGGGTAGGAAGGAGATGCAATGACGAGGATGAGATGCGTGCAGTTTTCCTCTCTTCTAAAACAAACTTGAAACGTAACTTTACCGTGGCTCATGTGTAGCTTTGTCATCCACGGATATATCTGCGGCTGCGACTGGTTCTGACGCTGAGTCGAATTAGTTTGTTGCTTTATCGCTGAAGTAGTCTCCATTTTGAGATCGTCTGTGCGGCTCTTGCCGCTGGGCTTCTCCATAACTTCCATATTCCCCTCGGCTTTTTGGCTCAACAGTCCGTGACTGAGGGGGTTGTACCCGTGAGTGCTTACAAAGCTACGAGAGCCCAGAGTTGAACAGGACTGTGTTCGCTGAACTGCTGCACTGCTCCTTGCACGGTCGGTTGTGTTTATCGCCTCCCGTTTCAAAGAGTTGGAGGGGATTTGAGAACTGAAAGATCCGCCGAGATCAAGTCCTTCGTACGCGTAATTGGACTCGTGGAACTCCGAGTGAGCTCCATAGTTGCCAAAAGTGTGCATTCTACAAGAGGAGGCGTCTTGCGTTTGCTTGGAAAAAGACTTTCCAACGTATGCGCTCATTCTATTTCCAAAACAATATAACCTTGGAGAGACTCACAAAAAGCACTCGGTCACGGCAGACGCTGAATCAGCTAATAAAGTATACATAAGTTGTTTAGAAGTTTTATTTGTTTATTGGGCTTTATTTGTATTTCTAGAGGACGTTAGGCTTGTCCTAAAAAAGAGCAGGATTTATAGGTGGAGGAAATCATTTTCTTTTTTTCTTGATACGACGTGTAATGCCCAAATATGGAATGTTTAAATAGAATCACGTGCAGCTCCTGGCCACTCATAAATTGGCTTGATCCCCAGGAGGTTATTGATAGACAGGGAAACGTGTCCGATAACTTCTCGGTATGGAAATCATCTAAGGGTCTGGGCTAAAAAGGGCGAGACCGTTAGACAAGAGCGTCATCTGGCGTCTAATACTGGACAGAGCGGCCCCACACACGCACACACACACTTGTGCAAACAAGATGATGGACAAGATACGATGTTATGACAAATCAAATGACAAGGCAATATGAATAATATGGCGTATACGATTATCATATTAGTTACATACATGACAGATACATCATTCTCCTGTTTCACAATAATGTCTTGGGTTTTTGATTTTTTGTGTGCGTGTTACTTTTTTTCTTCAGAATTTGAGAAGTTATGTCTATTGTGATCAGGAGAGGACTATACACTGCGTCAATGCTTGTGGCTTTGTTGTAGCGGCATCCCAAAACCACACGTGATTATTTATCGCAGAACAACTGATTCAACGTTATGCCACTAGATGCCAAGCAAATGTGGTTAGAAGGGTTTTTGTCAGTCAAGCATTGTCGCTGTGTCATGAAATAAGCAATGCTTTATTTATTAAAAGAAATCTGTGCAGTCGTCACGTACATTAATCATTAGGTATATTAACAATAATTAGGTGCATTATTCCATTCAAATATTTGGAGTTTGGACAGATTAAATGTAGTTAAAGGAGTAAATTAAAAAATAAGCCAAACTCCGATGTATCCGTGAATTTAATGTATGTGGGTCTGAACAAAAAAATAAATAAGTTAAGGCCTAAATAAAAGTTCGTAAATAAAAACTTAAAAACGAACAAGTGTGTGACGCCCTATAATTTTTACTCCGTTCCGAAAACCTTTCGGATTCGAGCGCAAAGCTGGAGTCAAAATTAGGACAATACAGTTTTTTGTTTTCAAGAATTTTATTAAATAATACACAGTTTACACAAACAATATAATTGCGTAACAAGGTATATGTTTGTTTTCATATGGGTGTGATTCTCACTTTAAGACAAGTTTATATGCATACAACTACAAGTATGATGAAATGTATTTTTGAAGTTCTCTCAATAGTCAACGTGCCAGTACAGCGGCATTTTGAACAACAGAACACTGACGAGGCAAAGGCAATATTAAAAAAAAAAAAAACATTAAAAAAAAAGAAAAAAGAAAGAAAATGCATTAAGAATTTAGGTAGTATAGTTCATCCCGTCAGTGCTTGTTTCATTGTACAAATATGCATCCACAAAAAACTGAATGTGCATATAAGAAGTTTCCTTCACTTCTGGAATGCTTAGGATACTGTTTAGAGGCTTAATAGTTGGGGAGACGAAGCCTACTTTTCAAATTCGACTACATTTTTTCATCTAATGTAATTTCTACTAGCCTATAGCAACATGATAATACTAGAACCACACAAATAGTTCATCTGTGGCATTGTCACCACGCAGCCAAGAAGGAGCTATTATCAATACAAAGAGAAGTGAATTACATTATGGTGGACAACATGTGCGTCTTTCTCTCTCTTAATCTCTCCATTTGTTTCTACGTGTGTACATGTTAGTGGCGTGGTGGTAGAGCTTGTGTATGGTGTTCAGGTCAGAGGAGGAGGGGGCAGTCAAAGGAATAGCAGAGTATACAGTCCATGCATTAATATTTGCAAATTCTCAGAGTTTAGGTAGTTACGTTGCAGTTAACAGGCGTTCGAGAACGAGACATGGATTTCCTAATCTTTTTTTTTAGCTTCCTCGGTTTCCTCCTCGGTCTCCTTCTCGGTCTCTTGAGAAGTACCCGTTGATTCGCTCCCCGGTACAGTAGAAGTTAGATTGGTCTCTTTCTTCCATTTCATGCGCCGGTTCTGGAACCAGATTTTGATTTGACGCTCGGTTAGGCAAAGAGCGTTGGCGATCTCAATGCGTCTGCGTCTGGTTAAATACCGATTGAAGTGAAATTCTTTTTCCAGTTCCAAGGTTTGGTATCTGGAGTAAATCTGGCGACCTCTTCTTCTGTCTGACCCGTACCCAACTCCTGTTGTGGGGGAAAAGTAAAAAAGTAAATTAAAGAGTTTACACACAGAAATGCTTGATTATAAATGCAAAACACACATTTGAAATCCTGGTGGATGAATTCACTTTGTGCAGTTTTATTATTATTATTTAATGTGTAACTTAATATAGGCAAAATAATGTATTTACGCAGCATTTGACCCATATTACAGTCACAGAGCAACGCGAAACTTAACATTTCGATTTTCCCTGTTTCTACAACATTTCTTTCGGCTGACTTTGCTATCGTTTTTTCAAGCAGTACATCGGAAGAGTTAAGTTACATTTAAACACAGTAGTGCATGCTCTTGAAATGGTTCAAAATGTACTTTTTGTTGTATATTTTTCTAACGCACTCACACTTATTGCACAAGTTTTCGAAATTATTTTGGCACTCGAGTATTAAAGGAGGTAGCCAAATGGGATTCCCCTCTCTGGAAAAGGGGGCTTTTATAGTCTGATGATTTAGTAGTGGTTTATGAGGCCATAAAATGTAGCTACTCTGTTGATAGGACGTATCGTAAAACAGACCAATTCCACCAGGGTATGTCCCAAGTCGCAGTAAAAACTCACCGCTGTGCGAGTTCATGCGCTGCATCCACGGGTAGATCTGAATGTTGTTCCCTTTCTGTTCCTGTGTTCCTGCACGAGCTTGTTCCAGGTTGTACTCCTGGGCAACGTGGCTCTGCGCATTGAGTCCCATACTAGTTTGCCTGCAACTGGGAAGCACATCCTTGTCTTGAAGAAACACGTTAGATCCATACTCGTACGGTCCTCGACTTGATCCAAACACAACGTTATCTTGAGGTGAATAGAAAGGGGACGCATAAATCCGATTTTGGGTCACTGTGGTGCCATAAGACGAAAAATGTCTGACTGAATCATATGTGGTCGTGTTCAGTGGCATGTTGGGCAAAACCTCTTGCCCACCAGATAAATGGCACGAGAGCGACGGGTTCGCGAAATACGAATTCATACCTTTCCTATCGCCCTCTCATCAACTCACCCTCCTATCTTATTTCCCCTCTCTTAATCTCACACTTTCTTTCTTTGTGCTTTGGGATCTGCTTCCTTCTGTCACATACACACGTCTCCCGCCTGCTTTCCTAACTCTCTTTCAAATGAACTTCAGAAGGATTTCAATAATATTAATTTCCAGTCTCCGGTTAAGACGCGCAAAGCAAGTGTTATAGCCAAGGCTTGGCTCATGGAAGGACAATATGACAGCGTCACCTGACCACTTTCAGCCAATTGAATGCGCTGTGTACGGAGCAATATCGAGCTTGTAGCTTCTTATCCTTGTGGCTTCAGTTGATAATGTTTAAGTAAACACACACAAAAATACAGAATAGGCACTCACACGAACAATGAATTATGTCTTTTTGTGCATTAATCACCGAGTTAATCTGTTGTATGTACCGGTACAAAGCTTCTCCACGTGTATTGTGAAGATAAATCGACACTTTTAATCATGCGTTTTACAATGAGCTAATTTTAATCTAAATGAATTACCTGTAAGATCACTTTTACAGTTTACTATTGTCGCTGACTTAGACCAAGCTGTATATATTTATATTTTATAATATGGCAATGCTAATCTTAACTATATGTATTTCTTCTCGACGCAACAACTTTATTACTTCATTACAACTACTGTGTGGATGATATAACTCAAATTTTAAGCACTAAACAGAACCCTTTGTTTAAAAAAAAAGAAAAAAAAAAGAAATTGACCGAGGGCTAATTGCTACAAGGCTGTTTACGCCTTTACTACGCAGATATTGTTTACCCTCCCTTGTAAGATTTATTTCACAACTTCATTCAAAAAAACTGTTAATAAATATGCTGATGCACATTTCATATTATATTATTAGAAATAAACACGGCATTGTTGGCAGTCAACAAGTTAAAGGACTACACTTTCCTTTGTGTTATTCAGTAGCTATTTCCCTATAACGTTTGTGTCTCTCTCTGATTTCCTCGGGCTTTTATTGCGCTGAAGGGGAAACGTCTGTTCTTTTCCTTTCCCCATTTGTAATGTATTGATAATTTCAATGGAAAAAAGAACCTGAGTAAGGAGGGGGGGAAGGGGCAACTTACTAAAGAATGCGTCAAACGCGCCTTGGTGCCATAAAAGTCACAAAACCAACTGAGGACTTCCAGCTCTGAGGCAATTATCCCTTTGAATGTATGGGGGCTGTGCAGTGAGTCTCTTATCTTGTGGAGAGAAATCTTTTTTTTTTTTTAGCATTTCACATTCTAGGGCATGCAGAATGATTATAAACAAAACTAATACTATGAGACATCTTTAAAATTTTTAATTTAAGTACTCTTGAGTGTATTAATGTTATTTATAAGGATTCTTTTTTACAGAATTACGTACCGTGATCATATGTGCCAACGATCTGTTGAACAATACAAATATAACTCTTCAGCTTTATTAAATGCTTGCAGCTATATTTAATAATGGCCAATTTATGTATTATCATGTTAAAAGAATCATTGGTGGGAAAAGGACTAGTTTTAACCGAGTGGTTACGGTATGCTCCATGACCTTAATGCAGGCCACATGACGGAACGTGTGAGGCCAAAAACAGTGGTTTAGAAAGAGGTGCGCAAAACACGAGATTGACAGAACAGTAAAATTTACTTCCAGCCCGACAGTGAGAAAAGGCATTTAGCAGCTATAAAACAGGCTAATCTGCTTAACGACTGATTAAATACATACAATATTTCTTTATATCCCAAAGTACCTAGAACCGGGATGAATCAATATCAAGGATTAATGTTTTTGATGGGTTGTCATATTTTCGACAAAATTTGCGATCGACAAAATACAAACTTTTCTAGGCAAATCTCCACTAGGAGAATATCTAAACATCAATATGGTAAGTGCCATGTCATCAATTTACGGATAATGTATATTAATATGATTAATTAATTTCCAAAGTTAATTTATTGAGTTTTATACCAGTAGTAGTAGTCGTAAGTAGTAGGTTATATAATAATAATAATAATAATAATAGTAATAATAATAATAATAATAATAATAATAATAATAAATTATTATTATTATTATTATTAACTTTTAAATCGGGCTGGAATAGAAGTAGACTAATAAAAAAACACAGACCGCAAAATTAATACAATAAATATATAGTAGTCAGTATGGTGGTGTGGACCTTAACGTATTACTATGATTTCATTTATACAGTATTACACCATGTATACTGTGAAAAGAAACTAATAAAAGTAATATATAACAGTAATAAAAAATATTTCTTGCGTGAAAAGCGCGTGCACACGATTTACCATATTTCATTCATAGCCTTTTTTAGACTGTGGAAATTGAACAGTTGCCAGTTCAAACATTTGAAATGTAATAAACTTTTTTTTTCAGAGCAGTAATTATATATTTTTTTAAAATTTTTAAATAGATTTTTCTTTAGGCTAATACGATATACCACTGGATAGGCAAAAATATTTAGAACCAGGAAAGCACGATGCTGAAATCAAACAAAAGAAGGATTATTAATTCTTCAATCAATTAATTTTCACTAGACTGTTTTCTTCGACGTGTAGTTTGGGGGAATTTAGATCAGATACTAAGTGTAGGTTGTATATATCTAACTCTTTGATGTTCAGTATTGCTCCAACGACTTTGAACTGCAAGCCTTTGATGAGGAGATTTTTAATAATGTGATCTATTTTACAGCATCAGTCTTGTGAATGAAGTAGCGAGTAAAACACACCACACTTAGTCTGCAGTTGGTATGTTGATGTGACTGTAGAGAAAGAGCTTTAAGTGTTTTATTGCAGCCCTTAAGACAAATCGCACGGTTGTGTTTTAGCGTTTGAAGAGGCAATAAATAGACATCCCGTTTGGCCTGTATTCTCTTTACACTCGCCGAAACTACGCACTAATGTGCGCCAAAATCGTACTTACTTCCAATGCGTAATATATGTGAGATGATGATCCGGAAAAAAAATCGAGCAATGCACATCCTAACTGTGCTCAGTAATGGCCTAGTCTGCACATTCTCGAGAGTTAAATGAATGTTATCATTGGCCTATTTATTTGTAACGGATGTTCACAATTGCAAATTCCAACGATGAGTCTTCTAGCTTTCTTCTCCAATCCCAACTTTCCTACCCTGTCATCTTTGTCGATGTATCTATGCAAAAACAAAATCCATAATAGTTACGTGACAGCTGTAACAAAGCTGCATGTGCAGCTAAGCACTTATAACAACACACGACCCGAAGGGGCATTATGGTTTTTAACTAGCACAAGATAATTCTGTGAAATTATGTGGCCGCGTAATGACCTCCATGAATAAGATGTTTTGAAGTAGAGCGAACTCACATTGCCCTGCGGTTCTTGTAAGGAAATGTTTGGAATTGAAAGTTCGCCTGGAATTTGTTTTCATTTTCGTGGCAACTCTGAATTATGCCTTCTATGATTCAAATTCAATAGCGGTGGCAGACACGAGACTGGCTCAGAGTTTACACAAATGATAGTCAGATGGTAATAAATGTGTCAATTTCATAAACCTGTTTAGAACTTCGCTATTAACCTTAAGAATAACTGTAATACACAAATGAATAAATCTTATGCACCTTACATACGTACAGGCATAAGGATTAGTTAAATAGACTCCATTTTTAATGGCAAACAAAAGACAGTCATTATCCCGAGGCAAAGACATTCTCACAGTAGAACAACCCCGCCCTTCACTAGCGTTCTGTCTCTCACTTACACACAAATACACACATGCACATCGACGAACCATATGCGAGCCCACACAGAAGCATTCTGCCTTAATAAATTACCACTCAAGCTTTAAAAAAATAGAGAAAATGAGTTCACACAAACTTGGCTCCAAATGAGACGATCTTTCTTTAAATCGCTTTTCATAACTTCAAATGTCACAAATAAATACACATACAAATATTTTTTATCAATTCCATTAGTAAAAACAGCAAATGCGTGTTCATAACAACTGGTTTTATTGCTGACTATTTTTTTGCTTTCCCCCATTCCAGCCTCACATGTGGATTTCAAAAGGCCCATGACGGAAGATCGCAGCTCTAGTTTTTGATTCAGCGGAGTACCATCGGATTTTATTACCATGCTATCCCACAATAACCTAGCTCACTGGCTATTAAATAAAAGCTTCATGTTTGTCAGTATTGTGTTATCATGACATAAGATGACAATAAAACTAATTCGAATAAGTAAACGGACTGTGTTTCTATAACTGTGTTTTAAAAGTTGTTTTATCATTTTTTAAATATATTATGAATATTTTCTATAAATAATTTTCCAAGTTTGTACATTAATATGAATCTACATGAAAACGCCATTAAAACAAAGCTTTTGACACAAATTTATAGTGTAATTTCTATTATGACTAAAGAATTTTTTCATACATAGCTACACCAGCAAATGCCAAACATTCCCACATAAAAATTAAGATCTGAATTTTATGTGGGCAGTTGCTCTTCCTGACTTCAGGCTCTGTATAATGCCTTGCATATGGAGCAGGCACAAGGTGGCAGTGTTGTTTGATTTAGTCCTCACAGAATGACAGTGTTGGATGATTGAACACGTGTGCGTGAGAGAGAGAGAAAGAGGGAGAGAGGGAGATTGTTAATCCTGATTAAAATTAAGATAAGTCTATATCGTTTAATGAGTTGTTTGCTGTCTAACACAAGGCCTTTATGCTTCACAGGTATGTGAGTATGTGATCAAGCGTAAATGATTGTGTGAACGCATGACACTCTTTTGTCATTACAACTCGGACACAACCAGAATACATCAGAGTGAATACAAGTTAACGAGACTAGTTACATTTTTGCTTTGTCTTTCAAAATATAACTCAGTCATTGAAATTTTATTCGTAAATAATTTACATTTCCCAGTCACTTATAGCAAAAACAGAATACCCATAGCCCGGCGAGTGTAAGCCATAGTCACACAATATCGGTTGAACAGTTTTTTTGTAAAAGGCCCCACATTCATCAGTGTTTTCTATGTATCTCACTTGCACATTTTTATAAATCTACACTATTAAGACATGTATAGTAAACAAAAGCAAATAATACAGCAAGCTCCAGTACACCCGTATTAAATAACCACAATCAAATACAAAATCTGACCAAACGTATATTTAACTATATGAAAACAAGCTCACAACCACACCCGTTGCAACAACTTAGCTTAAAATTATTATATTCATTGTCGCCGGGATAAATTAAAGTCAACAATAAGACCAGAAAGCAACAACACAAGTCACTTGTCAACGAGGCTGTGCGTTCACAATCAATAAAGTATTAAGGAAAACGCCACAATGTAAGCACATTTACATACAATGCATGCCACTTTTGCACATCCCTTTTGACTCGAATACAGTACTGTCAAATCTTTGTAATGTGTAGCTGCGGGTATGTAAGAAGCCAATAAGGAGCGTAGAGTCATTTACTTACCAGCGTTCGCTGTTGTCTGTGTGACGCACGTTCGGCGGTGTATAGCAGCAGATCATACTAGGCAACGGCACTAGGATCCCATTCTCCTGTGCTCAAGAAAAATTTAATCTTTCGAGGAGAAATGAGCATATTTACGCACTCTAACCCCTCACGCTCCCGCTATCAGAGCTGTTTTCCCCTCTAGGGGATGAGATAGGTAGAAAGGAGACTGGGGAGGCGGCGACGTCTGAGGACAGTCAGTCATTGCTAGCGATGAAGCAGACGAGACAAGATGGTGTTACAGACCGTTTTAAAAATCCGCCTGAGCTAGTGAGTAAACAGAAAACGGGAAAAATGTCTGGTGCTAAGATCATTTCAACACCACCGCGAGCTCTCAAGTCGATAGATGGGGAGATCCAGGGGAAGACAACAGCACAAAGTTCATGTTCATAGAGTGAGTACCACGTGGTCTGACGCAACCAATGACCGCGTGTATTCAGTCGTAAACTTTTATTACTTAGCTGTAAATTCCCCCTCTAAACAACTAGGAATGTGTTACGTTTCACCCTCTCTCAAAGATCGCATTTCCCATTTTCTTCTTCCTTTTTCCTTTTATTGTCTGCTAAGTTGATGGCACTAATAACACAGTATTATATTCGTCAAATATTGTGAAAAACGTATTTATTAGTCTAATACTATTAAACACTTAATGGTATCATTAGCATTTTTCGATAGTGGGTATTATGAAAATTGTAAAACAGTGTATGTATAATGGGAAAAAAAGTGTATTGGGTGTGTTAATAACTTGTACAAGTCATATTTTGCTCATTGCTCATGAGTGTGAATATTAAAAAGTAAACACCCATTGTACACTTACAACTCCATTTTGCTAAAAAATAATTAAAATAAATAAGCGAATAAATAAATAGTATAAATTTTTGTCATTAAATTAATCTAATGCAAATATCTAATATAGCAAATATTTTTTTTAAACCATGGGGCTGTTTTTCTTATTTACCCCATTTGACCCTTCTGAGATTGTTTTTTGGGCTCATCGTTTCCAGAAGCTGTTTGAGTTTATGTCTAGCAGTTCGGAGCACATTCAAGCATGACTCAGAATGACTAGAATACAGATAGTTTTTATAATAGCCACTACTTTAAGATAAAGTTAAAATAATCACATCAGCGTTTCAAAAGCAGTTGTATGAACAAAATAATTATAAAGATCACAGTGAGACCGAGCTAATGCGTTTATTTTGTCAAAACTTTATTTCACAAAATTATCATAAAGTTACAACTGGACGCAGGCCTATTCATTGTGTATAGAGGCACTTGTAAAACAGAACAAAATTAGGTTAAAACAGTAGCGCAGTATTGCAAGTCTTTTGAATTTTATGTATTTACAAAAATACTTTTGACATGCTTAAAAGAACCGCAAAAGTCTGACTGCTCTGGTGCTGTCAAATATCTATACTGAGCAAATAATGCTATTAATGCTAAATAAAGACGCCTGTCTGTCAGACAGCAGTGCTCTATCAAATCATAGTTTCATATACAGTAGTCAACATCTAAAGTGGATCAGAAACTTTCATCAAAATTGCCCTAAAACCAAAACAATACTCGTTCTTGTTTTAGGACAACTTTGAACTTTTTTTTGATCCACTTCAAATGTTGACTACTGTATATATATATATATATATATATATATATGTGTTATATATAACATTTTTCTGAAAGTTCTGAAACTGACACGTCTGACAATTTTAAAGTTCAGAAATGTGCACTCAGTGCTGAATTATGGTGCAGGTAAGTAAAACACACTGTTTTGCTGAGGCTTCAGCTTATTCTTCAGTGGCTAACACTATTTTTCAACGTAGTTGCTGGTCATTTGCTTTTTATAAACGAAATTCGTTATATGATCTTGATTGGTTAATTGCATTGTATTAGAATCATTAATTGCAAGTTGATAAAAAATACTTTTGACAAAAAATAACTTAAATATCAAACATGTAACATGTAATGCACGCAAACTGTTGTAACTGAGCAAAAACGAAAGCAAAACAAAACACCTATTTTTTGCCTAAAAAGTCTATTTTTTGACATTAATAACCTACACATTAACTAAATTTCATAGCTAAACCAAATCGCCAAAAGTTAGCAAAGTCCATGTAAACCATATGTTTCTCCTCAAATTAATTTCTTTTCACTACTTAATTTCATATTCACTATATAACATGAACAGAATGCAAATGAATATACAAACTTTGAATTCTGCATTTAGGAAAATAATAATAATAATAATAATAATAATAATAATTAACTGATTAGAATAGGCAAGAGCCGGGTAAGTTTTTCCTTCTAATTAATCCCTTTTCATTAGTATTTCTCTCATCTGATAGCACAACAACCTTAAACAGAGTAAATGTGTATACATATGACAAGTTCCACTATTATAAAAGTTAAAAAAAACAAAAAAAAAAAAACAAACAAACATACACCCATGCATACATACACTTAAAGCAGTCCCACGTCCACGTTGCTTTCCTTGTGTCTTGTTCTAGCCTGTCTGCACTGCACAGAAATCAAAAGGCAAAAACGTCTGCCCGGATGCGACACTGTCGGGTTTACACCACCAATAAAGTTTACTGCAGGTATAGTAAAGCCCTCATTTGGAATGTAACAGCAGTGCAATACAAAGGCAAGGCGGATGGACAATGACCACTACAATTGTCACTACCACAGGAACTTCCTGAAAAGGTCTATGCCTTAACTAATAATATATTTTTTTACAACAGGGGACCGTTGTAAACACCATAACCACAAAAGGAGAGTGAAATGTGCAATTACACTCAAACTTTTAATCTAAAAATGGTAACATCTATGTTAACTGGTTTCATTCAAGTTAAAAATATTTTTTAATATCACTGAATCAACCTAAATACATTCATTTTTACCACCAAAACTAATTTTATGAATTAAATTAGTTGGAAATAGCTCTTTAAAGTAACAATTGCAGGTTACCACTTCTGCAGCGGACGTTAATTATAATTATCAGTACTGGGATATTGCGAATAGGCAAATCCAAGAAAATGTGCAAGATTCTTAGCTTTGTAGTTTTTTAAGAAAACAAAAATGTGAAAGTGTCATTGTATCGGTATACGCAGATATCGCTTGTCTGCAGGCACACTTAATAATTCCTATCGATTTATGTTTTTAGATACATAATTTTAGTATTCGTTTGTAAATATCTCACATTTGAGTACCTTACTTGGCTGTGTTTTGTCACGCTGCAAGCTATTTGCCTATGATACTCAGTTAATCTCGTTGGTATTAAAATTAAATTGTGATATTCAATTATTATATCCATATTCTGTTTATATTAGCCTGGTCTTTGTGATGTCATGGACTCGGCTAATTGCGGCTTGCTTTATTGGGCACTAGACTACTGTTATGACCTGCCATTAAAAGTTGTAAAAGAGACAACACGTTTCACAACACTCTCGCTTAAGGTAGGCCACACCAGGATTTTCATAATGATAGTAATATTTCAATAGATATCATTATAAATGTCATCACTTTACAATGAACATTCATTAAACACACGTTTGAAGTTAATTGGATTTCTTCCCATGGTACAATTTTAGATTTTTATTTATTTATTTATTTATTTTTTTTTTTTTTTGGTCTGATAAAAACGTGCAATGTTAAGCAAATGTAAATATTGCTTATGGGTCCTCTCGTCTTTAAATATGACAGGCATTGACATTGACAATATTCTAGCTCATCTGTCCTCTAGAAGGCAAATTCAGTAAACACCCAAAGTTACACTAAGTATGTATTTCAGTTCTGCGTTTTTGTATATAAATAGTGTTTAAAGAAAGCATTCCACGGCCATGGAACGGAACGTTTGTTTTGTTGCACAACAGTTTAGTCTGTTTGCTGGACGAGAGAAGACTGAAAATCGTAAAAATGTAAAAAGACTAGTCTGTATTTGTGAGAATATGTACAGGGATTTAGTAACCTTCGTCAGTTATCTATTATAGAAGACCAGCAAGTGTAGAACAAGTAGATTTCTTCAATGTCTCCTAGCAAGGCCGAGACCTGCGACCTGTCCGCTTATGTGTTCCCAGTGCTGTTATTTTGCTTCGAGTAATGCCTTTTACCAGAAACCAACGTGTGCTCAAACAGATTATTAACCTCTGACACCTTTTTTTATTATTTTAAATTAATTTAATTTTTACTTTTTCTTACTATTTTGGAATGTGCCAATGTTACTGGTACTGATGTAAAAAAAAAAGGGTAAATATGCGTTGTTACGCGAATGTAATTGGTAGGAGAGTTGGAATTGTATAAAATAAAGAACTGAAGTGAAACTGAAATAGTTGAGAGAAAATTAATTTTCTGTCTTGAAATTCTGTATAGCAAGTACCTGACAATAAAACAAAACCTGCATGATAAAAGAAAGATATTTCGCACTGCTTTAAATTATGTATTTCGTCAGACTGTAGTCGATCAGGCCATTTTGTTTGAACTGATATTTCGCATTAAACGGGGAATTCAAAAGTCGACTTGAAACCCCAATGACAGCAGTTGACTATGTATAGTTGCATTGATTTCTGATGTGGAGACAAACTTTCAAAGCTTGAAATGTATGAACAAACATTCGTACAAATAATAATGCCCCTGATTATTGTTGGTCGCAGTTGTCATTTCAGACACTACACAGACATGAAATATAGGCTATACTATAAAAAGACTTTGAGTCTTGCATTTATAGTATTTACTATGAATTTAAACTAAAAATATGCAGTTTTGGGGTATTTTGCAACTCCAGTGTCTTGTCAACAAGTGAATTCAAGCAACAAAAAAGAGACGTGAGAGAATGAGCCATCTTGTTTATTCTTCTGTTGATTTCAACAACAATGGCGTGGACACACACGAATTTGTCTATATTCACACGAGGAACACAAGTAAAACGAGCATATTGATAACAGCAAGATATTACAAGACGTACATGAAGGTTATACTCAGTGCAATTCAAAATCTACGCTATAACACCAGCACGATAAATGACTCTTTCCTCTGATAAGGTAGGGTAGTACTTAGCGTGTTTGTTCATCTACACATAAATGTGCATTTTCTATAGGCAGTTTAAGTTGTTGGGGGAAATGTCTAAATATTTTCAACAAAGCAGCATGTAGAATAAATTAACAATTCATTCTTGCTAGCAAAACTTTGTTTTTAGGTAGTGCCGTGGTACAATCTTTTAAAATCGTTAAGATTGGCTTCGAGCTATTCGTGTCTTCCAAAGACTTCAAAGAGCTCGATAATAATAATAAGTGTTTAAAGGGTAAATTACATAACTTAGGTTTAATATACTACAAAACAAGAGTCTATGAAATCTCTAGGTAGAAATGTATATTGCAAATTTCCCATGATTAGGTAGCTTCTTTCGAGATTTTCAAACGATTGCAATCTCTAGTGAGTCCGATAAAATAATCGAAAAAATACATACTGTAACCTCGCCCACTCACATAGAATAACAATAAAGAACAGTTAAGTAATCGATAAAGTATGTAATACAGAATGCATTTTCTACACTTGCTATCCCCTTTCTCCATACACATGGCACTAATGCAATATTGCCATATTCGGATTGCAGAATTAGTGTTGCACTGAACACATAATCTATTCTTCTGTCAATTTGATTCGTAATGTCGGCATGTTGTGGCTTGATTTTATATACAAGACCAATCGTTTTAAAAGGTACAAGCCGATGCAATTAGTTCAGTATTTCAGTTGGTTGCATCTTAGTCAGTTTTCCCCCCAAACATCCTCATCAAGTATGAAATAAATGTTTAACTCCGTTAAATGCTTCTCATGCTGCTTACATTTCCCTAAGTAAAACGATGGGTTATTGTGTTCCTGTTAGTCTGTCTTTTTGAGTAATTTGCCAAATACACAGATCCACTTTTCGCTAATGGTAAAAGTCCTCGTGTGTTGGTAAAAAAAAACGTTTTTTTCTTTGGGCAGGTTTTAGGGTACTTTTGTATAGTGGGGGATTTTCTCACTTTTTGACCCAACTGTTTGTAATAAAATTGGCGCGTCTTCTCTTTCATTGCCCATTCGCGAGACCTCTTCAATATCTGCCATATAACCATAAAAAAGACCATAAAATCACTCCTTGCTTTCCTCTTTCTCTTCCGTTTCCTTATCTTCTCCTTCCTCCACCTCACCGTCCTCGTTGCCCTCTTCTTCGGCCTCTGCCTCAGCCTCTCCTCTCTGGCCCGGAAATTTGTCTTTGTTATTTTCTTTTTTCCACTTCATTCGGCGATTCTGAAACCAGATCTTCACCTGTCGTTCGGTTAAGCTCAGCGCGTGGGACACTTCAATACGGCGCTTGCGTGTGAGGTATGGGTTGAAGAGGAACTCTTTCTCTAGCTCAAGAGTCTGGTAACGGCTGTATGTCTGCCTTCCATTGCGTCTCCCAGGAGCTTTGGAGTAAAACAAATATATCATCAGTTACATCTTCATTGCTTCGTTCTCTTTCCATTTACATATTCTGGGATGCAGTTACAAAAACATGAAAGAAACATCTATTTATATGTGAAAACAAAAAATAATAAACAATTAGAATGGTTTAAACTACGAACTTTCTTTTTTTTTTTTTTAAACACACCCATACACACTTCAGCAAAATATTAATTTTTTTGCGTCAGAGTGTGCCTTATAGTCTAATATCCTCACTGCTACGATTTGCCTCAGAATATATCAGTTGTGGGCAGACACTGCAGTTATCTAGGGGATATAACTAATAGGCTTCTATACAGTGGATTTCCCATTAGTAGATCTATGTCACATAATTTGATTTCACCCATAAATACGCCGTTTCTATATCTGAGTTAGACATCAGCTTTAATTCAGGTCAGTAACGCACAGAATTACACTTAACCTGGTGTGAGCGAGCGAGCTAGCGAGCACACACACACAAATACAGACGCACGCACGCACAGACAGACAGATAGACAGACAGACAGACAGACAGACAGACAGACAGACAGACAAACACACACAGGTTTTAATAGCATCCGTCACTCAAACTAAATAAATAGATTGAACATTTATGTCCTCATTCAGGTTCATTACGAGTTTGTTTTAAATAAGTAGGCGAATACATCTAAAGACTCGAATACACTTGACATTAGTAGGTGTTAAAAAGTTGTATTTTAGAATATAATTTGCTCGGCAGGTTATTGACCCTTAAGATTATTATTATTATTATTATTATTATTTTAAAAAAAAAAAAATCAGTTTTGTTTTTCCCTCAAGAGGGAAACGCAGACCAATGGAAACAATCGAACAATGTCAATTGAAATCAAACAAACTGACACGAACTTTTCCATTACTCTTTCACCGCTACGCACTACAATCACAAATCTCTCCACTTTCCGTTTAATAATCACAAATTTTATGAAAACAAGTGGTCGCTTCAAACTATGGCGAGAATGATATGAGTTCGGATAACATCCATCCAGCTTTGTGTCTACACAATCTAGCCACCTATCAAAACCCCTACATTCGTTTTTACAAATATTCAGTGATGGTCCAGTGAGGTAAACAAATACAAAACGCTACAATATCTATTATTAAGTACAGTTTCGCACCCTGAAAAGCATAGCCCACCTGTGTTTTGATCTCTGTTTATGAACACTAAACGCTACACAAGAATAAGGCTCTTGACTTATTGACGCAGTCACACAAACACAGTAAATGAACAGAATGTGAAATAGTAAGTGCTCTAACCGTGAGGCCGCATCCATGGGAACATGAGGCTCGGAGAGGAGTTTTGACTTAAGTGGCCTTGTCCTTCTCCAGGGTTAGTGCTATTGGACGATTTACAGTCTGGGTATTGCGCTAAGCTGGCCTCTTGCTGGGTACCATAAAGCGGTTGCCTCGGAAGAGCTTCATATCCATAAAATTTCGTAGCGTCTCCGTGACATGCCAATGCACAAGGGTTCTGTTGATAGCCGGGGTTGGAGATACCTGTGGTTCCGTGATGGAAAAAGTCCTGTACGTGATGCGACGGGTGTTGAAACCCCGGCGCAGCTGCTCCATGTCCGTATACAAGCGTGTGGCTTCGGGCAACGCTCTGTGGAAACCTGCAGTCGTAGTAAGTTGGCTCTAATGTTTCGCCGCCTTTGTACTTGGAAAAAAGAGGGTTAACAAAATAAGAGCTCATGTTTATCTAGCATTAAAAAGAGTCAGTCTGTCTGAAAAACAAAAATAAATTCCCCTCTCTAAATGGTGGCAACCTATTGTTGCAGTTCCAAATGGCATGCAACGCAGACAGAGCAACCGGAACTAGATGGAGAAATGCTGCCCCTTCGGACAATCTGAGGCAGCTCCCACTTCAGCTCCACTCGCTTAGTCTCTCTCTCTCTTCCTATCGCCAGCCTTTTCCTTTTGCAGCCTCAAATCATGGCGTGCACGGTGGATGTGTGTTAAGGTTAAAGCTGGCTAGCTCCGACGGCTCAGTCACAAGCTCGTACTTTTTTTTTTTTGCCTCCCACCAGCCACCCCCACTACAATGAGACCCCTCACCCCCCACCCCTTGTCCCCTACACCCCACCCTTTGGCTCCTCATCTTTCCAGAGCGTCCACAGGCGTCTACCTTGAAGGGGGAAACACAGTTGTCTGTGTGTGTGTTTTTGTAAATCATCATTGAATAACATCGGCTGCACGTACTAAACGAAGTAATCATTTAAGTTTTCAATATCTGCTTTAGAACACATTCGCGGGTTACGGCAGCTTCATACCGGTAGCACTGGTCATTTCAGTCCTGCGGTCACGTTGAAACAATTTGTCTGGTATTTCATTTATGTTATAACTAGGTATCATTTTCTTTTAAAAGACCATGCACGCTCCGACCATTACACATCCATTCTGATGGGTTTATAAGGTTGCGTATAGAGCCATAACCCACAGAGACAACATTATTCAAGTGTACGAACATTACGAAGAAACGGCTACAACGACTGACACCGCAGGCCAGATAACTAAATACAAATCACAATAAAAATGCCAATAGAAAATATGTAACATTTTAAGCATATTATTAATTATTATTATTATTATTATTTATTATTGTGGCTACCTCCGCCGCTTCTGCTATTATTAAAGTTTGTGACAATTAATTGTGACGCCTACCTTGATTATTTGTGTTAGACTGCTAACACACACAGAGAAAAGCTGAACACGCAAGCCTCTCTTGGCCCTCCTAAACCATACTAAAAAGTTGTAAATCTGCCGCCCCGACACAATAAAATTGCGCAATAGATGCCTCGTTATTTTACTAGACACATTAATGGCGTGTTGTTTATTTCAGCTTTGCTCATTTAAAGTCCTTCCCAAAATATGAGCATGTGGTTTTGTGTCGTTACTTGACAATTTTTACACTTCGCTGTTAAACGGGAAAGGCACACACAGGAAATTTATAGACATCTCACAGTCTATAAAGATGCAGATTCTGGGTCATTGTCTCAGTTACAAGAACACAGCTACCATGGAGTATCTAGGCCTATTTATTTCTTTTTTATTTTTTGCAACGAAAAAAAAAAAAAGAAAATATGCTTAGTAAATAGTTAAATAATTTTATTTAATTTTAAATAAAAAACGAATCCTTTTACGTTATTAATACAAATTATTTTAATAATCGATATTATTATTGGTGCGATTAGATTTTGTTTTTATGACAGTAATTTAACATGAGTTTTTGTATCACACTGTTGTTTATAAGGGACAGTTACACTGAAATTTAAAGGCCCTGATTATAAAATCAATGTCATCTATAAAGCGTTTAAGCTAGTAGTCAAACAAGTGGCACGGACTAAAAATAAAAACGGTATCTAAAAATAAGTAAAGAAGTGGAAAGCATACCATGCGACATTTGTAAACAAGATCTCGTATGAGACTAAAATTGTGTTACAGTTTCCCAGCGCCTTCAATGAATTATGTCAGCACTGTCGCATTAAAACAGTGTGCTTACTAAAAGCATCGTCGGATTTTGACAAAACAAAAGAAATACAGAGGAGTGTGAAAAGAATCATAGCACGAACAATCGAGACAACATAAAAACCCCATTAAAAACAATAAAACAAACAATTGTTTTAAGAATATGATAAAGATGGTGTGAATGTAAAGTTTATTACTTTAGCGTGTCGACATTTGTTTTTTCAAAGCCAAAAGTGTGATTAATAACAGAGAAGGCCATTCTTTCAGCACTCGTCTTGTAGCACACTCCCAGGCTTGAGCGGCCCAAAATGCGTTAACTGTGAGTCAATAGCGCCATCTAGTGTGCTTGAGGGTAACTTTTACAAACGATCATTGACTGGAGGCCAAGGCCACACAATTCGTACCGCAAAACATACAGTAATCCAAATAAATTAGGACAATGACAGAAAGCCTATTTGAATGCACCTTTATAGGAAACGTTGGACTGTGAAAACACATAAGACTTTTAGCAGTACCGAATACATGATTTAAAGGCTTATAGCACCAGTAAGGACACTGTAAATTAGCTTTACAAGCATGTGTTAAGTGAAAACTAAGCTTTTTCGGTTTAGCGTCGTTTAAAAACTTGGAGCGACTTCTGAATGCATCTTGTGGTGTTGGTGGATTGCTTTTGCCTCTAGTTAGGCCAAAGGACTAAATGGCTATGCAGAACTCTTTAAGAGGGTCCACCACCAACGTCCATTAAACCATAAAGTAATTTAGCCCAGACGTCTAGCCAGTTAGCCAGGTTGGCTTTGTTCGTCTGCATCTGAGACAAACAACACCAAGCTCCAACAGGGTTGTAAAACTAGCATTTTTGTTCTGGGGCGGAAACGTGGTCGATCGAGCTTTGAAATAGCCGCATCCTGTTCGTATTGTTAAGGCCCACAAAAAGGCAATTTCAACCCAGCGCAAGGCTAGTGCTAAACATATGAACTTTAATTATATTTATACCACAGCTGCTACTCGTATATAAACAAGTGCAAAATATTTAACATCAGAGGATTTTGCAATTTACCCATGTTGCAGTTACCGTAAGATAAGAGTAGTGACTTGAACAGTTCAGTCATAAATTTAAAAAAGAAAAAAAGTTCAAAAGGACAGGGCTCTTTAAAATAATTACATTTAAGTTCAAACACCAACAACGCGGATCCTACATGGCCTTCAAACCGCTTTCACTTTACTGAGCCATCGGTCTGATTAAAAAAGTCATTGTTGTTGTGGTTAATGTTTTTTATTTATTTTAATCGTATTTATTTGCTCAAGATTGTTGACATTTCTGTAAAGCATTGTTCTGTTTAGTGGGTCTGACCACAGATTTAAACAGATTTTACACGCTTGTGTTTTTTGGGTCATATTAATGCACATATAATTTTTAAAACTACAACTACAAACAACAACAATAATAATTATTTATTTATGTTTTTATTTAAATGTCAAAATAAAATAAAATTTAAAAAAGAGGAAAATGGGTTTCAGTGCTTGGATACAGGTTTGCAATTAAATACCAAAATATGACAATAAATAACGCACGGGAGTGTATAAGGCCTACCACAGGCGTTTCGGTATTTGATCTTTGTGGGATGTGCAAATCTGATATTTCGACGGTGACACCAACAACCTCGTTACAGTGGCCTTGCCATTGTGCACTTACTCCAACCTCGATACTTTCCATATGAGAACATTGTATGTGTAGGCCAAACTTTATGCTATAACTGGATAGCACACATTCAACTCGTTCTTAAAAACGGCATGCCTTCCTTGTACGGCCAAATAAATGGAAAGAGACACAAAAGTCATATTAACATGGTTGTATATATTTGGATATATCTACAATCTATGATGAAACTCATTTACAGAGTGTTTAAAGAATGTAAAATACACAAACTGGTACATCAGAAACAAACTAAGCACATCGACGCAAACACGTATATTTTTTTAAACTACAGAATTATTCTTTATAAAACACTCCGCTTTCAAACCTCCTACAAAAAATGGAAGCATAGAAAAGAAACAACCACGTAGAGAGCATAAATTAGGAATTTGAAAATAAAGTAGTTCAAGTATTTTCTCTCTGAAACTTCGGGGCAGAGTCCACTTTTGTGTTTGTGAGTAAAGAAATATTATGTAAATCCAAACTACGTATAATATTAGTATGACTTAAGTCAGGATGGTAAAATTACACTAATAAATCATACTTATATCATCACGTTTTAAAGGACATCCATATAGGATGGCCTTTTCGTTTTCTCTGTTCCTGTTATGGGCCGAAAGTGCAAATGTTAAGACTCATAACGATACTAAATGATGATTTTCCTTCAGTCTGTGTCCGGTGAATGACTTTTGGTCTATTGTTCTTTACTGTCGTTTTTTTCCTTGTTCATTTTCTTCATCTTCATCCGTCGGTTCTGGAACCAGATTTTGACTTGTCGCTCCGTCAGGTTCAGCACCCTCGCTACCTCATATCGCCGGTCTCTTGTGAGGTACATATTGAATAAAAATTCCTTTTCGAGTTCGAGTGTTTGGTACTTGGTGTATGGACAACGCTTCTTTCGAGTTGAGCGCGCATGGATCCAGTTTGCCACAGGATTATCTGAAAAACAATGTATAAAAAGTGTGATTAGGTGCTGCTGTAAACAAACACGCTGTCCAAAATAGATGACTGTCGCATATTACCGGATTATAGATCCAAGTTTTTTTTCTTGCTTATGACAGCCATGTGTATAAAACATATATATATATATTTAAACTGTAGCACCTAACAACACTTCTCATTTTAGATTAGTCTTCCTTTAAATGTTTAGACTTAATACGTGTAAATACCAGGTAATTTCATAGGGGGTCCCCCATCTCTGTCGATTTCAAATAGCTTTGCAAACTCTTAGAGAGAAATGGCGCTGTAAACTGGTGAATGTACCTATTTGCTTTATAGGCCCATAAAAAAGCAAAGGCTTGTGACTCAAGCCTTCACAAGTCTACGCTCAAAGTTCTGCTATGCAGTGAATGCACTGTGAACATTCCACGTGCTGTTTCTTGATGTAAATGCTATGTTTCATTTATATGTAAATTATATTTAATTGAATCGTTCAAAACAGCAGCCCCGGTTTTACGTTTTTAATTTGACACTTCAGTAGTTATGTTGTAATACAGTCCACGACAAGTATAATTCAAAACAAGTATTATTAGCATTTATATGTTATAATAAAATGCATCACACTTCAAACCCAAAAGTAGGTAAATAAATACTTAATTTGAAATGTTAATACGCATCCTCGCTTTACGACCGCCTGTATTCTTACTAAGCCAACGGCAGGCTAAATTGATAAAATTCCACATTAAATAAGGCACAGTAGTCTAACAATATCGTGCTAAAATTAATGATAATGATAATGGTACGGCTATTTGTAAACATAACATGCAACCGTCTTTGCCAGACTTGGCTTTTTAGGAGACCATTTTTATAGCTCACAACCCGTTTTACAACCCAATCCTATGGCGTTTGTCATCAATGGATAGCCCCAAAGCAGACTTGAGTCGGCCGAGAACAGCACAGAGGATGAAAGGGTATAGAACTTGGTTTTACGACGGACAACAGCCAACCACCAAGCGAACGCAATAAACTGGGAAGCATCCCATTCTCGGTTGTAAACAAGAATAGCTCTAACTTACTTGGGTCTAATTCAGCCTTGTCGTCTTTGTGCTTCCCGGAAGACAAACTCTCCGTCTCAGGCGATGGTGTGTTCTGCTGCTTTTCTCGAATGTCGACGGCGGAGCAGTACAGATAATCCGTGTAAGTGCGTCCGTTCGAGCCCAAACAGTCTCCAGCACGAGGATCCTGGAAGGTGTCGGGCTTCAGCCCGTAGTGCCTGCTATTCCCAGCGTATCCTGGAAAAGACACGGTACCAGGGATAGGCTCCAGCCAAGAGCGAACGTACCTTGAGTCTGTGCCTAGGTGAGGTTGGTGAGTGTATGGATGGTAAACCACTGACGACTGGGAGTGAACAGGGGCCCACGAGGTAGTAAAGACTGGTGGTTTCGGGGCAAAGCTGCAGGACGGGTAATCCGCGCATTCCGGTACCAGGGGCGTCGGGCGTGAGCTGGAGGATATCGGACCAGTGGCTGTGAAACGACTCGCCAGAACATCCTCGCTCTCATGGTTGATCAAGGAATCCACATAATAATTACTTATGGGACCCGTAGCCGACATGGCGATGTTTCCCTTCTCTTTTACATGCATCCGATTATTATATGGAGTGTATGTGTACTTTTTTATCTGACCGTAGAACAATCAAGACAGGTAATTATTTCAGAAAGCTTCCCCAGCTGGGATTGGACGCCTATGGAACACGTGATTGCATTTACCCCCAGAAAAACTGCACAGCAGATCAATGCGCGCGTTCTTCTGGAACAGCAATGCACTTCGAGCTTGCAGTAGGTTGCTTAATACTAATGTTGTCTTTTTTACTTCGAGCCTAAATATATGATGATGGTGTGTTTCTAATATATTATGATGCAACCGATTAAGGTAAATTATTTTGAGTTATTTGTAGCCTTACGAAGCAGCAGAGTGTGCGTGTTAACGGTCTGAAAAGGGCACTATTTGTTGGTGTAATCAATCTCTGTCCAGAGAATGCTACTGTGCTGTGGCTAGCCTTGTGCGCATCCCTCACTGCACAATGTTATTTATTAAAACAATTAGAAAAAAAGAAACCGTTGTATAATTCTTTCTCAGGTTCACTATTAATTCTATATAATTGGAAAGGACCCAATGGAATAATATTGACAAATATACAGCTCTTGTGTTGTCTAGAGGGTCGCTTTTACGCACCGAAGTCCTGTTTTCCACGAGTTTCAAATAAATACAATTGGGATATCCCTCATAAAATGGAGTTTTAAACAAATCGGGGCGGTGGGAATAGTAAGACGCCTGAAAACGCACCACAACTGCGGCTATATTCGTCAAGTGGTCGTGCATGCTTTTATGTCCTTCAATAAATTTTTACGAGGACCATTTGATTGTTCATAAACGTGTCGTTAATAAAACTGCAGTTGAGTTCCTGGTATAACATAAAACCAACACTACGCTTGTGAAAGAAGTCTCATCAAACCTCTGTCGAATATACTAGAAAATAGACGAGTGACTATTCACAAACTCTGTTAGCTCCTAAAACTGTAGGAGATAAAGGTTTGAAAAGGCATTGTTAGGTCTATCAATTTTACTGCGATATTTTTGAAAAGGCATCTGCATAACAAAATCTACACAAGGTTTGTAAATTATTTATACTTCCCATTCTATTTCCTTTCTATTTTTATGCAATTTACAGTTTTTGCGATTGTCAAACTTAATTCTAGTTGTTGCAATACGAGACAAATAATCTTGTGAACTGAAAATAAAATTATACTAAAACTAAAAAATAAAACTGTTACGTTTGTGAATGTAAATGTTTTCGATGAATTTGGTTTCGTGATTTTGAAGTATTAAAACTGGCTCGCACATAAAAAAAAACCGTTTTATCCTACTGATCCATTAAATGCTTTAACGCCATGCTCTTGTGTATTGCGTGAACATTTTTCGTTCAATACGTGAATCACTGTATTTTAGATTTCATTTTTCTTGTAAGCGTATTGCGACACTTGGAAATATGTTGATTTGGGTCTGCAGTCATTGTCAGTGTTAGGCCCAGTATGAAATCGGCCACATGAGGTCAGGCTTTTTTTCCGCCTTGTTTTCTGTGGGAACACCAGACATTATCAAAATACAGACACACCGAATTACAATTTGTAGGCAAATCGTACTATTAATATTACTTTTGTACTGCAATTGGCTTTTAAAGCTGTTACAATGTTATATTAGTTAAATAGTTTACTCGACTCAAAGTAATGACTGCCATTATACCGCTCTTTTCATTTGCAAAACAACTAATTAAAGTTTTTGGTTCAGCATAACAACTAAAAGCAAAGGACACTATATTTGTGCTTTTATGCCGTTTCATTAACTCATTATGTGTTTTATAGGAAGGCGTGCCAGCTTGTTGATTATGGCGTGGATCTGATCTCTCCTTGTCATAGACTGCGGAAGCAATATTATTTAGTTTCTTTGAACAAAAGTGAAAGAAAAATCTTATGTCACAGTATAAATAATTGAAAGCTTTGGCGGGAGGCTGTAGCGTATTGTGGAAATCAATGCATCTAATCAAATTATTAGAATTATTTCGCGTGTGGCATATACAGAACAAACAATATAACTTGTTTAATATAAAACATTCTTCAACGACATCTGTAAATTACGGTATCACATTTATATATATATATATATATATATATATACACATATATATATATATATATAAAACATATTTATATAAAATAGCATATTTATATAAAAAAATACCATTTATCTCTGTTTCTCCGAGGGCGTGGTACCTTGATGCTAAAGTTGCGTCCATCGTCACTGTTTTTCACTTATGTATTTTTCTTCTATTATTGTATTGTATTATTGTTCATGTTAACATTATGCATGTATTAATGCAATTTGTTTGATGATATAATGTTTTCAAATGAACGATGCATTATGAAAAAAATAAAAATAAAACCGTGTTTAATTGTTTGACTGTTTTCTGAATGTTTTTATGAAGTCTTATTAAAATTTCAATTGTGTGGTATAAAATGAACTATATAGAGAGATTAAAATCATTTCGGTTACTAACAAGGATATTTTTCTACACCTGATATCAATTTTATAGATAGACAAATTACCAAATTTATTACGCTCCCTCCCTCGAACAAGGGATATGTAATTTATAATTCGCTATGTGGTCGCATTCATTTATAGGATACCAATCTTGTGCTTTAACAGCATACAAATCGGTGGAATATAGTATTCGCTGCAGTCTTGGCACTTAAGCTGTGCAGGGTGACTCAGGGTAAAAATGAGACTCTGCGGTGCACACTGCACATTTACGAGTACACTAGTACGAGCTCACTCACTGTTTATCCACATCACACGGTTTATACCCATTAGCCTATAAGAGACATCTTTTTAAGATAATGAGATTTACAAGTACTTTGCATATCATATCTAAAATACAGCAGTTTTTTGTTGTTGTTGTTGTTTATATGGTAGAAGGAGCTGCTTTTTCACCCATGACCCCACTAATGCATTTCGTAGTCTGGTGTGACTATAATAAACAATGTAGTTTTATGCTACACATACCTTTTTCTTGGATTAGCATAACTGAATCCTTCAAATGGGTTTTAAATTGTCATTAAGAAACATCAGAGTACGTTCCATTCCGAGACAACAACAGCAAGGCAGTATCATTGCTAATGCACTTTGATTTACGGGAATATATCAGCATTAATCTCCAGCTTCCTGTCTGTTATTAAAAAAAATAATAAATAAAAAATAGGCTACTCTTCGATCGACTTGCGTATTTTTGTTAATACTCATGTTCAAAGTAAAATAGCTTAAAAACGCCTAAAAGTCAGCAGCAGAAAATAACATATAACAATTAATTAATTTTTTAAAATATTTTTCTTATTTTATGTCAAGCAATAGCATTCATTCATTAATTATTTTTTAGTTTGAAGTATAATAAAGAATGTTTACATCTTGCAGTCTACCTAGACCCATATTACTAGCGCCACTGCGCCTAAAAAGACAATACGGTGTTAAAAGACAGATGTCGTTTGTGGTCGGCAGTCCAGAAGATTGGACTTGGACTGAATCAATCCAAAATCATTCCACATAAATTCATTGTTATGTGTTAAAAGTATAGGGTCTAGTACTACGTTTTTATTTCTAATGTAATTGTGTGTGTGTGTGTGTGTATATATATATATATATATATATATGCACACTAAATCCATCTGACGTATTTCTTTAAAATTAGCATTTCTTTCATAATTGATGGACGTATACTATGTGTCAGGACCATTCACTCAGTATCACTATCTCATTTTTGACCGAGATGGCTTTTAGCTGGTTTTGCATCTGAACTCTTCATATTACATATATATATATGTATATATATATATGTGTGTGTGTATATATATATATATATATATATATACACACACACATACATATACATACATACATACATATATATATATATATATATATATAATATTATATTTTGTGTTTAGATGTTTTTGTATTTGTTCATTGGGAGAACCAAAAAACAAACAAATAAATAAATAAATAAATAAAAGGTACAGAGTTCAATCATATTTTTATCACACGTGGTAGGCAGTGTCATATTACAGAATCATATTATTATTGCTTGTAGCCTTGGGCAACATAAACAGAAGCAACAGCGCAAAGGTTTAAAATTTCAGTTTAACAAGTGAGCTGGATTAATATAGCCTAATGAGATATTTGTCATGTCCAAGTAAAAACACCAGCTAAGATTTAAAAAAAAAAAAAAACAACTTTGGGGAATTACATTAAATTCATACATGGTGTTAAAAAGCAGCGCCGAACAGACCTTTATTTAGCAAAGTAACTTGCTTTAGATTATAAGCTCTTTTTATTTAGGTTTAACTGCAATTACACATATTCCATCCAAACGCGTAAACTAAATTAAGTGTAAATGGAGAGCGAAAGGTGATCCGGCATGAACGCAATATACATACATAAAACGTGACAAATCTAAAACAAGAATTCGTTTTAAAATAACCACGTATGCTGATAATTGCCTTCAGGTTTGTTCACTGAAAATACAAACAAAAACAGTGCAGCAAAAGAGCTGAAATCAAAGAACAACGTAAAAAATGTCTTGCCACAGCTTAAGTATACAGCCGTCAAATTATCCTCATTCAAACTCACTGACAACTAACCAGCAATCATAACCTGTGTTAAAGTTTCGTCCAGTGTCTGTTAGTGAACATCTATTTAAATGTTTACATATAAAGGTCTGCACCAAACAATGGATAGGCCATTGCTAATGCTACTACAGATAGGCCTAAATGCACCACACGTTTGGAAACAGTGCTATACACTTCCGAAGGCAAGTAAACATTTCAAACTATTTTTTATATATATACTAAGCAGAAGAATGTGTTTTGATGTCCATCAATCCTTAGGCTATTTGAGGATATTGCCGCTATATCCGCATGCTAGGCGGCAGTGTCCTGTGGGGCTATTACGCGTGCTGTAAACTCTTTGTTGGTGACGCATTCCAGAGGAGAGCCCCATTCACTCAACTGAATGAAAATGACTTTGGATTCCAGACTGTCTCCTCCCGTCGCAAAACAGCTGAAGGGAGGGGAGGGGGTTAAGACAACAAGCATATATGGTGAAATCCAAAGATTACGCTCCCAGGAAAAAAAAGACAAGTTGCTGGGGCCCTTTACAACAAACAACTTCACCAAAAACATTACCTTAACTAAATTAGCTCCTTACTACTCAATAGTATACCATAGTACAAAAATTATATTCCCCGCTTATTAATGTGGGGTAACCCCAAACCCACACATTAGACTTATTTAAAATAAATAAACAAATAAATAAATAAATAAATAAATATATTCAGAAATATTTTACTTCAAAGAAAATCTGAAGATAGGTCTTCCACAATGCACCTAACTAATCAACAAACAAATGAAACAAAATGTACAAAGGCACTGTAACTATAACCTAAAAACATTATACCTTAACATATCTCCTTATTAATAAATGTAATAAATGTACAACTTATAAAATTAGTACATTTCATTTATTAATCAATGTAAAATTACTGCAGATTTTATAATGATTTAAAATTATGAGTGTAGACTACAGAAAAAAATCCCCGTATATATAATTATATAAAGTGTTACATGTCGACATTATGTTGATATACATAATAATAATAATACATAGCGTAAACATACATTAGGTTACACTAACGATTTTGTAAGGTCTGATAAGGCAGAAAAATCTCTGTAACGCAGACCATACAGGTTCACTGTTTATAGTGTACAGAAGCTACAGGTCAAACATTGTCTGCCATGGATACTAGCTACAGTAAGTATGTTGTGGCACAGCTTTTAATATCCTTTTGCATGTGTTGTTACTACCAACCACTTCTACTGCTCATGTTACTGTTATGTAAATATAATCAGTGTTTAAACGACCTTTTGCAAATGCAGTTTTGCTATTTGATCCAGGCCGTTTACAGATTTAAAAACAATGTGTGGTTGGCACACATTTGAGTGAAAAGTAGCGTAGCCCTTCAAAGCAAATATGAAGAGTTTTATTTTCTATTTGTTAGATCAGGTTTCTAGGAGTACAACATCAAATCCAGACAATATCAAATTTCTAAAGGTGTCAAGTCTCAAACACACGCAAACGCATATGGAATTGGAATTGACTGTGAAAAGTGTGTGTGTATGTGTGTATATATATATCTATGTATGTATATATATATATATATATATATATATATGTATCATCCAAAAATGTTTTTTTTCCCCTGTTCTAGTAGCCGTCCGCCAGTCCATCATTTTTCTGTTTCTTTCTAGAGACTGCAATTTCTTGCTACTACCTCAGTCACTATCATTTCTAATGTCAAAAAAGTGGCTAAAACACCTTTGGTCATAGCTTGGAATAAAAGAATGAGCCATAATAAGGAACGGGCTTAGTTTGCCCCATGATGTTAACAGTCCTTTCTCCCTGTGAGAGTCTAAATTCTCTTTTACAGCCCGACACATAAAGGCGAGCAAAGGAGAAAAAGAGCCCGCTGTGGCTATAATCGTTCAGTTCATTTACAATGCCATTTGCGGAAACTTCATTGCACAGGGTGTAATTTAACGGCAATTGTCGCCCTTGATGAAGACGAACTGACGTAATCAAGGCAGTTTCTTGTTGTCGAGCCAGGAAGCCAATCCCAACAACATGAAACTACCTAAACCACGCACCAGCCGCGCGTAACGGCGTTATCCACAGGAGGAGACAAACAACAAACTCTGCACAGATAAGTAAGGATTTTATTCCATTCCTCGAGAGTTAATTTAATCAAACATCGTGTGTGATAGTTCTAGTATGCCTGAAAGGCCGTAGCTTTGGGTAGTGACACCAAAATGAGCACCAAGTGATAACTCTATCAACCAGTAATGCTATTTCTAACACAGAATAACACAAAACATGTCAACAATTCAGAGAGACACTATGACAAATTAGTAGCATGCAAATGAGTATAGACCTTCAGCAAGAATGAGACTGTCAGAAGAGTTTCCTGTGGCTTTTTGCATACCAGGAAAATGATTAATTTAAAAATAAAATTGTAGTAAAAAAATATATAATAATTGTCCTTTAGAGGGACTGCAAATAGATGATATTTATTTATAGCACATAACATTAGTATAGACCGCCACAACTTTAACTTGTTCTTGGAAGATAGGGCGCAATTACCACAACAGCACTCTCTTATCAACAACTGTCAGAAGCAAAGAGCAAAGTCCACATCTCAAGAAATCGTTCAAATCAAAGCTGTTATCCATGTCAGCGCTTGAGGGTATTCAAAATAGCCTCCCTCGAGCTCAATCGATAAAAAAAATAAGGAAAACGTTATCCTACCTTGAACGTCCGGCTCACGGTCTGATTAACGTAACTTATAGGATCCACTCATTCATTTGCCGCCGCTGTAGGTCTTTCATTCTTCCGTGTCCAGTCCATCGTATCATAGCATTCCATTACTCCATAATGAAAGGTTCCTGGTTCCAAAACAGCCAGGCAGACCGCAGAGCGCGTCAGTGAGGCCAGCACATTGCAGTTCCGAGTATGTGAATTAGCCCTCCTCCACTCACCTTTTAATGCATCTTTACTGCAGCAGCACATTATATTTGCAGATCATAAAATCCACCCCCAGCGCTTTCCAGGACCGTCATGACATTACAATTTTATGACCTTGACTTACTGTGGTCACCTGGATAATATTTAAATCAACGTTATGGGTCTCCCACTCATACTGAAAGTGCTAGGCACTTTCTCCTTCTGCCTCTCTTCTCTATCTTCACCCAAAATTTCTCTGTCAACATAATACAGGAGAAAATATGCAAGGGGAAGGACATACCAGGACATTATATTTTCCCACCCCCCGTTTTATTTATCAGCCTCTCGAGTTAAACATCAAATTGACAAATACACGTCAAAGAACAAAGCATGCAAAATACAGAGCGCGCATTGTAGGGACAAGCGCACTGACAGCAAACAAACTAACCTAAGACATCGAATAGACATCTCGTTCATATTCTGAGTAAATTTTTTTTTAAATTACAAATCTGCCACGAATATTTGCACCAAGCATCCTTTTCTTACGCTACTGGCATATTTACAATTATTATTCTGGTCTGTTCAACAAAATCATAAATTAGTCTCGAATGTAAACTAAATATTGTTTGCAGGATGTTCCAGTCCCTTTGCATTAAAAGTCATGGGCCAGTGCTTTGCTATTTTGTATTTGTATGTGTGTGCGTGAGTCTGTGAATGCAAAAGGAGAAATTATTAAAAAAAGGGAGATTAAAAAATAGAGAGGGGCTAAACGTGGGAAACGCGAGAGAGCATGTAATTTCTTTTTTTCTTCCTTTGTCTGTCTTAAGCGCTCAGTTGAAGCTGTAGCCTGTTAGCTCTCGGACGCGACTTTCTCTGTTGAGCTTCTTTAGCTTCATCCTTCTGTTTTGGAACCAGATCTTGACCTGTCTGTCTGTGAGGTTGATACTCTTGCTGATCTCCAGACGGCGCTCTCGAGTCAAGTACATGTTGAACAAGAACTCCTTTTCCAGCTCAAGTGTCTGATGCTTTGTGTAAGGACATCTCTTCTTTCGTCCACTTTTCGCTTTTAGCCAGTTCCCCGTTGTTTTTTCCAATTTAGACTCATCTGCTGAAGTAAACGAGAGAGAGAGAGATAGAAAAAAAACTGTTATACCGCAGAATGATTGCAAGATAATAAAACTGTGACGCTACAAATGCTCGCTTGGCTGCATTATTTAGTTTCTTCCCTACAAATATTATTTTTTGTTCTTCAGAATAAACATTATGCTGAATTTATTGGACTCAATGTATTGGAGTCTACAGTCTATAAACTAACGGTTTAAATTAAAATGGCATTGTTCTTAGCAATATCTAACCTCTGCAGTGATGCCGATTCCCCCATTTTCCTCATTTAACATATCTGATATTTTCTTTTATGCTTTTCTAAATTGTATGCATGTATCACTGTACATTTTTAACATTTTCGTCCAATTTCACAATTTTAATGGTGTGATTTTAGTCTCTATAGGTCATCGGCCTGAAATTACTTTTATTCGACACGTCATATACCAAAACAACAAAAAACAAAGAGTTTTTACTATTTTCCTTACTTTTTAAAAAAAAAAAACAAAAAAAAAACTATTTACTATTTTTACTATTGCTATACTATGCAAATAACAAAAAAGGCATATAAAATTTCCTTTCATTTTTTTGTCTGATTTATAATGTCAAATTAACCATCAGCCAAGACTTTAAACAGAAGACGCAACTATTTCAGATGAAACAACTTTAATAAGTGTGTTATTACTGCATATTTCAGAACATTTTCATCCTTACCTAACATATTAATAACGCCAGTTGAACAAATATGAATGATACATAAAACACATAATTTAACTACTTGTGTAAGCATAACAGAGCTTAGTAAGCTAAATAAAGATATGTATCAGTTATATCAGTTACACATTTATTAAACCACAGGTATTTATTTAAATATTTTAGGACCACAAATTGATTTCAAATTTATTTTATAAGATTTGAATAAAATGGTTTACTGACATTTTATAACGACGCATTACAAAAACAATATTACAAAATAAGCGCAAAAATGCCCAATTAATGAAATGTTTTACATAATTTTAAATAAACTTAATTTATTTAAACGGCAATTGTTTTTTTCGTTTAATGTCTACAAAATTTTATACAAAAAACAAATTCCCAATACCATCAAGAAATTATGTAAACTAATGGAATTTCTAATTCCTTATTTAAACATGTATAAAAAAAATTACAAAATACTTTGAAACACATATATATCGTGGCATTTGTGCGGAGGATGCGGTGAAAACGTCATTTTCATTTCCCTATACTATTGTGGGTATAACTGAATGTGCCTGTAAACAACCAGCTGGAGTGCAATAAAAAATCTAATTTAATATAATTTAACGGATTCGCGTGTACTATTTTATTTTGTTATGCTTGCATGGATGTGTAAGAGCGCACTTTAACACTGCGTGTTAATCCTGGAGTGATCCTGTTTATATCAATGCCACGACCCATTTTTATTTTTGTAACGGTGTTAAACGCTGTTTCAATTTTAAGTACACATGATATTGTTTGATTGACTGCTGTTCCGTAAAAACAAAAAAACAAAAATAAAAAAAACCCCAGACGAACAGCCCATGTGGGCCTGTAAATAAGACATGGTTATGATGCACACAGGGCCTGAACAGTCGTCGGTGCAACAAGCTAAAAGGTCTTCTATTTTGACGTGCTACTTGGTTGTCATTTCACATAGAAGGGAGCGCGCTGTTTGTGTGTGTGTGTGTGTGTGTGTTTGTGTGTGTGGTGGAGAGAGAGAGAGAGAGAGAGAGAGAGAGAGAGATAAGGAATTAGTTATCACCTTTCAATTCGCATTCGGAATCATCAGTACAACTGTCTGTTTTTGAGACACTCTCCTCTTTTCTAGTCTGTCTCTGATCCATGTCGTCTTCCTGGTTATTCCCTCCCTTGTCTTCTGGGTCCTGCCTTGCTTTGCTGCTTTTGACATAGGAATCTGCTGCTAGTGCTTCAACAGGCGTGGATATTCTGGGTACTGGATTAAAGTCCGAGCCGAACTCGTGGTGGTGGCCCCTTTCACTGGCGTACACCTGGCTCCGTCGGAAATAATCGGGGGTGGAGACGGCGCTTTGATTCGGGTGGCTGTTATTGTCTCCCAGACGGATGTAGGTGGATTTCTCAGCGGACTCCTTAGCGCTGTCGATATCGGGCTGGTAAAGACAAGGAATCGCTTCCTCTTTCACATTGCTGGCTGGAAACGAGCATGGGTGCAAAGGCTGGGCAACAGGTTGTGAGCCTCTGTAAGTTTTAGAGCCTGCGATCCAAGTGTCCCGCTGCGACAGGTAATGTGAGTGCTGGTAACTGCTGAGATGCATCCCACTCGGTTGCAGATCATCCCGTTTGGAGAGAGGGGTACCAACAATACCAAAACTACCCATCATGGAGCAACCATATTCTGCAGACGTTTGCATATACATTCCAGAGTTAGTGGAATAGCTCTCACCTCTGTAAGGAGATGTTCCTCCCACCAGCGAGTCCATCAGGAATGTGTTGGCTGCCACGTTGTTCGGGCATGACATTTTGCTACTTGCTGTGTTTTGCTTTTGATTCAAAACAACCTCCTTTATGCCGAAGTGGATAAGGACAGTAGGACGCTGACATCTTTTGGGGGGGCGAAAAATATCAGCAACATAATTATGGATTCAAGGCGCTTTGTCATGTGATTTTCAGACCAATAGGGTTTTGAAAGTGGCCTTGATGCGCCAGACCGTCTTGACGTCACTGGGGTCAAGTTGTTGAATTTATGCAGTACAGCATGGAGCAATGGCGCCATCTAGCCGATTTTTAAGGACAAGGAAACCAACAACAGAACAAAGAACAATCGGTGTCTTCATATATACAGTTACGTGGCTTATGCGTCTGCATAAGAAAGAGAGAGAGGCAAGTAAATTAAACACTTCATGAAAATTAAAGACAAATATGACAAAGTTTGTCAAAATAAAGAATGCCTAAAACAATACACTTTTATAAGAGTAAAGGTAGGCTCTGTTTTCAAAGTGGACATGCAGTGTTATGGAATAGGGACTATAGACAGAATATGTTGACACATTCTGTCTATTTTTTTTGTCTGTCAAGACACACTATTTAATTGTAGTTTTAGTTAATGTAGTTCTATTGCAAATTCCGTTAGGTGGATTAATTGCAAATGTTAATATTAAATATTACGTTACAAATGGGTGCTTTGCTTTCTTTTTTCTCTACAAGATGAGATTATTATTTATTATGCTTTTCCCATCTTTTTCTGCGTAATAAACTGACGTCTTGGATTTTTAAAATATATATGAAAACCCCTTAAGACGAGGAAGGTTTATTTAGTATCTCCGAACCGAAGCAATAGCTTAATGTTTATTGTTAATTGTACAGAAATTATCAAGAACGACATACATTGAGTTGTAGTCGCAGTGTTTTTGATAATTAGAACTTCGACGGTAAATGAAAACTTTAAAATAATTCAGAGTGAATTACGTGCAATTGTGTATTTCAGAAATGTTCTTTTCTTTGTTGTTAGAGTTCCATTTGTGAGTATTAAGTAAGTATATTGAATTTTATTATATATTCTGATTATACAATATATATATTATTCCATTTAGAATAATTTCAACAAGAAAGTTTTCGTCAAACGGGTTTAATTTATTTTTCTGGTTCCTACGATATTTCCTTGTAATAAATATATACACGCTCAACAAAAATATGGTTTTCAATTTTAGTACAGATTTCAAAATAGTGAAAAGGTAAAATGACACATTTCTTCTTCTACAATTCAGTATTGTGCCGTTTTACCAAGCTGCATCGACTTAGCTAGAGCAATGACTATAAACAATGTACTGGGTGGAAAAAGACGTATAGCTTACGTTTTTCATGTACTATGTTTGGGTTATTTTTGCTTACTATAATTTATCTACTTTGTATTTTAATTTTTGTATTACCCCTTGGACTTGAATGATCTTTTCTGTGTTTGATGGCCAATGCATTTCTCAGCGAGGTCAGCGCCTGTGACCCAGCTTAAGACATGGGGGATTGTTGTGATTGGTCTGTTCTCTTGTCTATCACTCAGCCAAACAAATACATTTTCTTTACAGAATATAAACATATAGACTTTGAGGTTTATATCTCACCCACACTTTTCTTATTCAGTACGTTGCATGATCTATTATGTACGCCATATATATTTTAGAACTTTTTATTGTGTATTTTTATTATTACATGCACACGCTAACAATATTCATTATTCAATATGCTGGATGTGTATTTCTCAAATTATACACACACACACACATTTTTTCTATATACTGTTTAGATGGAAAGAGATTCTTTTAAAAATCTGTAGCGTGTAACGAAATACTGTAGAATTGCATAGAAGTATATCAGGTCAATGTTTAATATGAACCAGAAATTTTAAAAACAAAAATGCTTAAGCGCCTTAATGAATTACAGGTAATGCTCTCCACTCCCAATGGCGCAGTGCCTTGCTGATTCCAGATGTAAGTACAATGAAAACGTATTTCAGAAGATATATTTACTATTTAAATTGCAGTAAACATTGTTCTATATGTCTACAAATATGTTATATATGTCTACAAACAACGAGAAAGTGCCCAAATGAAAACATTAAAACTGTCTGTACATTATGTATTATGGATGAACGTATTCTTCGAATGTAATATTTTTTTGTTAGTGTTGCAGCGAAAGTATGTTCTTGAACAAATTCTTGTACGTGTATTATTAACGAGTATTTTCTTACGTTTGAATCAAAGGCTAATATCTCATTGTCTCTTAATATTAATAAAAAGCGTGTTATTAACTGTTCTTTTGTTTCTTATTTCAAAGCATTTTCTTACCATAGGATGAAAACAATAACAAATCAAAACCGGAACAAACAAAACTAAAAACAAACTGACTCAATCTTACCCTGTTTGAATTACTTATTTCTTTGTTTGTTCGTGTGCATGCCGGAAAGAAAACATGAAGAGGCTTTGGAAAGTATTTTTAAAAGTAGGTTATATTACTCAAACATTCTCTTCTCTTCAAGTGAAGTTTGTGATACTATTAAAAGTCGACATGCAGCTGTTACTGTTAAACAGAGAAAGCTAATTCCATTTTAACAGGGGGATCAAAGATCTATTACACAGAATATTGAATTGCACCACATTCATGTTAATTGTACAAAACAAGAAAGTGTGCAGCCTGTAAAACATAAAAATTAAATAAATCAAAATTAGGAATACCACCTTTTTTATTCTGTATATTTATTTTCTACTTTTTTACATGAATTTTATATTTGTTTTTTCTCGGTGGATGTTTTCCCTGCAAAGATATGTTTTTTTTTTTAAACAGGTATTGAATTCTGATCATTTTTAAAGGTCGTTACCTGTACTGTGATGTAAACTGTGCTAAAATTGCATTGAAAAGAATAAAGAAAAGTCGTCAAAACGACTTTGAAAAGTGAAACACAAGACGTCCAGTTTAACCGCGTAGGCCTCTACGTAAGTCTGTTGGCTTTGAAACGAGTAAAAACAGGGCAGGGGGATTCGATGGGTATTCAGTGCCTTTTTGGGAACTTAAACCACCATAAAACATATTTCCAATTTAAAGCGACCCGCTTTTTAACCGTTTCCCCTCACCAAACAGGCGTCCACCCGCAGAGGTCTATGGAAATTTATGGTTGATGCATGTAACGTTTTAAAGACATTTATAAATCAGAGAGTGGTAATCGCAAAGCACATCAGCATTATATTAAATTTTAATATTACGAAAGACCATACAAATGACTAGTGGGCACCAGTGGCGATTGTATTTACAGCTTTTCATCACATACAGGAGTGCGGAAGTAAGTATAAGCGTACGAAGAGTGTTAATAGGCTCTGTCCAAAGTCGCAACTGTACAGCATGAAATACAAACAGCAATGAACAACACCGAATCTTTCAGACCACACACACTGGAAACTGTATATGTGTTGTCACTTTTAACATTCCAACATTTTATAAAATCTGATGGGGTGAAAAAAAAACAACAACAAAAAAACAAAACAAAAAAAAAAAACAAACAAACGTGTCTGATTTGTATTTTTTACGTTATTGGAACAGTGAGAATTATTTGCCGAATGGGAAAATTTTAGGCCTAACAGAAAATATTATACTCTTGACGTTCTGTTGATATTTTGAATGCAAATATATTAGATTAACATTATAAATCTTGTTTTAACAGCTATTACGAAAAATGTTGTATTGAATTATGGTGACTTATATGTAAAAATTCAGGTTGTATTTACATCCAAGTCCACAGTCTTTATGCTGACGCCTCTGAAGCCTCCGCCATTTTCCTTGTTGTCAGCTAAGTGCTCATTCGAAAGTGTTCCATTGCGCCTTTCCTTTCCGTTTTGCAGATAATACTATAGCTTATTCTTATACTCGGAATAAATACGATAGCCACATAATGAAAAACGTCTCACAACAAACGAACAACCAAACAGTTTGTTTAGGAAAGCCGCATTTATGAATCAAATCAACCCCACGGCAAAAAATGCAGATTTTATGGCCATTGTTCATAAGCCTACGCGATGATTGCTTTGGTTTGGTGGCGATAGTATCTCCGGCGTTTGATAGGTGGACGTTCCAAGTTCCTGCTCCTCAGTGTGACGACGCAAGAGAGAGGAATTCAGCAAATTAACTACGTCACTGAGCCAGGGCCAAGGTTGGTGGGTGTGACAAGAAGACAAGCCTTCCAGCCTTGATCCCTACGCCCCCCTTCGCCACCCCACCCGCCATTTCTCTTCCACAGTTCTACAAGCAAAGATCAGTGGCAATGAATCCGCTACACTGACACATCTCTCTCTCTCTTTCTCTCTCTCACACACATACGTAACAAGTCTCTACAATCGGAATTTACAAAAGAACGCCCGTGTTGTTTTAATACAGTTAACTGTGTTAAATCCCAGCAATAAATCAGTACACTAATTCAGCGCGCAAGGACCTCCCCTCCGTTTTCTATTCACGTTCGAGCATCAATGCATATATACTCCGATCTTTGTTTTAAATCTGTCAGAAATCTATTTCCTGTTACCCGGGAAAAGTCACAACCAAGCAGGCTTAAATGGTCAAGAACATGCCAAAATGTCATAAAATATTTCATGCATGAAAATATTACATTTTACAGAGACAATAAAGTGCATTTAATGGGAGTGCTAAAACGGGAAAAGTTACCTGCTGTAGTTTAATGCGAGAGGTCAAAGTGTTGCTTCTTAGGCATTCCTTGGTCCTTTCCCACTGGCGCTGATTGGTTCTGTTCTGTTCACCACGTTTCCTGACAAAAGGGGCTCCTTGATTCCGCTTTATTGCAATAGGTTAAAGGTGAAGGCCTTGACATTATTGAAGTTCAAAGACAACTTTTAATTATATCTTTTACTTCATACGCATAAGTGCCAACAGCACACTTGCACGCCTTATGAGCCCACATGTTGTGACAAAATGTAGCGTGATCACATTTAAAACTGCACATGGGGACAACATGCAATACCCCCACCCCTGTGAGCATACACCGCAAAATAAATATCTCACTTCTGTTCTGTTTGTCTCTCAGAATGCAAGATGCGCGCATCTCAGCTTCTTCTGAAGAGAGGATTCCATGTGAACGGACTACACTCGGCAACATCATTGGTTTCTTGCACCTATAGGCAATAAGTGTTCAATTTTTTAATTGTCTCTGTTTTTGTCCAAGCAGCCGGACTTTCTTGTTTACTATTTACTGCGGAAGTGAACACCATTCCCCTCGAACAGACGGTGCAATTAAGTCGGAAAAAAAGGCAATTTAGGGCCCTGACTTTATTGCAGTGTCTAGACTACAAGAGTGGCGATTCCATTTAGAAGGTACTAAAAGACGTTATCGAAATGCTCTCTAAATATTTGACGTGTCTCATGCATCCATTTCTTGGTCATTATTATAATTATTATCTCTTATTTTGTAAAGCTACTTATCAAAACTACTGACAAATATTTTTATTTGACATTTCTTAGGCTAAACTATTTTAACACAGATCTAAATATTAAACATTTATTAGTCAGTTTTCATTGCAAAACAGCAATAGCTTAATATTGATAAGACTTGAACTAACGTGTAAAAGGGAGACGACGAATGGAGAGAGATGGAGCAAGAGAGAGAGTTTTCATTACTTGGCAGTGGTCAGTTTATTATATCTCCTCTTAGTTCTCTATTTTCACTGCATATTCACATTCACAATTTTTACTTCACCATAGACTACCTTTTATTATTATTATTTTTAAATCAAGTCACAATTGACATATAACATGTTTACCTTTATTTGTGTTTATTTTGGTTAATATGTAGTACACAGGCCAAATCGGATCGCTAAGCTATCCCTCCGAAATAAATGAGAACTTTGGGCGTACAGCAAATAATTTAAAGAATCGAACGACAAAGCTCACAAGGCTGCAAAGGCAATGTAAAGAAAAATAGCAGCAGGGATAGGGTGAGGATACTCAAAATAACATTATATTTACATTCACGAATGCACAATGCATAATCTCTGTACAAGGAATACAATATTACAGATTGTACAAATCACAGTTCTGAATGGTGAAAACATAAAAAAGTATGACATCTCCAGATTCGAACCAGAGTCGAGTGTATGTGTTTTAATGTACATATATACAACCATAAAAGGATAGAGGGTACACTTTCATAATATATTATAGTAGGCTATTTTGTGACCATTTTCAAAGTGAAGACTTTTTTAACATTTCACTTAAAAGACGTGTCACGTACATTTAAAAAACTTTGTAAGGTGTACGATTTAGTTTGTGAATCACAAACTAGAAATGCCGGTTTAATCTGATATTAAGTAAATTTGCATTTTCTGTCCCCACCCTCAGCCATTACAACTCTGTTAGCCTTCAAACAATCTAACAGTTTTTAGTACTGTTGCTGGCTGTAACAAACACATTTTCTAAGTATTTAATTAGCTTGATGGGCATATTGAGATATACATAATTTTAGTTTGCAGAGATATTAAATAAAAGGCAACGCCATTTCAACAGTTACAATAACGGATTCCCAGAGAAATACTGCAGGCGATCTCTGCTTAATTTCTTTTCTTTCATTCTACGGTTTTGAAACCATATTTTGACTTGTCTGTCAGTAAGGTTTAACATCCTGGACAGCTGCAGCCTTTTCTCTTTGTTGATGTAAACGTTAAAGAAAAATTCTCGTTCCAATTCACGAATCTGAAACTTGGAGTATGGACATCTCTTCTTTCTTGTGCGCGGGGTACCTTGGGATAATCAAAAAAGACAACTTTAATGATCATGTTCTAAAACTTTTTTTTCTGCAATAACACAATGAGATATTCATAAATACACAACACATTTAATCTTTATTTTTTACTGGAAGCCGAATTTGTAATTTCCAGTGTCACCAAATGCCTCATAGATTGCATCTAAGGTTACAGATGTAAGGAAGCAGACCCAACTATGTATGTTACTCCGATGCAAAACTATAGCCGTGGGTAAATAGTAGAAAAACTATAAATGTAGGCTAATTGAAAGAAGAAGAAAACACACACACACACACACACGTTAAACGATGTAAAACTGTGAACAAATTAAGTGTCATTAATAGATGACAGGCTAGTTTTGTTTTTGTTTTTTTTTTTTGTTTTTTAATACTTGAAACTCTACAGTGATTTTCTTTACTGCCTTTGTATTTTTCCTATTTGTGTATCATATTAATTAATAAATGTGTTTCGCAAATTATAGGACCCTTGACCGTATATACGTTAAAATATGTTCTTTTTTTAACTGCAAAGAAATGCTGTGGGCCTGGGGTAGTGTCTCCTGTAAATGGCCGTGAATGTTAACTTCTTTACTGCAAATTATACTTATAGTTTAAGAAGCGCCGCAATGACAAAACAGCAAAAATGTAAAATATCCAATAATATCTTCTGAAAGGTAACTACTACAGAAACTTTACACTGCAATGTATTTCCAAAAAGAAAAATGCTGTTCAAAAACTATTTACAGATAGATAGATAAATAGATAGATAGATAGACAGACAGATAGTTATTTAGATAAATAGATAGTTAGATAAATAGATAGATTTGACAGCACTGGGCAAGCACTAACATTGTATGGCCATTGACTGTGCACCTCAAGCCCACGGTAACTCAAGTCACAGCACGTTTAAAAGCTAATAAGGACTTAGCTAGTTTACATTCGAGCTGCTAAAACAAAATTCACAGTATGCCAAAAGTAATGTTCTGCCCAATTGGTTTTTACCCCCGACAGCTAAACGAGAAAATCCCTCGCAATGCTCAACGCAAGTTCATGATCAAAGTTAGCATTTGTCACAATAGCGCGCTCTTAAAATTTCACAGACTCTGGGATAGTAGCGTCTGTGTATAACATCCTCTTTTTTCAAAGCGCTTTCCCATCGTAAAAATTCTTTTCGTTGGAGGAAAGAGCTTTGTAGGTTATAATAAAATCCTTTGAATGCTTATAAAACTCCACATAAAATCTGACCGACAAAACACCGGGCTAGTCCCTTAACCTTTCCCCATTTACAGCTTCGGTACCTACTCGAATGGCTGCTCTTGCTTGCGTTCCCGTCCTTTGTAGCTGCTGAAGTGCACGAGCCCGAATTTGTGTGTTCCTCCTCATCCTCTGGGTCCTTTTCCGGCTCCTGCGCTGCGGAAACAGCTGTGGGTTGCTGGGACGAAGTCTCTAATTTGTTCATCTCGCTCTTTTGTAAACAATGTTCTGACTGATTGTCCGTGCTACAATAGGCGGTTTCAAAAAAGCGGTCAAAACCTTGAGGGAGCACGTTGTTTTTCCCCACGCCGGTGTAGAACCCGGTGGACGGGTGGCTAGAGTTCGGATGATGCTGGTGGTGGTGGTGGTGGTGGCTGTACACACTCTCGTTTTTCATGAGCATTTCTGTCATGGTGGATGGCGGAAGACAGTCTCTGTGCACCAGATCTTCTCCTGAATAGCACGATGCATAGTTGGTTCTGTGGTGCCACTTGCTGGACGGGTCCAAACCATAGGAAACATCTCGCACGGGTTGCACTTGAGACAGATTTGTGGAATAGGGGTATGTGATTTGTCGCGAGGGCCCCTGTGGAAGGAACGAAGAGACGGCGGAAAATTCGGGAACGTAGTAGGTGCAGCTGGGGAGGTAGATGTTGGAGGCACAGCCCGTCCTGTCCCCAAACTCGGATGTCCGGTCTTTACGCGTCTGGGAGCAGAAGTTGCCCAGATTAACAGAGTTAAACATCTTTCTCCTGTAGTCCGTACTACAGATATGATGTTTTGGATTCGAGCTGCAGAAGGAGAAAATTTGGGAAGGCGAGATGACGCGCAATCCGTCTAAGTCGCCCCGCAACACGTGATCGAAAGTAGATATTGTCATATATCAATTTGGAACACATGGATGCGTAGGAGTGGTTCAGCTGGGTAAGATTTGTGAGATTCAAACGATTAATTTTCAAATCATGTAAGACCATGTAAAACAGTAACACCTCTGGTTGTTGTTTTAAGAGAGTTTTGTAAGAACGAAGAGACGTATTTTCTATTTATGTGTACGTGTGTTGGAGCCTCTATAGGTACTGAGTAACGCTGATTTTATGAGTCTGAGACAACACATTTTGTTTTTATGTACATCGTAGCATGTATGTTTTAATCTTTCGCATGTAACCAAACAATTAAAACTTTAAAAGAACGACTATTAATTATGACTGGTATGATTTATTATTCTGTTGTTGTGATTGCTGCACTGCTAATGTTCAAGGGTCGAGCTTTACCGCATTTTCAAGTTGCTTTTGTTCAAATGCATAGCATTTTTATGACATTCCATGTCACATTGCATATAAATATATATGCGTTAAACCTATAGAGCACGTATATATTTATACATGGTCTGATAAGCAAATATGCCTTACAGATGTCACGTGTCAGCTCCACCCAGTTCTTGAATATAATAATAGAACATTTGTGAGTTTGTCTTTTTTTTTTTGAGATAAAAATATTAGGAACTTGTGCAGAAAATGACCTCTGAATCTACCCGGAAATTTAAGTCATTGCTTGTATAAACTCTGATCTTTATGTTTACGTTTGGATATGGTTTAATTTTAAACTGGGAAAAACTTTTCTCTTGGTTTTACGAAATTAAAAATTAGTGCTATGAATGATGCCACCTATGATTGAAGATGACTTTATCGTGAATGTAAAACACTGTTTTTTATCGAATGGAACTAATAAATAAATAAATAAAATTATGTGTAATGTACTATTGTATTCGACCTTCCTTACACTTAAGCACCACACGTTTTGGCATTTAACATGTGTAAAGTACGTCAAATGATCCCTTGGATATTTTAAATCTCTGAGACCATTTTATGAGAGGCATCTGTTTAAGGCAAAACATGCTATCCAGTTTCAATATGTACCCTCCAGCGTCCATTAAAATGAGCCTAAATGTTTTTATTTTATTTTATTTTTTTGTGGCAGAATGTTGAAAATATTGCTTTTAATTTAAAAGTCATTTTTAATATTAGAAGATCTATATCTACAGTAACCATCTATACTAACACACATTTTGTTAACATTGCAGAGCATGCTAATCTATTCAAATTTAGAACCAACTCTATTTCGTGAACTATAATAATAATAATATGAATAATTATAATTAATTATAATTAATAATATAATTATAAAAATAAAATGATTTCAGAATGTAGAACTCGCTTTGAAATATTTATTTATTTTTGATTACCTATTAGTTCGTCTACAAATATGTGAAGATGCCTGAAGACCCATGACCGGTCATGGAAACGTCATGGAAACTTTTCACAAAGCATCACATATAAACTAATAGCATTTACCACTTTTTGTTATGGATTGGTTTTAATAGTTTCTCTTTAAAAAGGATTATTTTTACAGGTCTATTATTTATTCAAAACAGCTTTTTAGGGTGTCTCTATTAACATTTACAAACTATCACCGATAGTGGAAAAACAGTCATATCAGTTACACTGCACATCGTAACTAAAAAGTTAGCTGTCTTTTTAAACCGCATTCTGCTTATATTGATAGCGTGTAAAAGGTATGTGGCAATGACTTTATGAGTCTTTGAACTGAGCCCTCTCAAAATTGACAAAAGGTTGGTGTGCAATATGCCTTCAACCAAGTACAAAGAAAGCAGACAGCTGCCCAGACCCAGCACTTGAATTTGACCACTAAAATTCTCACTGCGGCCGCCATAAAAGGCCGAACGGCGGAAAAGCAAGAACTGCTTTGTTCTACAGAAAACAAACAAAAGGTAAATAATTAAAAAGTCCCATGGAATTAAATATTTAACTACTAAGATATGCAATACAACGACCGACGAAAGATGTAGTCTGGTTTCAGTCATCCAGGTCTAAAAGTTATTTTAAAGGAGCTCACACTAAGCAAACATATCCGTGTCAGTTATTTGAGCCAAAACTCTATCGTGAAACCGTTAATGATCAGGAACAATTTCTTTTTCTCATCAGAGTCGTGTAGTCTTTCTGTCCAGTATAAACGTGTTAATCCGAGAAAGATTTTGCGAGATAACTACTGTCAACTAACATGTTCCCATTGTGTATCATACTGGTTTCACAACGAAGCCCACACTTGTATTCCCGCAGTGCGTAACAACAACTACTACTACTTATCTGGCGTATTTTGTACCTTTTTGTCATAGTTGTTCTACAGGAGACAGGTTTCACATGTATGTCAACTATTTCGATGCCATCATACAGCTTCAACATTATACTACTAGCTGTAGGACCCTGAAATTCAACAAAGGCGCGCCCTTTTCTTTCTCTAAACAAGCACTATATCCACACAAATGCTCTGCCCCTGCTGGAGATTTAGACAATTGTGGATATTGTGATGTAGCAGTTGAATTGAAGGGGCAAGTTCAGCTGGAAAGAAAAGCTAGAAAGACGTTTAGAGTCTAGAGAGACAGGGGACAGAGGTGTTGTAAATGTTTGCCATTCTCCTCCTAAAAACCATCACTATGAAGAACCGTGAGCTTTACGACATTGCCAATGGAATTTTTGCAATGCTTTGCAGCTAAGGTCTATAATTATAGAGTTAAAGTAAAATTATGGAGCCGCTTATTTTGTTACTCGGACCAAAACGACGCGGCCTATGCTTCAGCATAGAGATCTGGAGAAATTACCCGAGCGGTAAATCTCAGCAAGTATTTGCCTGGTCGCCAGTTTCATCGACTTCTCATTCGTACATCAACACAAAAATGCTTTAGCCTCATACCGATGCAACATCTAGAGAAAATGAAACATAATCAGTAGTCGTCATACATCAACGAGACCAAACAACAGTTGTAGGCAACACTCAAGGGCCCTTCAGTTTACCTCTAGGGCTAAAACCTCAGCAGGGCTAAAAAGGGAAACTGTGTAATAGCATTACTGTCCCCTCATGGCCTAGATAAATTTAATTGGATGTAAGTCGGGCTGTTAAACTCGCTCGTATGAGCTGTGAACAGATTCAAGCAACAACAAAAATGGCCCTTCTTTTTACAGAGGTCTCTGCTAGTGCATAGCTGCAGAGCGTTAGCACAAGCAACCAGTACCCAATTGTATCAATTAGATATCTCAGTCATAGAAATCCTTAAAGATTCTTGTTCAAAATGTAAAGTTACATCACGAACAGACAACAGAAGTAATCTTTATTATATTGAGTGATGTTAATTATTTTGTTAGTTGGAGTGATTAAAACAACTTTAGCTACATTAGAGATGGCTAACCGTATACATTTCCATGAAATTCGAGGGAGTGCAAAAAGATAAAACGCTATTATAGTTTGAGATACGCTATAGCCGTTTATGCCAAAAAGAACAACCTTTCACACACCGGTCGAACACACACACAAACGAAAGCTATTGTCTTTGCCGCAGAAGACAACTTTTTTTATTTTATTTTATTTAACATATGCGTATATTTATATAGCATTGTTCTTATATACTGCTACACAAAAATACTGTTGTTGTATGCAATTATTTTAACGTGTTTCCACATCCCATACTTAAATCCCAAATCTCGGCTAATACAGTAGTTACAGACTTTTGCGTTTTGTTCGAATAAAAATAATGAAAAGAAGTAATGTCTTCATTGTCTTGCAGATACCACGCAAATTATGCTTCAAAAAGCGACTTTCAGAATAACTATTTTTTCCAGTTTCAGAATAAACAAATCACCAAAAGTTCATTGTAACCCTCAATAAATGGCATAGAAATCGCACAGAAAATGGGTGCATGTAGCAGAAGACCCTTTCCAAATAGGCATCGATTCATGTCAGAACCTTATTACCACTGATGCTATTTTTCATCATTAGTTACATCCCATGTACATTATTTGCTAAAATGCAAAACTTAAACAAAACTTTAGAGCGTTTACAAAATATACAAAACATATGACTCCAAAATCAACATTAGCTAAATCAAACAAACATGTATGGCTGCTTCCGTTGCTACGGCTGATTTCAGTGTAGCAGAGGCGCTTCAGCATGCTGGAATTTTAGTACAGTCCAGCAACATCAAATTTAACTTATGCAAAAATGGCTTTAACATATAGGTATTTTTGTCAAACACTTAATTATGTTTTTGTTATTTAATGTATCTAGTTATTTTATTTTTTTGTCAGGAAAATAGAGTGGAAAATATTTAGCGCACCCATTCGTTCTTTTTTACAAATGCCATTTCAGTCACACTGCTTACATAATCTACCAAAATGTCTGCTTAATATTTGTTGATCAAACTGTTTCGACGACCGTAAGCTGAATGGCATTTATTGCGGAAACCAGATTTCCGCCCCGTGGCTTGTTGATGACAAGATAAAGGTATGTACTCACAACAAAACCTCTAATATGACACCGCATGGCTGCTGCACGACTTTATTTGTAAGCAACATTGCGATTTTAAATAACATGCTCATTCACTCTTGTGGTGTTTTTCTTTTTCTTGTATATTTGGCCTTTTTAAAACCGTTACAGTATATCCTACTACATTAGCAAAAATCACAGTATTTCCACAGTATATTTCCAGGACCTTACTCCCCAAACTGGTTTACGCTAATATCCGGACATTAATTGTGTAATCACTTTGAAGACGGATCCATGTTTAGGATTAATTCAAAAGGTTTGACAGAATAAACATTGTAAATGCTTATATTCGCCCCGTCCATCAAGTAATTAAACTTACTTAAAATACTTTCCTTATCTATTAGGCTATATCACAAGAAAATGGCTATTTTTGCCAAAGACTATAAAGCGGATGATTTCTAATGAAGGGCGCCTGTGTGATATAAATTTGTAAAATTAATTGTTGCATTTGTAAAATGTGTTGAAATGTTTATGCACCCTGAACGTAATTATTACAAAAAATATTATTCACTGAAATATCTGGTGTACTTTAACTTAATATTACTGCTTGAATTTTGTCTACACCAACGGTGTTGGATACTTGGTTCCTATATATGGGACACACTAACTTGACCTTCAATTTGTAAGTTGCTCCCGCCCACTAAGACAGGGCTAACGCAAGGGGTGGTACCGGAAAGAAGGCCCCAAACATTGTATAAACAGTCAAAAAAAAAATTCTAAACTGAATACTTAGTTATGAAATACATCGTTATAAAGTAACATTCATTCAACAATTCATTTTTTCTTTTCATGCGACAACACCATTTTTTCTTCTTTTTTGCTCAGGTAGGTTGTATTGCAGATCAACACGTTACAATTTGGCTTTTGATTAGTATTAATGGTATTCAGGACGCATCTATTGCGCTGTTCTACATACGACAAGCGTCATTTTCAATATATGTGTCCTTTTTCTATACAGTTTTCCTATACAATACCCTTACGCTGTAGCCGCATTTAGGATTTTCTAATTACTTAACTACACTACAATGAAATAAGCTCTGATACTGGTTGAAGCAGAGATGTATTAAGTATACAAATACAAACATCATGGTTTACAGTTGTTTCGTAATAGCAGATGTTTAAAAAAATAGCAGATGTTTAAATAAGCGTGCTGTAGTTGTGGATATTTTGACGTCGTGCCGAAGCTTTATAGAAAAATGTCCCATGGCTTTGGCAAACTCTATTTAAAGACATATAAAATCTTACATGATAATAATTCAGAAGCAAGATATTAGTATCATTAAATGCATATTGGTGCCTACCAACAAATTTTAAAGTAAGGTGTTTATTTGTATATTAAAGATTAGATACAACAGGAATGAAAGTTGACGTTGCTGCAAGTAACAATTAAACAACGAAACAACGAAACACGTAGATAAAGTGAGTAAATAAAAATAAATGAAACAAAAAAATAAAATACGTTTTTATTATTCCACACTTCTTGTTTAGAAGTTAAGTTAACAATTTCAGGCAAATACCACATAGACGAAGAAAATGACCGAAGAAAGAACCAGTCTCCTTCATGCAAAAATCGTATCGTCCCAACAACAAATGCCATGCGGAAAGCTTATAAAAATTATTAATAGTATTTTAAGCAAGATAAATTACAAATTACAATAGAATTTGCAATGAATTTACAAGATTAGTATTCTGCATTAGCAATATTTTTGCACAATATAATTAATAAATTAGCTAATAGCTGTTTGTTCTTAAGATGATCTTTTTAATCAGATGAAATAAGCTTGATTTTTATAGTGCGGTTGTAGTGATTGTAATTATTCGTCTATTCATCTTTTCATAGGGCAAGCAAATGTCAAATACAAAAGTAACCAAATCGCTGCATAAGCTAAATATTGAGGTTACTAGCAAGTTGGTGCCTAAATACAAAAGAAACCAAACCGTTACGAAGCTAAATATTGAAGTTACTAGCAGGTTAAGGCGAGCATGTACACGTTTATAAAACTACTCATTGTCAAGACATCTTTCTGTCTCACTCTCTTAGTTACACGTAAACCCTCTTTCACAGACATACACACACTCTTACAAACATGTGTGCAGTGCAAGCGACGCCAGAAGTAAGCTCTCCAGTCTCTACACGTCTGTGATAGGAGCAGGGAAGATCTAGAGCACTTAGTGAACCACATGACTACACAAGTTTTGTGTGAAGGGCACCGAGGTGCTCAATGACCTCTGAGCCGGGGAGACGAGTCGTCATAAACAGATTTGGCCAGTCTCAAAGTCAAAAGCGCCGCAAGCGCATAAAATGCCATTGTTACGACTGGAGCGCAATTGCTTGTGAGGAAGCCAATAGACTTGACACTAGGCTTTGGCTTTGGAACCATCTCTACCCTAAGATCCGCTTTATTTCCATTCGACTGAATCTTCAATGGTTTTCTATTAATTTATATATATATATATATATATATATATATATATATATATATATATACACACACACACACATACATACATACGTACGCACATACATATTAAATAATTTAAATATTAAGTTTGGATTAACAATGTTTAACTCATGATCAACATTAGATTACAAGTTGGTCCTAAAATTCAATACAAGAAGTTTTAATGCATTTTTATGAGCAATTAAAAGTCATCGCCTAGCCAAAATAAAAAAGGGAAATCTACGCACGCTAGATATTTTTAGCAAAACAGCAAAGCAAAGTATTGCATGCCCTTGCAGTTAGTCCTCACGGGGCCCTGTTTCGGCGTCTGTTCCATTTATCCACTAGGTGGATGTCTTTACCATTTTCAACCACTGGATAAAGCATATCAATATTGTTGCACCGCATGTGGTCATGTTGGCAAACATTCAGGTAGCATTTTTAGAGTTTTCTCTCGAGTGTTCCAACAAAATGTTTTATGTAGTGACCTTATACTGAAATAATTAAGAGCCAATATGGTCAAAATCAGGACACCAAGCGCAATAACACACATCGAATTCATCGCAATAACGCACATCTAATGTTTCTGAAAACGGTAGTTTGAGCGCCTGAGTCGGTTTTTCTTCTATTGAATGTATAAATATGTTTAGGTAATAAATGTAACAGATTCAAATACTAACACTCATATGGCTTTCGCAACATCAGGATGAAAACGTAAATAAAAGTAAGTTTAAAGACTTTATTAATCAGAAACTGTAGGTTACACATATATGGATACATTCATGAACTTCGCAACATTATTTACAAGACATTTTTAATCGCAAGGTACAAAGGAATGCGACACTGGTGCATTCACAAAATTCCACAGAACAATACAGAAAAATTATACATCAGAGACAATCCCACAAAACAATCCAAAGGGGGGAAACATGACGAACATTGTTATATAGTTGCTGATGATGTCATTCATATAACTGTATTTGTATTTTCTATATAGTCACAAAAATAGGATTTAAAGAAAATGTCAATCGGCGAACTATAACCATTAACAAGAAAATAATGTAGCACCGCCTTATGCCAAATTCGTTTATAATAATCATAATAATACTAATAATACTAATACTAATAATAATAACAATAATAATACGTTCAAACGAATAAACTATATTTTATATGAAACCAACTTTTAACCACTTTCTTGTCCGTATATTTGTAATGTTCTTTTCAGTTTTTTGATTGGGGGTTTTAAAATAAAACATGCGCCTTCTTGGCAAAAAATAGTCGGAAAAACATTTGCTCTTTACCTTCTAACTACAGTCATTATAATCATGCAGCAAATATGAACTATTTCACTGGCATATAATTCATGATCTGAGTAAATAATGTTTCAAATAACACAATGGGTCCCGTTAATTAGCAAAACAGGCTCGTGAATTTTGGGATTTAAATCTGGTCTCTTCAGTATGATTGCTAATTCCATTACACTTATAAATGACAATCCTTATTTTAATTTATAATTGCGCGTCTCCGTAATATTACTTGACCATGCATTTCTCTCCCAAAAGCATTGTTGTGAATTAATTAAGTACACCTAAGCGAATATGTCCAAATAACGCAGATCGAGGGACAAGCGATCGTTAATGGGAAATTTATGCTGTTAAAAATGCAAATATGATAGAGACACTTATAAAGTTTTTCACCATATCATGAATAAATATTTTATTAGCCGTTTGTGCGGCTTAGCTGCAGGCCTACCAATTTACACTTTGGACAATATCTAGTTGTAGAAGTAATTTCCTAGCATTTGTCAGAAAGACATTTCACAGGCTAGATCAAAGTCTATTCATAAAAGCTGTTCTGTAATTGCAGTTTGGTTCTCAAGGGCCCAAGATATGAGTTGGGTCACTAACTTTGTGCCCGTGACCGTGAACGTGCCATAGAACACGTGGCAATGACTGCGGAACGGAGATAAGACGTTGATGGCTTAAGGCTGCCCACGCTTCTTATTGCCGAGTATTGAGTTTGAAAGGCCCTTTCTTAGCGATAACTGGCAAAATAAAAACATAGACGGGAGATTATGAACAGTTAAGGATTCTCATTATGACCAAGTATGGAGTTTCAGTCTGTTTTATTTTATTTTCTCTAGCTTAGAACACTGATCATGGCACGAGTGTTATGTTAGACTTTCAAAAATTGTTTTAACACTCCGACAATAAATATTTAGCGATCATTTCAGACTGATAAGAAAACATTTTACTTGTCCGAAATGCTATCTCACAGCTTAGATTTGTCTGAGTTTTTAACTAGCAGTTCATTACTTAATAAAGTGAGTGATGGCTTAGACACCTTGTTGCTTTCAAAACTTAAACTAAAACATTCCCACCGTATACATGCCCAAAACTGCTGGACACGAACCCTCTTAAATAAACACCAGACCACATAGTATAAGCAGACTTCTGGAGCCATCATTTGGTCGCGTACCCCTATTATGTCTGAATTCTTATTCGCGTTTTCTGAATGCGTCGTGGGGCAAGACTTTCAGAGTAAAATGGGCCAATGGCAGATAACCATTAACTAAATACTGTTGTTGGACTACCATTAAGCAATATGTATTTTGTGCCTCCTTAAAAGAAGGACAAAGCCTGCTCCCTCAGCAACAGTCTCTTTTTCTTCATCCGCCGATTTTGGAACCAAATTTTAACCTGTTGGTCGCTGAGATTGAGCCTGTCAGATAGCTCCCTACGTCGCTGCCGGGTGATGAACTCGTTCAGCATGAACTCTCCCTCAAGCTCGGCCAACTGCAGTTTGGAATAGGGCTTTCGCTTCTTGCGGGTCCGGGTGTGCATCGGGTACCACGGGGCACCTAGAGGGGGCAAAGCACGGGTTCATGAGAAAGCTTCAAAACATATCCTATAGGCCAGCACATCAAAATCTCTCCACATCTCGATGCCACGTAAAATACAAAATTCTAGTGCATTTTGTGAGGCTGTTAACATGACAATTAGACGAGATTCAGTGACAAGCTGAAGTGTAATGTAAGCTGTCGATATGATGAATTTATCTGTTCGCATAGAAAGAATGCCTCAGAACGTTTTACTGTTCTAGTTAAACGTACATTAACGCGATAATTGTCGTGTTTGCAAGAAGCCTACCTATTTAGCGGTTTCAAGGCATATTAAATGACTTCTTGCTGCACGACAACGATATTAATTCAGTTTACGAGTCATTAAAAAACGTCCTCTTTTTCTGTCAGAGCAACTGCCATTTTGCAGCTCTGTTCTGCTTGCCAAAATAGCGCGAAAGCTTTGGCAAAACGTACTTTTAACAACAATAACCATGCTTTTTATGCAAACGGCGTCAAACATTGGCAACGGGATTGTTGAATTTTATGATGTTGTGTTTACTGGTTGTATAAATGACTGAGCGCTTAAACTGGTGAACGTGGAGCATTTTAGGGCAACCCCTAGTGGCCTTGAACAACCACGCAAGATCCATGCAGGAAAATCATAACAGTCGCCAGTGAATGCCTAAATAAATTGTCATGCAAAAAGAATTTGCTGGAGCAAGATATGAGTAACACTACTGTGTGCTTCTCTTGTCTTTCAGCTGTGATTAAATGCGAGGGACAAACCTCCTCCACTGGCGATATTGCTTGCGTGGTTTCCTTGCGATACCAGGGTTTGTGGGTCGCCTGCTGAAGTCTTTCCTCCTTCGTTTAGCACTGAAGAACTGGAGTCGGACTCCAACGACTGACAGGATGGCGGGTCTTGGGTCAGATGCTCGGTGCCATAATCATACTTTGAGAAGGTGCCACTGTTGCCCATCCCATTGTGCATCCCGTGATCAGACGATACTGATGTATCTCTTGCTCGCTCCTCTCGTTTGAGATTGTTGCTGTCTGAACACGGCTCTCTGGTGCTGCTGGAATTGCCATAATAACACTTGCTTTCCTCCAGTCGGGTTATTTCACAAGATCGATTAAAAGAGGGGTTAATGGATACGGGACTGCTAAAGTAAGACTGAGGATATCCATTGCACGACTCCGATGGATTCCACGGGAGAGAGCAAACATTGTCCCTTCTAGGGTACGAGAGAGACGGTAGCCCCGCCAGCTGTCCCCCTGAGGCTCTAAAATTCGGGAAGTAAAACCTGTCTCCAGTGTGGATGTTTACCAAAGGTCCCACAAACCCAGGATTAAGAAGATTATGCTCGCCCATTTCCGCGGGCCAGACCAACAGCTTCTAGTTTATTGCAATCTGACATTTAACGTAGTTAAACCTGGAGGTGCACCTGATTGGTCATCTCCACGTCACGTGCCGGAGCTTACTCGAACACTAGAAGGTACCACCCACTTGGTCCATTTCAGACAAAACAAAACATTAACTTCTGTATTACGGGTTTTATATGCTTTTTAAAAATACTATAAAATATCTTATTAAAAATGTAAAATCTTGTTTTTCTTTTCCCCTAGCTCAAAGGTTCTAAACTGATCGTCTTTTACTTTCCTGTTTAGAAATATAGAGAAGTGTCCCTAGCCTCGTTTAATCTTTATTACCTGGCTAAAAAATAAATAAATAAATAAAATAAAAAATACTTTTCCCCCCACAAAAAGGGGCACTTTTTTCACCAAAGGTGAGGGTTCTTTCGACATTGTTTTCAAACAAATTACGGTTGAATTCAGTGTCATATAAAGATGTGATGTTCATCTTTTACAGGCTTGTTTTAAAGAAATACTGATGCTCAGTGCTGAACTCCACTCATATTTACTGTAGTGGGGTCAGCAGGTTGAAACCATTGGCTCCGTAAAAGAAGATGATATTCTATAAGAATTTTTTAAGACCGTAGCCCTTATTTTAGATAATATGCTCTAGTACACCTCACATGAACAACTTTAACAGATACATCCTATAAATACTCGCAGTCAAACTCATGGAGGATTGTTACACATCTCGCAATTCTTTTATTTGAATTTTACAAGCTGGCTGAGGGCATTAAAATGATTCTGCCGCTCCAAATACACCACACTAGATCACATTAATTGATTTTTGATTGTAAATATATAAAGTACACGCAATTTTTCCTCATATCAACTGCAACGCAGTGCCATTGTCACGTGTGTATTAAGAACATAATGAAGCGATGAAATAAAGATTATTATGACAAAAGGACAATAATAACAGGACGCATTAAACTCTCTGTCTCACACTGGAGTGTGTACGTAACGCACAGTTGATATTATGCCTATTCAGTCTCAGGCTAAGCTCTTAGGCCTTAGGTTTTTAATTCCCCCCCCTAGTGTATTAATTATAAATAAATGTTATAAATTAAATCATTTTAATGTTACTTCTTAATAGTGTACTTAGTGTCACAAAAGATTTTGAATTATATCCTTTTATCTCTTTATTTCTTTTATCTTTTGAAATACAAATAACCGTTACAAGTTAAAGGTTTTCAGATATGAATACAACTATCATATTTCAAAAAAAACTGAACTCTATACCTTTATAACTTTATTTTACCAACTGGTTTGTTTACGGGTTTGCGTAGCCTCTTGCGCACAGGCTCATGCTGACATATATTTATATACATATACTGAGCAAATTACATTTGCATTCTTCGTTCATTTTAATAATTTATGTTTCCCTTATTTATAGCAAGAGTCTTTGACCAGCACAGTACCTTTGCGTTTGCTGCCAATCTAAAGCTTGTGTCAGTGTATCTGTGGGCGTGATTGTAATTATGCTCGTAGCCAACTTATTTATTTATTTTTGTTACATCTACTTTCAAATAAACCGACAAAAGCAAAAATAACCACAAACAGCTTTATTAATAGCGATGGGTATCTGGGCTATAAATGCAAAGATGCTGCCTAAGGAAATCCGGTATTCAACTCATTACAAATACTGACGTAACACCTATAACACATACTCAAAACAACTAAAAGTCTACAAATGTTGTCCTCTAAATTGCCCAAGAATTATTACATCCAAATTTTAGGCACACATGTGCTGGTTTTACGGTTAGAGTACTCCATACCAGATTCATGTAACCAATTAACATGCTATGCAACACTCCGTGCATATAAATTTTAAATGCTATCAGATATTTTACTGAATTATCAGGACATCTGTGTGTTAAATATAAATGTAATCACTAAATATGAAGCTATAGAGATCTGAAATTTAGTTACTACTTTGAGAAAACACTCATGCTAATTAATATACTAATCAGTTGTGCCATTTTGCTAATTATTTCTGATTAGTTGTAGTGAGAATATTTTATTATTTCTCCCAAGAGCACAACAGAGAGTAAAACAAGTTGTTGAGTGAGTTACTGGTTCTCCCTGGGAATGAATGACATTTCAACAACTTAATTCAGTCACACACACACACACAAAATAAATATTCGCCTCAAACAACCTGTCTCAAATAATATCGCTTAAAATCACAGTAGAAAGATTATATTTTCTTACCGCGAGGATGGCCAAATCTGAAATCTCCAAAATCTCTGGAAAATGGCTAAAATAGTTGTTA